>CM046943.1:52005436-53205436 GCA_025698515.1 Gossypium sturtianum
TACGTAATGCTTTGAACATAAAGATTTTATGGAAATGATTTCACTTCTTTAAAACCATCAGTCTTAATTTCCTAAAATATTAGTTGGACTAATATTCTTTTGTCAATGGAGGCAAACAAGATAGAGGTCGTAAAAAGGGTGGTGAATAGTGTTCGTGGAGAGTAAGGCGATTAGCTATTCCTATAGTTTCAAGCCAAAGGGTCAAGCTTTCGTAATCCGAGATTTTCCATCGGTTGTGGACCCTCATCCGTGAAAATCAAAGTTATTTGAGGTTGTTCGTAGTTCTAAGCCATTAGTCACATTCAGATTTTCCAACGGGTTGTGGACCGTCAACCGGGGAGAGAACCGAGGCAAATAGTAGTTGTTTCGAGATTCCAGGGTAGAAATCTACACCGCTTACTTTAGCATAGATTTATTTTAAGTGTTAGTGTTCTAATCGAAGTGTTATAACGTTATTTAGGTATCGACGATTAGGAAAGTGTAGTCCTCATCGTAATCGTGTGTGTAATCTCACATCAGTATCACAAGGGTTAGATGACTATACCGTAGTAAACATTGGATTAAAATTCGCAAAGTTGGTGAAATCGAGAAAATATGGTATAATTAACACTTTAGTGTTAAAATCGTGGAAATCGGTATTAAGAATGTGGTAAATTACTTAAATTGCGCTTAAAGGGGCTAAACGATAAAATGTGATATTTGAGCCATATGTGATAAATGGGCCATATGTGTTATTTGATAAATTGGCCAAGTGTGATATAAGATTAGAATGGGCCAAATTGTGAAATAGGCCAAAATGTGATATAGGCCATTGCAATAATTTTTATAATGGGCCTTATGTTGGAATAATTATATGAATGAATTATTATGCATGTTGTATACATGATTTCACATGGGTTGGGATATTTGACGAAGAGAAGTTCGTAGCTTTGCTACAAAATTCTGATGGCTTCGCGCTCGGGCCATTATATGGCTTAACCGCCCGATTAATATATGGCTTAATTGCCCGATTCGCTATATGGCTTTCGTGCCTAGTTTAATATATGGCTTAATTGCCCAGCTAATATATGGCTTAATTGCCCGGGGCTTAAGTTATATGGTCGCGCCCAATTTAATATATGGCTTAATTGCCCGCTAATATATGGCTTAATTGCCCGCTTGCTATATGGCTTCGCGCCTGGGCTTTAGTATATGGCTTCTAATTACCCAGCGATTGGCTATGGCTTTCGTGCCCGGGGCTTAATATATGGCTAAATGCCCGCTTTGGTGTTAGCGCTGGTGGGTGACTAAAGCTCTCACAGTGTGTGCCGGTTGGTACTGGTGGTGTGTAATGATGGAAAATTTAGGTTTGGTTTGGGAATTGCATATTACATGCATTCTACACATGTTAAATTGTTATATTTGTAATGGGCTTTCGCCCAATAAATGTTTAATTGAATTTTGGCCCAGCTGAAAATGGTAAGTGAATTACACAACCGAAGTTCTAAGTAACTCACCTGCTTTGTTTACCTCCTCGTAATGATCGGTGATGGAGGCTTGGGCCGTGGACGACTGCTGGGAGGCCATACTACGAACTATGGGTTATTTAAATTTCTGGATTTCTTTTAAGTACTTTTATTATTATTGCTATTATGTAATAAGGCCTCCGGGTTAAATTTTTATGGATGTTTAACTTTGTAGATGGATTTTATAATACGCTTTAAATACTTAAGGGGGTTTCTTTTCAAAAAATAGAAATAAATGTTTTCTTAAAATAAACATGCATAAAGGGTTTTCATTCTTAAATATTTTAACTCAAAAAAATTGTTCTGTTAACAACGTTTCTTCCAAAAATTTTGTTTTCAAAATTATTTTCTAACTCTATTAATTTTTCTCGAAATATTATTCTAATTTCTTTTAAGTTTCAATTTATAAATTTACGTCTCAAATTTTTTGATTTATCAATCAACCTTACTTTTCAATAAACTCAAGTCAAGATATTTTGAAAATCCATTTTCTAAAATCTTTAAAAACTAGATGTATATTCCTTTCTCGTGTGACATGTCGAATTTGGTCTTAATGCATAGACCGGGTTTGGTGTTACATTTTATGGTATCGCAGAGCTAGTTTCAAAACTTCACTGTGGTTTGGGTTCAACAACGATTTCGTTTAAAACTGCTTTGAATTTATAGAATACATGTTTTTAAAGGTAGTATGGCACCACGAGCATCGGCACACAAGTCAAGTAAGTATTCGTGATATCAATGATTATTATTGTGATATAGGAACACTCTAGAACTTCTAGTTTTAGGTGTTGAAATCAGAGAGACCGAGACTATAGGATGTGATTGCGAAACAACTCCATCTCTTCTCATAAAATATCGTTAATAAAACATCGAAATAGTATTTTGATTCATAAAACTTGTAATCGATTAAATCGAAATCGCCAAAATTAGCGCCAGAGGACGTGGACGGGTAGACGCGCCGTGGTAGTAGGCCGAGGTGCTAGTGGTTGCGTCTCAAGGCCGGACATGTACCGAAATGGACGACTCGCATCACCTCGACCGAGATCGATCACATGACCATATCTGAGAAAGCGACATTGCCTTAACCTAAGCAATGTTGGCGTAGTTCGAAAGGGTTGTCGAGCTAGAATCGCCAAGAGCTCGTGGATCAATATCGGAATGACTTAGATCGAAGTGGTGCCGAGGTTTTTAGGGGAATCTCGGAGTAGCCCCAAATGTAGCGAGTATTGGCTCTGAGGTCGTGGAGCGGATCATGATGATTTGGAGTGCACCACCGAGCGTAAACCGAGAGGAGCCGTGTCCTTGTTGAGGGACGAGGCGTATCAATGGTGGCTTATCGCTTGAGAAGGCACTCAGTCCAACATGTTACTTGGGATTTCTTCAAATCGCATTCCAAGGGAAAGTATGTCGTGGGCAAGTTATGTGGATGCCCGAGGAAGGAATTCTCGAATCGTTCAAGGAAATAAGACGGTGGCAACATACGAGGCGCACTTCTATGCTTGAGCCGCTACGCCGGACAATAGTGCCAATCGATCACGAGCAATCGCGTACGCGCTTTGAGGATGGGCCGAATGATGAGTTGCGTTCTCCGATAGCCTCCTCGCACAAGAAAGGACTTTTTCCACACTTGTGAAGAAAGCCAAGATAGTCAAGAGGCTAAGAACTCGTAACGTTAGAACCGGAAAGAGTCGAGGCAAGAGGGACTTTAAGTACTGGTTCTCGCTTAAAAGGTTCCAAAAGAGGCCTGCGACGATGAGCCGCCTCAAGCCGAGCACTGGCGGCTACCAACTAGATCCAACAATGTGTCGCCTCAGTGGAAGAAGACACCCGTGAATGTTGGAAGAGAACCGGTGGTTGTTTTAAATGTGGTTCTAAGGACCACCAATTTAAGAATTGCCTCACGATCAAGCTCCGACTTAAGAAGCTCAGAATTCGATGCGCACGCCCACCTAGAGGCGCCAGCCCACCAAGGGGGTCGGGCCGTGTCGTGGTGGTAATGGTGCCTGGACGAGGTCAAGGTGCACCAGGTCAAGGTAATGGCTTTAGAGGTAACGCGAGACAAGACAACCATGGTTAGTCTATACGGTCAGCGGCGGAGGATGGCGATGCACCTGATGTGATAACTAGTAACGCTTCTTCATCTTTGAGGTACCGTTACTGTGCCTTTGATAGATATCGGGTCACCCACTCGTATGTTGCTAATGCCATATCCGAAATCTAAATATTAGATCCGAAGATTACCGATAGAGTTATGACGGTAATTAGTCCTTTAGGAAAGTCTCATGGTCGTGAATAAATTGTATAGAGACGCGCCTTTAGAAATTCAAAGAGAAATATTTTTGGCGGATTTGATGGAACCGCTCTTTCTCAAGCAGTTCGATCTTATTTTGGGCATGGATTGGTTGGTGAAGCACCCGCGCACTTAGATTGTGCTGCAAAGCGGATGTCGATCGTGACTTTAGGAGATAAGGAAGTTGTGATGATAGGCGAAGCAGAGAAATTATTTAGCAAATGTGGTATCCGCTTTAAAGGCGTAAAAGTTGGTGCGAAAGGGTATGGAGCGCTCCTAGCCTTCATTAGTGCTTTGGATGCCAAGGAATTATCGGTGGAAGGTGTTAGAACGGGTGAAAGAATTTTGCATGTCTTTCTCGAGGAACTTCCGGTTTACCTCCGCATCGGAAGTAGAGTTTGGCATTGAGCTTTTTGCCCTAACGGCTCCGGTGTCCATTGCTCCTTATAGGATGGTACCAATGAGTTAGCGAGCTTAAGGCTTAAATTCAGGAGTTGTTGGATCGGGATTCATTCGGCCGAGTGTGTCACCATGGGGAGCACTGCCTTGTTCGGCAAAGAAGAAGGATGGGTCGATGCGCATGTGCATCGGATTATAGGCGCTGAATAAGTTGACGATCAAGAATAGGTATCCATTGCCGAGAATCGATGACCGCTTGATCGCTTGAGAAGAGCTTCAGCTTTCTCCAAGATTGATTTGAGATCTCAAGTTATCATTAACTCAAGGTTAAGGAGGCAGATATTCATAAGACGGCATTCGAACTCATTATGGACATTATGAGGTTTTGGTGATGCTGCTTGGGTTGACCAATGCACCATTTGCATTTATGGACATGATGAACCTGGTCTTCCAACCCTACTTAGACCAGGTTCGTGGTGGTGTTCATAGATGATATTTTAGTATACTCGAGGAATGAAGAAGAGCATGACTCTCATCTCAACGCATATCATCGCAAATATCGCGAGAAAAGTAACTTTATGCCAAATTCGGGTGAGTGTGAATTTTGGGTGAAGGAAGTGACCTTCTTGGGACATGTTGTTTTAATAGAAGGAATCGAGTTGATCCTCGTAAGGTAGAGGTCGTGTTGGATTGGAAACCACCAAGTCATGGGTGAGATTTAGAGTTTCTTAGGTTTGGTGGCTATTATAGACGCTTTGTTGAGGGGTTTTTTGATTGATTGCACTAACTAACTAAGCTGCTAATAAAGGAAGTACCGTTTGTGTGGACAGATAAACAATAAGAGAGTTTCGAGAAATTGAAGAAGATTTTGTGGAAGCACCAATCTTGATTCACCTAAAAGGCCGAAAAAGAGTTTATTGTTTATTGTGATCGCCACACGGGGTTTAGGATGTGTGTTGATACAAGGTAGAAAGGTGGTGGCTTATGCATCCCGTCGCTTAAGGCCGCACGAAGTCAACTATCCTACTCATGACTTGGAGTTGGCTGTTTGTGGTTTTGCTTTAAAAATTTGGAGGCATTATCTCTATGGTGAGAAGTCGATCATTTATACGGACCATAAGAGTCTTAAGTACCTCCTTACCCAAAAGGAGTTAAACTTAAGACAATGGAGGTGGGTGGAGTCATAAAGGATTATGACTTCTCAATCGAGTATCATCCCCGAAAGGCTAACGTGGTGGCGCACGCGTTGAGTCGTAAGGTAATATCGGAGTTAAGAGCAATGTTTGCTCATCTCAGTTTGTATGAGGATGGCAGTCTGCTAGCGGAACTTCAGGTGAAGCCTTTGTGGTTAGAACAGATCAAGGAGAAGCAGATATCGGATGAAAAGTTGGGTCCCTTAATTCAACAAGTTGAAAGTGGTGTAATAGGGATTTTGGAATGAATAAGGATGGAGTGCTGTGTTTTCACGGAAGAGTGTGTATGCCCATAGATTCGGATTTGAGACAAGTGATTCTACGTGAGGTGCATAGTAGCCCTTATGCTATGCACCCCGGAGGAAGTAAGATGTATCGAGATCTCTCGTGAATGCATTGGTGGCCTGCGCTTAAAGCGGAGGTTACTAATTTCGTGGTAAGTGTTTGACTTGTCAACAAGTGAAGGCGTAACATCAATTGCCGCCAGGATTGCTTCAACCAAGTGAAGATTCCATTATGGAAATGGGGAGCGGATAACGATGGACTTTGTTAGTAGGTTACCCTTTAACACCTAATAAGAAAGATTCCATCCGGGTAATAGTGGATCGATTGACGAAGGCGCCCCATTTTCTACCGGTTAAATGCGGATTACTCAACGCGTGAAGTTGGCTAAGTTGTATGTATCCGAGATCGTGAGGTTGCATGGGGTACAGTGTCTATTATATCGGACAGGACCCTAGGTTTACATCGCAGATTTTGGAAAGCTTTGCATGAGGCTTTGGGAACAAAGTTAAACTTTAGTATGGCTTTTCATCCTCGCCGATAGGTCACGGAAAGAGTAATTCAGATTTTGGAAGACATGTTAAGGGGTTGTGTGATTGACTTCAGAGGTAGTTGGGAAGATTTTCTACCGTTGGCGAGTTTGCGTGATAATAACACTTATCAATCCGAAGATCCAAATGGCACCTTATGAAGCATTATATGGTCGTAGGTGTCATACCCCTACTTGTTGGACTGAATTGGGGGAACGACAGTTATTGGGTCCTGAATTGATATCAGAGACGGAAGAAAAAGTAAAGGTGATTCGAGCACGGTTAAAAGAAGCCGGATAGACAAAAGTCGTATGCGCACACAGAGCGTAAGGATATTGAGTTTAAGGTGGGAGATCAGGTTTTTCTTAAGGTCTCACCATGGAAGAAGATCTTTAAATTTGGAAAGAAAGGCAAGTTGAGCCCTAGGGTCATTGGACCGTATCGCGTGTCGAAGCGTGTAGGACCAGTGGCTTATCAGCTTGAATTACCTCCGGAGTTGAGTCAGATTCATAATGTTTTACATGTCTCTATGTTGAGGCATTATCGATCAGATCCGTCTCACATAGTACCGGTAGAGGAAGTTGAGTTAAGGCCTGACTTATCGTTCGAGGAAGAGCCAGTGAAAATTTTAGATCGAGATGTTAAGGTGCTAAGAAAGAAGTCTGTACCGTTGGTTAAAGTTCTATGGCGTAATCACAGAGCGGAGGAAGCTACATGGGAGCCTGAGGACATGATTCGACAGCAATACCGTCACCGCTTTTAACCAGGTAAATATCGAGGACGAAATTTTCTTTAAGGGGGTAGAATTGTAACATCCTAAAATTTGAATTTTTATATGTTGCATTATTTTGGTGCTCAGCTAGTTTATTTATCCTATGTGTGTGTTAAAATAGTCCTGAGAAGGTTCGTGATTTATTTGGAGTTGGTATAATTTTTGGAAATTAGTACTTTAATGAAATGGAACAAGTGACCTTAAAGCCTAAGGTAATTAAGTGGTAAAAAGATAGCATATTGAGTTAGTAGTAAAGAGGATATGCGCCACATGTATTGTCTTGAGAGGAAAGGTTCGAATCCCTTGGTATGCATTTTTTGTAACTTAAAATTTTTGCACTCTCCTATTAAGTGTCGGCCAAGCTTTATTTTTGGTATGTTGGACTTTTAATTTTTTATGGTAAGGTGGCTAAGAGAAAAGTCAAGTGTAAACTTAAGGAAGGGAATCATACGAATAAGGTATGTAGGGGGAACAGAAGGCACTTTATAAGGAGTGTGTTTTGGAAAGTTTGGAATGGCCAAACTTTGACCTTGGTATCCATGTATTTGGACGGTTTGGGGCTAGGGGTGGCCGAATTTTTGAAGAACTTTGGGTAAGGATAGGTGCTTGTTGGGCACATTTCTTTTTGGTCATTTTTGTCTTCTCTCAAAGCATTTTCTCTCCATCTTTTCTCTCCCTAGCCGAATGCACATTGAACATTTGTGAGCATCTTTTGTTTTTCTTCTTTTGGTCATTTCATTTTGACCATTTGGTCTTATTTTGCCTAACCTCTCAAGTCATTTTCCTAGTGCCGAAAAACACCAAAACTTGAAGCCCATTTTCTCTTTTTCTTTTCTTCTCCATTGCCGAATGCTCTCTAGCATCAAACCTCTCTCTTTGCTCCTACTTCATCTTTGAAAAACCAAACACAAACCTCTCATCCTCTATTTCTTTATTTCTCTTTTCTTCATATTGCTCATTCCTACAAACATATTTTCTCCCTTCTCTTTTCCTCCATGGCCGAATGTTGCTAACACCATTTTCTTCAATTTTTCTTCATAGCCGAATCTTCCTCTTCACATATATTTTCTTATCAATCATTCTTTCTACTCGTTTTGATCTATCGGTAAGAACCCTCTTCGATTCTCTATTTTCTTCTTTTCTTTTGACGAATCTACATATTGGTTTGGGAGGGTCTTTTGACCAGAAAATATCATCCTCTATCTTTCTCTCTTAGACAATCTTTTCGTCTTTATAGTGAAATAGAGAAAGGCCGAAACTCGAGTGTTCGTAATCATTGTGAATCGCTAGGATTCGATCCAAAGTGTTAAGGTAAGGGTTTCTATCAAGGACTTCCATATTACTCGTTATTTCGTTAAAGATGGGGTTTACAAATCGATTTTATCTTAGGGATGCTATCGCTCGATTTTCATCCCTTGAACATAAAGATTTTGTGGTAAACCGATTTCGCCTCTTAAAACCAATAGTCTTAATTTTTGAAATATTAGTTGGGTGATATTCTTTTGTCAATGGAGGCAAACAAGATAGGGTCAAAAAGGGTGGTGAATAGTGTTCGAAAGAGGGGCGGATTCGCTATTCCCTCTAGTTTCAAGCCGAAAATTTGTTGGAGCGATAATCCGAGATTTTCCACCAAGGGTTGTAGACCCTCATTCGGTGAAAATCGGTTATTTGAGGTTGTTCGTAGTTCGAGCCATTAGCTGTTCGGGATTTTCCAACGGGTTGTGAACCGAATCAACCGGGAGAACAGACAAATAGTAGTTGTTCGAGATTTCGAGGTAAAAATCTACACCGTTTACTTTAGCATAGATTTATTTTAAGTGTTAGTGTTCTAATCGAAGCGTTATAACGTATTTAGGTATCGACGATCAGGAAAGTGTAGTCCTCACTGTAATCGGTGTGTAATCTCATCGTATCTCAAGGGTTAGATGACTATATCAGTAGTAAACATTGGATTAAAAATCGCAAAGTTGGTGAAATCTGGAAAATATGGCCAAGTGTGATCTAAGATGAAATGGGCCAAATTGTGAAATAGGCTAAAATGTGATATAGGCCCGATTGCAATAATTTTTATAATGGGCCTTATGTTGGAATAATTATATGAATGAATTATTATGCATGTTGTATACATGATTGCATGGGTTGGGATATTTGTGAAGAGAAGTTCAGTAGCTTTGCTACAAAAATCGATGGCTTCGTGCCCGATTTAATATATGGCTTAATTGCCCGATTAATATATGGCTTAATTGCGATTCGCTATATAACCGTGCCCGATTTAATATATGGCTTAATTGCGGTTAATATATGGCTTAATTGCCCGATTCGCTATATGGCCGCGCCCGATTTAATATATGGCTTAATTGCCCGATTAATATATGGCTTAATTGCCCGATTCGCTATATGGCTTCGCGCCCGATTTAATATATGGCTTAATTGCCCAGTTAATATATGGCTTAATTGCCCGGATCGCTATATGGCTTCGTGCGATTTAATATATGGCTTAATTGCCCGATTAATATATGGCTTAATTGCCCGATTCGCTATATAACCGTGCCCGATTTAATATATGGCTAAATGCCCGATTTGGTGTGTTAGCGGGGTTGGTGACTAAAGCCCCCACAGTGTCTTTGGTTGAATACGGGTGGTGTGTAGCGGATGGAAAATTTAGGTTTGGTTTGGGAATTGCATATTACATGCATTCTACACATGTTAAATTGTTATATTTGAAATGGGCTTTGGCCCAATAAATGTTTAATTGAATTTTGGCCCAATGAAAATGGAAAGTGAATTACACACTGAGTTCTAAGTAACTCACCCCTGTTTTCTTTACCCTCTTCAGGTAATGATCAGTGATGGAGGCTTGGGCCGGGGATGACTCAGTGGAGGCCATACTACGACTTGTGGGTTATTTAAATTTCGGATTTCTTTTTAAGTACTTTTTATTATTATTGCTATTATGTAATAAGGCCTCTGGTTAAATTTTTATGGATGTTTAACTTGTGGATGGATTTTATAATACGCTTTAAATACTTAAGTGGGGTTTCTTTTCAAAAAAATAGAAATAAATGTTTTCTTAAAATAAACATGCATAAAGGGTTTTCATTCTTAAATATTTTAACTCATGAAAATTATGCATTAACAACGTTCTTCCAAAATTTTGTTTTCAAAATTATTTTGAACTCTATTAATTTTTCTCGAGAAATATTATTCTAATTTCTTTTAAGTTTCAATTTATAAATTCCTACGTCTCAAATTGTTTGATTTATCAATCAACCTTAGTTTTCAATAAACTTCAAGTCAAGATATTTTGAAAATCCGATTTCTTAAAATCTTTAAAAAGACTAGATGTATATTCCTTTTCGTGTGACATGTCAAATTTGGTCTTAATGCATAGACCGGGTTTGGGGTGTTACATTCGATTAGTATACCAATAGTGTGAGTACTCACCCATATTAAGCCTCACTTTGCATGCTCTTTTAGAGCATGGGCCTTGTGAGATTTTATATGTATTATTCTATGTGCTCTTTGTGAGCTAGGTTGGATATAACTTATTCAACGAGACATGTCTTTCTGTTTGACAACCCGATCGTGTGACCTAAGGTTGATTTTGTTCATGAATTTTGTTATGTGCGAGTTGGTCTTGTGACTCTGTTATAAACTTAGATTCAGTTTTTGTTTTGAAAAGCAATATGGCCTCACGAGATTTAATGCGAGTCCCTTTTAAAAGAAAGTTTTTAAAAGAAAGGATTTCTAAGCATTGTTTTTAAACTATTTTCACAAAAATAAGGTTTCTCGATGTGAAGGCCAGGTCTCGTATCCACACTGCAAACCCAAAGACGTGAAACGTTTTAAAAACTAAAATTTTCTATTTTTTTGAATGTTGCTTTTAAGGCATAATCTAATGGTTTTCGATTATTCATCGAGTTCTCCCCGAACCACCCCCTCCTCTCTTACTTCTCAAGTAAGTAGATCGCCAATAGCATAAGCGAGGTCGATGATCCGGTGAGGCACCTAATATAGGCTAACCATAAAGATGGGCGATGGGCATTTGTTATGTTATTTAGAACAAACTATTACATCATTAATGTAATAGCCGTTTTCAGATTGTGTAGAAATTTTGGTTTTAGGACCACATATCCAAACGAGTAAGTTCATAAATTTTATTATTTAATATTTACAAGTCTAATATGGTATTAAAATAAATTTTTATATTGGCAATTTAGGCTATTCGAATGAACAATTAGGTTCAAGTGGTAAAACCCTAAAGTCAAGTGGTTTTAAAAAATGAGGTATCGGGACCTCATTTTTATAAACCGAGCCATGAAAAGGACTAAAATGAGTCTAATATTTGCTGAATGTTATTAAGGTTGTATTAAAGATTTGTTAAGAAATTTTAATGTTTAGATAGTTAATTAATTGAAAAGGACTAAATTATAAAAGCTACAAAAGTTGAATTCTATTAATTAAATGGATCAATTAGCTTTGAAAAGGTGAATTAATGGACTTGAATGGCAATTATACCATATTTAATGTGAGTGGATATTTATGGATAGGTTGCATGGTAAATTTCATGATTTTAAAAGGGTATATTAGTAATTTAATAATTAAAACTAAAATAAACCAAATCTAAATCATCATCTTTTCATTCTTTAATTCAACTGAATAGCTATGTTGTGGGGAGGAAAAGCATTGGCCAAGCTGAAATTTTGATGCATGGTATGTGATTTGATCCCGTTTCTAATAATTTTTATGTTTTTGAGATCGTTGCAACTAGGTCTAGCTAGCCCGCACTTTTTTTTTTTTGAAAGCTGTTAAAGATTTTTATTTTTTCCATTGATGAACCTTGTGATTTTAGATGTTAAATGATGAATTTGATGTGTTAGTTGTTATTTATAAGTATTTTATTAAGTTATTTTTGATGAATTTGCGATTAGGGACTAAATTGTTGAAATAGTAATAGTTCAAGGACTTGACGTGAAATTTGTTGCAAAAATGGGCTGAAATGGAGGCTAGGAATATTTGGCTAGTTTGAATTTGCAATAAAATGGTTAATTTGCATGTTTTAGGCTCAAGGACTAAATTGAATAAAAGTAAAATATTGAGGGCAATTTTGTAAAAATGTCAAAATGACTAAATCGTATAAAATAAATTATTTTACTATCTAAATTAATAAATTGAATGAAATTATTAATTTAGATCAAGATCGAGTGGAAAATCGAGGAGAATGCAAAATTACCAAAAAGCCCCTGTACTTTGATATTTTTGTAATTTAGCTAGGTAAGCTCGTAACTTGATTAAATCAATTAATTATGGTTTTGATTGTTTAATATCTAATTGTTTATATATGAATTGAGTTTATCAACTTGAAGGAAAATGATTAAGACCATAGTTGAAAGACACTATGGCACTATACTAGAAAGCGAGTAAGATCATGGTGAAAGTTGTTATGGCATCACTATTCTATCGAGTAAGACCATGGTGAAAGGCGTTATGGCATCACTATTCTATCGGGTAAGACCATGGTGAAAGACATTATGGCATCACGATTCTATTGAGTAAGACCATAGGTGAAAGACGCTATGGCATCACGAACCAAAGGAATAAGACCATGGTTGAATGACACTATGGCAACTCGATTTAAAAAAATGAATAAGACCATGGTTGAAAGACACTATGGCATCAAGGCGAGAATAAATAAGACCATTGTTGAAAGACACCATGGCACACTCCGATCATTTGATATTCGGGTAACACGTTTCAAGTGAGGTATGTATTGAAAGTATGAATACGAGTTGAATGTTTGACTAGTATAGTCACGATATTGAATATTAATGCCTTGGTGTAATTCTATATTCCTTTTATGTCTATAAATACATTGAATCGTGATGTTGTAATGTGTTTAGAGAATTAAATGGTTACTTGAGTATTTGTCTAATATTCGATGTTATTTCATTTGATTCAACGGGCATGAAAAATGAAAGGTATGTGTTCAAATGAACTATGTCATGAAGTTATAAAAAAAAGAAAGGAAAGGTATGTATTCAAATGAACTATGTCATGAAATTATGAAAAGGATTAAAATGGAAAGTTTATATGAAAGTATGTTATGTCCATGGAAATGATGCATTTAAAAAAAGTATGTTCATGTACCATTAGTTCATCTTATGTTAATTCAAGTGAATTACATTTAAATGGACTAACATGTGTTGTTGTTGTGCTTAGGCTTGTGCCAAGCTTGTGATTATGATTGATGTTTATGCTTATGTTTTTACTTTGTAAATGAAATGGGTAAGAAAAGGGAATGAAATGGTAAGTTCATAATTGAGATGTAATATGAGGTTATAAAAGGTTTGATGTGATAAATAATGTACTATATGTGAGAAGTCTACTTATGCTATGGAAGAATTACCTATATCATAGATAAATGCACTAACTAGTAAAATGATAATGTTGTTTAAGCTTATGCTAGACATTTGGTATGGAAAGGAAAGTAAGTAAATAGAGCGGTTCATAGTATCATGAAAAGGTTGATGATTATGTTTTACTTAATTATAAATTCCAATATGTTATATATGAAAAGTATATGTGATGTTATTAAATATACTCAATTGTGAGTTGAATGGTGTTCAATAGGTTTATACTAAGTTTAAAATATTAGTGTTGAATCATGTTTAATCTATGTATTATAGTATTGAAGTGATAAGTTATGTTTCATATTCTACTAGCTTACTAAGCATTTATTGCTTACGTAGTTGTCTTTCTCTTACTTTAAGATTATTGGAAGCTCGAGCGGGTTGGAAGCTTGTCGGAGATCTAACACACTATCCGGTGATTATATTGGTAGATTATGATGTCTTGATCAAGGTTATAATGGCATGTATAGGTGGATTTTGTATAAATAATCTAGTGGTTGTTTTGGTATGTATAAGTATCATTAGTTAATGTACTTATGGTATCTTGATGGTTGGTGTTAATTTGGTTAAGTTGATGCTTGATTTTATGACCAAAGAGGTAAGTTTGGCATGTTTTCAATATGGTTAATTAAGGTATGCTTGAATATGAAATTTAGTTAATTGTGTTTGTATGAAAAATGACCAATTAGGTATATGTTGGTGTAGTTCAATGTGGTCGATTATGGTATAACTTAGTATGGAATTAAGCTAAATATATATGGATGAGTTATGATCAAATATGTATAAGTTTAGGTACATGTGTGTTTGAGATGCATGAGAATAATGGTTCAAATGGTAAGTTATATTGACATGGTATAAGTCAATTATGGTATGTTTTAAAATGGTAGCAAGGTGACCAACTATGCATATGTTTGGTTAAGTTGAATGCTTGCTTTTGAGGTGTCTTATATGGCATATTGGTTGAATGAAATTTGGTCATTCGAATTGGTTTTATTATGCACATTTTAGGTATGTTTTTATGTTTGATTGTGTGTGCAAATGGCTTGTAGGTGTGTACTTGAATTGGGTGAAAGAAATGGCTTGAATTTGGCCTATTTCTTTTCTACACGCCTAAGACAGGCGTGTGTCTCTTAGTGTGTGACACATTATAACGCCCCAAAATTATAGGGTCTTTAATTTTGCATGATCGACATAAGTTGCTTGTTTGCTTTAATGGCTAAGTGATTTGGGTGTGTATGGGAGTGTTTGAGAAGCCTAGGTGCAAGTCTTGGCTTTGCGAGAATTTAAAATTTGCTCTTAAAAGAATCTGGACATTGGCACATAGGTCTTATTATTTATGGTGCTTGTTTGAAGTCACAAAAAGCCTATTGGTGCAGTGGTTGTGGAGTTACAAGTGTGGCAAGGGGTCCGAGGTTCAGTGTTGGCATTGTATGAGGGGAGCATTTATTTTTTGATGGTTTGGCTAGTAGTTGAGTTGCAGAGGAAATTCGATAGATGAGAGGTTGGAGAGATTTGAGGAGTGGATTGTGGCGCAAATCATGGAGAGGATTGGGGAGAGAATTTAGGAGGAAAACAATGAGTTTGCTTGTGGGGAGAGTTGTGCCGAATTGGGTGTCTAGCTACTCGAAATTCGACAGAGACTTCTTTTGGGTATAGTCCTTGTTCAAACTTCATTACGTTGGCATTTTGTTTTCTTCTTTGGTCTATGGGCATCAATTCAAGCCTTGTATTAAACGATTATTGTTAATGAAATCCGTCTTATGTGCAGTAAATCGAGAAGAAGGGTGTGATCATTTTCAACCAGCGACCTAAGAGTAATAATCGCATAACTTTCGGCCAAGGTAAGTGGTGATATCGGTTTGGGCTTTAGTGTTAATGATCTAAAGGATAAGAGATTGATTGTGTTGGGTTGATTGTAGGTTGATCGCGCATGGGGTAATCACATTCGTTGCGCAAGCAGTGTGTAGTCACACCCTCTCTTACGTGAATCGGCAAAATCCGAAATGCCGAAACCCGGCATTTGAGGCCTCACGAGCGTGCAATCGCTCGTGTGGTAAACCGAGCCCACAAATCGTGGGCGATAGACTGTAGAAACCACTACGAGCATTCTAGTGCTCTTGGGCCGATATGGGCCTCGTTTGGCTAAAATGGGCCGTGTGGGCCCCACATGGATAAAATCCACGATAAGTGGCAAATACTGGACTAGGCTATGTAGTTCGCATAGCCGTGGATCTGAATTTGGCTAAATGGGCCACACAGCGTGTGGGCCCACTTGGGCCCATTTACACTGTTATGACCATTTAGGTTATCTGTGCAGCTCGAGGTGACTGTAGACCTTCGGAGAGGTCGTTATCTACACCGAGACCCCAAAATAAGTAAAGTGACCAAAATACCCCTAAAGGGTAAAATTACTATTTTACCTCTAATAGATAGAAATGACCATTTTACCCACTAGAGGTAGGTTGGTGATGAGTGTATGTTATTTGTAAGACTGCATCTTGAGTAGGACCCTTTGCATACACGAACTATTTATGACATGACATCTTTGCATGGGGTTGGGATTCTTATATGGAGGAAATCTTGTAACACCCCTATCCATGTAAGTCGCGAGAAGAGGTAAGGGCATTACCAGGACTTGTAACTCAAACCAGGAAGACGAGTAAGACTTTAACTTATCAATCGTCAAAATCATTCAACACTAATCCAACATATCATGCTTAAAACAATTATATAAGCTTATACTAAAGTGACCATTCCATGTAGTCATATATATATAAGCATCTAAATACCACTTACAAATTAATCACATTTCAACATTCTTATCAATCATCCATAATCACATATCATTCAAACCAAAATTCCAATTATAAATTTTACCACTAAATGCACACATCATATAATGCTTTCATATCAAACCAACTTTTCTCATATCAAGCCATATCACATAGCTTTATCATAATACCCAAAATTCATCTCACATTCATATAAACAAGTGAACATATAATCAACTTATTAACTAGCCTATACATGCCATATTACCCAATTTCAAAGAGTTGAAATACCAATTGCCTCTGGATAGTGTGATGAAATCTTCGATGGCTTCCAACTTTGAGTGAGCATTCGAATCACTGTAAAATCTGAGAGAATAGACAGAGTAAGCTAATAAGCTTAGTAAGCTCGTATAATTATTAGCACTATATAAAAGATTTAACATTAAGCTTGTCATTTTAAGCAATAAGAATGCTTTTTAAACCAGCATCATCTAATTCAATATTTATTTCCTTAACAGTCATGTAATTCATGTGTAATTTATCACATCTACTCACGTGTCATATAAATTTATCAATGTCACTTGCTTGTCAAGTGTACCATGTATACCTGTACTGATTTGTATCATTATTTCTATTCTCGCAACATCATCTTTACAGTTGAACCCTTGAGACCAACATCGAAAACCCTGTATCTTGCATACTAAGTGCCATATATGTAACTAAACCATTTATATCACATATCACCAATACAATATCAATATCATAGAATTTGTAACGACTTCAAATTGGGCCTAATAGATTGGGCCCATTGGACTATGAGCGTAGAAGCGTTTTAAAATTCATGGGAATTTGAGAACGGCATTATTTCAAGTTGGACTTATTAGGAAGGTGATTTTGGAAAGTTACGAGGTTTCTAGGAAGTTAGGTTCAAGTTAAGTTATAGGAAGAATTTTGTGTTTAAGCACTTTAAGGAGAGATGGTAAGTGACCTCAATGTTTATGGAATTAAATGAGTAATGTGCTAGCATAAGAGAGCATATGGCAAAGAGATTATGGCATTAAGTGAAGTACTTGGAGGGAAGAGGTTCAAATCCCATTGTGTGCAAATTTTGACTATTATTTTTGCATTCTTTCCCTAAGTGTCGGCCAAGCATGTAAATAAGGCAAGGTGGACTTTTATTTTTGGCAAGATGGCTAAGGAAAATAGGAAAGGATGAAGGTGAGGAAAGAAATCAAGAGAAAGGGGAAAGTAAGGGTAACATGTGGCCTTTTTCAAGGAAAGTGTTATGGAAAGTATGGTTGGCAAATTCTTGACCATTATGGTCATGTATGTGGGACAGTTTTGGGTGTAGAGGAGGTAGCCGAAATTTTCTTTGGCAATTGGTAAAATTTTTGGTGTTGTTTTGGCCAAAAACTCCTATTTACAACTTTTGTGTCATTTTTCTTTTCTCTCAAATTTCCTTCTCCTTCTTGCCGAATCTTCAAGCTTTGAGTGTACATCTTTCTCCTTTGTTTGGCGAATCACTCACCTTTTTGTTCATCTCCTTAGATAGCTGAAACAATCTAGCACTCTTCTCTCCATCCATTCTTTTCTTTTGACCTTTTCATCAACATTTTCTCTATTCTTAATTCGACATTACCTTGTGATCAAATTATCCTCTTTTCGTAGTGATTTAAGTGAGTGGCACTATAAGGAAATTAACAATCGGTAAGTAGTAGTTCTCTCTTTGTCGATAACTTTGTTTCATCCGAGTTTTTCCTTAATAATCGAGTGTTCTCCTTTCTCTCTCGTTGGGTCTAAGTTACATTCTTTTCTGTGATATGGACATCATTGGATTTAGGGCTTTCAACAAGGTGAAGGAGCACAAGTGATTTGTATTAACCAAATCGTTATCGTTGACTTGTCAAGCAAGTGGGGTAAGAACGTTGTTATAAGATTTGTTTTGATCAAAGGTGGGATAATTTCTAACGACTCTTTCGCTCACCAAATATTATTATGACGGGATTTCAGTAGCCAAAGGGTAGGATCGGTTTTTGGTGCACTGAGGGAGATCACATTTGTGGTGTTGAAATGGTAGAAAGCACAACTCGTAATCAAGGTGTGTAATCCCGTACCCTTCCGAATACATGTTTGAAATGGTGTGTAATCTCATACCTCTCTGAATTTTTGTATGATATGTTCTATGATTCGGTCGAAATACCGAAGAAAATTGGAAACCGGCATCCGAGACCACTCGGGAGTGCGTATGTTCATAGTAGTAACCATATTTTGCAAAGAAACAGTTTGGTCAGTAGCAGTGATGTGATTTTGGAAAAATCACGAAAAATAGGATAAAGGGAGTTAGAAAACAAATAAGATATATAAATAAAGCTTACTGTGTCTATAATTATATGAAAGAAACAGAGGAGGAAGAGGAATTGTATATTCTGTGATATCTTAATTTTGGTGAGACTGGTTCTGATCGACTTCGCGGTTCTCTGTTCTGTCTTTGAAAAATCGTTTAAAATTTTACAAAAGGAATTATGAGTTATAGTTTATATTTATAGATTCCTTAGTGAGCCTATTTTCAATAGAAACAAGTGGGAGCAGTATATAAAAACCGCACAGTAAGATATTTGAAATTAAGGTAACAGAGGTCAGAATCGTTGGATAGTGAAACAAGGGAAATTTTAAGGAATAAACTGTACTAAACGGCTAAGCCAAAAATTCTGGAAAAATTTTAGTAAGAAGATATATGAGTCTAGTTTCAAAGAAAATTTACGGATTTAAATTTGAATTTTCTACCTCGAGTTATAGTCAATTTAGTCAGTATGACGCAGATGGACAGTTTCAAAATTTTATGCCCAAATTAGTAGTTAAGTGCAGGTTGCGAAATTACCATAATACCCTTGGAGTGTAAATTACCGAAATACCCCTGGGTTTTGATTACCGAATTACCCTTAGTGGGTAAAATTATCGATTTACGAAATGCCCCTATGAGCCGATTTGATAGATTGTTATAATGGGCGATTTATCGAAATGTCCTTATAGACCGATTTACCGAAATGCCCCTATGGGCCAAATGATCGTATTGCTTTAATGGGCCGATTTACCGAAATGCCCCTATGGGACGATTTGATAGATTGTTATAATGGGCTGATTTACCGAAATGTCCTTATGGACCGATTTACCGAAATGCCCCTATGGGCCGAATTGATAGAATGCCTTAGTGAAATTTGAATTACAAAGCTCAATAATGGGCCGATTCATCGTATAAATTAATAGACTAATGGTTGTTATACATGTGGGTATTTTATGTTATTATGTGTATTGCATCATCACATATTGCATGGGATGGGAAACTTGAATGAAGAGAAGTGAAGACCGGTGGCTCTGCCACAAATTCTGATAATGGCTTTGTGCCAATTTAAATATGACTTTGTGCCATCGTGATTAAGGCTGTGTGCCGATTATATTACCGTATATGATTATGGTGGCTCAGCCACAAATAGTATAAATGGCAGCTTGACTGCAAATTGGAGAGACTGGCGGGGTGGGTTGACTTGATCCCCACAGGAGAGACTGGCTGGTACGGGCAAATTGGAGAGACTAGCGGGGTGGGTTGACTTGATCCCCACAGGAGAAACTGGTTGGTACGGGGGAGAGACTGGTTGGATGGGTTGGGTTGCATACATTTACCTCATATATATATATATATATATATATATATATATATATGTTATGATAGTGGGCTCCAGGCCAAGATGTTGCTATATGGGTTCGGTCAGTGGATGACAGTGAAGGGGTTCACTGCTGAGATCTTGCAACTCACCCCCTTTTTCTTAACCCTTGTAGGTAATGCTCCGTAATGAGGACTTGGGCCCATGGATGACTCGGTAGAGGCCATACTTGAGAAATGGTGTTATTGAACTTTAAATTTCTATTTCGGTTTATTTTATTATTTTGCTATTTTGGTTTAAGTTGTAATAAGGCCTGCAGGATATGTTTTAAATTGCTTTATGTTTAGTCGGACTTATTATATTGCTTGAATTGTTTTACTTGGGATTTTCTAAAATCATAAATAATGGTTTTCCAAAATTGATTAATAAATGGATTTTATAACAAACTTTTACAAATATTTTAACTGGAAATTTTCTCTCGAATTATCAACAATATTTTCAAAAGCCACGATTTTAAAGCTCACTACCTCGATTTTCGACTCATCAAACGATCTCTCAAAAATACTTGTATTTTATCTACGTTTCATAGCGATTTCAAAATATCTGCAGACTCTATTTCTAAACATCACATTTTTGTAAATTGTTTATGTCAAATATGTTTCATAAGCGAAAAGGGTTTTTAAAGATAATTACGTTTTCAAGTAGTTAACAATTGCTTAAGTGTTTTTTTGGTTTTAACAAAGAGGTGTATTTACGAAGCAAGTTTTACTTCCATGTGACACACAGCATTCGGGCCTAACTTCTAGGCGGGTTTGGGTGTTACATTTTATGGTATATCGAGCCCGGTTTCAAAACTCGGCTATGGTTTGGGTTCAAAAGCGTTTTCAAAAGTGTATGAATTTTAAATTATAGATATATGTGTTAAAGGAAGTATGGCACCACGGGTATCCAGGCACCAAGTCAAGTAAGTTATGTTTTCAATTTATGATTATTGTGGTATAATCTGAGAAATACTCTAGAACTCTTAGCTTTAGGAGTCAAAGCTGTAGAAATTGAGACCTTAGATACGTACTCACGAAAACAACTTTACTTCCTATACTCCATAAAACATTATTTAATAAACATTGAATAATTATCTTGATTCATAAGACTCGTAATAAGATTAAGTCGACATTAGTGCACATGAGCGTTAAGGGCGTGAGGCGCGATAGATGTGGGCGTGGTAGAGGCCGAGTGCTAAGGCTAGATCTTCAGCATCGGGGCATGTTTCCGAAAGGAGGCGCTGGCATCGCCGATGGTTGAGACGAGGATCTCGTGATCGAGCTTGGGTTGTTGATCGACTCGGCTAGTTAGGGAGCTTGTGGAGGAGGTTAGAGAAATTGGTGAACACTTGAGTTGGGCGCGTGGGGTAAGAAGAAATTAGATCGCGATTCTTTTGGGTTGCAGTCTCGTTAAAGTAAAGCGTGTTAAGGCACATCCAAACTTTACGGCTTGCGATTATTGCGATGAGGCGTCATCCGGGAGAATCTTGGAGGAGGTCGGGAGCATGCTTGAGATGCGGGTCTAAGGAGCATAAGGCTGGGATTGTTTCATCACCATCCGATCGGGTATGTTATGGTTGGGCGTGATGATTGAATGTAGAAAATTTTAGGTATAAGTGGTAGATAATCGCTGCATACGTGGTTAGATGTTTGGTTGAGTGAAAGAGGATTCAAGATTTTGTTAAAAGTACATTAGTGTTATTAAGATCGAGTGCGCAGCGAAAGCATAATGGTGTGATTTGAGCGATGCGTTTAGTAGTTGGTTGGAAATTTTGAGGGCGAATTTTTTTAAGGGGTAGAATTGTAGTGACCGAAATTGGGCCTAGTAGGATCGGGCCAATTGGACCTTGAGCGTAGAAGCGTTTTAAAATTCATGGGAATTTGAGAACGGCATTATTTCAATTTGGACTTATTAGGAAGGTGATTTTGGAAAGTTACGAGGTTTTTAGGAAGTTTCGGGTTCAAGTTAAGTTATAGGAAGAATTTTGTGTTTAAGCACTTTAAGGAGAGATAGTAAGTGACCTCAATGTTTATGGAATTAAATGAGTAATGTGCTAGCATAAGAGAGATTATGGCATTAAGTGAAGTACTTGGAGGGAAGAGGTTCAAATCCCATTGTGTGCAAATTTTGACTATTAGTTTTGTATTCTTTCCCTAAGTGTCGGCCAAGCATGTAAATAAGGCAAGGTGGACTTTTTATTTTTGGCAAGATGGCTAAGGAAAATAGGAAAGGATGAAGGTGAGGAAAGAAATCAAGAGAAAGGGGAAAGTAAGGGGAACATGTGGCCTTTTTTAAGGGAAGTGTTATGGAAAGTATGGTTGGCAAATTCTTGACCATTATGGTCATGTATGTGGACGGTTTTGGGTGTAGAGGGAGGTAGCCGAATTTTCTTTGGCAATTGGTAAAATTTTTGGTGTTGTTTTCGCCAAAAACTCCTATTTGCAACTTTTGTGTCATTTTTCTTTTCTCTCCAAATTTCCTTCTCCTTCTTGCCGAATATTCAAGCTTTGAGTGTACATCTTTCTCCTTTGTTTGGCCGAATCACTCACCTTTTTGTTCATCTCCCCTTAGATAGCTGAAACAATCTAGCATTCTTCTCTCCATCCATTCTTTTCTTTTGACCTTTTCATCAACATTTTCTCTATTCTTAATTCGACATTACCTTGTGATCAAATCATCCTCTTTTTCGTAGTGATTTAAGTGAGTGGCGCTACAAGGAAATTAACAATCGGTAAGTAGTAGTTCTCTCTTTGTCGATAACTTTGTTTCATCCGAGTTTTCCTTAATAATCGAAAGTGTTCTTCTTTCTCTCTCGTTGGAGTCTGAGTTACATTCTTTTCTTTGATATGGCCATCGTTGGATTTAGGGCTTTGAACAAGGTGAAGGAGCACAAGTGATTTGTATTAACCAAATCGTTATAAATCGACTTGTCAAGCAAGTGGGGTAAGAAACGTTGTTATAAGATTTTTTTGATCAAAGGTGGGATAATTGCTAACGACTCTTTCGCTCACCAAATATTGTTGGGGACGGGATTTCAGTAGCCAAAGGGTAGGATCGATTTTTGGTGCTTGAGGAGATCACATTCGTGGTGTTGAAGCGGTAGAAAGCACAACTCGTAATCAAGGTGTGTAATCCCGTACCCTTCCGAATACATGTTTGAAATGGTGTGTAATCTCATACCTCTCTGAATTTTTGTATGATATGTTCTATGATTCGGTCGAAATACCGAAGAAAATTGGAAACCGGCATCCGAGACCACTCGGGAGTGCGTATGTTCATAGTAGTAACCATATTTTGCAAAGAAACAGTTTGGTCAACAGTAGTGACGTGATTTTGAAAAAATCACGAAAAATAGGATAAAGGGAGTTAGAAAGCGAATAAGATATCGAAATAAATCTTACTGTGTCTATGTTTATATGAAAGAAACAGAGGAGGGAGAGGAATTGTAAATTCTGTGATATCTTAATTTTAGTGAGACTAGTTCTGATCGACTTTGCGATTCTCTATTCTGTCTTGGAAAAATATTTTAAAATTGTATAAAGGGGATTATGAGTTATAGTTTATATGTAGAGATTCCTTAGTGAGCCTATTTTCAATAAAAACAAGTGGGAGCAGTATATGAAAACCGTATGAGTGAGATATTTGAAATTAAGTTAAGAGAGGTCAGAATTGTTGGACAGTGAAACAAGGGAAACTTTAAGGAATAAACTGTACTAAACGGCTAAGCAAAAAATTCTGGAAAAATTATAGTAAGAAGATATATGAGTCTAGTTTTAAGGAAAATTTACGGATTTAAATTTCGAGTTTTTTAACTCGAGTTATAGTCAATTTAGTCAGTATGATGCAGATGGACAGTTTCAAAATTTTATGCCCAAATTAGTAGTTAAGTGCAGGTTCTTGAAATTACCATAATACCCTTGGAGTGTAAATTACGAAATACCCACAGGTTGCAAGATTACCAAATTACCCTTAATGGGTAAAATTACTGATTTACCGAAATGCCCCTATGGGCCTATTTGATAGATTGTTATAATGGGCCGATTTACCGAAATGTCCTTATGGACCAATTTACCAAAATGCCCCTATGGGCCGAATGATCGTATTGCTTTAATGGGCGATTGCATCGAAATGCCCCTATGGGCGATTTGATAGATTGTTATAATGGGTTTACAGAAATTTCCTTGTGGACCGATGCACAGAAATGCCCTATGGGCGAATTGATAGAATGCCTTAGTGAATTTGAATTACAAAGCTCAATAATGGGCGATTCATCGTATAAATTACTAGACTAATGGTTGTTATACATGTGGGTATTTTATGTTATTATGTGTATTGCATCATCAAATATTGCATGGGATGGGAAACTTGAATGAAGAGAAGTGAAGACCGGTGGCTCTCGCCACAAATTTTGATAATGGCTTTGTGCCAATTTAAATATGGCTTTGTGCCATCGTGATTAAGGTGTGTCTGCCGATTATATTACCGTATATATGATTATGGTGGCTCAGCCACAAATAGTATAAATGGCAGCTTGACTGCAAATTGGAGAAGGCTGGCGGGGTAGGTTGACTTGATCCCACATGAGAGAAATGGGTTGGTATGGGGAGAGGCTAGTTGGATGGGTTGGGTTGCATACATTTGCTTCATATATATATATATATATATATATATATATATATATGTTCTGTTATGATAGTGGGCTCTGGTCCAAGATGTTGCTATATGGGTTTAGGCCCAGTGGATGTGAAGGGTTTCTGCTTGAGTTCTTGTAACTCACCCCCTTTTTCTTAACCCTTGTAGGTAATGCTCGTAATGAGGACTTGGGCCCATGGATGACTCGGTGGAGGCCATACTTGAGAAATGGTGTTATTGAACTTTAAATATCTATTTCGGTTTATTTTATTATTTTGCTATTTTGGTTTAAGTTGTAATAAGGCCTGCAGGATATGTTTTAAATTGCTTTATGTTTAGTCGGACTTATTATATTGCTTGAATTGTTTTAACGAGGATTTTCTAAAATCATAAATAATGGTTTTCCAAAATTGATTAATAAATGGATTTTATAACAAACTTTTACAAATATTTTAACTCGGAAATTTTCTCTCGAATTATCAACAATATTTTCAAAAGCCACGGTTTTAAAGCTCACTACCTCGATTTTCGACTCATCAAGCGATCTCTCAAAAATACTTGTATTTTATCTACGTTTCATAGCGATTTCAAAATACTTACGCAGCTCTATTTCTAAACATCACATTTTTGTAAATTGTTTATGTCAAATATGTTTCCCATAAGCGAAAAGGGTTTTTAAAGATAATTACGTTTTCAAGTAGTTAACAATTGCTTAAGTGTTTTTTTGGTTTTAACAAAGAAATTTGTATTTACGAAGCAAGTTTTACTTCCATGTGACACACGATTCGGGCCTAACTTCTAGGTCGGGTTAGGGGTGTTCTGTAATTCACATAGCATTGGGTCGATTTATTTCATTACGTATAACTGTAACACCTTTATATAACCGATAGCGAAATTATACCCGTATAAATATTAATTCACCAGTAACATCAATAATTCATAATTTGTAACAAATAATCGTTTTACTTACTTACCTAATTTTGAATAGCAAATAAATTAGGTCATACCTGACCATCCAACTCGTCTTACACATTCCGTACCACATTGGCACACAACTTTGTAAGCATCGAGCCTAAAGTAATACGCTGGTATAAACCTGCTAGGCATAAGCCTGATAAAACTCACCGGCACAAGGCCTGCTAGGCTTTTAGCCCGATAAAACTCATCGGCACAAGACCTGCTAGGCTTTTAGCCTGATAAAACTCACCGGCTCAAGGCCTGCTAGGCTTTTAGCCCGATATATCACTAATACGAAATTTATTCTAGCACATAACTCACATACCCAAAATCATAAGTATTCATCATAATTCATACGGACTTCCAAATGTTGAAACTCAATTGAAGTAATTTTCTTAAACATGATTAACAAGGTATCACCCATTTGGCAATATCACATATAACTTCATATATTTCATTTCAACATGAATACTTGCACTTAATTAAAATTCAATACATCTAATTACTTATAAACTTACTACATGGTATCGTATGTAGATATATATAATCATATCATTTTACTCATACAATTTGTATGTAACACCCCAAACCCGCCCATGCGTTATGACCGGATCGACATGTCACATGAGAAAAACATGTTAAATCCCTTTTGATTTGTACTAAAATAGATATTATTTTGTTATAATCAAGAAAACATGTTTAATTAGAAATATTTGATAAAAAACTACCAATCCTCGAAAGTTAATTGAGAAATCGAAAATTTGAACTAATGATATTATAAAACCGTGTCTTTTAAAAATATCGTTTGAAAGTTCTGAGTGAAAACACGTGTTAAAACATTTATAAAAGTTTAATTTGAAATCCATTTGTTAATCGATTTTGGAAAATCTTTATTTAAGTTTTTTGAAAATTCTCATTTTAAACAATTTAAGCAAAATAATAAGTATAACAACCATAAAGCAAATAATAAAATACTCCAGAGGCCTTATTACAACATAAAAAAAAACCCAAAATAGTAAAGTGAACGGAAATAGAAATTTAAAGTTCAAAATAAAACACCATTTCTGAAGTATGGCTTCCACCGAGTCATCCATGGCCCAAGTCCACATCACTGAGCATTACCTACAAGGGTTAAGAAAAGGGGGAGTGAGTTACAAGAACTCAGTGTGAATGTAACATCCTGAATTTTTGGGCCTATGCATTTAATGGGTGAATATGTGTAATGAGTTAATTTGAGCATTAGGGGTCCAAATTGGGCTCAGGATTGGGCTGAAGCCTTAGTTAAATTTTTGTTTGGGCACTATAGGGTTTAAAAGGTGGTATCTAAGTTTAAAATATCAAAATAGGCTTGTGGCCCAGTGGTCAGTGGCGCCACTTAGGGAGCAAGGAGGTGACGCCACACAAGGGTGTAAGGGGCCCAAATTTAAGTTACATGGAGCCCAACTCTTTTAATTTAAGTTAGCTAAATTTTGGCATTAGGGTTAGGTAGATTGGACGGCAACAAGGCTCAAAAATAGGAGGATTTATGTGAATGGGATAATGTAGATAATATAGCTGATAATATGGAAGAAAAAAAAAAGGAGAAAAGATAGGAGCTATCTACAAGGCTAGGAGTTGGCCGAAATTTCATCACCTAGAGAAGTGAAGAAATCGGTTTCTTTATGGCAAAGGGGGTGCCGAATTTTCCCTTTTTATTTGATAAATTTTTAGTTATCAGAAAGGGAACTTTCGGTTTTTCATAGGTAAGTGCCGAAATTTCTATAAATAGGGAGGGTTCTCTTCTTTATTTTTCGGCATTTAGGGTTTCCACCTTTTTTTTCTCTTCTTTCTTCTAAAAGCTGAAAACCCCATTATTTTTTTCTCTTCTTTCTCCTAAAAGCCGAAAACTCCATTATTCTCTTCTCTTCTTTCTTCCGAAAAGCTGAAAGCCGAAAACTCCATTATTCTTTTCTCTTCTTTCTTCTAAAAGCCGAATCTCTATAGATTTCTTCGAATCATCTTCTCTTCCTGATTTTTTGCAAAAAGCCGAAATCCTCTAGGAGTAGCCGAATCTTCTCTAGTAAGATCTCTTAGATCTAAAAGCCAGAAACACTAGTTCCTAAATCTCATATCACTTTTCGGGATTTCAAGGCAGATAGCGGTGGTGTTGGCTACGGATAGCGTCGACTTAGAGGGTCTCGTTCTACTTGATGAATCAGTGTGTAGATCTCTAACACACTAGTAATCTGTACTAAATATATGTTATGGGCTAAAAGCCGGAAAAAGGCTGTATAGTAATCTATACTAAATATATGTTATGGGCTAAAAGCCAGAAAAAGGCTGTATAGTAATCTATACTAAATATATGTTATGGGCTAAAAGCCGAAAAAAGGTTGTATAGTAATCTGTACTAAATACATGTTATGGGCTAAAAGCCGAAAAAAGGCTGTATAGACAGTCGGATTACCCAAAAAGGGTAGGCAAGGGATGGCAGGTACGTAATCATAGAAACTTTTCTATGTGTATCGATGTACGTGATAGACTGTGAACTTTTAGGTAGTATATTGTTTTGATTCTGCATGTATGTATGCATGGGATGGGATTGATATGATGAAGGGGAAGAAGGTCGCATAGCGATCGGTGGCTTTGCCACATAGGTCACATAGTGATCGGTCTTTATGACAATGACGACTCATTTGTCAAAATACTACGATGTATTATTAAGGTCGCATGGCGATCGGTGGCTTTGCCACATAGGTCACATGATGATCGGTCTTTAAGACATGCGACATAATTTGTCGATATGGTGTGTAGCGGTTGGAGGGTTGATTGTAGAAATCCCCAATGTGTGATGGTTGGTACGGGTTGGTGTGTAAAGGATGGATTTCTAGGCTGGGATGGGCCATGATGCATATATAGTTACCCTTGTATGGGCCAAGGCCCATAATGTGTTTGTGGGCCTAAAGCCTTTTATGTGTTTTAGGATTTACACTTTGAGTCTTGGTGACTCACCCTATTATTTTTCCCTAACTTTGCAGATGAGCGTAGATCGTGGACAAAGGAGCCGAAGCGGTGGAGGGGCCAACAAGTCTTTTATTTATTAAATTTCCATTTTATTTTAAGTTTAAATTTTGGAATTATTTGATGTAATAAGGCCTCCATCGCTTAGGTTATCAGTTGATACTTGTCAATGTTTATGTTTTTTTCATTCATGATCAAGGACTTATGATTAAAACAAATAAAAATGGGATTTTCACACATTATTTAAAATAACACTTATTTTGGAAAAAAATAGAATTTCAAAGATTTTCTACCAGTGCCACCTATTTAAAGATTATCTACAAAAACGACTAAGTTTTTCAGAATCATTCCAAGTAAAGTTTTTAACCTTAAAACCGTAGCATACCAGATCTGGTCGAAACTTATGGGCCGGGTTTGGGGTGTTACATTTTAGTATCGAGCCAGTTCAAAACTCGGGTGTGAAATGGGTCTAGTACTTTGTTTTAAAGTTGATAAGAATTTGGAAAAGTTTGGGTTGAGAAATGGCCTTGAGTCTCACAGGCACCCGATCCACGCAGTAAGTATTCGAACTTTTGGATGTGATATGTATGTTGGGCTTGATGGACGTAGGCTAGTATATTAGACATTGATGGACTTTAGGCTTAGTTTAAACAACTCTCTAAATTCATAAGATTTAATCCAACCAAACAAAGGCGTGAACAAGTCGCGAGATTAGGGTGTGGCAACAGCATAAGCATGTCTAGGATTGGATTCGGGGGGAGAGCTTAGTATTTAAGCGATCCTAGTGACTCACCTCCTTTCATTGGAATCCTACTCAGTGCGTAGTGGTATTTGTTCACCTTAGTCATGAGGACTTGTTGATGGGCCAAAATTTATAACTAAAACCCGAAAGGGACCAGCCATCTTATTTTGTAAAATTACTAAATTACCCCTGATTTATAAATGACCAAAATATCCCTGATTTGTAGAATTACCAAAATACCCCAGATTGCAAAATTACCAAAATACCCTTATTTCGCAAAATCACCAAGAAACCCTATTTTGGAAAATTACAAAAATACCCCTGTAGGATAAAATTATGAAAATACCCCTGGGTAGTGAAATGACGAAAATACCCTTACATGATGACTGTGATGCCACTTGTACATTGATGGATGAATGTATGTGCTCCCTGGAACTAGGAAACACAAACTTGAGACTGAATCGTAGATATAATTGTGAATCTGAAAGAACTACTCTTAAAACTACTATTCATAAGACTGTTCGTGGTTAATCAGTGGAAGAAAACTAATAATTCATAAAAAATTTAATCAGATAAACGCGAATCGGTAGAATGAGTACAAGGGGACGAAGACACTCCAGATGCGAATACCGGTGCGTACTCTATCATATTACCCTAAGTGTTTCTTTTGGCTTTAGAATTAGAGTTCGCAGCGGAAGCATAGTGGTGAGACTCGGGTAGTATGATTAATAGTTAGTTAGAAATTTCGAGGACAGAATTTCTTTAAGGGGGTAGAACTGTAACATCCTGAATTTTTGGGCCTATGCATTTAATGGGTGAATATGTGTAATGAGTTAATTTGAGCATTAGGGGTCCAAATTGGGCTCAAGATTGGGCTGAAGCCTTAGTTAAATTTTTGTTTGGGCACTATAGGGTTTAAAAGGTGGTATCTGAGTTTAAAATATCAAAATGGGCTTGTGGCCCAGTGGTCAGTGGCGCCACTTAGGGAGCAAGGAGGTGATGCCACACAAGGGAGTAAGGGGCCCAACTTTAAGTTACATGGAGCCCAACTCTTTTAATTTAAGTTAGCTAAATTTTGGCATTAGGGTTAGGTAGAGTGGACGGCAACAAGGCTCAAAAAGAGGAGGATTTATGTGAATGGGATAATGTAGATAATATAGTTGATAATATGGAAGGAAAAAAAAGGAGAAAAGATAGGAGCTATCTACAAGGCTAGGAGTTGGCCGAAATTCCATCACCTAGAGAAGTGAAGAAATCGGTTTCTTTATGGCAAAGGGGGTGCCGAATTTTCCCTTTTTATTTGATAAATTTTTAGTTATCAGGAAGGACACTTTCGGTTTTTCATAGGTAAGTGCCGAAATTTCTATAAATAGGGAGGGCTCTCTTCTTTATTTTTCGGCATTTAGGGTTTCCACCTTTTCTTTCTCTTCTTTTTTCTAAAACCCGAAAACCCCATTATTCTTTTCTCTTCTTTCTCCTAAAAGCCGAAAACTCTATTATTCTCTTTTTTCTTTTAAAAGTCGAAAACTCCATTATTCTCTTCTCTTCTTTCTTCTAAAAAGCCAAAAGACGAAAACTCTATTATTCTTTTCTCTTCTTTCTTCTAAAAGTCGAATCTCTATAGATTTCTTCGAATCATCTTCTCTTCCTAATTTTTCGCAAAAAGCCAGAATCCTTTGGGAGTAGCCGAATCTTCTCTAGTAAGATCTCTTAGATCTAAAAGCCGGAAACACTAGTTCCTGAATCTCTTATCACTTTTCGGGATTTGAAGGCGGATAGCGGTGGTGTTGGCTACGGATAGCGTCGACTTAGAGGTTCTCGTTCTAACAGTAATCAGGTGTGTAGATCTCTAACACACTAGTAATCTGTACTAAATATATGTTATGGGCTAAAAGCCAGAAAAAGGGCTGTATAGTAATCTGTACTAAATATATGTTATGGGCTAAAAGAGGAAAAAGGTTTGTATAGACAGTCGGATTACCCAAAAAGGGTAGGCAAGGGATGCAGTGCACGTAATCATAGAAACTTCTATGTGTATCGATGTATGTGATAGACTGTGAACTTTTAGGTAGTATATTGTTTTGATTCTGCATGTATGTATGCATGGGATGGGATTGATATGATGAAGGGGAAGAAGGTCACATAGCGATCGGTGGCTTTGCCACATAGGTCACATAGTGATCGGTCTTTATGATGTGATTCAAATTTGTCGAAATACTACGATGTATTATTAAGGTCGCATGGCGATCGGTGGCTTTGCCACATAGGTCACTGATGATCGGTCTTTAAGACATGCGGCATATAGTCGATATGGTGTGTAGCGGTTGGAGGGTTGATTGTAGAAATCCCCAATGTGTGATGGTTGGTACGGGTTGGTGTGTAGAGGCTGGATTTCTAGGCTGGGATGGGCCATGATGCATATATAGTTACCCTTGTATGGGCCAAGGCCCATAATGTGTTTGTGGGCCTAAAGCCTTTTATATGTGTAACACCCTGGTTTTAGGGGTTAGGCGTTTGGTGCTTAGCTTGGGTGTTGGCACACTCTAGGGTGTGGTTGGGTAGTTTTAGGGGTCCGGAGAACCCTAGGTAGTGGGGGAACGCTTTAGAAAATTTTGGATTTTTAAGTGCAAAAAGGGGAGCTTGGCGATGGGTGTCTTAAGAGAATTATTTGGGGGAATTAGACATAAGAATTGAGCTAGTAAAGTGGCAAGGGAGACGCCACTAAGAGCTTGGGGAGGTGACGTCTCAGGTGCAAGGGAAGGGGCCAGTGTTCGAGCTGCGAAGGCAGCACTTTGGCCTTTATTTTTGGCGTCAGAGAGGTAAGAAGTTGGGTGGCTTTTGGATGCTTAAAAGATGGAGAAAGACTTGGTCTTTTTTTTAAATTTTGGCTAGGAAGAGGTTTGACTCATTCAAACTTTTTGAATGAGTGTTGGGGAGGAATTGTAGGAGCAAATTATGGGATTTTTTGTGGGAGGTTGGAGCTAGGCCGTATAGTATAAATAGGGGGAGGGGAGGTGCTCATTTTCATTCACCATTTGCTTTCTCCCTTACCAAAAAGTTCTTCCCTTTGTTTTATTTATTTTCCCTTGTCCATTGCCGAAAGTTAGTCCAGGCAAACCCCTTTTTCATCTTATTTCTTTGTAGCCGAAAGTAGCAGAGGGCTTAACCTTTTATGAACCTATATCCCTCTCCCTTCTCACCTTTTTCTTTTAAACCTTGCTTAAATTGTAGCCATCCATAGAAAACTACCATTGCTGAATATCCCAAACCATCTAAGGAGCCTTGCCGAATCTTTTGTTCTCCTATTTTCTCCATTTTGGTTACAAGTCCCTGAAGCCGAACCATACTTCCTTGGTGGTGGCCGATTCTTGTTAGAGGAAGGGTAGTGGTTAGCAAGGTCGATTATAGGGGAGGAGAGCCTAGCGCAGGAGACCTTTCGGGATTTGTTTAGTCAGCAGTGCAGTGGTATAAGGTTGCGTTTCGAGGGTAGATCGGGTGTGCTATCTAGGTGCGTAATCAACGCACTATTTCTTCGGTCTTTGGTTTGTTAAATGTGTTTACATATGCGTGATATGAATGATGGCCGATTATAGTGGCTTGAATAGTGAGTTATTTATGATATATACATGATATGATAATCCACATGTGATGCTTACTCTTTGTTAATCGACATGTTGAACTTATGCATGCATACATGGGATTTGGGCTTGACTCAATGGAGGAAGAAGTGTACACAGGATGTACGTGGTCTAATGTTAGCTCAGGCTACATTAGCGCTTGAGGGTTAGCTTTGTGCTACCTCAAGGGAGGTGTTGGCTAGGTGCCCATCTCGGCGGTTGATTGCTATGTGCATCACCGTAGGCAGATTGCGATATTGTGATCACTTGGGTGATCGGTGGCTCAGCCACGGCCTTGAGCAGCGAGCTTGCCAAGGTAAGATGTTATGGATCACAATGTGATCGGTGGGAGTTTCCACGGCCTTAGGCGAGGAGTCCGCTAAGGTTGGTGTACGGTTGGACAAAGGGTTGGGCTGAAATGCATTCTTGCATGATTCGATTCTGAATATTGTGTGGGTATGGGCCAAGCCCATACGTGTGGAAATCGGTGTTTTGATTATGCCTTCGAGTCGAGTGGACTCACTCTTTATTTTCAAACATCGCAGGAGACATGATTGATCGGACCGGGTTGGAGTGGATACAAGGTGGCCCATGCGAAGGAGATTTTCATCTGTAAGATGTTTTACTTTATTTAAGTATTTTATATTATCGTATTTTGGAATTTTATTTGATGTAATAAGGGCCTCTTTGATTTAAAGTACTCTATTTATTAATGTTGAAGTTTACACTACACTTAGCAATATTTTATAAAAGATTCATATTATAGCAACTTATAATAATGTTTTAATTCGGAAGTTTTCAACAAGCTTATATTATTTATTAAGTTTTTAAATGGACATGATTTTCAGAGATAATAAATTTTCAAGTTTAATTCTAAAGTCAAAGATTTCCAACCGTCTTTCCCAGTGACATAACCAGATTCGGTCGTAGTGAATGGGCGGGTTTGGGGTGTTCTGATTTAGTATCGAGCCGGTTCAAAAATCGGCTTTGAGGTTTTGGGCCCAAAAACATTTTTCTAAAATGGGCTTTTCAAAGATATGGGTTTTATAAAAGGTTTTGAGTGTATTCGGCATGGCACTGTACCTCGGCACGAAGTCCACGGGTAAGTACTTGGACTTTTGAAGTGAATTGTTATATGTGAATTGTTATGGGCTTATTTGGGCTCGTAGATTAGTGAACTAGGATCTGTTGGACCCTAGGACTAGACTACTCAAACATGTGCATAAAACTTAAAGCTCTTAAACAAACCTATGAAGTAAGTCGCCAGAGTTAAGGTGTGGCAACCTTGGTGCGCATGTCTAGGATTGGATCCGGAAGAGCTAGGTACTTAGCGATCCTCGTGACTCACCTCCTCTTCGCAGAATCCTGCAGTGCGTAGCTACGGTTCACCTTAACCAAGAGGACTTGTTCATAGGCTAAACCCGATTATTAAAACCCGAAAAGGGATTAGCCTTCTTTGTTTTAAAATTTTCATTTTAAAATTTTTCAAACTTACCCCTTTGGTTTGTGAAACTCTAAATCGATTTTGAAAGATGTTTTCTCAATTTATAAAATTACCAAAATGCCCTAGTGGCAAAATTACAAAAATGACCCTGTGTTATAAAATTACCGTTTTACCCTCAATTTTTGATAAAATGTTTTTACTTGGTAAAATACCAAAATCTCAAGTTTTCAAAATTAAGATACTTTGGTTGCGGAAATTTACGAAATTACCACAGGTAGGAAGGAAACTTTGATTGATCGAAAGAACTACTCTCGGAAACTTCATTGCATAAAATTGCTCGTGGATAAAACAGGGAAACAATAATTTCTAATGCATAAAACTTTCTAAACAGATGAATCGAGGCGCTAGATATGAGTTCTAGGGGCGTGGTCGCGGTACTCGTGGGCGTGGTAGAAGCGCTTTTGGTATTTCGTTTGTTTTGTTGCTCGTAAAGTATGTTAGCTTTGTAAGATCGAGTCTTGTGACCATAGCGTAGGGGAGGAATTGGGTATTAGTTTAGACAAGTAATTTCGGGGGACGAAATTATTTTAAGGAGGGTAGAATTGTAACACCTGGTTTTAGGGGTTAGGCGTTTGGTGCTTAGCTCGGGTGTTGGCACACTCTAGGGTGTGGTTGGGTAGTTTTAGGGGTCAGGAGAACCCTAGGTAGTGAGGAACGCTTTAGAAAATTTTGGATTTTTAAGTGCAAAAGGGAGCTTAGCGATGGGTGTCTTAAGAGAATTATTTGGGGAATTAGACATAAGAATTGAGCTAGTAAAGTGGCAAGGAGACGCCACTAAGAGCTTGGGGAGGTGACGTCTCGGAGTGCAAGGAAGGGGCGGTGTTCGAGCTGCAAGGCGACTTTGGCCTTTATTTTTGGCGTCGAGAGGTAAGAAGTTGGGTGGCTTTTGGATGCTTAAAAGATGGAGAAAGACTTGGTCTTTTTTTAAATTTTGGCTAGGAAGAGGTTTGACTCATTCAAACTTTTGAATGAGTGTTGGGGAGGAATTGTAGGAGCAAATTATGGGATTTTTGTGGGAGGTTGGAGCTAGGCCGTATAGTATAAAGGGGGGAGGAGGTGCTCATTTTCATTCACCATTTGCTTTCTCCCTTACCAAAAGTTCTTCCCTTTGTTTTATTTATTTTCCCTTGTCCATTGCCGAAAGTTAGTCCAGCAAACCCCTTTTCATCTTATTTCTTTGTAGCCAGAAAGTAGCAGAGGGCTTAACCTTTTATGAACCTATATCCCTCTCTCCTTCTCACCTTTTTCTTTTAAACCTTGCTTAAATTGTAGCCATCCATAGAAAACTACCATTCTTTGAATATCCCAAACCATCTAAGGAGCCTTGCCAGAATCTTTTGTTCTCCTATTTTCTCCATTTTGGTTACAAGTCCCAAGCCGAACCATACTTCCTTGGTGGTGGCCGATTCTTGTTAGAGGAAGGGTAGTGGTTAGCAAGGTCGATTATAGGGGAGGAGAGCCTAGCGCAGAGAGACCTTTCGGGATTTGTTTAGTCAAGAAGGCGATGGTATAAGGTTGCGTTTCGAGGGTAGATCGGGTGTGCTATCTAGGTGCGTAATCAACGCACTATTTCTTTGGTCTTTGGTTTGTTAAATGTGTTTACATATGCGTGATATGAATGATGGCCGATTATAGTGGCTTGAATAGTGAGTTATTTATGATATATACATGATATGATAATCCACATGTGATGCTTACTCTTTTGTTAATCTGACATGTTGAACTTATGCATGCATACATGGGATTTGGGCTTGACTCAATGGAGGAAGAAGTGTACACGGGATGTACGTGGTCTAATGTTAGCTCGAGGCTACATTAGCGCTTGAGGGTTAGCTTTGTGCTACCTCAAGGGAGGTGTTGGCTAGGTGCCCATCTCGGCGGTTGATTGCTATGTGCATCACCGTAGGCAGATTGCGATATTGTGATCACTTGGGTGATCGGTGGCTCAGCCACGGCCTTGAGCAGCGAGCTTGCCAAGGTAAGATGTTATGGATCACAATGTGATCGGTGGGGAGTTTCCCACGGCCTTAGGCAGGGAGTCTGCTAAGGTTGGTGTACGGTTGGACAAAGGGTTGGGCTGAAATGCATTCTTGCATGATTAAATTACGAATATTGTGTGGGTATGGGCCAAGCCCATACGTGTGGAAATCGGTGTTTTGATTATGCATCGAGTCGGTGGACTCACTCTTTATTTTCAAACATCGCGGGGAGACATGATTGATCGGACCAGGGTTGGAGTGGATACAAGGTGGCCCATGCGAGAAGGAGATTTTCATACTGAAGATGTTTTACTTTATTTAAGTATTTTATATTATCAGTATTTTGGAATTTTATTTGATGTAATAAGGGCCTCTTTGATTTAAAGTACTCTATTTATTAATGTTGAAGTTTACACTACACTTAGCAATATTTTCGCAAAAGATTCATATTATAGCAACTTATAATAATGTTTTAATTCAGAAGTTTTCAACAAGCTTATATTATTTATTAAGTTTTTAAATGGACATGATTTTCAGAGATAATAAATTTTCAAGTTTAATTCTAAAGTCAAAGATTTCCAACCGTCTTTCCCAGTGACATAACCAGATTCGGTCGTAGTGAATGGGCCGGGTTTGGGGGTGTTACAATATGTTTTCCGGATTTACACACTGAGTCTTGGTGACTCACCCTATTATTTTTTCCTAGCTTTGCAGATGAGCAGTAGATCGTGGACAAGGGAGCCGAGGCGGACTCGAGGGGCCAACAAGTCTTTTATTTATTAAATTTCCATTTTATTTTAAGTTTAAATTTTGGAATTATTTGATGTAATAAGGCCTCCATCGCTTAGGTTATCAGTTGATACTTGTCAATGTTTATGTTTTTTTCATTCATGATCAAGGACTTATGATTAAAAGAAATAAAAATGGGATTTTCACACATTCTTTAAAATAACACTTGTTTTGGAAAAAAAAATAGAATTTCAAAGATTTTCTACCAGTGCCATCTATTTAAAGATTATCTACAAAAATGACTAAGTTTTTCAGAATCATTCCAAGTAAAGTTTTTAACCTTAAAATCGTAGCATACCAGATCTGGTCGAAACTTATGGGCCGGGTTTGGGGTGTTACATTGAAACCCCTTACCGTCATCCACTAGGCCTAAACCCATATAGCAAAAATTTGGGCCTGAGCCCATAAAGCATAATCTTGGGTCGGAGCCCATTTTCATAACAGAAAATATATATATATGCAATGTATGCAACCCAACCCGTCCTAGTAATCCATCCGCTACACACCACCCGTACCATCCCATCACACCTGTGGGGATCAAGTCAACCCACCCCGCCAAACACATCAATCGCAGCAAGATACCATTTAATATATATATTGTGGCCAAGCCATTGCTATGATCAAAGCGCTTTTCATAATTTTTGTGGCAAAGCCACGAGTCATAATTATGCGTGGCATAGCCACTATCTGATTAATGGCGAGCCACCGAATATCACATACGGCTATATAATCGACACACGACCTTGGTAAAAATGATCGACTGCAGTCGTTAATTCATATGTTAGGCACATAGCCCCGGGTAAATACGTTTAGCACAAGGCCATAATCACAACGGCACAAAGCCATATTTAGGTTGGCACATAGCCATTATTAGAATTTGTGGCAGAGCCACCAGAATCAGAATGAAACATAATAACAAACATTTTTGTGGCAATGCCACCGAGCTACACTTCTCTTCAACATTTTTCCCATCCCATGCAAATTATGTAAATGCAACATACATAATAAAGCATAATATCCACAAATATAAACAACATTCATTGATTTAGATATTTATTACGGTAAATCGGCCTATTATAACACTTTGCAATTCAGCCCATTAAGGCATTCTATCAAATCGGCCCACAGGGGCATTTTCGTAATTTTAACCCATAGGGGCATTTTCGTAATTCAGCCCATAAGGGCATTTTCGTAATTCGATAATCTTACCCACTAAGGGTAATTTGGTAATCTCGCAACCCAGTGGTATTTCGGTAATTAACCCTCTAAGGGTATTATGGTAATTTTGCAAGCCAGACTTAACTACTAATTTGGGGCATAAAAATTGAAACTGTCCATCTACGTCATACAGACTAACTGACTATAACTCGAGTTAGAAAACTCAAAATTTAAATCCGTAAATTTTCCTTGAAGCTAGACTCAAATATCTTCTTACTATAAGTTTTCCAGAATTTTTGGATTAACCATTTAGTACAGTTTATTTCTTAAAGTTTCCCTTGTTTCACTGACCAACGGTTCTGACCTCTCTTACCCGAAATTTAAATATCTAACTGTACAGTTTTCATATGTTGCTCCCACTTGTTTCTATTGAAAATAGGCTCACTAAGGAATCTATACATATAAATTATAACTCATAATTCATTTTGTACAATTTTAAATTATTTTTCTAAGATAGATCAGGGAACCACAATGTCAATCAGAGCCAGTCCCACTAAATTTAAAATATCACAGAATATAAAATTCCTCCTTCTACTCCATTTCTTTAATATGAAAATAGCTCCATTTCTTTCATATGAAAGTAGACACAGTAAGCTTTAATTTGATATCTTATTCGCTTTCTAATTCCCTTTCTCCTATTTTTCGTGATTTTTCAAAATCACGTCACTGCTGCTGACCAAACTGTTTCATTGCAAAAATATGGTTACCACTACGAATATACGCACGCCCGAGTGGTCACGGATGCCGGTTTTCGGTTTTATTCAGTATTTCGACCGAATCATAGAACATATCATACAAACATTCAGAGAGGTATGAGATTACACACCATTTCAAACATGTATTCGGAAGGGTACGGGATTACACACCTTATTCGGAATCCGTAACACAATACTCTCCGCGGCACCAACAATCCTAGTCTCTTATTACGAGGGATAGGTGTTCGATTGGCCCTCCGATAAAGTAGTTCGAGACCCTAGAAGTGATTAACACAAGAACAAATCTTAGCCACATCTTATTCGGCTTGAGTAAGAATCACCCAAACAATACACCCCCATCACCTATATTCGGCCCTACCTACTTACCAACCCTCTTCCGAAAGTCAAAGGCTAGAAAGATGACCAGAGTGTAAGCTAACACTCTACCGATTTAGCCCACACCAAGAGAACCAAGAATATGGAAGTAGCAAGGAATAGATTCGGCCTTGGTCAAAAGAACAGGGTGAATAATCAATTTTAGAAGAGGGAGTAAAAGAGAAACAAGAAGAAAATAAAACAAGAAGAAGAACACTACCTTGCATCCACCAAAAACCCGAGAAGGCAAAGAAGCTTCGGTAACCACAAAAACCAAGTTTCGGCTATGAGATGAAGTTGATGTTTTGGTTATGGGTTGAAGGAAAAAGAAGACTGAAGAAAGGGTTGAGAATAGAAATAAATATCACAAAGAAATTTGACAACACAAGTTGAGAGAAAATAACCCAAAAAGCTTGAAGTAAAAGTCTTCAAAATGCACAAAAATGGCAACAACTTTCGGCACACTCACATACTAATGGCCGAATATGCTCCCTAAAAACACCTCCCAAACCATGTATCATCTTTACCAAAAAATGAATGTTGACCCAAAATAATCTTTCCAAAACATCCTCCACATAATAGGCCAACATGTTCCCTTCTCTTACCTTTTTCCTTCATTTCTTTCCCTCTTTTTCCCTAGTCTTCCTCCTTACCATATTCCTTAGCCATCTTTCCCAAATTAAAAAGCCTTTCTTACCTTATTAAAGCCTTGACCGACACTTTGGATGAATAGCACAAAAATAAATCCAAAATTTGCAAAAGATGGGATTTGAACCCCTTCCCTCCTTGCTTTCCACTTGATGCCTTAACCTCCTTGACATATGCTCTCTTATGCTAGCAAAATACACACTTATTACCTTAAGCCTTGATGCCACTTTCCTTTTCCCCTTAAGTGCTCAAATACAAAAATTTACCTATAGCCTAACTTGAACCCGTAACTTCCTAGAAACCTCGTAACTTTCCAAAATCACCTTCCTCATAAGTCCAACTTGAAATAATGCTGTTCTCTAGTTCTCAAAAATTTTAAACACTCCTACGCCCAAGGCCCATTGGGCCCAATCCTACTAGGCCCAATTTCGGGTCGTTACAATTCTACCCACCTTAAAGAAATTTCGTCCTCGAAATTTCCAACCAACTACTAAACGCACCGCTCAAATCACACCACTATGCTTTCGCTGCGCACTCTGATCTTAATAACACTAATGTACTTTTAACATAATCTTGAATCCTCTTTCACACAACCAAACATCTAACCACAGAAGCAAGCAGTTATCTACCTCTTATACCTAAAATTTTCTACATTCAATCATCGCGTCCAACCAAAACATACCTGACTTGATAGTGATGAAACAATCCCGAGCCTTATGCTCCTTAGACCCGCATCTCAAGCATGCTCCTGACCTCCTCCATCATTCTCCCGGATGACGCCTTCTGCAATATTCCCAAGCTGGAAAATTTGGACGTGCCTTAACACGCTTTACGGAACGAGACTGTGACCCAAAAGAACCGCGATCTCTTTTCTTCTTACAGTCCATACACCCAACTCGAAGTGCTTCACCGATTCCTTTAACCTCCTCCATACCTCCTTAACTATCTGAGTCAACTCATCAACCCTAGCTCGATCATGAGATCCCGTCTCAGCCATTGGTGATGCCAGCGCCTCCCTTTCGGGCACATGCGTCGGTGCCGAAAATCCAGCCCTAGCACCTTGGCCTCTATCACGGTCGCATCCACTACGTCCATGTCCTCTAGCGTTCATGTTCACTAATATCGACTTAATCTTATTACGAGTTTTATGAATCAGTATACTATTTCAGTGTTTATTAAACAATGTTTTATGGAGTATAGGAAGTAAAGTTATTTTAAAGAAATGCGTATCTAAGGTCTCAATTTCTATAGTTTTAGCTCCTAAAGCTAAGAGTTCTAGAGTATTTCTCTGAGTCATACCACAATAATCATAAATTGAAAACATAAACTTACTTGACTTGGTGTAGGATAAGCGTGGTGCCATACTTCCTTTAGAACATACATGTATAATTTAAAATTTTAAACGGCTTTGGCGTGTTTGAACACAAACCAGTAGAGTTTTGCAACAAGGCTCGATACCATAAAATGTAACACCCCAAACCCGGCCCATGCGTTATGACCGAATCGACATGTCACATGAGAAAAACGTGTTAAATCCCTTTTGACTTGTACTAAAATAGATATTATTTTGTTATAATCAAGAAAACATGTTTAATTAGAAATATTTGATAAAATACTACTAATCCTCGAAAGTTAATTGAGAAATCGAAAATTTGAACTAATGATCTTATAAAACTGTGTCTTTTAAAAATATCGTTTGAAAGTTCGAGTGAAAACTTCCGTGTTAAAATATTTATAAAAGTTTATTTTGAAATCCATTTGTTAATCGATTTTGGAAAACCTTTATTTAAGTTTTTTGAAAATTCTCATTTTAAACAATTTAAGCAAAATAATAAGTATAAAAACCATAAAGCAAATAATAAAAAACTCCAGAGGCCTTATTACAACATAAAAAAAAACCCAAAATAGTAAAGTGAACGGAAATAGAAATTTAAAGTTCAAAATAAAACACCATTTCTGAAGTATGGCTTCCACCGAGTCATCCATGGCCCAAGTCCACATCATCTTTGAGCATTACCTACAAGGGTTAAGAAAAGGGAGTGAGTTACAAGAACTCAGTGTGAAACCCCTTACCGTCATCCACTGGGCCTGAGCCCATAAAGCATAATCTTGGGCCGGAGCCCATTTTCATAACAGAATATATATATGCAATGTATGCAACCCAACCCATCCTAGTAACCCATCCGCTACACACTACCCATACCATCCCATCACACTGTGGGGATCAAGTCAACTTGACCCGCCAAACACACCAATCGCGCAGCAAGATGCCATTTAATATATATATATTGTGGCCAAGCCACCGCTGTGATCAAGCTGCTTTTCATAATTTTTGTGGCAAAGCCACCGGACTCATAATTATGCGTGGCATAGCCACTATCTGATTAATGGCGAGCCACGAATATCATAAGCGATAATATAATCGGCACACGACCTTGGTAAAAAATGATCGACACAGAGTCATTAATTCATATGTTAGGCACATAGCCCCGGGTAATTACGTTTAGCACAAAGCCATAATCACGATGGCACAAAGCCATATTTAGGTTGGCACATAGCCATTATCAGAATTTGTGGCAGAGCCACCAGAATCAGAATGAAACATAATAACAAACATTTTTGTGCCAATGCCACCGGGCTACACTTCTCTTCAACATTTTTCCCATCCCATGCAAATTATGTAAATGCAACATACATAATAAAGCATACATAATAAAGCATAATATCCACAAATATAAACAACAATCATTGATTTAGAGATTTATTATGGTAAATCGGCCTATTATAACACTTTGCAATTCGGCCCATTAAGGCATTCTATCAAACCGACCCATAGGGGTATTTTCGTAATTTCGACCCATAGGGGCATTTTCGTAATTCGGCCCATAAGGGCATTTTCGTAATTCGGCCCATAAGGGCATTTTTGTAATTCGGTAATCTTACCCACTAAGGGTAATTTGGTAACCTCTCAGCCCAGGGGTATTTCGATAATTTACCATCTAAGGGTATTATGGTAATTTCGCAACCCAGACTTAACTACTAATTTGGGGCATAAAAATTGAAACTGTCCATCTGCGTCATACTGACTAAATTGACTATAACTCGAGTTAGGAAACTCAAAATTTAAATCCGTAAATTTTTCTTAAAACTAGACTCATATATATTCTTACTAAAATTTTTCCAGAATTTTTGGCTTAACCATTTAGTACAGTTTATTCCTTAAAGTTTCCCTTATTTCACTGACCAACGGTTCTGACCTCTCTTATCCGAAATTCAAATATCTAACTGTACAGTTTTCATATGTTGCTCCCACTTGTTTCTATTGAAAATAGGCTCACTGATGAATCTATACATATAATTTATAACTCATAATTCACTTTTTAAAATTTTAAATGATTTTTATAATACAGATCAGGGAACCACAAAGTCAATCAGGGCCAGTCCCACTAAATTTAAAATATCACAGAATATAAAATTTCTCTTTCTACTCCCTTTCTTTCATATGAAAATAGACACAGTAAGCTTTAATTTGATATCCTATTCGCTTTCTAATTCCCTTTCTCCTATTTTTCGTGATTTTTCAAAATCACGTCACTGCTGCTGACCAAACTGTTTCATTGCAAAAATATGGTTACCACTACGAATATACGCACGCCCGAGTGGTCACGGATGCCGGTTTCCGGTTTTCTTCGGTATTTCGACCGAATCATAGAACATATCATACAAACATTCAGAGAGGTATGAGATTACACACCATTTCAAACATGTATTCGGAAGAGTACGGGATTACACACCTTATTTGGAATCCGTAACACGATACTCTCCGCGGCACCAACAATCCGAGTCTCTTATTACGAGGGATAGGTGTTCGATTGGCCCTCCGATAAAGTACTTCGAGACCTTAGAAGTGATTAACACAAGAACAAATCTTATCCACATCTTATTCAGCTTGAGTAAGAATCACCCAAACAATACACCCCCATCACCTATATTCGACCCTACTTACTTACCAACCCTCTTCCGAAAGTCAAAGGCTAGAAAGATGACAAGAGTGTAAGCTAACACTCTACCGATTCGGCCCACACCAAGAGAACCAAGAAGATGGAAGTAGCAAGGAATAGATTCGGCCTTGGTCAAAAGAACAGGGTGAATAATCATTTTTAGAAGAGGGAGTAAAAGAGAAACAAGAAGAAAATAAAAGAAGAGGAAGAACACTACCTTGCAACCACCGAAAACCCGAGAAGGCAAAGAAGCTCCGGTAACCACAAAAACCAAGTTTCGGCTATGAGATGAAGTTGATGTTTCGGTTATGGGTTGAAGGAAAAAGAAGACTGAAGAAAGGGTTGAGAATAGAAATAAATATCACAAAGAAATTTGACAACACAAGTTGAGAGAAAATAACCCAAAAAGCTTGAAGTAAAAGTCTTCAAAATACACAAAAATGCCCACAACTTTCGGCACACTCACATACTAATGGCCGAATATGCTCCCTAAACACACCTCCCAAACCATGTATCATCTTTACCAAAAAATGAATGTTGACCAAAAATAATCTTTCCAAAACATCCTCCACATAATAGGCCAACATGTTCCCTTCTCTTACCTTTTTTCCTTCATTTCTTTCCCTCTTTTTCCCTAGTCTTCCTCCTTACCATATTCCTTAGCCATCTTTCCCAAATTAAAAAGTCTTTCTTACCTTTTTAAAGCCTTGACCGACACTTTGGATGAATAGCACAAAAATAAATCCAAAATTTGCAAAAGATGGGATTTAAACCCCTTCCCTCCATGCTCACCACTTGATGCCTTAACCTCCTTGCCATATGCTCTCTTATGCTAGCAAAATACACACTTATTACCTTAAGCATTGATGCCACTTGCCTTTTCCCCTTAAGTGCTCAAATACAAAAATTTACCTATAGCCTAACTTGAACCCGTAACTTCCTAGAAACCACGTAACTTTCCAAAATCACCTTCCTCATAAGTCCAACTTGAAATAATGTCGTTCTCTTGTTCTCAAAAATTTTAAACACTCCTACGCCCAAGGCCCATTGGGCCCAATCCTACTAGGCCCAATTTCGGGTCGTTACATTGTACATCTATCATGCAACCTTCTTTACCATTATCAATCACACAGCTTTACGATCAATAATATTAACCCTATAGGTTTGATACTCACCTACTCAAATTCAAATTTATAAATCATAAATACTTCTCAAGAAATTCAAGGCAAAAATACATTCAACTATTCCCAATTGCTCGAAAAGTCGCACACTTAGTGCCAATAGTTATTCAACATTATATATCGAATTCGCACACTTAGTGCTTGATACTTAAGCTTGCACACTTAGTGCTCAATAATCAGGCTCGCACACTTAGTGCAATTTTTACATCTGTAACCTTTTATACTCGCACCCTCTGTGCCGAAATTCAATTACTCAATATTCATCAATTCAAATTTATCAACTTTATTTGCATTCGACAACCTCAAATTTTTTATACATTTCAATTTGGCACATATATGTATATATATTATTTAATTTAATCAACAAAAAATATTTACTTAGTAACTTACCACATGCAAGGCATTTAATTTATCATATACTAAAGCTCAATTAACTCCAATATACATTTACTCAACCCCAAAGTACTTCATTACTACCAAACGCAAGACCGAATATATATTATGGCATTCCATCATCATGTAATATTAATATAATCAAGTACAAAGCCATTTAACATATCTACCATTACATACTCACAATTTGGCCGATTATCCATCATTCTTATAACATATAATATTTTTTTTGTATCAATTTTATCATATAATTCAGTGACTGCAACATATTCATAGAGCCGATAAATTTTAGTAATTTATTCATTATGTAAACAATTAACATCAATTAAAACAATTTCAGTAGCTAATAATTCGATTTTTAACCATACGAACTTACCTCGTGTATCCGTCGACTATTCGTCTACTTTCCGATTTTCCTCGATCAAAATCTTGAATTCATTTGTCTTGATCTAATTTAACCAAATTTAACTCAATTATTCACTAAAATAATCAATTAAATACATATACAAGTATTTTGGCCATTTTGCAAAATAGCCCTTATATTTTCATACTTTAACAATTTAGTCCTTAATGCATAATTATGCAAAAATACACAAAATCCCAATATACATGTATTTAGCTTAATTTTCTATAGTATTTAAATAGCCTATATTTTCATTTTATTCACATTTCTAACCACATAAATTCTATCTTTTTCAATTTAATCCCAAATACTCAATTTCATCAAAAATCTCTTTATAAAACTTGTATATCTATAAACAACCATCAATAATTTAACAAGAAATATTAAAACAAACATGCACTCATCAATGGCACATTTCAAAAACACAACCAAATTCAGAAATTGAGGTACGGGTCAGTTAAACCGAGCTGCAACGAGCTAAAAAAACATAGAAATCATTAAAAACGGATCAAAAACCGTACCTTAATCCCTTAGAAAGCCATGGTCGAATGTTAAAGCTTCCAAAACCCATTCTTTGTTTTGTTATTCGGTTGAAGATGATGAAAACATAATAAAAAATATCATATGGCTTTATTTTATTAAGCATTATTCCATAATTTACCAAAATACCCATGTTTAATAACCATATAAATTATGTAATTCAAGGTCCACTACCGTCCACTCAAATATGCAATGGTATAATTACCATGCAAGGACTCCCACTTATAAAGCCATTATCAAATAAGTCATTTTACTAATGCCACACATAGTTTTCGTTACGCGATTTAATCCTTTTTATCGAATTAACTATTTAATCGGTAAAATTTCTTTACGGAACTTTCACACAGTAATACTACCACACTGTAAACATTATTAAAATAATAAAAATAATATTTTAACTCGGTTAAGTGGTCCCGAAACCACTCATTCCAAGTAGGGTCTAAACCGGACTGTTACAACTCTCCCCCGTTAGGGATTTTCGTCCCCGAAAATCTTACTGGTAAACAGATTAGGATACTGTTTTCGCATAACTTCCTCTATCTCATGTTTACACCAAAGAACTTTCACAAGTGCTATACTCTTATTTCTTAACTCTTTAATCTCTCGAGCTATAATCCTGATCAGTTCTTCGTTATATGATAAATCTGATTGTATTTCCACATCAATATGAGATATCACATGTGATGGATCAGATCGGTAACAACGTAGCATCGAAACATGAAAAAAATTATGTATCTTTTCAAGTTCAGACGGTAATGAGAGTCGATATGCTACTGGCCCTATTGTTTTAACAATTTCATATGGCCCAATGAATCGCGGACTTAACTTTCCTTTACGACCAAAACGGAGAATTTCTTCCAGGGTGATACTTTCAAGGATACACGGTCTCTGACCTGAAATTCTATTTCTTTACGTTCCAAATCCGCGTATGATTTCTATTTATCAAAAGCTGCTTTTAAACTGTTGTGAATCACTTTCACTTTTTCTTCGATTTCTCTGATCAATTCAACCCCGTGTATCTTTTTCTCACTCAATTCTGTCCAGTATAACGGTGTTCGGTAATTGCAACTATACAATACTTCATATAATGCCATCTGTATAATCTGATAACCATTACAGAAACTCCATCAATAGCAAGTGCTTTTCTCAGTTACCTTCAAATTTTAAAACACAAAAACAAAACATAATTTCCTAGAATTTGAATCATCTGACCATCAGTTTGAGAATGAAATGCCATATTAGAATTTAATCTTATATTCAAAATTTACTGTAGCCTTCTACCAAATCGCAATATAAATCTCGGGTTCTCAAGATAATAGAGACTGACACACCGTATAATCTAAAAATCTCTAAAATATACCACTCAACAAGTCTATTAAAAGAGAAATATGTACGTATAGAAATGAATGTGTAGACTTTTTAAACATTCGACAGTAACTCAGATAACATCTTTCTGTTTCGGTGGTAAGAACAATCCCAATACAGAACCCATCGTATTACTAACCCATTTTTCACTTTGATAACATCTCAGACTATAACAGTCCCGAAGACACATATCAATCAGTTTATCTTGCTGATACATTAAACTTCAAAGCGTAGAGTCAAAAATATCTTGTTTCATGTAGAGTCAAAAATATCTTGTTTCATACCTGTCTATCAATATAACTGTTTTAGATTATTAAACATCTTATGTTTCCTGGAAAATCAGGCTAACTACTACTACTGTGAGCTTCATATCTCAATCGCTGTAAAATCTCTGGATTTCTCGGTACTTAAACTCTATTTCATATCTTCTAGAATATGAACTCTTCATTCAGACTACCCGTCAATTTACCTGTAAGCGTACAAGATTTATTTTTCAAATCTACGGATAACTCAAGTACACAAAATTTAAGTACCCTTCAAATGGATAACTCAACCAAAATAATCAAATGAATCAATTTCTCCTGTCAATAATGCAGTTCAGAATAAAAAGGGGAAATCAATATAATTCCAATAACAACCAATGCAAAATCACCATCTCTATAGATCTGAAATTTGTATAACTAGAATCATAAGAAATCCGAACACCGTTATATTGAGAAAATTTTTGTAATGGTTATCAGATTATCTGTATAATCTGTATAATCTTTCACATGTAACCACATAGAATCATAAGAAATCTGAGGTACTGTAATCCTGAATATAATAATATACTAAACATTTTGGAGAGAACACCCATATCAAATGATAAATATCCCAATGATGTGCTAAAGGAAATCCAGAATTAAAGCATCACTCATATGCACTAGATTCAATGGTAACAGAAGCAATATGATTTTCATGTATATTCAACAGAACAATAACCAAGAAAAATAGACTACCAACATCATATAGATTTTACAGTCGACTTCTATCAACACAAGGTAATAGAACACCGGAGAAAATAGAATAATGTCGATCATAACCCGAATAGCCCAACAAAGCTTTCATATATCAGTATATTTAGATAACATTTTCATATGATAAGAATTTCATCTGAAGATATACAATTTTACATACCTCTGAAGATAAATGAGCACGTAAAATACTCGAAAGAAATCATCGCAATATACTTTAACTATAATCATTTGCACTCATTATCAAGTACAATTCAATTATTACTTCACTATCTAGTCTTGTCATCACTATTCCCAGATTATCTCATCCATTATTTATAATCAATTCAGAAAAGATTCCAGTAATGCATTCTTTAATTAACATACCTGTATAATTTAGTCAACTGAAGTAAAATTTCTTCTTATATAGTAGCATTGCATAATCCGAATGATCTCTTGAGAAATGTAACACCCCAAAGCCCGCCCAAATGTTACGACCAGATCTGGTATGTTACAGGGTGAAGTAAAAACAAACTTTTGTTTAATTTAGAAAAAACTGTGGATTTGAAAACGTTCCGATTAAGGCGATGTTAGAAAACAGTGGTTTAGTAGTGTAGGAAAATTTTCAACTTTTAGTTGTTTTAAACATTCGTTAAAATTTGTTGATATTTGAAAGAAAACATGTGTATTGAATTACTCGTATTTTGAAAGCGTCATTTCCAATTTGGTGATTAAGTTTGCGTAGTGTCACCTTTTAATGAAATAATAGGAAAATGAAATAAACCCGAATGTTAATTTAGAAAGGCCTTATTACATAACAAAAATTCCCAAATTAAAATGAAATAAAGCGGGTAATAGTTTCTGAAAGATAAAAATCCTTATGGCCTCCACGAGTCGCCTCGGCTCCCAATCCACGATCTCACGATTACGAAAAAGTTAGAAAAAGGGTGAGTCACGAGAGACTCGGTGTGTAAAACCACCAAAACTCACGACATGGCCCACGGCCCAAAACCCCATACTCTGCTCATACACAATATTATTTAACAAACATGGATGCATCAGCCCAGCCCATCCTAGCATTTTCCATCCTCTACACGCCAGCCCGTACCAACCATCACACCGTGGGGATTTCTATAATCAACCTTCCATCCGCTACACGCCGTCTCGACAGTCACGCTGCCGGTTATAATAACGATCACTATGTGACCTGAAAGTCCACTGTGGCCTAGCCACCGATCACCATGTGACCTCGTAAACATATGTGGCAGAGCCACCGATCACCATGTGACCTTATATCATATCATCAACGTGGCAGAGCCACCGATCACTGTGTGACCTTATCACTTCCCCTTTATCATCATTCCCACACCCCATGCACAACATATGTGTCATAATCAATGTAGCATGCTAATAACAAGGCAAAGATTTATTACATACATCAAAACTCACATCAAATCATTAGAACCCATACCTGGCACTCTCTGCCTTACCCACAAGGGCATTTCGATTGTACACTGACCTTCTAAACTTTTCAGCCCATATAATTAATAATAATAAAACAGGTAACATGAAGTGTGTTAGGGTCTACACACTTGGTAACACGCAAGATAATACTTTCTATATCGACACTATATACAGCAAAAACGACCGCTATCTGCCTACGACTGACGATCAAGCCGGCCCACAACCCGATGGCCAATCCGTCTAGCGACACGGCACGCCTCGGGAACTTAGGAAAGTGGGTTCACGCAGGTCCAACCCCTCCTTAGGATCGCTGGCGTTTGAGTCCATAGAATGCAGATCTTGGTCAGAAGACCGAGTTAAAATAGAGAATAAGATATGAGTTGGATTATACGTTTAGCCGAATAGATCTCCTTACCTAGATCGATAAAAGCCGAAGGTTTTAGGCTTGGCTTACTAATCGAGTGAATCCCGAAAGTCTCCCAAAAAGAATACGAACACAACCCTCACCTATATTCAGCCAAAGCATACATATCAACAAACAAATTAGCCATTCGGCTTTGGTTTCAAAAACCCGAAGGGAATAAAGGAATAGGAGAAATCGCCACTTACCTGAACTCAGCAGATCCGATTACACCTAGGAGAATTCGACAAAGACTATGGTAGAGATCAAAGATCGAAGTAAAAGAACCGAAAGTGGAGATAAGAGGGCTTCGAATAGGGACTCAGAGGTTTTCGACTTTTAGAGAGAAATGAAGAGAGATGCAGGAGAATGGATGGGGAGATTCGGCCAATGAAAGAAAAGGAGAAGAGAATAACGAACACAGTGTATTCGGCTTGTAGATGAAATCAGAAAAGAGAACTATGGACTAGGGGCATTCGGCTATAGCATAGACAAAAAAAAAAGAGATGAAAAGGGGTTAGGGGTTTCGGCTTGTATGAATGTGGGGGCAAGAGGATGGTATCGGTTTGAAATGGAACAAGTAAAGAAGAGGAAGAGAGGAGAAGTGATCAAGGAATGGTATTTCGCTTGTAGTTTAACGCTTAAGAGTTTGAGTGAAGTGGATGAGAGATTCGGCCAAAGAGAAGAAGTGAAGAATGGTGAAATTTCGGCTTTTGATGCAACAAATGAAAAGTGAAACAAATAAGAAAAGATAGAAGGAGGGTTCGGCTAACCTAGAGGGATGGTTCTCAAGTCGACAGAAGAAAGCTCCAAATGCCGAAAAAAAAGAAGAGAGCTTCCTAGCTTGGCTACTAAATACTTCCACAATTTCGACACCCTCCCTAAGCATACTAGAATCGATTCCTACACTCCCTCCCAAGCATCCTAAATTCGGCCACTACCTTCACCCCTTGCTAAATCCCTTGTTTTTCTCCTCAATTTACTCATGATCACCCATTCGAGAAAGTTTGAATGAGTCAAACTCCTTTATTTTCTCTCAGCCACACATTCAAATATTTTGACCCAATCAACACTCCATCCTAAAGTGTCCCAGTCGGTTTCTGCCTCTGCTCTCCTTGATGCCAAAAAGAAATCCAAGTTGAGCTCCACGCAACTCAAACCTGCTCCCCCTCAGCTCCCTTGAGGCGTCACCTTCCTGGGCTTTAAGTGGCACCTTCTTGCCACTTTACTAAAGCGCTTCTTGTGTCAGCAATTACTATCAACAAGCCATAAGTCCTATCCCAGCCAGCTCTCCCCTGAAAATGCCCTAAAACAAAAATTTTTGGCCAAGGTTCCGGCTTATCCCTGGGCCTTCCCGAAGACCCCAAACGCACATAAACAACATACAAAGCATACCAAACACATCGAAATAAGACAAATGCAGAGCCCCTAAATCTCGGATGTTCTGGTTCTACCCCTTAAAGAAATTTGGCCTCGAAATTACAGTCAAAAGAGATGAGGGTATTGCATTTGTATAACATCCTCTGGCTCCCACGTAGCTTCCTCCGACCCATGGTTCCGCCACAATACCTTAACCAAAGGAACTGATTTCCTACACAATACTTTGACTTCACGATCCAAGATCTGTACCGGTTCTTCCTCAAAAGAGAGATCAGGCCTTACTTCAATCTCTTCCACTGGCACAACATGGGATGGATCCGAACGGTAGCGTCTTAGCATCGAAACATGGAACACATCATGGATCTGACTCAACTCTGAATGTAACTCGAGCTGATAGGCTACTGGTCCCACACGCCTCAATACCCGATACGGTCCAATGAACCTAGGGCTTAGCTTACCCTTCCGTCCAAACCTTAAGAAAACTTTCTTCCACAGTCCAAACGTTAACACCTTCTTCCACGGTGACACCTTTAAGAAAACTTTGTCACCCACTGTAAACTGTATGTCCTTACGCTTCAGGTCTGCATAAGACTTCTGCCTGTCTGATGCTTCTTTCAACCGAGCCCTAATTAGCTTAACCTTCTCCTCCGTCTCAGCAACCAATTCTGGCCCCAACATCTGACGCTCACCCAATTCAGTCCAACAAGTAGGAGTGCGACACTTCCGACTATACAACGCTTCATACGGTGCCATCGAATACTAGATTGGTAACTATTGTTGTACGCGAACTCCGCTTAACGGTAGAAACTCCTCCCGGCTTCCTCACGAAGTCCATAACGCAACCTCTCAACATATCCTCCAATATCGAATTACCTCTCCGATTGCCCATCGATTTGTGGATGAAACTTATTTGTCTTTGAAGTCTAACTGTACCAGCGCTTGATGCAACGCCTTCTAAAATCTCGACGTAAACCTAGGGTCCCTGTCCGAGATGATAGATGTCGGTACCCCATGCAATCTCATGATCTCTGCTATATATAACTTAGCCAATTTTTGCAGAGAGTAATCAACCCGAACCGGTATGAAATGAGCAGACTTCGTCAGACGATCCACTATCACCCATATCGAGTCTTTCTTGGTAGGCGTAAGGGGTAGCCCACTAACAAAATCCATCGTGATCCTTTCCCACTTCCACTGCGGAATCTTAATAGGCTGCAACAACCCCGAAGGCAACTGGTGTTTTGCTTTTACCTACTGACAGGTCAAGCACTTCATCACAAATTCGGTTACCTCACGCTTCAACCCCGGCCACCAGAATTGCTCTCGTAGGTCTCGATACATCTTACTTCCCCCAGGATGCATAGCGTATGGGCTGCTATGCGATTCCTGTAAAATCTTACCCATTAACTCAGGATCTCTTGGCATGCAAACCTTCCCTCGAAAGCACACTGCCCCATCATTATTCACACCGAATTCCGTGGTCCCCTCGCCTGATCCCAACTAAAATTTTGACTTCAACAACTCATCGGCCCACTGCTTCTCTTTAATCTGACCGACCCAAGAAGGTTTCACTTGCAGTTCAGCTAGTATACTTCCATCATCGTATAAGCTGAGGTAAGCAAGCATTGCTCTCAAGTCAGAGATCACCCTACGACTTAATGTATCCGCCACCACGTTAGCTTTACCCGGATGGTACTCAATCGAGCAATCGTAGTCCTTCAGCAGCTCAATCCACCGCCGCTGCCTCCAGTTCAATTCCTTCTAGGTAAGAAGGTATTTTAAACTCTTATGGTCTGTATAAATAACGGACTTCTCCCCATATAGATAATGCCTCAAACTCTTCAGAGCAAACACCACCGCCGCTAATTCCAAATCATGCGTGGGGTAATTTAACTCATGCGGTCTCAACTACCGAGATGCATACGCTACCACTTTCCCATCCTGCATCAAAACACATCCTAACCCCGTGTGTGACGCATCGCAGTAAACTGCAAACTCTTTCCCAACCTCAGGCTGTATTAACACTGGAGCCTCCATCAAAATCCTTTTCAGCCTTTCAAAACTCTCCTGCTGCTTATCGGACCAAACAAAAGATACCCCTTTCCTCAACAGTTTGGTTAGAGGTGCAGCAATTAGTGAGAACCCTTCCACAAACCTCCTTTAGTAACCAGCCAGCCCAAGAAAACTCCAGATTTCTGCCACAGACTTAGGGGGCTTCCACTCCAACACGGCCTCGATTTTTTGAGGATCAACCCTAATCCCCTCAGCGGACACTACATGGCCCAAAAAGGTAACTTCTCTAAGCCAGAATTCGCACTTGCTAAATTTGGCTAACAACTGCTTCTCCCTCAGGACTTGTAGAACCACTCGAAGATGCGAATCATGCTCCTCCTCTGACCTCGAATAAACCAGTATATCGTCTATAAATACCACGATGAACCGATCTAGATAGGGTTGGAAGACCCGATTCATCATGTCCATAAACGCTGCTGGTGCATTGGTCAACCCGAACGGCATTACCAGGAATTTGTAATGGCCATAGCGAGTCCTGAAAGTCATCTTATGGATATCTGCCTCTTTGACCTTAAGCTGATGATACCCTGACCTCAAATCTATCTTTGAGAAAATCGATGCCCCCTTCAGTTGATCAAACAAGTCGTCAATCCTCGGTAACGGGTATTTATTTTTGATTGTCAACTTGTTCAACTGACGGTAATCGATGCACATACACATCGATCTGTCCTTCTTCTTGACGAATAACACCGGCGCTCCCCAAGGCGATACACTTGGTCGAATAAAACCCCGATCTAACAGTTCCTGAATCTATGCTTTCAACTCCTTCAACTCCTTTGGCGCTATCCTATATGGTGCGATGGACCCAGACGCTGTTCCCGGTAAAAGATCAATACCAAACTCCACCTCGCGATCGGGAGGCAACCCCGAAAGTTCCTCCGGAAATACATAAGGAAATTCTCTCACTATTCGAACATCCACCACCGCTGCTTTCTTAGCCTCTAAAGCACAAATATAGGCTATAAACGCCTCACATCCTTTTTTCATCATTCTCTCAGCTTTTAGGATAGATACCACATTAGATAAATAATTCCTCCTCTCACCTACCACCACAACTTCTTCACCCTTGAGGGTTCTTAGCACCATGCGCTTGGCTGCACAATCCAAATTCGCTTGATACTCCACCAGCCAGTCCATACCTATGATTAGGTCGAATTCCCCGAACGGGAGCTCCATCAAATCAGCCGGAAAAACTACCCCTTGCACTTCTAGAGGTACATTCCTATAAAGTTTATTTACTACTACGGATTGTCCTAGAGGGCTACTTACGATCATCTCCTAGAAGAACTCTCGAGTCTAAGTTCAAAGTTCGGATATAATACTAGCAACATAAGAGTGGGTCGAACCAATATCAATCAAAGAAGTATAAGGCAACCCATAAATAAGGAACGTACCGGTTATGACGTCTGATGCGTCGCCCTCTTCTCTGCACCTGGCTGCATAGACCAAACTAGGCTGTCTCGCCTCCGCATTCCTAGCGCCCTTGCACGGTGTTCCACGACCCCGACCAGAAACCATTACCTCCTCTAGTTGGACCATGACCCCTCCGTGGTTGCCGACAACATTTACCTGGTGGGCATAACCACGACCTCCGGCCTTGCACCGCCCGCTCTTGTGGATAGTCCCTAATCTGATGGTCAGTAGACCCACACCTAAAACACTTTCATTTGCCGCCCAACACTCACCCACATGAAATTTCCCACATCGAACACACCTGCGAGACCGATTGTCGACAATGTGTCTTTCAACCGACTCGGCCCATCCGTCCTAGGTCTTTTCTAAAACGCATGCTTGCGCTCTCGACGGTCCAAAATTCCTTTTATTACTTCCTCTATCTCTATCCAGGTTCGCTTTTCCGATCGCTTCACTTCCTCGGCTATCTTAGCCTTTTCCACTAAGACAGACAAATTTTCTTTCGTTGTGGAGCTATCGGCACACCATGAGATCATCCTCAACCCGTCTTCAAGCTGGACCACAGCGCTCATGGTGCATGGCCACTATCCTACGGCAGCATAATGACTAAGGCGTAAGAATTCCACCTCATACTCGACCCAGCGACTTGTTTCCTGTGCAGATTCAAGAATGCTCTTCATCTGCGCATATACATAACTTGACCCAATGTACTTACCTGGAATGACGACAAGAAATCCCGGTGTAATGATCGACACAGCACCATCTCGACCGTAAGCCACCATTGATACGCTCATCCCGCAGAAGAGACACGACTCCCTTCAACTTTTCCTCCTCCGTGAAATCGAGGTCATCCATTATACGTTCGACGACCTCCAACCAATACTCAGCTGCGTTAGGGGCTACGCCGGAAACGCCCCTAAATATTTCTGCTCCATTAGCTCGAAGTCGTTCTGACACCGATTTTCGAGCCCCTGTACCCAAGGCTGCCCCAGCAACTCTCTCCAAAACTCGTAACATCGCCTAGGACATCGCATTGTCTCCACCCATTTGGTCCTGAAACTCTGCTTCCGCAGCTGGCGGTAGTGGCATCTCATTTCCTGACCCATGACCAGACCCTACTGGTTCAAACACAGCAACCCTGCCTCTACCACGTCCACGCGCATTATGTCCTCGTCCCCTAGTACTCATGACTACTATCGCGTTGTAATCTGATTTAGAAGTTTTATGCGTTAGTATCTTTCACTGTTTAATACCGAGCAGTTTTATGTGAGATATCGTTAAAGGATAGTTTTCGTAGAACACAACACATCCTAGAGGTTTTTCGTCTCTAAAGTTTGAAATTCCTAGAGCTGATCAGGCATATTTCCTCATACTAACAATTATTCCATACATACAACATCAAATGGTTAGAACACTTACCTGGGTGGACCGGGTGCCGGTAGACTCGGATGCCATATCCCCATCAAACCATTTTCTTTGTTTAACCTTAACACTGATTTTGTAAAACACCATTGAGCCCTTTTCACAGCCTGGGTTTTTCAACCTAGGCTCTGATACCAAAATGTAACACCCCAAACCCGGCCCAAACGTTACGACCAGATCTGGTATGTTACAGGGTGAAGTAAAAACAAACTTTTGTTTAATTTAGAAAATACTGTGGATTTGAAAATGTTTCGATTAAGGCGATGTTAGAAAACAGTGGTTTAGTAGTGTAGGAAAATTTTCAACTTTTAGTTATTTTAAACATTCATTAAAATTGGTGATATTTGAAAGAAAACATGTGTATTGAATTACTCGTATTTTGAAAGCGTCGTTTCCGATTTGGTGATTAAGTTTGCGTAGTGTCACATTTTTAATGAAATAATAGGAAAATGAAATAAACCTGGATGTTAATTTAGAAAGGCCTTATTACATAACAAAAATTCCCAAATTAAAATGAAATAAAGCAGGTAATCGTTTTACGAAAAATAAAAATCCTTATCGCCTCCACGAGTCCACCTCGGCTCCCAATCCACAGTCTACTGATTACCTGAAAAAGTTAGAAAAAAGGGTGAGTCACAGAGACTCAGTCTATAAAACCACCAAAACTCACGACATGGCCCACGGCCCAAAACCACATAATCTGCTCATACACAATATTATTTAACAAACATGGATGCATCAGCAAAGCCCATCCTAGCATTTTCCATCCTCTACACGCCAGCCCGTACCAACCATCACACTGTGGGGATTTCTACAATCAACCCTCATCCGCTACACGCCATCTCGACAGTCATGCTACCGGTTATAATAACGATCACTATGTGACCTGAAAGTCCACTGTGGCCTAGCCACCGATCACCATGTGACCTCGTAAACATATGTGGCAGAGCCACCGATCACCATGTGACCTTATATCATATCATCAACGTGGCAGAGCCACCGATCACTGTGTGACCTTATCACTTCCCCTTTATCATCATTCCCACACCCCACGCACAACATATGTGTCATAATCAATGTAGCATGCTAATAACAAGGCAAAGATTTATTACATACATCAAAACTCACATCAAATCATTAGAACCCATACCTGGCACTTTCTGCCTTACCCACAAGGACATTTCGACTGTACACACAGCCTTCTCCAGCTTTTCAGCCCATATAATTAATAATAATAAAACAGGTAACATGAAGTGTGTTAGGGTCTACACACCTGGTAACACGCAAGATAATACTTTCTATATCGACACTATCGACAGCAGAAACGACCGCTATCTGCCTACGACTCTGATCTAAAACCAGCCCACAACCTGGTGGCCAATCCCGTACTACTGACACGGCACGTCTCTTAAACTTAGGGGCTGGGTTCACGGGTCCAACCACCTCCTTAGGATCGTTGGCATTTGAGTCCATAGAACAGATCTTGGTCAGAAGACCGAGTTAAAATAGAGAATATGATATGAGTTGGATTATACGTTTAGCCGAACAGATCTCCTTACCTAGATCGATAAAAGTCGAAGGTTTTAGGCTTGGCTCACTAATCGAGTGAATCCCGAAAGTCTCTCAAAAAGAATGCGAACACAACCCTCACCTATATTCGGCCAAAGCATACATATCAACAAACCAATTAGCCATTCGGCTTTGGTTTCAAAAACCCGAAGGGAATAAAGGAATAGGAGAAATCGCCACTTACCTTAACTCAGCAGATCCAGTTACACCTAGGAGAATTCGGCAAAGACTATGGCAGAGATCAAAGATCGAAGTAAAAGAACCGAAAGTGGAGATAAGAGGGCTTCGAATAGGGACTCAGAGGTTTTTGGCTTTTAGAGAGAAATGAAGAGAGATGTAGGAGAATGGATGGGGAGATTCGGCCAATGAAAGAAAAGGAGAAGAGAATAACGAACACAGTGTATTCGGCTTGTAGATGAAATTAGAAAAGAGAACTATGGACTAGGGGCATTCGGCTATAGCATAGACAAAAAAAAATAGAGATGAAAAGGGGTTAGGGGTTTCGGCTTGTATGAATGTGGGGGCAAGAGGATGGTATCGGTTTGAAATGGAACAAGTAAAGAAGAGGAAGAGAGGAGAAGTGATCAAGGAATGGTATTTCGCTTGTAGTTTAAGGCTTAAGAGTTTGAGTGGAGTGGATGAGAGATTCAGCCAAAGAGAAGAAGTGAAGAATGGTGAAATTTCAGCTTTTGATGCAACGAATGAAAAGTGAAACAAATAAGAAAAGATAGAAGGAGGGTTCAGCTAACCTAGAGGGATGGTTCTCAAGTCGACAGAAGAAATCTCCAAATGCCGAAAAAAAAAGAAGAGAGCTTCCTAGCTTGGCTACTAAATACTTCCACAATTTCGACACCCTCCCTAAGCATACTAGAATCGATTCCTACACTCCCCCCCAAGCATCCTAAATTCGGCCACTACCTTCACCCCTTGCTAAATCCCTTGTTTTTCTCCTCTATTTACTCCTGGTCACCCATTCGAGAAAGTTTGAATGAGTCAAACTCCTTTATTTTCTCTCAGCCACACATTCAAATATTTTGACCCAATCAACACTCCATCCTGAAGTGTCCCAGTCGGTTTCTGCCTCTGCTCTCCTTGACGCCAAAAAGAAATCCAAGTTGAGCTCCACGCAACTCGAACCTGCTCCCCCTCAGCTCCCTTGAGGCGTCACCTTCCTGGGCTTTAAGTGGCGCCTCCTTGCCACTTTACTAAAGCGCTTCTTGTGTCAGCAATTACTAGCAACAAGCCATAAGTCCTACCCCAGCCAGCTCTCCCCTGAAAATGCCCCAAAACGAAAATTTTTGGCCAAGGTTCCAGCTTATCCCTGGGCCTTTTCGAAGACCCCAAATGCACATAAACAACATACAAAGCATACCAAACACATTGAAACAAGACAAATGCAGAGCCCCTAAATCCCGGATGTTACAAGAAATCTATCATCTTTTCCATGACAGTCTTTATTTTTTAATCTATTCTCATTTCTGCCTATGTTATAAATAATTTAATCCTTGAGCTCTTTGATTCCATACTTGGGAACTTATTCAATCCAAATCTGATGAATTTCATTATAACTCTGTACCGGTAAGGGGGTGAAGGTTATAAAGCCTCATAATTTGACTCTCACATATATTCGCATATAACATAACATTTATCAATAACATAATGTTATAAACTATCATTCATACCTTTATGAGTTTCAACTCATCACACATACATTTTACTCGGTATTCACGTATCATAATCAGTACTATCAGAATTAGCTCGATTGGAAAGCACATCTTGTCTAATTAAAACCATTCTTGTCAGAATCAGAAGATATCACACTATCATAGGTTAATTATGGCATGTATAGCTAGACTCGTATACACTACGGTAGTCATAGAACCGACTAAACCGTAGCTCTGATACCAATAAAATGTAACACCCATATCCCGTAACCGTCGCCAGAATAGGTAAGGGGCATTACCGGACTTGTAACTTAAACCGGAACTGTAAGACTTTAACTTATCAATCGTCAACATCATTCAACACTAATCCAACATATCATGCTTAAAACAATTATATAAGCTTATACTAAAGTGACCATTCCATGTAGTCATATATATATAAGCATCTAAATACCACTTACAAATTAATCACATTTCAACATTCTTATCAACTCATCCATAATCACATATCATTCAAACCAAAATGCCAATTATAAATTTTACCACTAAATGCACACATCATATAATGCTTTCATATCAAACCAACTTTTCTCATATCAAGCCATATCACATAGCTTGATCATAATACCCAAAATCCATCTCACATTCATATAAACAAGTGAACATATAATCAAATTATTAACTATCCTATACATGCCATATTACCAAATTTCAAAGAGTTCAGAAATACCAATTGCCTCCTGGATAGTTTGATGAAATCTTCGATGACTTCTAACCTGAGTAAGCATTCGAATCACTGTAAAATACAGAGAATAGACAGAGTAAGCTAATAAGCTTAGTAAGCTCGTATAATTATCAGCACTATATAAAAGATTTAACATTAAGCTTGTCATTTTAAGCAATAAGAATGCTTTTTAAACCAGCATCATCTAATTCAATATTTATTTCCTTAACAGTCATGTAATTCATGTGTAATTTATCACATCTACTCACGTGTCATATAAATTTATCAATGTCACTTGCTTGTCAAGTGTACCATGTATACCTGTACTGATTTGTATCATCATTTCTATTCTCGTAACATCATCTTCACAGTTGAACCCTTGAGACCAACATCGAAAACCTTGTATCTTGCATACTAAGTGCCATATATGTAACTAAACCATTTATATCACATATCACCAATACAATATCAATATCATAGAATTCACATAGCATTGGGTCAATTTATTTCATTACGTATAACCTGTAACACCTTTATATAATCGATAGCAGAATTATACCCGTATAAATATTAATTCATCAGTAACATCAATAATTCATAATTTGTAACAAATAATCGTTTTACTTACTTACCTAATTTTGAATAGCAAATAAATTAGGTCGTACCTGACCATCCAACTCGTCTTACACATTCCGTACCACATTGGCACACAACTTTGTAAGCATCGAGCCTAAAGTAATACACTGGTATAAACCTGCTAGGCATAAGCCTGATAAAACTCACCGGCACAAGGCCTGCTAGGCTTTTAGCTCGATAAAACTCACCGGCACAAGGCCTGCTAGGCTTTTAGCCTGATAAAACTCACCGGCTCAAGGCATGCTAGACTTTTAGCCTGATATATCACTAATACGAAATTTATTCTAGCACATAACTCACATACCCAAAATCATAAGTATTCATCATTATTCATACGGACTTCCAAATGTCGAAACTCAATTGAAGTAATTTTCTTAAACATGATTAACAAGGTATCACCCATTTGGCAATATCACATATAACTTTATATATTTCATTTCAACATGAATACTTGCACTTAATCAAAATTCAATACATCTAATTACTTATAAACTTACTACATGGTATCGTATGTAGATATATATAATCATATCATTTTACTCATCCAATTTGTACATCTATCATGCAACCTTCTTTAACATTATCAATCACACAGCTTTACGATCAATAATATTAACCCTATAGGTTTGATACTCACCTACTCAAATTCAAATTTATAAATCATAAATACTTCTCAAGAAATTCAAGGAAAAAATACATTCAACTATTCCCAATTACTCGAAAAGTCGCACACTTAGTGCCAATAGTTATTCAACATTATATATCGAATTCGCACACTTAGTGCTCGATACTTAAGCTTGCACACTTAGTGCTCAATAATCAGGCTCGCACACTTAGTGCAATTTTTACATCTGTAACCTTTTATACTCGCACCCTCTGTGCCGAAATTCAATTACTCAATATTCATCAATTCAAATTTATCAACTTTATTTGCATTCGACAACCTCAAATTTTTTATACATTTCAATATGGCACATATATGTATATATATTATTTAATTTAATCAACAACAAATATTTACTTAGTAACTTACCACATACAAGGCATTTAATTTATCATATACTAAAGCTCAATTAACTCCAATATACATTTACTCAACCCCAAAGTACTTCATTACTACCAAACACAAGACCGAATATATATTATGGCATTCCATCATCATGTAATATTAATATAATCAAGTACAAAGCCATTTAACATATCTACCATTACATACTCACAATTTGGCCGATTATCCATCATTCTTATAACATATAATTTTTTTTTGTATCAATTTAATCATATAATTCAGTGACTGCAACATATTCATAGAGCTGATAAATTTTAGTAATTTATTCATTATGTAAACAATTAACATCAATTAAAACAATTTCAGTAGCTAATAATTCGATTTTTAACCATACAAACTTACCTCGTGTATCCGTCGACTATTCGTCTACTTTCTGATTTTCCTCGATCAAAATCTTGAATTCGTTTGTCTTGATCTAATTTAACCAAATTTAACTCTATTATTCACTAACATAATCAATTAAATACATATACAAGTATTTTGGCCATTTTGCAAAATAGCCCTTATATTTTCATACTTTAACAATTTAGTCCTTAATGCATAATTATGCAAAAATACACAAAATCCCAATATACATGTATTTAGCCGAATTTTCTATAGTATTTAAATAGCCCATATTTTCATTTTATTCACATTTCTAACCACAAAAATTCTATCTTTTTCAATTTAATCCCAAATACTCTATTTCATCAAAAATCTCTTTATAAAACTTGTATATCTATAAACAACCATCAATAATTTAACAAGAAATATTAAAACAAACATGCACTCATCAATGGCACATTTCAAAAACACAACCAAATTTAGAAATTGAGGTACGGGTCAGTTAAACTGAGCTGCAACGAGCTAAAAAAACATAGAAATCATTAAAAACGGATCAAAAACCGTACCTTAATCCCTTAGAAAGCCATGGCCAAATGTTAAAGCTTCCAAAACCCATTCTTTGTTTTGCTATTCGGTTGAAGATGATGAAAACATAATAAAAAATATCATATGGCTTTATTTTATTAAGCATTATTCCATAATTTACCAAAATACCCATGTTTAATAACCATATAAATTATGTAATTCAAGGTCCACTACCGTCCACTCAAATATGCAATGGTATAATTGCTATGCAAGGACTCCCATTTATAAAGCCATTATCAAATAAGTCATTTTACTAATGGCACACATAGTTTTCGTTCTACGCGATTTAATCCTTTTTACCGAATTAACTATTTAATCGGTAAAATTTCTTTACGAAACTTTCACACAGTAATAATACCACACTGTAAACATTATTAAAATAATAAAAATAATATTTTGACTCGGTTAAGTGGTCTCGAAACCACTCGTTCCAATTAGGGTCTAAACCAAACTGTTACAAGGCGTTGCCACATATACTGTTACTGGCAGCTCTGTTGCGTTATTATTATTGGCAGCTATGCTGCGATATTGGTGTGCTGGCTGGGTGGGTCAATTTTATCCCCACATGGTGTGTTGGTTGGTAAGGGTGGTGTGTTGGCTGGATTGGGGTGGGTTGCATATTTGCACCGATCGATGATCTTTGTATTGGGCTTAGGCCCATCGTTATCTTGAATGGGCTAAGGCCCACACCGCATCTGTTACCTAATAGGGCTCGTGCCCGCATCTATTCTTGCATATATTGTTATATCTTGATCGTGATAAGGGATTACACACTGAGTTTTCGTAAACTCACCCTTCCCTTTTACTGTGCAGGTAATCCTCATCCATAGGCGATTTGGTGCTGTGAGGGACTTGGAGGTGGCCACACAACTGCAGCTGTTTTATACTTGCTTTTACTTAAATCTAGATTTTATGTTGGGTTTTGTTTATGTAATAAGGCCATTAGTATTTGCTTAAGTTTTTAATTTGGCTTTGGTTACTTATTTTTAAACTACTAGTTTAGAGAAGATGCGTTTTCAAAATAATTATCGTTTTCAAAGACACAAAAATTTGGATATTAATTTTTCAAAAGCTTCCGCGAATTTAAATCAACTTACTTTAACCAGAGCGGCTAATAAGGCACACGTTTGACTAAATAAATTGTTAAATAATAAATACATTTTTTAGACTTTGAAGCGAATTTTTACCGACAAGACAAACTTTCGAAAGACACTTCAATGTGACACGCCAGATTTGGCCATAGCGTCTAGGCCGAGTTTGGGGTGTTACATTTAGTGGTATCAGAGCCAGGTTGCAAAACTCGGCTGTGGAATGGGTTTTTGAAAAGTTTTTCTGAAAGTGGATTTTAAAGATTGGAAACGTTTTGGAAGATTCACAAGTGTGGCACACCAAGTCTCCGGCGCCAAATCTGTAAGTTCTCTAATATTGTTTACTGTTATAGACTGAGACGTTATACTGAGAAACTACTATGAATAGTAAGACTATACTGTGAAACTTTAGATAGAGGAAACTGAGACTATAGATGACTAAAAACTATAGTGAGATCTCGATCTGCGAAAACAAACCCTTAATGACTGTCTTTCATAACACATTTGTTAATAATTATTGAAATTATAATCTGATGCATAAGATTCTTAAAACAGATAAAGCGTATATCGAAATGAGCATAAGAGGTACTCGCGGAAGGGGTATACGAGGCCGCGGTAGAGGCCGAGGAAGTGCTCGGGCTGGGTCTTCGGCATTGGGCCACATGCTTGCTAGGGAAGTACCAACTTCACCGGTGACCGAGACGGGGTCTTACAATCGAGCGGCTGGGGATGATGCCCTATCCCAAGCCATGATCCATATTTTAGAGAGGGTTGCTGGATCTAGTACTGGTGCAGTGGGCCGAGGGTCAATTTTAGAGCGACATCGGTCTAATGGAGCGGAAATTTTTAGGGGTATTTCTAGAGTAGCCCCAAATGTGGCAGAATACTGGCTGGAGGCCACTGAAAGAATAATGGACGACCTCGACTGTACTGAGAAACAAAATTTAAAAGGAGCAGTGTCCTTACTACGAGACGAGGCCTACCAGTGGTGGCTCACTGTGAGAGAGGGTACGCAGGCCGATCGGTTGACATAGGATTTGTTTAAGGCGGCCTTTCAAGGGAAGTATGTAGGCGCAAGTTATGTTGACGCCCGAAGAAGGGAATTTCTGAGTCTGACCCAAGGGATTAAAAAAGTGGCAGAATATGAGGCAGAGTTCTTACGGTTGAGTCGATATGCTTGTGGGATAGTAGCAACTAAGTATGAACATTGTGTGCATTTTGAGGATGGCCTTCGAGATGAGTTACGAGTATTGAGAGCTCCACAGAGGGAGCGAGACTTTGCTGCCCTTGTAGAAAAGGCAAAAATTACTGAGGATGTGAAGCGCTCTGAGCGCCAGAACCGCGAGAAAGATAGGGGTAGAAATAAGAGGGATTCTGGGCCCTCAGGTTCTTCTGGAAGGCCTATAAAGAAGGCCAGGTTGATGGGCCAATTCAGGCTGGAGTTCCTGTTGCTGTTGCTAGATCGCAGCCATACGCTGATTGTGGGAGATCTCACTAGGGTGAGTGCTGGAAGAGGATTGGGGCGTGCTTCAAATATGGGTCCATGGATCATTAGGATAAGAATTGTCCTCAGAGGCCTGTTCAGATGCAAGCCGCAGGACAAGGTCATGTTCAGCCAGTGAGAGGTGGTCAGCAGCCACCGAGAGGTCGTGGGCAGGCCAGAGGTGGAAATGGTATGGGACGAGGTCGTGGAGCACCAAGCAAGGTGCTGGTAACATTGAGGCAAGGCAGTCAGCACTGGTCTGTGCTGCTCGTCGCCGAGAGGATGGTGACGCTTCAGATGTTATAACTGGTACGTTCCTAATTCATAATGTACCTTACACTGCTCTGATTGATATAGAGTCTACGCATTCATATATTGCATGCACCGTGGTCCGCACCTTGGGTATCATGTGTGAATCTTGTTAATGAAATGATCGTGTTAAGTCCATCGACATCAAGAAAAGTAGACAAGTTATTCAGAGATGTGCCCCTAGAGGTTCAAGGAGTTATATTTCCAGCGGATTTAATGGAGCTACCGTTTGGTGAATTCGACCTAATCTTGGGGATGGATTGGCTGGTAAAACACCATGCAAGTTTGGATTGTGTTGCTAAGCGTATGTTGAAGACTACGGATGATGAGGAGGTGGCTGTGATTGGGGAGCGAAGGGACTTTCTATCTAATGTGATCTCTGCATTAAGGGCGGAAAAACTGGTTCGCAAGGGTTGTGAGGCGTTTCAAGCCTATATTGGTGTATCTGATTCTGAGGGTCCTTCTGCTGGAGATATCAGAATGGTTAAGGATTTTTCTGATGTATTTCCTGATTAGCTCCCTGGGTTGCCTCCGAACCGCGAAGTGGAATTTGGTATTGAGCTATTGCCTGGAACAGCTTTAGTGTCCATCGCTCCTTATAGGATGGCACCGAAGGAGCTGGTGGAGTTAAAAGCTCAAATCCAAGAACTACTGGATCGAGGATTCATTCGACCTAGTGTTTCTCCATGGGGAGCACCAGTGTTGTTCGTAAAGAAGAAGGATGGGTCCATGCGCATGTGCATCGACTATCGGTAATTGAATAAACTGACTATCAAGAATAAGTATCCTTTGCCGAGGATAGATGATCTATTTGGTCAGCTGCAAGGAGCTTCGATTTTCTCCAAGATAGATCTCCGTTCTGGGTAACATCAGCTGATGGTTAAAGAGGCTGATGTGTATAAGACTGCATTTAGGACTCATTATGGTCATTACGAGTTCCTAGTGATGTCGTTTGGGCTGACGAATGCACCAGCTGCCTTCATGGACCTGATGAATCGAGTATTCCAGCCCTACCTAGATCGATTTGTGGTGGTATTTATAGGCGATATCTTGGCGTATTCGAGAACCGAGGATGAACATGATGCGCATCTCTGAATTATTCTGCAGATTTTAAGGGAGAAATAATTATACGCTAAGTTCAGCAAATGTGAGTTTTGGCTGCGAGAAGTGACATTTCTGGGTTACATGGTATCTACTGAGGGGATTAGGGTGGATCCTCAAAAAATTGAAGCTGTACTGGATTGGAAACCACCTAAGACCGTATCTGAGATTCAAAGCTTTCTGGGTCTGGCAGGGTACTACAAACGTTTTGTTGAGGGGTTTTCCTTGATTGTTGCACCCATGACTAAGTTGTTGCGTAAAGGGGTATCATTTCACTGGACTGATAAGCAGCAATAAAGTTTTGAGAAACTGAAGAAAGTTCTGACTGAGGCCTCTGTCTTAATACAGCCAGAGTCTAGGAAGGAATACACTGTCTACAATGATGCGTCACACGTTGGTTTGGGTTGTGTGTTGATGCAGGAGGGTAAGGTGGTTGCTTATGCGTCTCGTCAACTTAAGCCTCACGAGGTGAATTACCCAACTCATGACTTGGAGTTAGCCGCAGTGGTATTCGCACTAAAAATTTGGAGGCATTGTTTATACGGTGAGAAGTGTATTATCTACATAGATCACAAGAGCCTCAAGTACCTCCTCACTCAGAAGGAGCTGATTCTTAGGCAGCGAAGATGGATAGAGCTGCTTAAGGATTATGATTGCTCGATTGAGTACCACCCTGGTAAGGCTAACATGGTGGCCGACGCACTGAGCCGTAGAAATGTATCTGATTTGAGAGCAATGTTTGCCCATCTCAGCTTGTTTGATGATGGTAGCTTGTTGGCTGAGTTTCAAGTGAGATTGACGTGGACTGAGCAAATTAAAGGGAAACAGTTGTTTGATGAGTCACTAGTTCCTCGTTTCTTACAAGTTGAGAAAGGAGAGACTGGAGATTTTGGGTTGAATGGTGAGGGAGTACTGTGTTTCCGTGGGAGAGTCTGTGTACCGAGGGATACTGAGCTGAGGTAGTCTATACTGCGAGAGGCGCATAGTAGTCCATATGCTATGCATCCTAGCGAAAACAAGTTATACCGAGATCTTCGTGAGCTGTACTGGTGGCCAGGGCTAAAACGCGAAGTTACTGATTTTGTGAGTAAGTGCTTGACATGTCAGTAAGTTAAGGCTGAGCATCAGCTGCCTTTAGGGCTACTGCAGCCAGTTAAGATTCCACTTTGGAAGTGGGAGAGGGTAACTATGGCTTTTGTGGGTGGGTTGCCCTTAACACCTACTAAGAAGGATTCGGTATGGGTTATTGTAGACCAGTTGACTAAATCTACCCATTTTATACCAGTCCGCACTGATTACTCATTGCAGAAGCTGGCAAAGTTATATGTGGCTGAGATTGTGAGACTGCATGGGGTATCAATTTCCATCATATCCGACAAAGACCCTCGATTCACATCTCAGTTCTGGAAGAAATTACACGAGGCTTTGGGTACTAGGTTGAACTTCAGTACTGCGTTCCATTCTCAGACAGATGGTCAGTCAGAGAGGGTGATTCAGATACTAGAGGACATGTTAAGAAGTTGTGTAATTGATTTTTGAGGCAGCTGGGAAGACTATTTGCCGCTAGCAGAGTTCGCGTATAATAATAGCTATCACCCAAAGATTCGATGGCACCGTATAAGGCGTTATATGGTCGTAGGTGTCGACTCCTACCGTTGGACTCGTCTTTGGGTGAGCGTGAGTTTTGGGGCGGATTTAGTTTTACATCAAGAAAAGGTAAAATTGATTCGAGACTGGTTGAAAGAAGCATCTAATAGACAGAAGTCTTACACGGATATTAAACGCCGAGAGATTGAGTATTCTGTGGGGGACTTCGTATTTCTCAAGGTCTCTCATGGAAAAAAAATACTGAGGTTTGGGCCGAATGGTAAGCTTAGCCCTAGGTTCATTGGGCCTTACTGTGTACTGAAGCGTGTGGGACCGGTCACCTATCAACTTGAGTTACCTCCAGAATTAGACAAGATCCATGATGTGTTCCATGTCTCCATGCTAAGGCGTTACCGCTCTGGTCCCACACATATAGTACCAGTCGAGGAGATCGAGGTTAGGCCAGATCTGACCTTCGAGGAGGAGCCAGTGCAGATATTGGACCGTGAGGTTCAAGTACTGAGGAAGAAATCAATTCCACTAGTCAAAGTGCTTTGGCATAATCACAGTTCAGAATAAGCCACGTGGGAACCTGAGGAGGCGATGCACCGGCAATACCCTCACCTATTCTGACCAGGTAAATTTCGAGGCCGAAGTTTCTTTTAGGGGGTAAGAGTTGTAACGCCCCAAAATTATAGGGTCTTTAATTTTGCATGATCTGACATAAGTTGCATGTTTGCTTTAATGTCTAAGTGATTTGGGTGTGCATGGGAGTGTTTGAGAAGCCTGGGTTCAAGTCTTGGCTTTTGCAGAATTTTAAAATTTGCTCTTAAAAGAATCTGGACACTGGCACATAGGTCTTATTAATTATGGTGCTTGTTTGAAGTCACAAAAAGCCTATTGGTGCAGTGGTTGTGGCGTTACAAGTGTGGCAAGGGGTCTGAGGTTCGAGTGTTGGCATTGTATGAGGGGGAGCATTTATTTTGCTGATGGTTCGGCTAGTAGTTGAGTTGCAGTGAAATTCTGATAGATGAGAGGTTAAAGAGATTTGAGGAGTGGATTGTGGCGCAAATCGTGGAGAGGATTGGGGAGAGAATTTAGGAGGAAATCAAGGAGTTTGCTTGTGGGGAGAGTTGTGCTGAATTGGGTGTCTATCTACTCAGAAATTCGGCAGAGACTTCTTTTGGGTATAGTCCTTGTTTGGCTTCTTTCTGTTGGCATTTTGTTTTCTTCTTTTTGTTTCTCCCTGGCCAAATTGTCTTTTTGTGTCTTGGCATCGTAAGTCATTTTGGTTGATTCCTGGTAAGTCAAGTGCCTCTCGGTACCTTTTGGGTTCTTTTTTTCTATGCTATTTTTTCCTGTCAGCCGAATTCATTCTTTTCCCTTATTTCTCCTTCACCTTTTCTCAACTCTTCTCCTTTCCCCTTTGACTGAGTGGCCGACTCTCTTTTTCTTTCTTTGCTGTGCCAGTCAGTTTGGTAGTGGGCGATGATCTATTCTTCTGTTCATAACACTGTGGTAAGCCGAATCCTACATCTCCTCTTTTCCCTCTCTTTTGTTTCTCTGCTTTTCCATATAGACTGAATGCCATAAATCTTATCTTGTTATTTCGAAACCCTATGGATGTTAGTCTCTGACAATTAGTGGAGCGTCGACTGCCTTGCTTTTCTGCACATCTCTGCTTTCTTCTTCGAATACCTCTTTGGCCGAATACTGTGGGGTAAGTAGGTTTGTTTTGTAGTATTGGCCGAATACCCAATCTGCTCCAACACTAATGCTTTGGTCTATGGGCATCAATTCAAGCCTTGTATTAAACGATTATTACTAATGAAATCCGTCTTATGCGCAGTAAATCGAGAAGAAGGGTGTGATCGTTTTCAACCAACGATCTAATAGTAATAATCATATAACTTTCGGCCAAGGTAAGTGGTGATATCAGTTTGGGGCTTTAGTGTTAATGATCTAATGGATGAGATATTGATTGTGTTGGGTTGATTGTAGGTTGATCGCGCGTGGGGTAATCTATTTGTTGCGCAAACAGGTGTGTAGTCACACCCCTCTCTTCTGTGAATCGGCAGAAGCCGAAATACTGAAACTTCGGCATTTGAGGCCTCACGAGCGTGTGATCGCTCGTGTGGTAAACTGAGCCCACAAATCATGGGTGATAGACTGTAGAAACCACCACGAGCGTTCTCGTGCTCTTGGGCCGATATGGGCCTCGTTTGGCTAAAATGGGCCGTGTGGGCCCGATGGGCTCGTGGGCCCCACACGGATAAAATCCACGATAAGTGGAAAATACTGGACTTGGCTTTGTAGTTCGCATAGCCGTGACTGAATTTTGGCTAAATGGGCCACACGAGCGTGTGGGCCCACTTGGGCCGAATAATGGGCCTTGGGCCCATTTACACCATTATGACCATTTAGGTTATTTGTGTCGCTCGAGGCGATTGTAGACCTTCGGAGAGGTCATTATCTGCACCGAGACCCCAAAATAAGTAAAGTGACCAAAATACCCCTAAAGGGTAAAATTACTATTTTACCCCTAATAGATGGAAATGACCATTTTACCCCTAGAGGTAGGTTGACTGATGAGTGTATGTTATTTGTAAGACTGTACTGAGTAGGACCCTTTGCATACACAAACTATTTATTACATGACATACTGCATGGGGTTGGGATTCTGATATGGAGGAAGTATCAGTCTTGGTGGCTCTCGCCACATTCATCGCATCTTGGTGGCGTTGCCACATATATCGTTGTATCGACAACTCTGCTGCGTTATTATTACTGGCAGCTATGCTGCGATATTGGTGTGCTGGCTGGGTGGGTCAATTTTATCCCCACATGATGTGTTGGATGGTACGGGTGGTGTGTTGGCTGGATTGGGGTGGGTTGCATATTTGCACCGTACTGATACTGTATTGGGCTTAGGCCCACACTGTTACTGCATATATTGTTATATACTGACTGGCTGATAAGGGATTACACACTGAGTTTTCGTAAACTCACCATTTCCTTTTACTATGCAGGTAATCCTCAGCCATAGGCGATTTGGTGCTGTGAGGGACTCGAAGGTGGCCACACAACTGCAGCTGTTTTATACTTGCTTTTACTTAACTCTAGAATTTATGTTGGGTTTTGTTTATGTAATAAGGCCATTGGTATTTGCTTAAGTTTTTACTTGGGCTTTGGTTACTTATTTTTAAACTGCTAGTTTAGAGAAGACGAGTTTTCAAAATAATTATCGTTTTCAAAGACATGAAAATTTGGATATTAATTTTTCAAAAGCTTCCGAGAATTTAAATCAACTTACTATAACCAGAGCGGCTAATAAGGCACATGTTTGACTAAATAAATTGTTAAATAATAATAAAGAGGTTTTTTAGACTTTGAAGCAATTTTTTACCAACAAGACAAACTTTCGAAAGACACTTCAATGTGACACACCAGATTCGACCATAGCGTCTAGGCTGGGTTTGGGGTGTTACACACATGGCCATGCAACACGGTCATATGTCCCCTATAAGTTTCAAAGGGTAGTAAGTGAGGCAGTTACACGGCCTGAGACACGAGTGTGTGTCTCAGCCGTGTGAGGCAAACGGCTGTGTGACCCCTCAGTATGAAATTTTATATCTTTTTTTATAAAGTTCTAAATGTTTCTAATTTAGTCCCGAATTGTTTCTAAAGTGTTTCTTGGGCCTCGAAGGCTCGATTAAGGGACGATATGCATGTGTATGAATGGACTTTGATATGTTTAATGAAATGATTGGAAATGTATGTTTTTAAGTTATGGTTTTACGGTAATGCTCCGTAACCCTATTCCAACGATGGATACAGGTTAGGGGTGTTACAGTTAATTGGTTTTTGAATTATTTTCTTAGTATAAAAGTACAATGTTCTATGTTATCAAGTTTACTCTATTTCTACGAACTTTTTATGGATTTTAACTTATGTTTTGTAAGTAATAAATCGATAATATTCATGCACATCTATTTGTAAATTACTTGCATACACTTATAGTGTTAGTATTATTACATATAAAACCCTAGATATATTTACCATATTTACATGTGTACCCTTAGCTTTGCGAGCCCTTACATGTGTGTGAAGCCATGAATTTATGCTAACCTTGTTTAACTGTGATAGTCTTTTGCATGCATGTTTTCCTTATTTGCAAATTCTGATAATTAATGAATCTACGATGTATGAGCAATTTAGGTGTTAAGTGAACTATTAGTGTTTTGTGAACTTAAGAATTAAAAATAATTGTATGCGAGTTGTTGTGTTTTGCGAACTCATGTTTTGTGCGAGCCTATATTAATCTATGAACCTATTTTTGTGTGTCGGACTGCGATCTCTTGTGATAATAAGGCATGCGAGCTATGTCTAATTGTGCTGTGAAGCCTTTAAGTGTGATGCGAACCTATAAATATTTCTATTTTTTTTGAATTATTGTTTCAAGTAGTAGTGAACTCTGATGTGTTTCGCATGCGAACCCCTATGTTTTATGTGTGTGTTTTTCTCTACTTTGTTGATGATTAACACTATGTTCGCGTGATATGTATAAGTGGGGTGTTAGAGGTTAGGTTGAAAGTTAACGGAGAGTCACTTCGGTGGATAATTTGGCACGTCGAATTCGGGTCAAACCCTCCTAGCCGAGTTTCGGGTGTTACGTTGATGCAGAATTGTAAGGTGATTGCATATGCATCTCAGCAATTAAAACCACATGAACACAATTACCTGATGCATGATTTAGAGTTTGTTGTTGTGTTTGCGTTAAAGATCTAGAGGGACTACCAGTATGGACAAAAGTGTCATATTTATACCAACCACAAGAGTCTCAAATACCTTCTATCCCAAAAGGAGTTGTATTTGAGACAACTTTGTTGGGCAGAGCTGTTGAAAGACTACGATTATGTGATTGATTTTCATCTTGGAAAACCAAATGTTGTAGCTAATGCTTTGAGTAGGAAGGCAACGATTCAATTGTGAGCAATGTTTCCTCAACTCAGTATTGGCAATAATGGCAGCCTGTTAGCTGAATTGAGAATCAAACTCGTGTTCTTTAAGCAGATAAAGTAGGCACAACTTATTGATGCTAAGTTGTCTAAGAAAAAAGGAGCTAGTCCAGTAAGGCATTATAAAAAATTTAAGCATAGATGAAAACGATTACCTTAGGTTCTGTAATTAGATATGTTTTTCTAATGTTGTTGAATTGAAAGAATGGATTTTACATGAGGCTCACGATAGCCCCTTTTTTATACATCCTAGTGGTGCTAAAATGCATCGTGACTTGCGAGAATCATATTAGTGGCTCGAAATGGAAAAGGAAATCGTTGGATATGCCACTAAATGTCTACCTTGTCAATGGATGAAGACTGAACATCAAGTTCCCACTGGTTTGTTACAGGTTATCTCTATTCTAGAATGGAGATGGGAACGAATCATAATGGATTTCGTAGTTGGTTTGCCAACTGCACTGAATAAAGAAACGCCATATAGGTAATAGCTGATCGACTAACGAAGTTCTCATTTTCTAGCAGTGAGAACTGATTGGTCACTTCAAAAGCTAGCTGAAGTTTATATTCACAAGATAGTTAGACTTCACGGCGTGCCTTTGACTATTATCTCCGGCCAAGACCCTCATTTTACCTCGAGATTATGGAAACAATTGCACGAATCTTTAGGTATGAGATTGAAATTCAGCAGAGCGTTCCATCCTCAGTCTGATGGTCAATCAGAATGTGTAATTCAGATATTGGAAGACATGCTCCAAGCCTGTACTATTAATTTCAAATCTGGCTGAGAACGTTATTTATCACTGGTCAAATTCGTGTATAATAACAATTTTTAGTCGAGAATTCAAATGGCTCCATATGAAGCTTTATATGTTCTTAGGTATAGAATGCCTATTTGTTGGTCAAAATTGAGTGAAAGGAGAATTGTCGGACTGAATATGATTCAAGAAACTGAAAGCATAGTAAAGCTGGTTAGGGATAGGTTGAAAGCAACATCTGATAGGCAAAAATAATATTTTGATTTGAACTGGAGAGATATTGAGTATTAGGTGGTTGATAAAGTGTTCCTGAAGGTTTCCCAATGGAAGAAAGTCTTACGTTTCGGCTATAAAGGAAAATTGAGTCCTAGGTATAACGGGCCATATGAAATCATTGAGAAAGTTGGGCCAATTGCGTATCGCCTAGACTTACCATCGGAATCGCAAAAGTCACAACATATTCCATGTATCCATGCTCAGGTGGTATCATTCTAATACATCTCATGACATTTTGCTGGAGGAAATTGAAATTCAGCCTGATTTGTCTTATGAAGAAGAATCGATAGAAATCTTATCTCGAGAAGTGAATGAGTTAAGGAATAAACGTGTGCCACTTGTGAAAGTTTTATGGCACTGTCATAGTGTAGAAAAAGTGACCTGGGAACCAGAAGAGACAAAAAGATCCTAGTATCCCCACCTCTTTCCAAGTAAATTTCGGGGACGAAATTTCTTAAAAGGGAGAGAATTGTAACGACCCAGTTTACAGTGGTGTCAGAAAAGGCAGTTTTGGGACCTCATTTCTGCCTAACCCCTAAACCTTAAATCTTTAATAAAAATATTTATTGATTTGTTATATAAGTGAATTGAATTTTGGATAAGTAATTTAGCCGAATTAGTGTTTAATTAGGGCCCAAAGACTAAATTGTAAAGTCCAATTGTTATAGCTTTTTAATTAGAAAGTGAATTGAGGACTTAAATTGCAATTAACCAAAGGTCTAAAATAGCAATTAGACCATGTATAAACATTAGAAAGTGGACGATATAATTATGATATTTTTAGTTTAAATAAATTAAGTATTATAATTGAATTAAGGTTAATCAACTAATTATATTCTAAATCTAACTATAAAAGACAAACTTTGTGGATGGAGGGAGAAGTTCTCCATCTTCTCCAAATAGCCTAAGCACCGAAACCTAAAGAAGGGACGCCATTATTGTTTTTCAAGGTTTTAATCAACAAATTGGTTAATGCAATTTAGTCCTTTTCTTGCAATTTTTATGTTTTTGAGGTCAAGAGAGCTTGATTTAGCTGGACCATATACCGATTTGTAAAATTGTTAAAATTTTGAAAGACGTCATTGTTGGGAATTGAAAGTTTTAGGTGTTAAATTGATAGATTTTAAGCTTAGATGTGAAAAAGGACTAAATTGTAAAACTTAATTGATAATTTCATACATTAGGGACCAAATTAAATAAATTATAAAATTAAAAGTAAGAATAGTAAATAAGAGGTCCCTAATGAGTAATAGTGAAATCAGATTTCAAATTGGAGCTTTAAATTGAAAGTTAGGTTAGTCCTGATTTTAGGGACTAAATTTGTATAATTTGGTAATTGATTGAGAATTGGTTGATTATTAATATCACTTTATGTTTTATGTTAATTCGTAGCTAACGTTGACCTAGATTTGTCGAGAGGGAAAAGAAAATCCAAAGTTGTCGATGAATAGCTCAGAATTTTCAGATTATATTCATGTGATTCGAGAACTATTTACACTATATGGAGAGTCATTGGTCATTACTTGAGTTGATCAATGTATTTGAGATTGATTTCTAAGACATGGACTAAATTGAATAAAATAAAAATTTTATGATTTACTTGATATATGATAATTGGCATGAAATTGTATTGAAACATATTGTATATGCTTTGAAATTATGAAATAATGATTAATTGTGATTGGGGAATTGTAAATTAAACTATATGTACTGAATTGGAAGTTTAATACCTTATGAGTTGTTTGGACTAAATCGAATATAATTGGCATGGCATAGGGTCAGAGTATTATGGATAGCCATCATTGTCGGGCAACCCGAGATAGTAGATTATATATAATGAGTGATCATTTTCGGGAAACCCTAGGTGACTGATTGATTGAGTTGAGAAAAATCATTGTTGTCGAGCAATCTAGGATGGTATTATATATTGTTATAGCGCCATCGTTGCTGGGCAACTCGAGTGATGGATCTATGTATCCGTACCGAGTTCGTGTTGAGTTAATAGGGTTAAAAACATGTGATTTGGTTTAATGGTAAATGGACGAAATGGAATGTGAACGAAATGTGAAATACGACAGTGTGTGAAATGAGCTAAAAACGAGCCTTGATGGCCAATTAAATCAATAAGATTATAAGCTCGGAAGTGATTAAAGGAAATGAAAATGAGATTGAATAGTTATGCTTATAATTTATGTAATATCTGGGATTTAGGGGTTATGCGTTTTAACTTGAATGTATGTAGTAGCATGCTTGTGTGTGGTTTGTATGTGTTTTGGGGGCTTTGGGAACCCTGGGGAGTAGGTAGACGCCTTAGAAAAATATTGGACTTTTAAGTCTTAAAGGAGAGCTAAGGGAGCTAGGCCTTAAGGAGTTTAATATGTGGATTAAGACACAAGAACTTAACTGGTAATGTGGCAAGGGAGGCGCCACTTAGAACACAGGAGAGTGACGCCTCAGGGAGTGTGAAGGGACTTAGGTTCGAGCAGCACAGGTAGCGTTTTGGGCTTTTATTTTTTGGCAAGGAAGTGTAGTGTTGGACGGCACAGGGACACTGAATGGATGAGCATTTGATTTGGTCAAATTCATTTGAAAATTCGGCTAAGAGAGGAAGATAAGTGTTGACTCATTTAAACTCTTTTGAATGAGAGGAAAAGAGAAGAAATAGGAGGAAAAAGTGGAGAGAAAAGAGGGGATGAGAAGAGGGAGAGAGTTGGCCAAATATAGGACTTTGAAGGGGGGCTTATTCGGTCATGCAAGGGGGAGCTAGGTGCCGAATTTGATTAAGGGTTAAGGTGCATTTTAGTTTTCTTTTCCTTCCTTAGACTTGTGCCGAAAGTGATAGTCAGAAAACTTTCAAAGCCCTTTCTATTTTCTTTGCTTTAGCCGAATTTGGGAAGACCATTAAGGTCACTTTCTTCATCTTTCTCTTTTTCTTCACACCGCTTTCTTCTGTCTTCAAAAGCCAAAAGCACATTTTGACCATAGCCGATCACCAAGCATTAAACATTGAAGCCGAATCCCACATCTTTTGCCATTACTCTTCATAGCCGAACGTCTCATTGCATCTCTACCCCTTTGAAACCGATTGTTCTTAAGCACTAAAAGCCGATCATCTTTCTCCTCTGAATCGACTTCTCTACTTTGGGTTTCCTCTTATAGATTTCTTAGAAGCCAGTTGATCATTGCGTTTGGTCACTCTTTTTCGGTAAGAGATCACTTTCGGTCTGAATCTCTCTGTATTATTCTAGCCCTTCGAAATCAGAGGCCTAATCCTATAATGATGTTATGGCCGAATCTATGCAAGGTTTTGGATTCGTAACCCTTCTTGGAAGCAAACGTTAGGAGCAGTGGAGATCTTTCGGGATTTTGATATTCAAGGTAAGCAAAGTATGACCTTAGGCCGAAGGCCACTTACTTTTGTCCATTAATGTTAGAATTGAATCTAACATAGGTTATGCAGGGATTCGACAACTTCCAAGGACAGGTGACGATTTTTGGGATTTAATCGAGGAAGGTAAGGGAGTTGTAGTATTCGGCCAAAGGCCATATTGTTTTTAAGGGATGGCGATTCTAAGCGTGGTGTTTTAGGAGGAGTTCGACGAGAGATAAAGGAGGAGTCTCCGGGATTCAGATCTACTTCGGTAAGAGTATTTAAGTTATAGATTGTGTTTCATTTAGATCTTACATATCGATTAACCGGGTTTCCGATTAAGTGATATTCGATGGATGCGAATACCGGTGGAGGAGAGAGAAAGGGTAGTTCCTACCCTAGATTTAAGAAACGCGGTTTCGCGCCGTGCGTGATTATTGCTGGATTGTGGGCCAAAGATCGGAAAGGGATAAGCGGATCATTGTTATCCCACGAGAAGCGAGAGTGTTGGTATCGAGAGTGTCATTCTCATCATTGTTATCGGTGTGTAACCCTACGCTAATTCCGATAGATTAATAGTATTACGTTAAATATGTGTTAATAAAAATACGAATAACATGGCTAAGGGTACCATTCAATGGTATAGTGCGTTCAGGTACGTTACCCCTTAACACTCCGTTAATAATGTTTATAAACATTGATATGCAAATATGTGTAATTTCGTTATGGCTTTGGGGTAAGGTATATTGCATGATATTTGTATATTTTGTATGATGCATGGGCACATGGGTGATAATGTTAAAAGGGGAAGTGTTCCGGTGGTTTTACCACATTAATCCGGTGACTCATGTCACAATATTATGATTCGGTGACGTTGTCACATTATCCGGTGGCTATGCCACGTATTAAGGGCGATGAGCGATTGATCGCAGCTGATCGCTTCGAGGGTGTGTAGTGGATGGAGGGTCGATTTAGAAATCCCCACGGTGTGATTGGCAGGTACGGGTGGTGTGTAGAGGTTGGATATCTAGGTGGGTTCGGGTTGCATTTTCATCTTTATATACATATGTGATTTAAATATGCTATGATATGGGCCTATGGCGAATATGATTAAGGATGGGCTTTGCCCAAAATGTTTGCAACAAAGGCTTTAATCGGTTGGGAATCAGTGTTGGTTGTTGCACATTGAGTCTGTGGACTCACCCTTCGTGGGCTAACATTTTTGCGGTGATACCTAGTGCTTTGGACCGGGTCGGTAGGGACTATGTGGTGGCCATGCTCAAGCATTTTCGGCTTCAGTATGGTTGAACTGCGTTTTCTTTAGCATACTTTTCTTTCGGGATTTATTTTGGGTATTTACTTTGTAATAAGGCCACTATTTAAACTATTTTAAATTTTGCGTTTAAACTTCATGTCTATGCGACGGTAAACAATTGAGTAATCAAATATTTTCTTAAAACAACTTCAAATGTTTTATCACCTAATCAACTTACGGTTTTCAACTTAATAAGCCCTAAAATCCTGCAATTCTTTTAATCTACGAAATATGAAGGAAACGTTTTAATGAAATACAAACTTGAACGACAACTTGGTTTTCAACTCGTTAAAATTTTAAACTTGTTTTAATAATCGACTTATTTTACTAGAACAGGAAACGAAATTAAGTTAAGTTTTTCTGAAGGAACATGTCAGATCCGGTCGAGGCTTGTGGGCCGGGTTTGGGGTGTTTCAACTTGGTATCAGAGCCCAGTTTTAAACACTCGGCCTTGGGTTTTGAAGCCCACAACATTTCCAAAATTTGAGCAAAAAAATGGGTTTTTGAAATTTTTGTTAAAATGGTCCTATGGAAGCATGGCACCCGAGTTCTCAGCCCAAGTCCACCAGGTAAGTTCTTTAGATGATAAGTTGATTTGTATGTGCTAATGTATGATACTATAGATGATAGGCTTAGGAAACTATACTATAGAGACATGAACCCGAGGTATATGTGTACTTCTGCGGAAAAACCACTGATTAAATCTCTCTGCATAAAACTTCTCTTTAAACAAGAAGTGGAAAGACTCTAATGCATAAAATTTTGTAAAACAGATAAAAGCGCGACAGAGAGACATGAGTTCTAGGGGCGTGGTCGCAATACTCGTGGGCGCGCAGAGGCGAGAATGAGCGTGGTCGGAACGATCGGAGTGCAGTCGGGGTTTGAAAATGAGGCGCCGCCACCGCTGTAGGGGCGAAATTCCGGGAGCGACAGGAGGAGATGTGTTGTATCACAAAGGCTATCTTTGCGAGTTTTAGAGCGAGTGGCGGGGAGCTAGTATGGGAAATGGGGCTCGAAAGTCGATGATCGAGAGACTTAGAGCAAATGGAGCTGAGGTTTCTAGAGGAGTATGCTGGGGTAGCTCGAACGTAGCGGAGTATTGGTTAGAAGCGGTCGAGAGGATTATGGATGATTTGGATCGTGCCTTTGTTGAGGAGAAGCCGAAAGGTCTTTGTTTCGTTTGCCGGGATGAGGCATACCGGTGGTGGCTCATTGTCGAGAGGGTACCCCTGCGATCGAGTAGATTGGGGTTATTTCAAAATTAAATTCGAGGAAAATACGTTGGAGCTAGCTACGTAGACTCACGAGAGGAAGGCGTTTCTAAATTTAGTGCAAGGAGGCAAGTCGGTAGCGGAATATGAGCGGAGTTTTTGCGTTAAGCCGGTATGCGGAGGATTGTGGCTCACGATTATGAGCGATGTGTCGATTCGAGGATGGACTGCGGGATGAGCTGCGGGTGTTGACTGCCCCTCAGCGGGAAAGAGACTTTGTTATTTTAGTGGATAAAGCTCGGATAGCTGAAGAAGTTAAGCGGATCGAGAGACAGAATCGGGACAGAGGTCAGGGTAAGAATAAGAGGAGCTATGGGTCATCAGGGTCATCCGAAAATTTTCAAAAGAGACCTAGAGTTGATGGGCCGCGAGGTCGCGGAGTTCTTTGCGGGAGGACAAGATCACAGTACTTGTGCTCGGTGTGGAAAGATGCACCCGGGAGAATGTTGGAAAAAGACAGGGGGATGTTTTAAGTGTGGGTCCAAACATCATATGATTAGAGACTGTCTGGTGGATACAGATAGGGGCCGACCAGCAAGTCAGGGTTTTAATCAGGCTGGTAGAGGTGGACAGTAGCCGTCGAGGGGTCGTGGTCCGGTTGGCAGAGGTAATGGTTCTGGTAGAGGTCGCGAAACACCGGGCAGAGTTGGTGGTAACACGGAGGCGAGACGGCCAGTGCAGTATATGCGGTTCGTAGGAGGGAGGATGGTGATGCACCGATGTCATAACAGCATGCGTTCCTTATTTTTGGATTACCCTTTATTGCTCTGATAGATATAGGGTCAACTCATTCTTACATCGCTAGTGAAGTGTCTGGAACTCTGAATGTGCACTTTGAGACTGTACCTAGGAAGATGACTGTACTTAGTCCTTTAGGGCAATCAGAAGTAGTAGACAAACTCCTTAGGGAAGTGCCTTTAGAAGTTCAGGGGGTGCAGTTTCCGGCTGACTTAATGGAGCTTCCATTCGGGGAATTTGACTTAATTTTAGGCATGGACTGGTTAGTGAAGTACCGTGCGAATGTGGATTGTGCTGCTAAGCGCTTGTCGTTGAGGACTTCTGATGACAATGAGATTGTGGTGATGGGTGAGAGGAGGAATTACCTGTCAAATGTAGTGTCTGCTCTTAAGGCAGAAAGGATGGTAAGGAAGGGATGTATGGCTTTTCTGATGCTTGTTAGTGCCTTGGAGGCTAAGGAAGCAGCTGTGGAAGGGGTCAGGACGGTAAAAGAGTTTGTGGATGTCTTTCCGGAAGAACTTCCAGGGTTGCCTCCGGGTCGTGAGGTGGAATTTGGGATTGACTTGTTGCCTGGTACAGCGCCAGTATCTATCGCTCCGTATAGAATGGCACCAAAGGAGTTGGTTGAGCTCAAGGCCCAGATCCAAGAGTTACTCGATCGTGGTTTGATCCGACCCAGTGTGTCTCCAAGGGGAGCACCGGTCCTATTCGTGAAGAAGAAGGACGGAACTATGCGCATGTGCATAGATTACCGGTAGTTGAACAAGCTGACGATCAAAAACATGTACCTTTGCCGAGGATAGACGACTTGTTTGATCAGCTTAAGGGGGCTGCGGTATTTTCAAAGATAGATCTAAGGTCAGGATATCATCAGCATAAGGTGAAGGAAGAAGATATCCATAAGAAAGCTTTCCGGACAAGATACGGGCATTATGAGTTCTTAGTAATGCCGTTCGGATTGACAAATGCCCTAGCTGCGTTCATGGATATGATGAATCGGGTTTTCCAACCCTACTTGGATCAGTTCGTCGTCGTGTTCATAGACGACATCTTGGTGTATTCCAAGTCTGAGGAAGAACATGATGAGCATCTTCGGGTAGTATTGCAGGTGTTAAGGGAGAAGAAGTTATATGCCAAGTTTAGCAAGTGCGAATTTTGGTTGAAGGAAGTTGCGTTTTTGGGTCATGTGGTGTCTGCAGAAGGGATAAGAGTAGACCCTCGGAAGATTGAGGCAGTGCTAGATTGGAAACCACCTAAGTCTGTGGTGAGGTTCGCGATTTCTTGGGGTTGTGAGCTACTACAAAAGGTTCATAGAAGGGTTCTCATCAATAGTAGCACCTCTAACGAAATTGTTGAGAAAGGAGGTACCTTTCGTATGGGCAGATAAGCAGCAGCAGAGCTTCGAAAGGCTTCAGAGGGTTTCGACAGAAGCTCCGGTTTTGATTCAGCCTGAGGTAGGGAAGGATTTTGTGGTGTCTCTTGTGATGCTTCTCACGGAGGATTGGGATGTGTTCGATGCAAGGCGGGAAGGTGGTCGCTTATCGTCTCGGCAATTAAGGCCACATGAGGTTAACTATCCGACGCATGACTTGGAATTGGCAGCGGTAGTCTTTGCTCTTAAGGTATGGAGGCACTATTTATATGGAGAAAGGTCGGTGATCTACGGACCACAAGAATCTGAAGTATTTGTTGACTCGAAGGAGCTAAATTTGAGGCAGTGAAGGTGGGTGGAGTTGTTGAAAGACTACGATTGTTCTATAGAGTATCACCGGGTAAAGGCGAATGTAGTGGCGGATGCCCTAAGTCGGAAAGTAGTGTCGGATCGAGAGGTGATGTTTGCACATCTTAGCCTTTATGACGACGGAAGTTTGCTAGCAGAGTTGCGGTGAAGCCGACATGGTTAAGTCGGTGAAAGAAAAACAAGCGGTAGATGATGATCTCGAGTGCTAAGCTACTGCAGTAGTCTGTGCGGGAATTGGAAGACTATGGGGTAAATAGCGGAATGAGTATTGTGTTTCGGGTGGTAGGGTATGTATGCCGAAGGATGAGGAACTAAGACAGAGAATTCTTCGGGAATCGCATAGTAGTCCTTATGCTATGCATCCCTGGAGGAAGTAAGTTATCTGAGGATCTGCGGGATCGAGTTTTGGTGGCTTTGGTCTTAAGCGGGAAGTTTCTGAGAATTTGTAGGAAGTCAAGGCTGAATACCAAGTACCTTCGGGGTTACTTGGTGATAAAGATTCCGCATGGAAGTGGGAGAGAATTACCATGGACTTCGTTAGTGGGCTTCCCCTTACGCCTACTAAGAAGGACTCGGTATGGGTGATAGTGGATCGGTTGAAAAAGTCTCGCACATTTCATACGGTCGCAGATTGACTATTCTCTGCAGAGGTTGGCAAAATTGTATGTGGCGAAATTGTGAAATTTGCAGTGCCAAGTGCAGTGTCGATTATTGAGATAGGGATCCGAGGTTTACGTCTCGGTTTTGGAAAGCCTTGCATCAGGCATTGGGCACCAGATTAGATTTCAGCACGGCATTTCATCCGTAGTCGGACGGCCAATCTGAGCGGGTAATTCAAGTGTTAGAGGATATGTTGAGGGGTTGCGTGATAGACTTCAGAGGAAGCTAGGAGGAATTCTTGCCTTTAGCAGAGTTTACGTACAACAACAGCTATCAAGCAAGTATTCGGATGGCACCATATGAAGCACTGTATGGATGGAAGTGTTGTACTCCTACGTGTTGGACAGAATTAGGGGAACGTCATATTTTGGGTCCGGAGATTGTGGCAGAATCGGAAGAAAAGGTTAAGGTAATTCGGGCACGGTTGAAGGAGGCATCTGACAGACAAAAGTCGTATACAGATCTCAAGCGGAAAGAAATAGAGTTTGCTGTGGGAGATCAGGTGTTTCTGAAAGTTTCGCCGTGGAAGAAGGTGATGAGATTTGGTCGCAAGGGTAAGTTAAGTCCCAGGTTTATAAGACCTTATCGGGTTCTGAAGCGGGTTGGACCAGTGGCATATCAGTTAGAGTTGCCTTCGAAATTGAAGCAGATGCACGATGTGTTCCTCATTTCGATGCTACGTCGTTATTGATCAGATCAATCTCATGTAGTGCCAGTTGAGGAGGTGGAGCTGAAGTCAGACTTGTCCTACGAGGAAGAGCCGATTCAGATTCTAGAACGAGATGTGAAGGTGTTACGGAGGAAATCAGTTCCTCTAGTCAAAGTGTTATGGCGTAACCATGGATCGGAAGAAGCTTCTTGGGAGCCGAAGGAAGCAATGTGGCAGCAATACCCTCACCTATTCTAGTCAGGTAATTTCGAGGCCGAAATTATTTTTAAGGGGGTAGAACTGTAATATCCGGGATTTAGGGGTAATGCGTTTTAACTTGAATGTATGTAGTAGCATGCTTGTGTGTGGTTTGTATGTGTTTTGGGGCTTTGGGAACCACTGGGAGTAGGTAGATGCCTTAGAAAAATATTGGATTTTTAAGTCTTAAAGGAGAGCTAAGGAGTTAGGCCTTAAGGAGTTTAGTATGTGGATTAAGACACAAGAACTTAACTCAGTAAAGTGGCAAGGGAGGCGCCACTTAGAACACAGGAGAGTGACGCCTCGGGGAGTGTGAAGGGACTTAGGTTCGAAAGCACGGGTAGCATTTTGGGCTTTTATTTTTCGGCAAGGAAGTGCGGTGTTAGACAAAGACACGGGGACTTTGAATGGATGAGCATTTGATTTGGTCAAATTCATTTGAAAATTCGGCTAAGAGAGGAAGATAAGTGTTGACTCATTCAAACTCTTTTGAATGAGAGGAGAAGAGAAGAAATAGGAGGAAAAAGTAGAGAGAAAAAAGGGGATGAGAAGAGGGAGAGAGTTGGCCGAATGTAGGACTTTGGAGGGGGGCTTATTCGGTCATGCAAGGGGGAGCTAGGTGCCGAATTTGCTTAAGGGTTAAGGTGCATTTTAGTTTTCTTTTCCTTCCTTAGACTTGTGCCGAAAGTGATAGTCAGAAAACTTTCAAAGCCCTTTCTATTTTCTTTGCTTTAGCCGAATTTGGGAAGACCATTAAGGTCACTTTCTTCATCTTTCTCTTTTTCTTCACACCGCTTTCTTCTTTCTTCAAAAGCCGAAAGCACATTTTGACCATAGCCGATCACCAAGCATTAAACGTTGAAGCCGAATCCCACATCTTTTGCCATTACTCTTCATAGCCGAACGTCTCATTGCATCTATACCCCTTTGAAACCGATTGTTCTTAAGCACTAAAAGCCGGTCATCTTTCTCCTCTAAATCGACTTCTCTACTTTGGGTTTCCTCTTGTCGATTTCTTAGAAGCCAGTTGATCATTGCGTTTGGTCACTCTTTTTCGGTAAGAGATCTCTTTCGGTCTGAATCTCTCTGTATTATTCTAGCCTGTCGAAATCAGAGGCCTAATCCTATAATGATGTTATGGCCGAATCTATGCAAGGTTTTGGATTCGTAACCCTTCTTGGAAGCAAACGTTAGGAGCAGTGGAGATCTTTCGGGATTTTGATATTCAAGGTAAGCAAAGTATGACCTTAGGCGAAGGCCACTTACTAGATCCACTAATGTTAGAATTGAATCTAACATAGGTTATGTAGGGATTCGACAACTTCCAAGGCGGTGATGATTTTGGGATTTTGATATTCAAAGGAGTTGTAGTATTCGGCCAAAGGCCATATTGTTTTTAAGGGATGGTCGATTCTAACTGTGGTGTTTTAGGAGGAGTTCGACGAGAGATAAAGGAGGAGTCTCAGGGATTGAGATCTACTTCGGTAAGAGTATTTAAGTTATAGATTGTGTTTCGTTTAGATCTTACATATAGATTAACCGGGTTTCTGATTAAGTGATATTCGATGGATGCGAATACCGGTGGAGGAGAGAAAGGGGTAGTTCCTACCCTAGATTTAAGCGCTCGGTTTCTACCGTGCGTGATTGGCCACCGGGTTGTGGGCAAGATCGAAAAGGATAAGCGGATCGTTATCCCCGAGAAGCGAGAGTGTCGATGATATCGAGTGTCATTCTCCTTTGTTATCGGTGTGTAACCCTACGCTAAATCGATAGATTAATAGTATTACGTTAAATATGTGTTAATAAAAATACGAATAACATGGCTAAGGGTACCATTCAATGGTATAGTGCGTTCAGTGCGTTACCCCTTAACACTGTTAATAATGTTTATAAACATTGATATGAAAATATGTGTAATTTCGTTATGGCTTTAGGGTAAGGTATATTGCATGATATCTGTATAATTTGTATGATGCATGGGCACATGGGTGATAATGTTAAAAAGGGAAGTGTTCTGGTGGTTTTACCACATTAATCCGATGACTCATGTCACAATATTATGATTCGGTGACGTTGTCCCATTATCCGGTGGCTATGCCACGTATTAAGGGCGATGACCAGTTGACTGCAGCGACTGCCTTCGAGGGTGTGTAGCGGATGGAGGGTCGATTTAGAAATCCCCACGGTGTGATTGGCAGGTACGGGTGGTGTGTAGAGGTTGGATATCTAGGTGGGTTTGGGTTGCATTTTCATCTTTATATACATATGTGATTTAAAAATGCTATGATATGGGCCTATGGCCGAATATGATTAAGGATGGGCTTTGCCCAAAATGTTTGCAATAAAGGCTTTAATCGGTTGGGAATCAGTGTTGGTTGTTGCACATTGAGTCTGTGGACTCACCCTTCGTGGGCTAACATTTTGCAGGTGATACCTAGTGCTTTGGACCGGGTCGGCAGGGACTATGTGGTGGCCATGCTCAGCGTTTTCGGGTTTCCGTATGGTTGAACTTTGCGTTTTCTTTAGCATACTTTTCTTTCGGGATTTATTTTGGGTATTTACTTTGTAATAAGGCCACTATTTAACTGTTTTAAATTTTGCGTTTAAACTTCATGTCTATGCGACGGTAAACAATTGAGTAATCAAATATTTTCTTAAAAAAACTTCAAATGTTTTATCACCTAATCAACTTACGGTTTTCAACTTAATAAGCCCTAAAATCCGGAAATTCTTTTAATCTACGAAATATGAAGGAAATGTTTTAATGAAATACAAACTTGAACGACAACTTGGTTTTCAACTCGTTAAAATTTCAAACTTGTTTTAATAATCGACTTATTTTACTAGAACAGGAAACGAAATTAAGTTAAGTTTTTCTGAAGGAACATGTCAGATCCGGTCGAGGCTTATGGGCCGGGTTTGGGGTGTTTCAATTTATGTACTTAAATGGTTATGAATATGATGAATTTTGTGATATGAAATTTGAGTAAGTATATATGATGGTAGAATGAAATGATTATGTAACTTGCGAATTTCATTGTGGATTGATATCAAAGTATAAGAAATGAGATCATGGAAGAACTTGGTATATATTGTATGTGTACTGTATTATGAATTGGCATTGAATTAAATGTATGCATTTTCATAAGTTGCTCACATTATCTTGATTCATAGATGTACCAGTGAGCAACTCGCTCATCGTACAATTTGTTTTCCATTTGCAAGTTAGGTTCAGTTCGTGATCCTGAGCATCGACTTCAACATCCAATTAATAGTCTTGGAATTAGCCATGTTTGTTTGTTTTCGGTTTGTTGTTAGATTCGCATGTACTCAATAGGTTTTTTTTATGTTGAATTTTGTGTCTTAAAAATGATATATATTTGTTATATTTGATATATATATATGTGTAACTTAGTTTGCCATAGTTTGTTTAAGGTATGATTTATGTAATGGAAATATGATTAAATAGCAATGTTTTAAATGTTGGAAATGGTTATAATGTTAGGGACTTGTTGGTTCTAAGTATGATTATGTAGGTTTAAAATGAATGGAACTAATTGGTTTGCTAGTTGGTAATGATGCTATGGTATGATGTTATATAAGATAGATAAGTAAATGAATTAATGTTAAGGAAAGTTATATCTGTTGGTTGAGAATGAATTTTGGTATTGGTTGTTGAATTGCAAAGTTGCAGGTTGATTTATAAGGACTAGTCTCAATATCGTGATACCGTACCCTTGATACCACGGTATCAACCTTGTTCCATTTTTGAAAAATTTGCAATTTGGTCCTCAGGTTAGGAAGTTTGGCTACTGTCTTTGAAATCGCGATATCAAGCCCTAAATATCGCGATACCCAATTGATATGTTTCGAAAATTTTCAATTTAGTCCTAGTTTGACCTCAAAATAGTCTTGAGATTTTGTAAGCTCGTATAAGACCTGTAACATGCCAAACCTGTCCCAACACTTGGATCCGAGTATGATGTGTCACACTTAAGATCATACTAGTTTTTATACAAATCATCCAATTGAAGCTTGTAAAATTTTACAAATTTGAGTATAAAACATGTGATAGGCTTTTACTTTATAAAGGTTTCAATGTACATCACTAGCAGTTTAAAATATTGCTCAAATCATCTGGCGTATAAGTACAAATAAATAGATTTATGAACAAATTATATTAATTAAAATCCAGGCATTGAAATTAAGAAGATTCTTTTAAAAACAACTTTTAACAAAATAAATGATCATTGTACATATTAGTTTCAAAAATACATTTATATGCCATCCCCGAAGGTCATGAATGATACAAGACAAAACAAACAGGTCACAATAGTATTAGTGCTCTGGTGTAGTCCTTTCAACAGAAAGTCTTTCTTCTATCAGCACGCCTGAGAAGGAAAAGACAACGGGGTAAGTTCAAACGAACTTAGTGAGTTCCCAAAAGTAGATAGAAATCATACGTACTATTTCTTACGATAATACCAAACCTTTTAGAAGGAGTTTCACATGATAATCATAATACACCAAATGGTGTTAACAGAACACAGGCAAAATTAGTACACCAACTTAACACAACTTAGACAAACTCATCCTCATGCCAGCCACGTACCCAGAATTCAGATCAGAAACATATCATATAGTCTCATTCACATACATACTCCCCATTAACTCCTCGTATCGTTCTAATTCATAATAGCATGTTTTATCATGACCTGCCAGTCCAATTTACAATATAGCTTCCCTACTAGTGGCTACACAAACTGTAACACCCCAAACCCGGTCAACACACCACGACCGAATCTGGCATGTTACGGAGTGAAAACATTTGAATAAAACAAGTTACTGGATAAATTTTATTGAAAACTCTTTATCGTTTTAGTGTTTAGAAAACCTCATATAAAGTGATGTTAAAATCATTTTGGTGTTGCTTTAAATCCAGAAAACTTTACGGTTGAAAAATCTGTTGATCGATACTAGCTTTTGGATATCATGTGATTCTTTTTAAATTTCGAGTAAGGTGTGTATAGTCAGGTTAAAACCATTCGCTTTGAAGTTGTTTGAAACTTAAATCCGAAAATCATTTAGGTTACCTTTGCAATCATATTGTAAATGTTATTACCCGATAGTGAGGTTTGAAAACCTGAAGGAGGTATAATTTTGAAAACATTGCTTTTTACCGGTTATTTAAGCAATCAATTCGTTAAGCACATCCATAATATCATCAAAAAGTAAAGCAAGTAATTTAAAACCCAAAATAATACTTAGCGGCCTTATTATAGAACCAAAACCAAATTTAAAGTAAATAGATAAAACTAGAGTAGTAATAAAAAACCCGAAAATAAGTTTGCATGGCCACCTCGAGTCCTTCCCGGCTCCATATCCGCGATCTATGCCTTATCTGCAAAATGTAAGGGAGGGGTGAGTCACCGAGACTCAGTGTGTAGATCCCCAACCCGATGGAATAGCACTTACACAAATCATTAATAAAACATGCAATCAAGCACCCCATCATCTAACCATCCGATCTCCTTTATCTACCCCATGTGGTCAAAACCACTGGTGGTCAAAACCACTGGTGACCGAAGTCACAAATATATATATCGATGTGGTCAAAACCCTTTGGTGACCGTAGTCACAAATCAAGTGATGGGGCCAACCCATCGTGTGGTCAAAACCAGCGATGACAATCCGTATCAATCATGTGGGGCCAACCCTTTGTGGTACCAAACCACTGGGACGAGTCACAATATCCATATGTGGTCAAAACCACTTTGGTGACCGTAGTCACAATATCATATATGTGGTCAAAACCACTTTGGTGGTCAAAACCAGCGGGACTTAGTCACAAATAATAATATCAAAGATTGGGCCAACCCGTCGTGTGGTCAAAACCACTCGGTGGTGTGATCCAAATAGATCCTCCCCCTCCTCTCATCAAACCCATCATCATGTCCAAATCATACATATCATAATATCATGAAATCTTGCAAATAACGCATAGCATAGCATTAATGGTAACATGACGATGTATATCAAAAATCACATAGCAGGGGACTTACCCGGAGTCCACGCTCATGCCCACAAGGCAAAATCACTGATTTCAATGACTAATCGGTTTATAACAGTTAACAGAAAAGTCGATAGTTTACACGGATCACAAGAGTCTGAAGTACCTCTTGACTCAGAAAGATTTAAACTTGATTCAGCGGAGGTGGATCGAGTTGCTAAAGGACTATGACTGCTCGATTGAGTACCATCCGGGTAAGGCTAACGTTGTAGCTGATGCGTTGAGCCGTAATGTGGTAGCGGACTTGCAAGCGATGTTTGCTCACCTTAGTCTATATGACGACGGAAGTCATTTGGCAGAGTTCGCTTATAACAATAGTTATCAAGCGAGTTTACAGATGGCACCATATGAGGCACTCTATGGACGGAAATGTCGTACTCCGACGTGTTGGACGGAGCCCGGGTGAGCGGCGGATGTTGGGTCCAGAGTTAGTGGCGTAAGCAGAGGATAAGGTTAAGGTGATTCGGGCTCATCTTAGAGAAGCGTCGGACGGTAGAAGTCTTTACGATCTTAAGCGCGAGGATATAGAGTATGCGATGGGTGATAAGGTCTTTACGAAAGTATCGCCATGGAAGAAAGTGTTGAGATTTGGGCGAAAAGGCAAGCTAAGGCCTAGGTTTATCGGGTCGTATTTAGTGTTGAAGCGAGTGGGACCGGTAGCTTATCAGCTCGAGTTACCAGCAGAGCTAAGTCAGATTCACGATGTCTTTCATGTTTCAATGCTTAGGCGCTATCGATCAGATCCGTCTCATGTTGTGCCAATTGCGGAGATAGAGGTGAGCCTTGATTTGTCTTTCGAGGAGGAGCCAGTACGGATTGTGGATCGGGATGTCAAGGTTCTGCGTAAGAAGTCGGTACCCTTGGTAAAAGTATTATGGCGGAACCATGGTACGGAGGAGGCCACATAGGAACCCGAGGATGTGATGTGGCAGCAATACCCTCAACTCTTCTGATCAGGTAATTTCGAGGTCAAAATTATTTTTAAGGGGGGTAGAACTGTAACATCCTTAATTCGGGGTCTCTGCATTTTGTTTGTGTTGCATGGGAGGATATGTCTATTATGTTTATTTATCATGTTTTAGGGTTTAGGCATGACCCTAGGTTAGGCCTGAGTTAGGGCTAAAATTTTGTTTTAGTGCTTAGGAAGAGAAAGCTAAGGAAGTTAGAGGTTAAAAGAATTTATTGGGAGGTTGTGACACAAGAATTACCTTGGTAAAGTGGCAAAGGAGGCACCACTAAGGTGCTTGGATGGTGACGCCACATTCAGGGAAGGAGTGCTTGGGTTCGAGCAGTAGGAATTGCACTTCCTGCTTATTCTTTTTCACGCTGTAAAGCAGGAAGTCGAGTACTCGGGATGGACTACGGAAGATAAGGATGGAAGGGTCAAGCAATTTGAACTGATGGAAGGGTGGAAATTTAGGAGTTTGAATTATTTCAAACTCATTTGAAGGAGTTGGCGAATTTTGGACTTTGGGGAAGAAGGTGTAATCGATTTTGGGTTTATTGGGAGTGGCCGAATGTGTGTTGGGAGATAGCTAGGGACGGCTAGCTTAGAAGGTCATTCTCTTGGTGTTTTATGTCAAACCAGAAACCCCTCTTGATTTTCTCCTCTTTTTGGTTTCTCTTTTGGCAACTTGGGCATTTGGCCGAACCAACTTTGCCATTCCCTTTGAAGAGCCGAAACTCCCTCTTGGCTGAATCCACCTTTGTCACTTCTTCTTTTCTTATTTTTGCTCAAAGCCGAAACTCAAATAGCTATCTTCTTCTTCTCTTTTCGGTTCGCTCTTTGTTAGCCTTCTCCTTGCCGAAATCACCTTGTTCACTTCTTCTTATTCTTTTTATTTTGTTTAAAGCCAAAACCAACAATCTCACCCCCCATTCGACATCTTTCCTTCTCTCTTTCAAATCCCCTTGTGCCGAAATTTCATCCATTCTTCTTTGCCAAAATCAATCCTACTCCATCTTCTTCCATCTCTTCCATTTTATTTCAAAAGCCGAAAGCTTGTTGTTTTTCTTTCGGTTTCATCAAGAACCTTGGCCGAATACCCTTAGTCTCATTCTCTTCTTTTCTCACGTGTTCTAGTCTCCATTGAGGTGCCGAATTTAGTTCTCTTGGTGAGTCATAGCCGAATCTCTTGGTAAGTGACATCTTTTTCTTTTCTATCTTCTTTTCCATTATAGATCTATGTATTGAACTCCATTGTTGTTCCATGTTGATAGCCGAAACCCCTAACATCAATAGGGGGTGCCGATCTTTGGTGTTTAGAAGCCGAATCAGTCATTAAGGTAAGGTGGTGACAAACTCTTTTGGTTCGGGATTGCTAGTTTAGCCGAATGGGCTTTTGGTTACTAACAAGTATTGGCCAATTGTAGGAAGGCGGAAGCAACTTTTCCAGATTTCGCTAGTTTCGCGTAGTTCAGGTTTTGCTTAGATCTACAGGTAGTCAGGTGTGTAACCTTACACACTTCGTTAGTATTACATGTTATTGTGTTAACTGTTATAAACCGATTAGTCATTGAAATCAGTGATTTTGCCTTGTGGGCATGAGCGCGGACTCCGGGTAAGTCCCCTGCTATGTGATTTTTGATATACATCGTCATGTTACCGTTAAATGCTATGCTATGCGTTATTTGCATGATTTGATGATATTATGATACGTATGATTTGGACATGATGATGGGTTTGATGAGAGGAGGGGGAGGATCTATTTGGACTGTCACCAGTGGTTTTGACCACACGACGGGTTGGCCCCATCTTTGATATTATTATTTGTGACTAAGTCCTAGTGGTTTTGACCACCAGTGGTTTTGACCACATATATGATATTGTGACTACGGTCACCAGTGGTTTTGACCACATATGGATATTGTGACTCGTCCTAGTGGTTTGGTACCACAGTGGGTTGGCCCCACATGATTGATACGGGATTGTCATCAGTGGTTTTGACCACACGATGGGTTGGCCCCATCACTTGATTTGTGACTACGGTCACCAGTGGTTTTGACCACACTGATATATATATTTGTGACTTCGGTCACCAGTGGTTTTGACCACCAGTGGTTTTGACCACACGGGGTAGATAAAGGAGATCGGATGGTTAGATGATGGGGTGCATGATTGCATGTTTTATTAATGATTTGTGTAAGTGCTATTCCATCGGGTTGGGGATCTACACACTGAGTCTCGGTGACTCACCCCTCCCATACATTTTGCAGATGAGGCATAGATCGCGGATATGGAGCTGAGGAGGACTCGAGGTGGCCATGAAAACTTATTTTCGGGTTTTTATTACTACTCTAGTTTTATCTATTTACTTTAAATTTGGTTTTGGTTCTGTAATAAGGCCGCTAAGTATTATTTTGGGTTTTAAATTACTTGCTTTACTTTTTGATGATATTATGCATGTGCTTAACGAGTTGATTGCTTAAATAATCGGTAAAAAGCAATGTTTTCAAAATTATACCTCCTTCGGGTTTTCAAACCTCACTATCGGGTAATAACATTTACAATAAGATTGCAAAGGTAACCTAAATGATTTCCGGATTTAAGTTTCAAACAACTTCAAAGCGAATGGTTTTAACCTGACTATACACACCTTACTCGGAATTTAAAAAGAATCACATGATATCCAAAAGCTAGTATCGATCAACGGATTTTTCAACCATAAAGTTTTCTTGATTTAAAGCAACACCAAAATGATTTTAATATCACTTTATATGAGGTTTTCTAAACACTAAAATGATAAAGAGTTTTCAATAAAATTTAACCAGTAACTTGTTTTATTCAAATGTTTTCACTCCGTAACATGCCAGATTCGGTCGTGGTGTGTTGACCGGGTTTGGGGTGTTACACAAACATATCCCCTCTTCTCCATCACCACAGACATATATCACAAATAGATGGTATTGGCATAAGCATGAAGGATGGTGCTTACTTCATAACACTGACTGACTGAACTCAATTGATGACACTTGATCGCTGTGAATCAGAGCTTTAAAATTTATAAAAAGAACGATCGAACCTGGGCACTAACTCTGACAATGATTAAAGGCAAGTGTACCTATCGAACAGTAGTATAGCTTAGGCAAGACCAGATTATCGAACCCAAAGGAACTAAAAGTACTAATACTAACTTTCTTTTTATTATTTAACCTAAAATAAGTGAAGTTGCTTTTAATCTAAATTTAACGAATTACTAAGCTATGGACACAAAGACGAAAAAAAGACTAAAATTGGAGAGATAACTTTCATAAAAACTCAGTTGATTTAGACGATACCCTCAGGAAGAATCCACCTAGACTTCGCTTGTTATCTATCACTGAACCATATGATTTTATTTACTTAGTTTGATCCGTAAGACTCCCTAACGTATATTAAACCCTCTCTCGAGGCGAATAACGTCTAACCCTAGGTTAATTAGTGGAACTCTCGTTCTCTTATAATAACCCCCTAGAATAGCAGTAAATCGATTATGGACTCCCATATTAGGTTTCACCCTAATCCGGCAAAATCTCGTCACCCTATCTCTAGGCGTGCGATCAACTCCGCTTAATTATGCTAGATCTACTCTTAGGCAGGGTCTATTCCTCCTCCACCTAAGCACATTAAATTTGGATAAAGCTCACATAATTAAGAACAAACTAAGTATTTATCATATAATTTAGAAAATAATAACAAGATTCATCATAGGTTTCATCCCCTTCAGGTATCTAAAGGGTTTAGTTCATAACTAAATAAGAAAACATCTCAAGAGAAAAGATAAAACAAAACATAAGAAATCCCTAAAACTCCCTAAAGGAATTGAAGAAGAGATCCGGCTTCTTGAGAAGAACCCCGGCTTCTTGAGAAGAACCCCGGCTTCTTGAGATGGATCAACTGGCTATCTTCGAGTGATTCCCACAACTCTGACCTTTTCGTCTTGGTTCCTTGGCCTAGCTCACCCCCTGACAAAAGCCCTGGCAGAAGGCTTCTGCCGAACTCCCCGATTAAGTCGCCCCCTAGGGTGTTTATATAGGCTTTGAGATGTGTTACTTGGCCTTCAAGTATCCTAATTTGAGTGCAATTCCTAATTGGGGGTTTAATTAGACTTTGGAGTGTGTTTCTTTGCCTCCAAGCATCCAAATCCGAGTAAAACTCTTCTTGGCATGGCGGGCACACGCCATGGCACACGCGTGTGAATCGTGGTCGCCGTAGTGTGGACTTCATTGATGAGGCATGGTAGTGTAAATAATGGTCCAGGCCGTGTTCGAGATCTTTAAGGAGGCACGACCGTGTGATCTTTGGTCCAGGCCGTGTCGATTTCATGCTTTGGACCATTTGTCCCGTTTTAAGCCCGTTTTGCGTTCTTTTCATCCCCTGGTGCTTTCCTGAGTATATAACATGAAAAGAAAGGATTAAGAGCACCTTTTTACATAATATAAGGGATAATTCATCCAAAAGCATACTAAATATGGGATTAAAATATGTTACTTTTATGGTTTATCAAATAACCCCACACTTAAACTTTTGCTTGTCCTCAAGCAAAATTCTCAACTCATAATTAAACGAACTTCCTTCAATTCATAATAGTCATTGATAGTGTTTCATCATAATTCAGAGATAATTTATACATGGATAATTCAACTCAAAGAGTCCTAAAGATTCAAACAGTCTAAGTCATACATTTGTAGCACAAAACATAGGTGTTTCCCTTCATCTAAATAATTACCTTTGATTTAAAATCGACAAGGATTGACATCCTCACTTTAAAGATTCACTCAAATCACTCAAAGTATTTAAGGTTCAAAATTAGGCACTCAAAAGTCAAACATGAAGAGTTAATCCCATAGGCTTGCATGAGAATCAAATCTCCACCACTAAAATATGAGATGAAACACAAATCAAAAGGTCTTTGAAAGGGTTATACTTGGGGCTTGGGTTAAAGGTGTGGAATAAGGGTGAATTAGAGGGTTAGAATCGAGACTGAATTGACAAATTACCTAACTAGAAAAAATGAACTGATAAATGAATAATTACATGAATTGAAACTTTGAAACTAATAATACGAGCTTCTTCTTCAATATTTGGAATTCAAACGTATAAGCTCACTTGATCACATAACTAATAAAAACTAATAATGAATATACTTCATTTTTTTTAAGAAAAAATCAAGTAATAATAAATAACTTTAACAACTGAAATATAGAACATAGTTAGGCAACCTGCTTAAAATCAAATCTCGACAAAAGGGAGTCAAGGAATGGTGATAACAAATATACAAAGGGTTTTGGGTTAATATTAGTGGGTGAGTCAATAAAAAGGGTTGTTAGGATCAAAGGGGTTCACTAGGGGTTAATTATGAAGGTGGGTTTTTAGTGGAGTAAGTGGGTTAAATCCTAGGTGCCTTTATCATTTCTGTATATCAAATCAAATATGTGGTCTCGACATGTATAATCAATGCAAGTTCTAGAATAACAAATCAATGTTGACACACCCATAATCAATAAAGTGAGCAAGAAAAAGAATTTATGCTCTATAAGGCTCAAAATCTCACAAAAATTATGGGTGTTTTGATGTCAGCCTCGTAAATTTCAAACTTCAAAGTAATATTTAAATTCAGGTAGACATCCTAAAAAAATTTTAATTCTTGAAAAATAGACTTATCATGTCTGATTCTCTAGTATTCTTAGAATTTAATTATCAATGCACAATTATCAATGACTTAATCTAAAACATATCAATAAAAATCATAAATTGTAACACCCTGGTTTAGGGGCTGTGCATATTGGGTATAAATCAAGTGTTAGTAGGTTTTTGGGAGTGCTTGGATGTGTTTTAGAGGTTTTGAGAATGCTCGGATAATAGGGGAAAGCAGTGGAAAATTTTGGATTTTTAGTGTAAAGAAGGGAATCGGGCTAAGGAAGGCCTTAAGTATATTTTTTCGGTAATTTTTGGCACAAGGAATAGCTTGGCGAAGTGGCTCTCATGCGCCACTTGGGCGCTGAAGGGGAGAAAAGGCGCTGGTTCGAGTGGGGCGTGCAGCGAGTTTTGGCGTTTTATATTTTGCTTGTGATGGGGTGACGCAGAAGGAGTTAAAAATAAAAGTTGGGGCTTCTTGTCATGAAAGGCGGTGGGCGGAGTGGCCGAGGCGTATTTGCTTGAAAAGGAGCTTAGTGCAGTCGTGGGTTCAAGGCGCAAGGAGGCGGAATTTTGTTGTTATTTTGCAAAGTGGCGTTAAATCTGGGAAGGCTTAAAAAAATGTTGCGCTTCTGTCACAAAACAACGCCTAGGCCGAATGGCACGGGCGCTACACCAGTCGTTAGTTTCCCCAGTCAGGTGTTCGAGCCTTGGAGGCTGTTGGGGGGGGGTTTCCTTCTTTTTGCTGCTGCTGAAAGGCGTGAAAGTGGGTGGCACATTGAAGCTTTATTTTTGTTCTTTTTGGCAGCAGGTTGGTAAGGGGTGGACGGTTTTTGGATGCTAAAAAGGTGGATGAAGACTTGGTCATTTTTTTTAAATTTGGCTAGGTAAGTTTGACCCATTCAAATTATTTTGAATGGATGGAAGGGAGGTGTTTTAGGAGAGTTTTGAGGGATTTTTGAGGGAGGTTGGAGCTAGGCCGTATAGTATAAATAGGGGGAGGAGAGGTGCTCATTTTCATTCACCATTTGCTTTCTCCCTTACCAAAAAGTTCTTCCCTTTGTTTTTATTTATTTTCCCTTGTCCATTGCCGAAAGTTAGTCCAAGCAAACCCCTTTTTCATCTTATTTCTTTGTAGCTGAAAGTAGCAGAGGGCTTAACCTTTTATGAACCTATATCCCTCTCCCTTCTCACCTTTTTCTTTTAAACCTTGCTTAAACTGTAGCCATCCATAGAAAACTACCATTGCTGAATATCCCAAACCATCTAAGGAGCCTTGCCGAATCTTTTGTTCTCCTATTTTCTCCATTTTGGTTACAAGTCCCTGAAGCCGAACCTTACTCTTGTGTTGACCGATTCTTTGTAAGGACATAAGTGAGTGGTTATTAAGGTGTTCTCTGATATTGTGTTAAGGCCGATTGTAGGGGGGAGAAGAACCTAGCGTGGGAGACCTTTTCGGGATTTAATCGTTTGTGCCTTAGCAGGTGCGTAATCAACGCACTATTTCTACGATTGTTGGTTTGTTAATGTGTTTACATATATGTGATGTGTGGTTGCCGAATGTGATGGCTTGTGTGGTGAATGGTTATTTTGGGTAACCATATGTCAGGTGAGTAAAGTCTTTTGTATGAAATTATTTATGATAAATACATGATTTGGTGTTTAACATGAGATGCCTTCTCTTTTGTTATGATCTGACATATTACCTTTTTCATACATATATGGGAGGTGGATTGATTCGGTGGAGGAAGAAGTGTACACATGATGTACACGGTCTAATGTTAGCTCGGGCTACATTAGCGCTTGAGGGTTAGCTTTGTGCTACCTCAAGGGAGGTGTTGGCTAGGTGCCCATCTCGGCGGTTGATTGCTATGTGCATCACCGTAGGCAGATTGCGATATTGTGATCACTTGGGTTGATCGGTGGCTCAGCCACGGCCTTGAGCAGCGAGCTTGCCAAGGTAAGATGTTATGGATCACAATGTGATCGGTGGGAGTTTCCACGGCCTTAGGCGAAGAGTCCGCTAAGGTTGGTGTACGGTTGGACAAAGGGTTGGGTGAAATGCATTCTTGCATGATTTGTTGCGAATATTGTGTGGGTATGGGCCAAGCCCATACGTGTGGAAATCGGTGTTTTGATTATGCACCTTGAGTCGGTGGACTCACTCTTTATTTTCTAACTATTCCGGTGATGCGAGATTGGACCGGGATCGGAGAGGACACGTGGTGGCCCATGCGAGAAAGAAGAGTTTAATTTATTTATATTAAGTACTAGATCTTTTAAACATTGATGTTATAAAGCCCTTTGATTTTTATTTACTTTGGGAGTTATTTAATTATTATTTTAAATTATGTTGGATTATATTAAATTACTAAGTGGGAGCAATTTATTTTGACAACTTATTTATTCAAAATTAGTCATATATATTCATTAAAGTTCACTTTTGGGCATTTTATAATATTTATGTGATATCAAAGTTTTTCGATACAATATTAAATAAGCATGGATTTTGAAGTTAACAAGTTTTACTAAATATTTCTCTAAGTTAAATAAATTTCACTAACATAACCAGATTGATTCGTGGTGAATGGGCCGGGTTTGGGGATGTTACTGATTTAATATCGAGCCCGGTTCAAAACTCGGCTTTGAGGTTTTGGGCCCAAAAACATTTTTTTAAAATGGGCTTTTCAAAGATATGGGTTTTATAAAAGGTTTTCGTGTATTCGGCATGGCACTGTACCTCAGGCCAAGTCCACTGTAAGTACCGGACTTTCTTGAAGTGAATTGTTTACATGAATTGATTTGGGCTTAGTTTGGGCTCGTAGATTAGAATATTAGGGCTATTGAACCCTAGGACTAGTCTACTCAAACACATGCATAAGACTTAAAGCTATTAAACAAACTCGTGAAGTAAGTCGTACGAGAGTTAAGGTGTGGCAACCATCAGACGCATGTCTAGGAGTGGTATTCGAGAAGAGCTTGGTATTTAAGCAGTCCTAGCGACTCACCTCCTCTTTACTCGAATCCTACCTGGTGCGTAGCTACGGTTCATCTTAACCAAGAGGACTTGTTCATAGGCTAAACCGATTATTAAAACCCGAAAGGGAATTAGCCTTGCTGTTTTTTTTTCCTGTTTTAAAATTTTCAACTTTACCCCTTTGGTCTATAAACCCTAAATTTGATTTTGAAAGACGTTTGTCGATTTACCAAAATTACCAAAATGCCCCTAGCGGCAAAATTGCAAACCCCTGTATTGTAACATTACCGCACGACCCTCAACTTTTGTTAAAAAGATTTCTACTTTGCAAAATATTAAAATCTCTAGCTTTCAAAATATCAAGATACTCCGATTTGTGAAAATTTACGAAAATACCCCTGGGTAGGGAAGGAAACTTGATTGCTCGAAAGAACTACTCTCGGAAACTTCATTGCATAAAATTTCTCGTGGATAAAACAGTGAAACAAGAATTTCTAATGCATAAAACTTTTTAAACAGACTAAATCGAGGCGCTAGATATGAGTTCTAGGGGGCGTGGTCGCAGTACTCGTGGACGTGGTAGAGGCAGTTTTGGTGACTGTTTTTTTGTTGCTCGTAAAGTATGTTAGCTCTTTAAGATCAGAGTGCGCAGCTATAGTGTAGTGTGGTGTTAGTTTAGGCAAGTAATTTCGAGGACGAAATTATTTTAAGGAGGGTAGAATTGTAACACCCTGGTTTAGGGGCTGTGCATATTGGGTATAAATCAAGTGTTAGTAGGTTTTTGGGAGTGCTTGGATGTGTTTTAGAGGTTTTGAGAATGCTCGGATAATAGGGGAAAGCAGTGGAAAATTTTGGATTTTTAGTGTAAAGAAGGGAATCGGGCTAAGGAAGGCCTTAAGTATATTTTTTCGGTAATTTTTGGCACAAGGAATAGCTTGGCGAAGTGGCTCTCATGCGCCACTTAGGTGAAGGGGGAGAAAGGGCGCTGGTTGGAGAGTGGGGCGGCAGCAGTTTTGGCGTTTTATATTTTGCTTGTGATGGTGTGCAGAAGGAGTTAAAAATAAAAGTTGGGGCTTCTTGTCATGAAAGGCGGTGGGCGGAGTGGTCGAGGCGCCGCTTGAAAAGGAGCTTAGTGCGGTCGTGGGTTCAAGGCGCAAGGGAGGCGGAATTTTGTTGTTATTTTGCAAGTTGGCGTTAAATCTTTGGGAAGGCTTAAAAAAATGTTGCGCGTCTGTCACAAAACAACGCCTAGGCCGAATGGCTGGGCGCTACTTTGTCGTTGGTTTCCCCAGTCCGGTGTTCGAGCCTTGGAGGTTGTTGGGGTTTCCTTCTTTTCTTTGCTTCTTTGAAAGGCGTGAAAGTGGGTGGCACATTGAAGCTTTATTTTTGTTCTTTTTGGCAAGCGAGTTGGTAAGGGGTGGACGGTTTTGGATGCTAAAAAGGTGGATGAAGACTTGGTCATTTTTTTAAATTTGGCTAGGTAAGTTTGACCCATTCAAATTATTTTGAATGGATGGAAGGAGGTGTTTTAGGAGAGTTTTGAGGGATTTTTGAGGGAGGTTGGAGCTAGGCCGTATAGTATAAATAGGGGAGGGAGGTGCTCATTTTCATTCACCATTTGCTTTCTCCCTTACCAAAAAGTTCTTCCCTTTGTTTTTATTTATTTTCCCTTGTCCATTCTTAGAAAGTTAGTCCAAGCAAACCCCTTTTTCATCTTATTTCTTTGTAGTGAAAGTAGCAGAGGGCTTAACCTTTTATGAACCTATATCCCTCTCCCTTCTCACCTTTTTCTTTTAAACCTTGCTTAAAGCTGTAGCCATCCATAGAAAACTACCATTCTTTGAATATCCCAAACCATCTAAGGAGCCTTGCCGAATCTTTTGTTCTCCTATTTTCTCCATTTTGGTTACAAGTCCCTGAAGCCGAACCTTACTCTTGTGTTGACCGATTCTTTGTTAGGACATAAGTGAGTGGTTATTAAGGTGTTCTCTGATATTGTGTTAAGGCCGATTGTAGGGGAGAAGAACCTAGCGTGGGAGACCTTTTGGGATTTAATCGTTTGTGCCTTAGCGGTGCGTAATCAACGCACTATTTCTACGATTCTTTGGTTTGTTAATGTGTTTACATATATGTGATGTGTGGTTGCCGAATGTGATGGCTTGTGTGGTGAATGGTTATTTTGGGTAACCATATGTCAGGTGAGTAAAGTCTTTTGTATGAAATTATTTATGATAAATACATGATTTGGTATTTAACATGAGATGCCTTCTCTTTTGTTATGATCTGACATATTACCTTTTTCATACATATATGGGAGGTGGATTGATTCGGTGGAGGAAGAAGTGTACACATGATGTACCTGGTCTAATGTTAGCTCAGGCTACATTAGCGCTTGAGGGTTAGCTTTGTGCTACCTCAAGGGAGGTGTTGGCTAGGTGCCCATCTCGGCGGTTGATTGCTATGTGCATCACCGTAGGCAGATTGCGATATTGTGATCACTTGGGTTGATCGGTGGCTCGACCACGGCCTTGAGCAATGAGCTTGCCAAGGTAAGATGTTATGGATCACAATGTGATCGGTGGGGAGTTTCCCACGGCCTTAGGCAGGGAGTCTGCTAAGGTTGGTGTACGGTTGGACAAAGGGTTGGGCTAAAATGCATTCTTGCATGATTTGTTGCGAATATTGTGTGGGTATGGGCCAAGCCCATACGTGTGGAAATCGGTGTTTTGATTATGCACTGAGTCAGTGGACTCACTCTTTATTTTCTAACTATTCCAGGTGATGCGTAGATTGGACCGGGATCGGAGAGGACACGTGGTGGCCCATGCAGAAAGAAGAGTTTAATTTATTTATATTAAGTACTAGATCTTTTAAACATTGATGTTATAAGGCCCTTTGATTTTTATTTACTTTGGGAGTTATTTAATTATTATTTTAAATTATGTTCGGATTATATTAAATTACTAAGTGGGAACGAATTTATTTTGACAACTTATTTATTCAAAATTAGTCATATATATTCATTAAAGTTCACTTTTGGGCATTTTATAATATTTATGTGATATCAAAGTTTTTCTGATACAATATTAAATAAGCATGGATTTTCAGAAGTTAACAAGTTTTACTAAATATTTCTCTAAGTTAAATAAATTTCACTAACATAACCAGATTCGGTCGTGGTGAATGGGCCGGGTTTGGGGATGTTACATAAATCATCAGAAATTTCATTCTAATCATAATATGAGAAACTTACTTTAAGACAAGGAATAATTCAGGGATTTTCGAATAAAACTATAGTTAACCCCCCCACACTTAAGATGTACATTGCCCTCAATGTACAAAGATAGATAATAGCAAAATAATCATAAAATCATAAGATAGGGAGAGAAGTTAAACTTCCTGAATTTTGGATTAAGTCAATGAAAAGAAACCGGATAGGACTGGAGGTGAACGTGGGAAAGCATCTCGAACTGTTTGAGTCCTCGAAGCAGCCGTCGTAATTTTATTGTATCCTAAGCTAAATCTAAATGGAATGAATAATAAGAAGAAAATAATAAAGAAAATCAAAAGAAAATCAAAAGAAATAAAAATAAAAATAAAAATAAAAGTAAATAATGGAAAATGAAAAAAAGAAAAACAACTGGAAAAGAAAAAGGAAGAATGGGGTTAAATAAGAATTATGGATCTGGTGGTTGCCCCCGCCCTTGTACCTTCCTGTGGTGGCCACACGGCCACGGCCATGGCCGTGTGTAAGGCCGTGTGGTCTGGAAATCTGCACTTTGGTTAGTTTATAGTTAGGTGCTAAAAAGGGAAACTAAAAGTAAAAGAAGAAAAAAATGTAAAAATTAATGGGGTTAGTGCTCGGGTTGCCTCCCGAGAAGCGCTCGTTTATAGTCTTAAGCTAGACTTTACCTCTCATTCGTATGGTCAAGGTGGTTTGAGGAGGTGAAAATCCTTTCTCATGCGATCAATTCGATTGTGGATATAAAGTTTAAGTCGAGTAGTGTTTACCTCAAAAGTGTTGAATTTAGGATTACTTACCTCGACTGTGCCGTATAGGAAGACATTAAGTACCTCAAAAGTGATGTCTTCATTTGTCTTAAGGTCTGAATTGGTGATTCGAGGGTCTTCCTTATTCAATAATACCTGATCCCCTATTTTGAAGTGATTTGTTGTTCCTATCAGCTCGTCTTGGGTTTCCTTCGATTTCACTTCGTGTATTCCTAGTTTCTCTTTAAAGTGTGTTTTCCGCTTGTCTAGTTCGTCGACCTTAAAGCTTCGTTCCTCATATAGTTCTTCTTTATTGGCACAAGGTCTATGATCTGGCTCCGGTTTGTAGCTTTGTGGTGTTTCTTGCAATGAAGGTTAAACAAGTTGGTTATCAACTGAATTTACTTTCTCACCTTTATCACTTGATGTTCTGGCCAAATCAAGAGCTTGAAAAGTGACTATCTCGTCGCCTACACAAAGTATGAGTTCACCTGCATAGATATCAATTTTAGCTCTGGCAGTTGCTAAAAAGGGTCTTCGTAAAATTAAAGGAATATTATTGTCGTCATCCATGTCTAAAACGACAAAGTCTACTGGGAATACGAATTTATCAATTTTGATTAGAACATTTTCTATTATACCCCTAGGAATTCTGATAGTTTTATCAGTTAATTGGATGCTCATCCTAGTTTATTTGGGTTTCCCTAGACCTAGTTGTTTAAACAGTTTATAAGGCATAACATTTATGCTTGCCCCTAAATCAGCTAACGTATTTTCTATAGATAAACTACCAATTATGCATGGAATTATAAAACTCCCTGGATCTTTTAATTTCTGTGGTAGTCTATTTTGTAGAATTGTCGAGCACTTTGCGTTGAGTTCCACATGTGATTCCTCGTCTATCTTTCACTTTTTCGTTAATGACTCCTTAAAAATTTTCTAGAGTCAGTATCTGTGAAAGAGCTTCGAGTAGAGGTAAGTTAATATGTAATTTCTTTAAAAGTTTAAGAAACTTACCGAACTGTTCCTCTGTATCATCTCTCTTTAATGCTTAGGGGTAAGGTATGCGAGGTTGGTACTCTTTGATTACCGGTTTTGGCTTTTCTCGTGTTACCTCTACTTTACCTTCTTCTACCTCGTGTTCCTGTATTGAGTTGGGTTCATCTAACCCTTTACTATCATGAGCTGTGATGGTTTGAATTTGCTCTTTTGGGTTAGTTTCAGTGTTGCTTGGAAAGCTTTCTTGTAGTTGTTCTGAGATTAGCTTCGCAAGTTGTCCAACTGAATTAGTAAGTTCCCCAACTTGGTTCTCGATCCCTTTGATTGATGCCTCTTTATCTTCGAGTGTTGTTTCGGTGTTTTGGAGACGAGTTTCTGTGGCTGCTATGAATTTTGTCAGCATCTCTTCAATGTTCGACTCATCTTTCTGTTGGTGAGGTGGTTGTTGAAAATCTGGAGGAAGTTCCGATCCTTGGCTATTTTGATCATCCCATGTGAAATTGGGATGGTACCTCCAACTTGCATTATAGGTGTCATTATAAAAATTATTTTGTGATCTAGAATAGTTACCCGTATAGTGAGCTTGGTCGTTTTCCATGCCATATCCGTAGGGTGGGTACTCAGGATTCGCCACGCCTCCTAGATTCGAGTCATATTGCATTTTTGGGTGTACCTGCGAGAGACTATACAAACCATCCATCTTTTCATTCATCATCTCTAGCTGGTTAGATAACCTGGTGACCACGTCGAGGTTGAAGACACTGGCGGCTTTTGTTGGCGTTGTCCTCATAACTTGCCACTGATAGTTATTTAGTGCCATCTCCTCTATAAACTAAAATTACCTGTCAAAGCAAATAAAAGAAAAATTAGCAAAGTAAAAAAAATGAAACTAATAATAATAAAAAAAATTGGCTAAGGTAATAAAAATTAAGCTTTCTTAATATTTTAGTTCCCCGGCAATAGCGCCAAAAATTTGATCGCTATGAATCAGAGCTTTAAAATTTATAAAAAGAACGATCGAACCTGGACACTAACTTTGACAACGATTAAAGGCAAGTGTACCTATAGAACAGTAGTATAGCTTAGGCAAGACCGGATTATCAAACCCAAAGGAACTAAAAGTACTAATACTAACTTTCTTTTTATTATTTAACCTAAAATAAGTGAAGTTGCTTTTAATCTAAATTTAACGAATTACTAAGCTAAGGATACAAAGACGAAAAAAAGACTAAAATTGGGGAGATAACTTTCAGAAAAACTCAGTTGATTTAGACGATACCCTCAGGAAGAATCCACCTAGACTTCACTTGTTATCTATCACTGAGCCATATGATTTTATTTACTTAGTTTGATCCGTAAGACTCCCTAACGTATATTAAACCCTCTCTCGAGGCGAATAACGTCTAACCCTAGGTTAATTAGTGGAACTCTCGTTCTCTTATAATAACCCCCTAGAATAGCAGTAAATCGATCAATGGACTCCCATATTAGGTTTCACCCTAATCCGGCAAAATCTCGTCACCCTATCTCTAGGCGTGTGATCAACTCCGCTTAATTATGCTAGATCTACTCTTAGCCAGGGTCTATTCCTCCTCCACCTAAGCACATTAAATTTGGATAAAGCTCACATAATTAAGAACAAACTAAGTATTTATCATATAATTTAGAAAATAATAACAAGATTCATCATAGGTTTCATCCCTTCAGTGTCTGAAGGGTTTAGTTCATAACTAAATAAGAAAACATCTCAAGAGAAAAGATAAAACAAAACATAAGAAATCCCTAAAACTCCCTGAAGGAATTGAAGGAGAGATCCGCCGTCTTGAGTAGAATCCCGGCTTCTTGAGATGGATCAACTGGCTATCTTCGAGTGATTTCCACAACTCTAACCTTTTCGGCTTGGCTCATTGGCCTAGCTCACCCCCCTAACAAAAGCCCTGGCAGAAGGCTTCTGCCAAACTCCCCGATTAAGTTGCCCCCTAGGGTGTTTATATAGGCTTTGAGAAGTGTTACTTGGCCTCCAAGTATCCTAATTTGAGTGCAATTCCTAATTGGGGGTTTAATTAGACTTTGGAGTGTGTTTCTTTGCCTCCAAGCATCCAAATCTGAGTAAAACTCCTCTTGGCCACGGCAGGGGCACGGCCATGGCACACGCCTATGTGAATCGTGGTCAGGCCGTGTGGACTTCATTGATGAGGCACGGCCGTGTAAATCGTGGTCCAGGCCGTGTTTGAGATCTTTAAGAAGGCACGGCCGTGTGATCTTTGGTCCAGGCCGTGTCGATTTCATGCTTTGGCCCATTTGTCCCGTTTTAAGCCCGTTTTGTGTTCTTTTCATCCCCTGGTGCTTTCCTGAGTATATAACATGAAAAGAAAGGATTAAAAGCACCTTTTTACATAAGATAAGGGATAATTCATCCAAAAGCATACTAAATATGGGATTAAAATATGTTACTTTTACGGTTTATCAACACTGGACAACCACCATCCATACATATACCATTCATACATCATTGAATAAGGTTACTTACCTTATACAAGTTTTATAACAATGAAAGTTATAACACATAGAAGTAATAAGGAACTCACCAGAAACTCTAGTACAAGTCTACACAGCAAGTCTTTTACCTTTATCGCTGGGACCCTCGTTAGCTTCTTGAGCTAAAAGAAGAATAATTATGCATATCAAATCATCATTCTATCAAATTTTAACATGCATGCAACAATTGATAACACTTAATCTAAAATCAGGAAGTTTCCTTCCTCACACACCATTCTAACATATATGCATGTAGTACGAAAAACACGTAAATTACTTCTATAATATCTTAAGGGTTCATCAAAAATTACCAGTGAGCTGGTAATAATATAGATGATAGCTAACCACTGCAAAACTTTTCTTCGAAAAATTTATTCTAAACTTAGGTTTTTCAGAGATTTATAGAGGAATTCAAGAAAGAAGAAGATGTAAAGGTGTTTTAGAAAAACCACGCTATCCTTATATACTTAAGCAACGGAGATAAGGATTAGTGGAAAAATCAAATAATTCCACTAACACTTTTCATTCCCTTGATTAAGAGCACTTAACAAGTTTTGAGTCTAATCATCTACAGTAGTCTAGTTACGTTCTAACTAAGTCTCAACTAAACATCTGGGATGGGCAGATACTTAACAAAAGGGTCCGCCAAACTCTAGTGTTCGCCAAAACTAGGGATTCTCCAATTGGCGAATCATTCAGAATACTCTACTTAGACATAATAACTAATTTACTTACTCATATCTATCTTAAATTTTACCATTTGTATGCCAAACAGTAACTGAATACTAAGACTCCACCGGGCGGGCTATTACAAGACCCAAAAATGTATACTTATCATAATGTTTGCTAATAATGTTTGCATTTGGATGTAAAATGGCTTGAATTGTTTTAATTTGATCATTTTTGCTCCGGCAACGAATGTGGCGCCTTATAACTCGAACTCTACAGTCGAGTCGGGTGTAGAGTGTTACATGTTGGTCACGGTTTCCCCTTATTCTCTTTTCCTCCCCCTTTTTGCCTTTTTTTCGGTTTGTTTTATTCTTCCCAGTTTTATATTTTTCTTCTCACTTTTGTTTTTTTTTTCTTACCGAGCCGTCACGACCAAGTACCTGTTTTTTTTCTTGGTCTTTTTTACATACCATCATTCTTTTTCTTTTTTTTTCTTTTTCCATTTTTTTATCCCGATTTCTTTTTTTTTCTTTCGAGTTTTATATTTATATATATGACATTCATGCTTGGAGTGACATGTCCAATTAATACAATAAGGTTGATCATTTACTACACGTCAAAGATATTCGGAATTTCATTTCTGATTACAACTTATTTAGAAATAGTTGGCAGCATCGTTATTCAATATAAATAACATACGGATAAATTTTTGTAGCTTAACAAAGATCATTCTTTTTTGAGTGAACTGAACAACTTTTCTTTTAATTTATTTTTCTAGTTATATGAATAATTGATCGAAAAATAGACATGATCACTATCATTTTAACTTATATGATAATAATAGTAACTACAATTGGAATAATCACATTACACAATTGCTAATGTAGTTCAATAAGTATTTTCTCCGGTTCCATCATCTTTTGCTTGAATTAGGTCCATCAGAAATCTTATGATATTCAACTTTGCTTGATCCGGGTCTATCACGAATCCCGTGAGATAAAGATGCTTTAAGTGAAACAAGGTTCGGTCGACCTTCCTTTCATGTAAGACTTTAATAACTACAATCGCTTCCGCACTGAGTCGTGTTTCAGCTTGTGCGCACCGTAATCGACACCTCTTCCCCTGAAAGTGCTCCTACCCCAACCACTGACGTAGGTTTTGGACAATGAGATTAATGATGTAACACCCCTAACCCGTATCCGTCGTTGGAACAGGGTTTCAGAACATCATCAAAACTTTCAAAACATTTTACAAATAATTTATGTAAATTAATATTCATAAACCGAGATCATTCAAAACGTCCCTTAATTGGACCCTCGAGGCCCAATACGAGCATTAGAATCGAGTGGAGACTTAATCGGGAACTCTAAGAATTTTTCGTGAAATTTCAAAAATTTTCCAAGGTGCAGGGCTCACACGCCCGTGTGGTCCAAGGGACACGCCCGTGTGACCCTGGGACACGCCTGTGCTGCAGGCCGTGTTTGACCCCGGGTAACTCTCTGACTTGTGCACACGGCCATGCCACACGCCCGTGTGCTAGGCCGTGTAGTTAATTAAATCATTTCGAAGTTAGGTGCAGGTTTCAAACGGCCAAGACACACGCCTGTGTTCTAGGCCGTGTAGCACACACGGCTGAGACACACGCCCGTGTCTCTGCCCGTGTGCTCAATTTTGAGCATTCTATTTCTCAAAATTTAGGGTGCAGGGGACACACAGCCTAACTACACGTCCATGTACCTGGCCGTATGTCACACGCGGTCTAGACATATGGCCGTGTGTCTGCCCGTGTGGACAAAATAAAGCCATTTCTAGCTTCATTTCTCACCCAAAATCACACCCATTACCTGCACTTGAAACACACATCCAATACCAACCATTCTAAGCATTCAAATTAAACAAATTCTATCATTCATCATGGCATACCGTTACATGCATACATTCTTACCTTGGTTCATTCCACATATTAGACTTAAATTGATCAACTACTTAACATATAATTAGCTACCATAGCATGACATTACAAGTATATCAAAACAACCATTACTAGCCACTCCAATGGCTAGATTATAAGTGTAACACCCCTAACCCGAAACCGTCGCCAGACTAGGGTTAAGAGGCGTTACCGATCAATCGAAACATTTCACATTCATTTCACGACACAAAGTCAATCATCAATCAAACATATTCAAATATAAACATTTAGTCCCTTATTGAGGTCTACAAGACCTTAAACACGTGTTAAAAAGAGGTCGGGACTAAACCGAACACATACAAAAATTCTTGGAAATTCAAACATTTTTCAAAACTGCAGAGGTCATACGCCTGTGCAGTCAGGCCATGTGCCTCACACGGCTACCAGACACGCCCATGTGTCCAGGCCATGCCAAAACAGGGCATACATACTGACTTGTCCACACGGCTACCAGACACGCCCGTGTGCCATGGCCGTGTGAAATTAAGCTAGCTATCGACTTGGTCACACGGCCACGAGCACACCCCGTGTGCCATGGCGTGTACCCCGCCTGAGCATACCGAAGTGGCCCTTGAGCCATACGGCACAGACACACGCCCGTGTCCCTTAGCCGTGTATGCAAAATAGGCCATTTGCAAGGCCAAAATGCCATCCACACTTGGGTCATACCTACAAGCACATACAAGCCTATTTTCACACACAATTTGGCAACCAAATACATGTCAAATGATCAACATATCATCCCATCCAATCTCATTTCTAATCATGTCAACTTATATACCAAATTGCACAACTAAAACACATGCATAACTAAGCATGATTCATTCACAATATCACTAGATCACAATGGCATCAAATCATTCACTAAGCTTACCATTCATAAGACTATTTCATTGCCATCAAACCATACCAAAACATACTTCATATACCATAATCATTCATGCATATTACCAACATTTATCTAGCCACATCACATGGCTATTTACACATCTCAAACATGTTTCAACACAACTAGCCTATACATGCCATATTCAAATATACACATCTTCAGAAGTACCAAAATATATTGCCGATAGTGTGATAGAGATCTGTGACAATCCCGGATCCGAGCTAGCTTTACTTGACCTTTGTAAAGCAGAGAAACAAATCACACAAGTAAGCTTTCAAAAGCTTAGTAAGTTTGTAATATAATACATATTACTCAATAATACCACATCAATACATAATTAAATCATCACATAGATAAATACACAATTAGGCTCATCATCAATCTCAACCATATGCTCAAGTATCTATTCATTCAACTTTTAAGGCTATCATCAACCACATAGGTTCAAACGTACCTTGATCAACACATAGTTACTCACCATTCATGCTACTCAATTTCTCGATATTACCTCTCGTTTAACCTTTGCTACTCCTTTGATTTATTCGCACACTTAGTGCCAATTTCATAACCAAAACATAATCGTGCCAATATGTTAAACCGAACTTATATCGGTATCGCACACACGGTGCCAATTCGATAAGCTGAAGCTTCTACCTTTTCGTGCACACAGTGCTAATCATCTTTGTCTCATCTCTAATATTTCGCACACTTAGTGCCATCTATTTCAACTCCGCACATAGCATTTCTAATCTCATAATTATGTATATATTCCTTCAATTCACATCACATAGATATAATTTAACAACTAGTATTATATCCGAACTTACCTCGGACATCGAAATACTGAAACGGTCGATTAATTGAGCACTTTGTCTTTGCCTCGATCTCGATCTGAACCTCTCCTTTCTTGGTCTATACACATTCAAATTCAGTCCATTCAATCACCAATTCATTCAATTTAGTCCTAATAAACCATAAAAGTAACATATTTTAAGCCCACATTTAGCATGCTTTTGGATGAATTATCCCTTGATTTATGTAAAAAGGTGATCTTAATCCTTTCTTTTCATGTTATATACTCAGGAAAGCACCGGAGGATGAAAAGAACAAGAAACGGGCTTAAAACGGGCCAAATGGGCCAAAGCACGAAATTGACACGGCCTAGACTTAAGACCACACGACCGTGCCTCCTTTATAATCTCGAACATGGCCTAGCCATGAGATACACAGTCGTGCCTCATCAACAAAGTCCACACGGCCTGGCCATGACTTACACGGGCGTGTGCCAGAGGCCGTGCCCCTGCCGTGGCAAAGAGCAATTTTAATCGGATTTGGATACTTAGGGACAAAGAAACACATTCCAAAAGCCTATAAATACACCCTAAGTATGACCTGAAAGGGGGAGCCCAAAGCTATCGTTTAGGGGCGTCTTGCTAGGCCAGAGAGGGTAGATTTGTGGGGATTGGCTCAGGGAGAGCCAGTTGATCCATCTCAAGAAGCTGGAATTATACTCAAGACGGAGGATCTCCTCTTCAATTCCTTCAGGGGGTTTTAGGGATTTCTTATGTTTTGTTTTAACTTTTCTTCTGAGATGTTTTCTTTTATTGTTATGAACTAAACCCTCAGATACCTGAGGGGGATGAAACTTAGATGAATCTTGTTATCGTTTGCTGAACTATATGATAAATATTTGATTTGTTCTTAATTATGTGTCCTTAATTCTTGTGTTGATATTTTGCGGATATCGATTCAAGTTTGATGTGCTTAGGTGGAGGAGCAAAAGTCCCTGCCTAAGAGTAGATCTAGCATAGTTAAGCGGAGTTGATCGCGCGCCTAGAGATAGGGTGACGAGGCGTTGCCGGATTAGGATGAAACCTAATATGGGAGTCCATAGATCGATTTAATGCAATTCTAGGGGTTTTAATTAGAAAGAGATTTCAATTAATCAACCTAGGGTTAGGCGTTATTCGCCTCGAGAGAAAGTTTAATATAAATTAGGGAATCCTACGGATCAAGTCAAGTGAATACATCGTCTGGTTCAGAGTTAGATAACAAGTGAAGTCTAAGTGGATTCTTCCTTGGGTGTCGTCTTAATTAATTGGTTTTTCCTCAAGTATTCTCCCAAATTCATTCTTCTTTGTCTTAGAATCTTTAGTCTAGTAGTTAATTAATTTAGATTAAACAACCATTCACTTAATTCTTAGGCTAAATAATAGAAAGAAAGTTAGTATTAGTACTTTTAGTTCCTTTGGATTCGATAATCCGGTCTTGCCTAAGCTATACTACTGTTCGATAGGTGCACTTGCCTCAATCGTTGTCAGAGTTAGTTTCCAGGTTCGATCATTCTCTTTATAAATTTTAAAACTCGACAGACATACGATCAAGTTTTTGGCGCCGTTACCGGGGAACTAAAATATTAAGAACACTCTATTTTTATTACTTTAGCCATTTTTATTTTTTGCAATTTAATTATATTTTTTATTTTTATTTTTTTAACTTTGCTAATTTTTCTTCTTTTATTACTTCTTCCTTCCAGGTACCTCTAGTTTATGACTAGAAGAAACCCAAGAGGACCTTTAGTATACGATAGTGATATTGAAGCTACCGTTCGTAGAAATCGCAGAGAAATTAGGCGAGCCCTAATTACCAAGAAGAAGAACAACAAGACGAATCCAATCCTACTGAAGGGATGGATGAGAATAATCCACCACCACAAGATGTGGCAGAAAATAATGCTCCATGTACTATGTATGATTATGCTAAACCTCATTTAACAGGAGCCGAATCGAGTATTGTTAGGCCTACTATAGCTGCTAATAATTTTCAATTAAAGCCTAACACTATACAAATGATTCAACAATTTGTTCAATTTGATGGTTTGTAGGACGAAGACCCAAACACTCATATAGCTAATTTTTTAGAGTTCTGTGATACCTTCAAAATAAATGGCGTTTCTGATGATGCCATACGGCTTCGGTTATTTCCCTTTTCTTTGAGGAATAAAGCCAAACAGTGGTTAAACTCGTTACCACGAGGGTCAATCACTACATGGGATCAAATGACCGAAAAAATTTTATTAAAATATTTCCCACCTGCCAAAACGGCTAAATTACGGAATGATACCTCTTCTTTTGTGCAGATGGATTTAGAGACATTATATGACGCATGGGAGAGATACAAGGATCTCTTGAGAAGGTGTCCACACCATGGTTTACCCTTGTGGCTCCAAGTCCAAACTTTCTATAATGGTGTAAACCCCTCAATGAGGCAACTAATTGATTCAGCCACCGGTGGAACCCTAAACAATGTAACTCTGGCGACCTATGAATTCATAGAGGAGATGTCACTGAATAACTATCAGTGGCAGGTTACAAGGACAAAACCAACAAAATCAGTCGGAGTTTTCAACATCGATGCAGTAACCATGTTATCAACATAGGTAGAGATGATGAACAAAAAGCTTGATAGTTTGTGTTCTTCGCAGGTACATCCAGTAATGCAGTATGACGCAAGTGGAACTGTGGCGAATCCTGAGTACCCACCCTACCAACCAGGCACAAAAAGCGAAAAGATGAACTATATAGGTGATAAACTGAAATAGTAACACATTTTAGGCCCACATTTAGTATGCTTTTGGATGAATTATCGCTTATTTTATGTAAAAAGGTGCTTTTAATCCTTTCTTTTCATGATATATACTCAGGAAAGCACCAGGAGATGAAAAGAACGCAAAACGGGCTTAAAACGGGACAAATGGGCCAAAGCATGAAATCGACACGGCCTGGACCAAAGATCACACGGTCGTGCCTCACTGATCATCTAGAACACGGTCTTCCCTCGATTCACATGGCCGTGCCTCATTAAAGAAGTCTGAGCACGGCCTGGCCACGATCCACACGGGTGTGTGCCATGACCGTGTCCCTATCGTTGGAAAGAGCAATTTCACTCGGATTTGGATGCTTGGAGGCAAAGAAACACACTCCAAAGTCTAATTAAACCCCCAATTAGGAATTGCACTCAAATTAGGATACTTGAAGGCCAAGTAACACATCTAAAAGCCTATATAAACACCCTAGGGGGCAACTTAATGGGGAGTTCGACAGAAACCCTCTGTCGAGGAGCCCAAAGCCATCGTCTAGGGCGCGTCGTAGGCCGCAGAGAAGGCGATTTGTGGGGATTCACTCGAGGATAGCTAGTTGATCCATCTCATGAAGCCAGAATTATACTCAAGACGGAGGATCTCTCTTTCAATTCCTTCAGGGGGTTTTAGGGATTTCTTATGTTTTGTTTTATCTTTTCTCTTGAGATGTTTTCCTTTATTGTTATGAACTAAACCCATCGGATACAGAAGGGGATGAAACCTATGATGAATCTTGTTATTGTTTTCGAATTATATGATAAATACTTAGTTTGTTCTTAATTATGTGAGCTTAATCCAAATTTAATGTGCTTAGGTGGAGGAGGAATAGACCCTGCCCAAGAGTAGATCCAACATAATTAAGCGGAGTTGATCGTACGCCTAGAGATAGGGTGACGAGATTTTGCCGGATTAGGGTGAAACCTAATATGGGAATCCATAGATCGATTTACTGCTATTCTAGGGGGTTATTATAAGAGAACGAGAGTTCCACTAATTAACCTAGGGTTAGACGTTATTCGCCTCGAGAGAGGGTTTAATATACGTTAGGGAGTCTTACGGATCAAACTAAGTGAATAAATCGTATGGTTCAATGTTAGATAACAAGTGAAGTATAGGTGGATTCTTCCAAGGGTATCATCTAAATCAACTGAGTTTTTCCCAAGTTATTTTCCAAATTCATTCTTCTTTGTCTTAGAATCTTTAGTTTAGTAGTTAATTAATTTAGATTAGATAAACAATCTCTCTTTATTTTTAGGCTAGATAATAAAAAGAAAGTTAGTATTAGTACTTTTAGTTCATTTGGGTTCGATAATCTGGTCTTGCCTAAGCTATACTACTGTTCGATAGGTACACTTGCCTTTAATCGTTGTCAGAGTTAGTTTCTAGGTTCGATCATTCTTTTTATAAATTTTAAAGCTCTGATTCACAGCGATCAAGTTTTTGGCGCTGTTGCTGGGGAACTAAAATATTAAGAAAGCTTAATTTTTATTACTTTAGCCAATTTTTTTATTGCAATTTATTTTTTTTATTAGTTTCATTTTTTTTTACTTTGCTAATTTTTCTTTTATTTGCTTTGACAGGTAAATTTAGTTTATAGAGGAGATGGCACTAAATAACTATCAGTGGCAAGTTATGAGGACAACGCCAACAAAAGACGCCAATGTCTTCAACCTCGACGTGGTCACCAGGTTATCTAACCATCTAGAGATGATGAATAAAAAATTTGATGGTTTGAATAGTCTCTCGCAGGTACACCCAGAAATACAATATGATTCGAATTTAGGAGGCGTGGCGAATCCTGAGTACCCACTCTACGGATATGGCATGGAAAACGAGCAAGCTCACTATACGGGTAACTATTCTAGACCCCAAAATAATTTTTATGATAACACTTATAATGCAGGTTGGAGGTACCATCCCAATTTCTCGTGGGATGATCAAAGTAGCCAAAGGCCGAAACTTCCTCCAAACTTTCAACAACCACCTCACCAACATGGAAGAAGAGTCGAACCTTGAAGAGATCTTGACAAAATTCATGGCGGCTACAGATAACCGTCTCCAAAAAACTGAGACAACACTTAATGACCAACAAGCATCGATTAAAGGGGTCGAGAACCAAGTTGGGGAACTTACTGAGTCAGTTGGGGAACTTACTAAGTCAGTTATACAACTTGCTAAGCTGATCTCAGAACTACCACAAGGAAGCTTGCCAAGCAATACTGAAACTAACCCGAGTGAGCAAAATCAAGCCATTTATGATAGTGAAGGGTTAGACGAACCAAACTCAAGGGAAAAACCTGTGGTAAGTGAAGGTAAGGTTGAACTGTGCCATGATATACTGATCGCTGTAAATCAGAGTTTTAAAAATTTATAAAAGAAAGATCGAACCTGGAAACTAACTCTAACAACGATTGAGGCAAGTGCACCTATCGAACAGTAGTATAGCTTAGGCAAGAGCGGATTATCGAACCCAAAGGAACTAAAAATACTAATACTCACCGTCTTCTTATTATTTAGCCTTAATATAAAGTGATGGATGTTAAACTAAAACTAATATACTTACTAAGCTAAGATGCAAAGACAAAAGAGAATGAATTCGGGAAATAACTTTTGGGAAAACTCAGTTGACTCAAGCGATACCCTTAAGAAAAATCCACCTAGACTTCACTTGTTATTTAACCTTGAACCATATGATTTATTTACTTAGTTTGATCCATGAGACTCCCTAACGTATATTAAACCCTCTCAAGGCGAATAATGTCTAACCCTAGGTTAATTAGTGGAACTCTCGTTCGCTTATAATAACCCCCTAGAATAGCAGTAAATCAATCTGTGGATTCCCATATTAGGTTTCACCCTAATCTGGCAAAATCTCGTCACCCTATCTCTAGGCGTGCGATCAACTCCCCTTAATTATGTTGGATCTACTCTTAGGCAGGGTCTATTCCTCCTCCACCTAAGCACATTAAATTTGGATTAAGCTCACATAATTAAGAACAAACTAAGTATTTATCATATAATTCAAATAATCAAATAACAAAATTCATCATAGGTTTCATCCCCTTCAGGTATCCGAAGGGTTTAGTTCATAACAATAAAGGAAAACATCTCAAGAGAAAAGATAAAACAAAACATAAGAAATCCCTAAAACCCCCTGGAGGAATTGAAGAGGAGATCCTCCGTCTTTAGTAGAATTCTGGCTTCTTGAGATGGATCAACTGGCTATCTTCGAGTGATTCCCACAAATCTGACCTTTTCGGCTTGGCTTCTTGGCCTAGCTCGCCGCCTGACAAAAGCCCTGGCAGAAGGCTTCTGTCGAACTCCCCGATTAAGTTGCCCCCTAGGGTGTTTATATAGGCTTTGAGATGTGTTACTTGGCCTCCAAGTATCCTAATTTGAGTGCAATTCCTATTTGGGAGTTTAAGTAGACTTAGGAATGTGTTTCTTTGCCTCCAAGCATCCAAATCCGAGTAAAATTCCTCTTTCCCGCGGTAGGGACACGGCCATGGCCCACGCCTGTGTGAATCGTGGCCAGGCCGTGTTGGACTTCGTTGATGAGGCACAGCCGTGTAAATCGTGGTTAGGCCGTGTTCTCGATAATTAAGGAGGCACGGCCGTGTGGCTTGAAGTCCAGGCCATGCTGATTTCGTGGCTTGGCCCAATTTAGTCCGTTTTAAGCCTGTTTCTCGTTCTTTTCGTCATCGGGTGCTTTCCTGAGTATAAAACATGAAAAGAAAGGATTAAGAGCACCTTTTTACATAAATTGAGGCTTAAATCATCCAAAAGCATATTAAATGTGGGCTTTAAATATGTTACTTTTATGGCTCATCAAATACCCCCACACTTAAGCTTTTGCTTGTCCTCAAGCAAAATTCTCAACTTACAATTAAAACGAACTTCCCTCAATTCATAATAGTCGTTGATAGTGTTTCATCATAATTCAGAGATAATTTATACATGGATAATTCAATTCAAAGTGTCCTAAAAATTCAAACAGTATAAGTCATAGATTTTGTAGCTCGAAAACATAGGTGTCACCCCTTATCTAGATAATTACCTTTGATTCGAAATTGACAAGGATTGACATCCTCACAAAAGATTCACTCAAATCACTCAAAGTGTTTAAGGTTCAAAATTAGGCACTCAAAATTCAAACATGAAGAGTTAACCCCATAGGCTTGCATGAAAATCAAATCTCCACCACTGAAATATGAGGTGAAACACAAATCAAAAGGTCTTTGTTAGGGTTGTAACGGGGCTAGGGTGAAGGTGTGGAATAAGGCTGAATTAGAGGGTTAGAATCGAGTTTGAATAGACAAATTACCTAACTAAGAACTAATGAACTAATAATAATAATTACATCAATTGAAAACTAAGAATACCAATAATACGAGCTTCTTCTTCGATACTTGGAATTTAAGCGCATAAGCTCATTTAATCACAACTAATGATGAATAATGAATATACTTTTAATTTTTTTTTTAAGAACAACTAAATACATAATAAAAGATAAACTACTAAAATTCATAATTAGGCAACTAATCAAATCAAATCTCGATATAAGGGTAGTTAAAAAGAATGGTGATAACAAATAAAAAGGGTTTTGGGTTAATATTAGCGGTTATGTCAATAAAAAGGGTTGTTAGGATTAAAAGGGGTTCACTAGGGGTTAATTTGTAAAGGTAGGCTTTTAATGGAGTTAGTGGGTTAAAACCTAGGTGCCTTTATCATCTCTGTATATCAAATCAAAAGTGTGGTCTCGACATGTATAATCGATGCAAGTTCTAGAATAACAAATCAGTGTTGACACACTCATAATAAATAAAGTGAGCAAGAAAAAGAATTTATGCTCTATAAGGCTCAAAAACTCACAAAAATTATGGGTATTTTGATGTCAACCTCGTAAAATTCAAACTTCAAAGTAATATTTAAACTTAGTTCGACAACCTAGAAAATTTTTAATTTCTGAAAAATAGACTTATCATGCTTGATTCTCTAGTATTCTTCAAATTTAATTATCAATGCACAATTATCAATGACTTAATCTAAAACATATCAATAAAAATCATAAATCATCAGAAATTCCATCCTAATCATAATATGAGAAATTCCATCCTAATCATAATATAAGAAATTCCAAACTGGTTGAGTCCTCGAAGCAGCCATCCTAATTTCTTTTGTATCCTAAGCTAAATCTAAATGGGATGAATAACAAGAAGAAAATAATAAAGAAAATAAAAGAAAGGAAATAAAAATAAAAATAAAAATAAAAATGAAAATAATAAAAAAATAAAAACAGAAATAAAAGTAAATATTTAAATAGTGATACGGTCCACGCCCTTATTCGAGTTTAATCAGTCTGTGTTTTTCGTGATTTTGAATTTTGGGGGCGTTTAGGTGTTTTACCACGGCCGTGGGTCTCGTAGCACGCCCGTGTATTCTTCACACGGTCCTTTAGAACGGGCGTGTTTAACCTGTGCTCGTCAAGTCAGTAACCTCGCACGGTTGTAGGGCACAGCCGTTGTAACACCCCAAACCCGGTCAATACGCCACGACCGAATTTGGTATGTCACAGGGGAAAACGTTTTGAGGAAAAACGAGTTACCGATTAAATTTTAGTGAAAAACTCTTTGTTGTTCTAAGTTCGTAGAAATCGGTGTATAATAAATTAAAACTCGATAATTTAATTTGAAATCCCAAAAAAATCTTTAAAACTTAGTTGCGACTTAGATTTGTAAACCTTTTATAAATTGAAAAGAAACTAAAGCGATTAGGTTGAAAACCGTATCTAATAGAAATTTGGAAACTGGAGTTTTGGAAAATAGTATGAGTTATCAAAAATACTTAAGTTGTTAAATACTATCAATTGATTTATGTTACCCGATGGTAACGTTTTTAAAACCATCGCGTTTAGTAGTTTAGAAAACTTGGCCTCAAATTATTATATCAACCATGTAATTTATAAGCCATATTTAAAACAAATCCAAAGCATATAAATAATCCAAAAATATAATTAAAGAGGCCTTATTACAAATCCATAAAAAGATGAAAACGAATTAAAATAAAGTACCCAAATGGAAGTTCATGTAAAACCAAATTTTATTGCATGGCCTCCTCGAGTTCATCAGGCTCCTCATCCGCGATTTTACGAATCACTGAAAAAATATAAGGGAGAAGGTGAGTCACCAAGACTCGATGCATAATCCCTCTCCGGGTAAATGCCACATACTTACACAAATTATAACCAAGCAATATATATATATATAATGCACCCAACCTAGCCATCCAAAACTCCTTTTCTACCCCGTGTGGTACCAAACCTTTGGTGGTGCCAAACCACCGTGACCCAAAGTCACGATATCCAATAATGTGATGCCAAATCTTTGGTGACCCAAAGTCACGAATAATCAAGTTGTGGGGCCAACCCACGTGTGATACCAAATCACTGGCGGCGATCCCAATACATCAAATGTGGGGCCAACCCATGGTGGTGTGAAACCACTTTGGGACGAGTCGCTATGAGGTGCCAAACCTCCGGTGTCCCAAAGACACGGATATCAATCTTCCTCTCCTCTCATATCGCCCATACCAATGCAATAGATAACAAATCATGTCATTATACTTTGATATAAACATATAACCAATATATATCGTAGATCGTGATATTAACAACATATATCAACATCATATCGAAACGGACTTACCCGTATCCTTGCTCATACCCATCAAGGTATCATTTCAAGATCTCATAGTTTTTGGCTTTAACAACATGAATAGTTATTAACACACACATATATATATACCGAGTTATAAAGTGTGTAAGGTACACACCTTTCACTAACGCAAATACTAACTTCCAAAGATCCGATCTACCGCACTAGATCACCTTGTCCTACATTCGGCCATACCACAAAACTATAAGCAAAAATCCATTCGGCCAACATCACATCTTAATCCCAATAGCCTTAGTATTTATCCTCAAAAAGAATAATGAATCGACATGAATCTTACCACTTGACTTACCAACTTCGATTGCTAATGGAATGGCTTAGATCGATTGCTTCCAACGTCCCAAAGAGCCTAAAAGAAAAATCGGTTCCTAAATAATGGTTAGAACCTTGCAAACAAATGCCCAAGGATTCGGCCTTTGTCCACAAGAAAACGACTTAGAAAGGAGAAGGAAATAACGGAAATACGGCCATGAACACTTACCTATCTTCCAAAACCGATTGAAGAAAACCCAAAGATTATCTACCCTTGATGATATTCGGCCAATATAACACCAAAAGAGAGAAAGAAGATTCGGCTATGGTGGAGTAAAAAGAAAGGAAAAATAAAAGTGAAAGTGAAATAGGAGAAGGATGATTCGAAAATGGAAAAAAGAAGAAAATAGAAAATGAAAATAGAATGGTAATGGATGTTTTTAACTTTGAAAAAAAAATGAAAGAGATGGGATTTGGGAAGGAGGAAGATTCGGCCAAGAGGAAGTGAAAAAGGAAATGTGGTTTTGAGCAAGTATCAAAAGAAATAAAAGAGAGATGGGAGAAAGAGGTTCGGCCAAACACCTAGTTTGCCGAAAGAAAAGTGCACAAAATGCAAATTGTGGTTTCGGTTTCAAAGGGAAATGAGAGGAAGAATTTAGATTTTGGTTCAAACACAAATGAGAGCTAAATCAAAAGCAAAATTGCACCAAAATGCCTAAGATACATTCGGCCAAAGAGGGAGTTTTTGGAGAGGAAGAGAAAAAATGCCAAATGATGCACAAAATGCTAAAGTTGGCCAACTATTCCCCCCCAAACTTCCTATCAACATTCGGCCACCCCCCTAGCCACACATGCCGTCCACATTCATGCACTAATGGCCATAGGAGAGTTTCCAAAACAACACCCTTAAGCCAAGCCTTGAAATCCTCTACATTCCCAAAGTTGAAGAAATTTTATCCCCAAAATCTAGCAATTCTATCCCTTATTTCATGCTTACCATAACCTTAAGTCTTCTTGCCATAAAAAGAAAATTGTCCATCTTATCCATATGAATAGTTGACCGACACTTAATGCTAGGATGCATAAAAAAATAAAATCCTTAATATGCCTTCCATGCTACTCGAACCACTTCCTCAAGCAACCTTTCATGCGCCTTATCCACTATGCCACTAACTCCTCTTGTGTTAGAATTTAACACTTAAATTAACTTAAGTGTCAAGTTCATCTAATCCACTTCACTATATTTTCAATACTAAAAATCATTCTAGCTTAGCTAATAATTCCAAGCCTTCATAAAACTATACTAAGCACATAATAATAATCATACTCGAGCTAACACAAGTAACAAGATGATACTCAATTTTTTTAGGATATTACAATTCTACCACCCTTAAGAAAATTTCGTCCTCGAAATTACTCGCTCAAAAGAGTTGAGGAAAGCGTTTGCCTCATCACATCCTCCTGGCTCCCACGTAGCTTCTTCTACGCCATGGTTCCGCCATAAAACCTTCACTAAAGGAACCGACTTCCTACGCAAAACTTTCACATCTCGGTCTAGAATCTGCATGAGTTCTTCTTCTACCGTCGATCCGACTCACCTCTATTTCCTCTATCGCCATAACATGCGATGGATCGAACGATAGCGTCTAAGCATGGAGACATGGAACACATCGTGAATCGACTCACTCGATGGCAACTCGAGCTGATAGGCTCACCTGGTCCCACTCGTCTCAACACCTTATACGCCCAATAAACCTTGGACTTAACTTGCCTTTTCTCCCAAATCTTAACACTTTCTTCCATGGCGAGACTTTCGGAAAAACTTTGTCACCCACGGAAAATTCTATATCCCTCCGCTTGAGATCGGCATATGACTTCTGCCTATCCGAAGCTTCCTTCAACCGAGCTTGAATAAACTTCACCTTATCTTCGGTTTCTACAACCAACTCTGGTCCTAACATTTGACGCTCACTCAACTCGGTCCAGCATGTAGGTGTACGACACCTCCTACCATACAACGCCTCATATGGTGCCATCTTAATGCTTGCCTGATAACTATTGTTGTATGCGAACTCTGCTAATGGTAAAAACTCTTCCCAGCTGCCTCTGAAGTCCAATACACAACCTCTCAACATATCCTCTAAAATTTGTATAACTCTTTCCGATCGCCCGTCGATCGTGGATGAAATGCGTACTAAAATCCAATCGCGTGCCTAAAGCCCGATGTAACGCTCTCCAAAACCTCGACGTAAATCTAGGATCTCTCGCTCGAGATGATCGACACTTTGGTACACCGTGCAACCTTACTATCTCCGCCACATACAACTTAGCTAACTCAGGCGAGTAATCCACCCTTACCGGAATAAAATGAGTCGACTTAGTCGACGATCCACAATCACCCAAATCGAGTCCTTCTTACTTGGCGTAAGGGTAATCCATCGACAAAGTCCATAGTGATCCTTTCTCACTTCCACTATGGAATCTTCACCTACTGAAGTAACCTGCAGATAAAGAATCGATGCTCGCCTTGACTGGCGACACGCCGGACATTTACCCACAAACTCTCGTTACCTCACGCTTCGACACGGCCACCAAAATCGCTCTCTTAAATCCCGATACATCTTGCTACCTCCAGGATGCATAGCGTATGGGCTACTATGTGCGTCCCGAAGAATCCTTTGCCTCAACTCAACATCCTTTGGCATACAAGCTCTTCCTTTAAAACACAATACTCCATCCTTGGACAAACTATAATCCTCTAAACCACCATTCTGAACCTGTAACCTCCGATCATTCAAACCATCATCCTCTAACTGTTTCTCCTTTATCTGCTCTAACCAAGTCGGCTTGACTTGCAATTCAGCCAAAAGACTCCCATCATCATATAAGCTAAGATGAGCAAACATCGATCTTAAGTCTGATACAACCTTTCGGCTCAACGCGTCTGCCACCACGTTAGCCTTGCCCGGATGATACTCAATCGAACAGTTGTAGTCCTTCAACAACTCTATCCATCTACGCTGCCTCAAGTTCAAATCCTTCTGAGTCAAAAGATACTTAAGACTCTTGTGATCCGTGTAGACTATCGACTTCTCTCCATACAAATAGTGTCTCCATATCTTCAAAGCAAAACCACTGCAGCTAATTCCAAGTCATGCGTCGGATAGTTAACTTCATGTGGTCTCAACTGCCGAGATGCATAAGCCACTACCTTCCCTTCCTCGCATCAAGACACATCCCAAACCAAGTATGTGATGCATCACAAGAAACCGTGAATTCCTTGCATGCCTCAAAGTTGAATCAAAACCGAGCTTGATGTAATCTTCTTCAACTTGTCAAAACTTCCTTCGCTTCTCGGTCCATACAAATGGAATTCCTTTCCTCAATAACTTAGTCATAGGTGCTGCTATCAAAGAAAATCCTTCTACAAATCTTGGTAATACCCCTTGAGACCTAGGAAACTCCGAATCTCGACCATCGACTTAGGTGGCTTCCAATCCAACATCGCCTCAATCTTTCGAGGATCCACTCTAATCCCCTCGGTGATACTACGTGACCCAAGAAAGTCACCTCCTAAGCCAAAACTCGCACTTACTAAATTTTGCATAAAGTCGCTTTTCCTCAAAATCGCAACACTACTCGCAAATGCGCATCATGCTCCTCCTCCGACTTGGAGTATACCAAAATATCGTCTATAAATACCACAACAAACCTGGTCCAAAACTGCTGGAATACCCGATTCATCATGTCCATGAATGTTTGTCGGCGCGTTAGTCAACCCAAACGGTATTACGTAAACTCGTAGTGCCCATACCGAGTGCGAAATGTCGTCTTATGGATATCGCCTCTTTCACCTTCAAGGTGATGATATCCGCACCTTAAATCAATCTTGAGAAAACCGCCGCATTTCTTAAGTTGATCAAACAAGTCATCTATCCTCGCAAAGGATACTTGTTTTTGATCGTCGACTTATTCAATGGCGATATAGTATATACACATCCGCATCGATCCATCCTTCTTCTTGACAAAAAGTACCGGTGCTCCCCAAGGCGAAACACTTGGTCGGATAAAACCTCGATCCAACAACTCTTGAATTTGAGCCTTCAATTCCCTAATTCCTTGGTGCCATCCTATACGGAGCAATAGACACCGGCGCAGATTCCTGCAATGATCTATACCAAATTCAACTTCACGATCCGGAGGCAATCCCGGAAGTTCTTCCGAAATACGTCAACATATTCCTTTACCGTTCGGACATTCCCCACGATGAGACTCCTTAGCCTCCAACGCACACACATGAACCACAAATGCCTCACACGGCCTTCCCCGACCAACTTCACAACTTTCAACGCAGATACCACGTTGGATAGATAATCTCTTCTATTACCTATCATAACCACCTCTTTGCCCTCACTGCCTTCAAAACCATGCGCTTAGCGTTGCAATCCAAACTTGCTTGATACTTGACCAACCGGTCCATCCCAAGAATCGATCGAACTCCTCAAACGGCAGTTCCATCAGATCGCCTACAAACATTACCCCTTGGAGTTCTAGGGTACATCTCTATACTGACTTATTTACTTCTATAGAGTGACCTGGAGGGCTGGCACTCGTCATCTTCCTAGAAGTAGTCTCGAGTCTAGATTCATAGTCTCTACTATGTTACTAGCAACATACGAATGTGTCGAACCCACATCTATCAAAGCAAAGATATGGTTCACCAAAGATTAAGAACGTATCAGCTTATGACGTCCGTGCGCCGCCTCCTCTCGACGCCTCACCGCATACACCAAACCAGGTGTCTTGCCTCGGTGTTGCCGCATTCTCGCGAGATGCTCCGCGGCCTCGACGGCGAACCATTACCTCCTCTACCATTACCACGACCTCTCTGCGGTGACGGGTCCTCATTTCTCGAATCGAGCACGACCTTGACCCTCGATCGATTCCTAGCTAGCTTACATGGACAGTCTCTCACACGATGATCCAGCGAACCACACTCAAAACATCCTTTCCCTCCGGTCCAACATTCGCCCCAATGAAATTTTCCACATCGGTTACACTGGCTTTGGTCCTCGATTAGCGAATGTGCCTCCTGCATTGATTCGCCCACTCGCCTAACCTCTTACGAGAATTACCGGTGACCGGATGATCTAAAACTTCTCTTATGTTTATTCTTGTCGTGCCTCGCTTTCATCGATTCCTTTATCCCTTCGCTATCTTAGTCTTTTCAACTAGCGAAAGCAAACTCTCGCTCCCGATGTGGAGCAATCGGCAATCTCGATTCGTCCCTCAATCCATCCTCGAACCGGACACATCATTGCAGGTTCAAGCCATGATACCTCCAAAGATACTGGCTCAATCTTAAAAATTCTACCTCATATTCTAATACGGACTTACTTCCTGGACCAAACTCGTAAATGCCTTACACATCAATGTAACTAGACCCAACATATTTCTTCCGATACACGCCTTAAAATAATCCCAAGTGAGATCTTCTTCTGCAAAGACTATTCCGCACCGTGAGCCACCACCGATATGACTCATCCAGAAGAAGCGACACTATCCCTTTCGCTTTTCCTCGGCATTCGGCCCAAGTCATCCATGATTCGTTCCGTCGCCTCTAACCAATACTCTGCCGTCATCGAGCCACACCGAAACACCTCGAAATACCTCGGCTCCATTGGCTCTGAGTCGCCGGTACATGATTTCCGAGCTCTCGCGCCTCCACCTATTCCAGCTACCCTCTCAAGGACTCGCAAAGATCGCCGAGACACCGTGTCATCCCCGTTTGATCCTCGATGCTCAACTCCAACTTGGTGGTGGTGGGGTAGTGGTACCTCATTTTCGGATCCTTGACCGGACCTCACCGGCTCAAACACGACCATCCTACCCCGACCGCGTCCACGAGTAATACGACCCGACCTCAGTACTCATGTCTAAAGTCTCGACTTATCCGATTTAAAAGTGTTATGCATTAGTCATTATTCCACTTTCTTTAAAACACGCTTTTATGAATAATTTTAATAAGAAGTTGTTTCATGAAAGTACATTCAACCTATAGTTTGGGTCTCTAGAGTAGTTTCTACTACTAACCAGTCATACTAACATCATCATATCATCAAGATCAAAAGTTTAAAGTACTTACCCGGGCGGATCGATGCCGGAGACTCGGTGCCATGCCTTCAGATCATATAATTTTAAACAAAAACATTTTAAGATCATACTTTAAATCATTTTGGGCCTTGGGCCCACAGTCGAGCTTTTGAACATGGCTCTGATACCAATTTGTAACACCCCAAACCCGGTCAATACGCCACGACCGAATTTGGTATGTCACAGGGGAAAATGTTTTGAGGAAAAACGAGTTACCGATTAAATTTTAGTGAAAAACTCTTTGTTGTTCTAAGTTCGTAGAAATCAGGTGTATAATAAATTAAAAACTGATAATTTACTTTGAAATCCCGAAAATAAATCTTTAAAACTTAGTTGTAGCTTAGATTTGTAAACCTTTTATAAATTGAAAAGAAACTAAAGCGATTAGGTTGAAAACCGTATCTAATAGAAATTTGGAAACTGGAGTTTTGGAAAATAGTATGAGTTATCAAAAATACTTAAGTTGTTAAATACTATCAATTGATTTATGTTACCCGATGGTAAAGTTTTAAAAACCATCGTGTTTAGTAGTTTAGAAAACTTGGTGCTCAAATTATTATATCAACCATGTAATTTATAAGCCATATTTAAAACAAATCCAAAGCATATAAATAATCCAAAAATATAATTAAAGAGGCCTTATTACAAATTCATAAAAAGATGAAAACGAATTAAAATAAAGTACCCAAATGGAAGTTCATGTAAAACCAAATTTTATTGCATGGCCTCCTCGAGTTCATCCGCTCATCATCCGCGATTTTACGAATCACTGAAAAAATATAAGGGAGAAGGTGAGTCACCAAGACTCGATGCATAATCCCTCTCCGGGTAAATGCCACATACTTACACAAATTATAACCAAGCAATATATATATATAATGCACCCAACCTAGCCATCCAAAACTCCTTTTCTACCCCGTGTGGTACCAAACCCTTTGGTGGTGCCAAACCACCAGTGACCCAAAGTCACGATATCCAATAATGTGATGCCAAATCTTTGGTGACCCAAAGTCACGAATAATCAAGTTGTGGGGCCAACCCACGTGTGATACCAAATCACCGGCGACGATCCCAATACATCAAATGTGGGGCCAACCCACGGTGGTGTGAAACCACCGGGACGAGTCGCTATGAGGTGCCAAACCTCCTGGTGTCCCAAAGACACGAAATATGTGGTACCAAACCACCTGGAGGTGCCAAACCTCCGTGTCCCAAAGACACAGATATCAATCTTCCCCCTCCTCTCATATCTCCCATACCAATGTAATAGATAACAAATCATGTCATTATACTTTGATATAAACATATAACCAATATATATCGTAGATCGTGATATTAACAACATATATCAACATCATATCGAAACGGACTTACCCGTATCCTTGCTCATACCCATCAAGGTATCATTTCAAGATCTCATAGTTTTGGCTTTAACAACATGAATAGTTATTAACACACACATATATATATACCTTGTTATAAAGTGTGTAAGGTACACACCTTTCACTAACGCAAATACTAACTTCCAAGATCCGATCTACCGCACTAGATCACCTTGTCCTACATTCGGCCATACCACAAAACTATAAGCAAAAATCCATTCGGCCAACATCACATCTTAATCCCAATAGCCTTAGTCTTTATCCTCAAAAGAATAATGAATCGACATGAATCTTACCACTTGACTTACCAACTTCGATTGCTAATGGAATGGCTTAGATCGATTGCTTCCAACGCCCCAAAGAGCCTAAAGGAAAAATCGGTTCCTAAATAATGGTTAGAACCTTGCAAACAAATGCCCAAGGATTCGGCCTTTGTCCACAAGAAAATGACTTAGAAAGGAGAAGGAAATAACGGAAATACGGCCATGAACACTTACCTATCTTCCAAAACCGATTGAAGAAAACCCAAAGATTATCTACCCTTGATGATATTCGCCAATATAACACCAAAAGAGAGAAAGAAGATTCGGCTATGGTGGAGTAAAAAGAAAGGAAAAATAAAAGTGAAAGTGAAATAGGAGAAGGATGATTCAAAATGGAAGAAAGAAGAAAATAGAAAATGAAAATAGAATGGTAATGGATGTTTTTAACTTTGAAAAAAAATGAAAGAGATGGGATTTGGGAAGGAGGAAGATTCGGCCAAGAGGAAGTGAAAAGGAAATGTGGTTTTTAAGGAAGTATCAAAAGAAAGAAAAGAGAGATATGGGAGAAAGAGGTTCGACCAAACACCTAGTTTGCTTAGAAAGAAAAGTGCACAAAATGCAAATTTTGGTTTGGTTTCAAAAGGGAAATGAGAGGAAGAATTTAGATTTTGGTTCAAACACAAATGAGAGCTAAATCAAAAGCAAAATTGCACCAAAATGCCTAAGATACATTCGGCAAAGAGGGAGTTTTTGGAGAGGAAGAGAAAAAATGCCAAATGATGCACAAAATGCTAAAGTTGGCCAACTATTCCCCCAAACTTCCTATCAACATTCGCCACCCCCTAGCCACACATGCCGTCCACATTCATGCACTAATGGCCATAGGAGAGTTTCCAAAACAACACCCTTAAGCCAAGCCTTGAAATCCTCTACATTCCCAAAGTTGAAGAAATTTTATCCCCAAAATCTAGCAATTCTATCCCTTATTTCATGCTTACCATAACCTTAAGTCTTCTTGCCATAAAAAGAAAATTGTCCATCTTATCCATATGAATAGTTGACCGACACTTAATGCTAGGATGCATAAAAAAATAAAATCCTTAATATGCCTTCCATGCTACTCGAACCACTTCCCTCAAGCAACCTTTCATGCGCCTTATCCACTATGCCACTAACTCATCTTGTGTTAGAATTTAACACTTAAATTAACTTAAGTGTCAAGTTCATCTAATCCACTTCACTATATTTTCAATACTAAAAATCATTCTAGCTTAGCTAATAATTCCAAGCCTTCATAAAACTATACTAAGCACATAATAATAATCATACTCGAGCTAACACAAGTAACAAGATGATACTCAATATTTTTTAGGATATTACAGCCGTGTCTCGCCCGTGCTCAATAAGTCAGTAACCTCACACGGGAAGTCGGCACGGGCGTGGTTTTTTATCGCAGCCCGTGTTAGGAAAAGAAATTATTCCTTGTCATCCACGGTTACTAGCACGTCAGTGGTTTGTCTTTCTGGCTTCCACACGGCCACGGCCACGGCCGTGTGCAAGGCCGTGTGAGCATGGAAATCTGTACTTTGGTTAGTTTATGGTTAGGTGCTAAAATGAAAAATAAAAGTGAAATAAAAAATGTCAAAATTAGTAGGGTTAGTGCTCGGGTTGCCTCCCGAGAAGCGCTCGTTTATAGTCTTAAGCTAGACTTTACCTCTCATTCATATGGTCAAGGTGGTTTGAGTTGGTGAAAATCCTTCCTCATGCGATCAACTCGATTTTTGATATAAAATTTAAGTCGAGTAGTGTTTACCTCAAAAGTGTTGAATTTAGGATTGCTTACCTCGACTGTCCCGTATAGGAAGACATTAAGTACCTCAAAAGTGATTTCTTCGGTTGTCTTGAGGTCTGAATTGGCGATTCGAGGGTCTTCCTTATTCAACAATACCTGATCCCCTATTTTGAAGTGATTTGTTGTTCCTATCAGCTCGTCTGGGGGTTCCTTCGGTTTTTCTTCGTGCGGTCTCGACTCCTCTTTAAAGTGTGTCTTCCCCTCTTCTAGTTTGTTGATCTTAAGGCTTCGTTCCTCATATGCTTCTTCTTTGTTGACACAAGGTTCCTGTTTCGGCTCAGGTTCATAGTTCTATGGTTGTTCTTGCGGTGAAATTTAAACAGATTGATTATCAACTGATTTTACTTTCTCACCTTCATCAGTCGATGTTCTGGCCGAGTCAAGAGCTTGTAAACTTGTTGATTCGTCACCTATACGAAGAATGAGTTCTCCTGTACCAACATCAATTTTAGTCCTGAAAGTTGCTAGAAAGGGTCTTCCTAAAATTAAAGGGATCGAATTGTCCTCATCCATGTCTAAAACGACGAAGTCTATTGGGAATACGAATTTATCAAGTTTGATTAGAACATTTTCAATTATACCCCTAGGAATTCTGATAGTTTTATCAGTTAATTGAATGCTCATCCTGGTTTGTCTCGGTTTCTCTAGACCTAGTTGTTTAAACATTTTATAAGGCATAACATTGATGCTTGCCCCTAAATCAGCTAAAGCATTACCAATAGATAAACTACCAATTAAACATGGAATTGTAAAACTCCCTGGATCTTTTAATTTCCGTGGCAATTTATTTTGTAGAATTGCTGAGCACATTGCGTTTAGCTCCACATGTGATTCCTCGTCTAGCTTCTGTTTGTTTGTCAACTGCTCTTTTAAAAAATTTCTATAATCGCATTCTGCGAAGAGCTTCGAGAAACGATAAGTTAATATGTAATTTCTTTAAAAGTTTAAGAAACTTACCAAACTGTTCCTCTGTGTTGTCCTTCTTCATTGCTTCGGGATATGGTACACGAGGATGGTACTCTGTAATTGCCGATTTTGGTATTTCATGGCTCACCTCAACCTTACCTTCACTTACCACAGGATCTTGCCTTGGGTCAGAATCCACTAATCTTTCACTGTCATGAGTTGTTACAGCTTGAATTTGCTCTTTTGAGTTAGTTTCAGTGTTGCTTGGCAAGCTTTCTTGTGGTTGTTCTAAGATCAGCTTAACAGGCTGACCTAAATGATCCTCGATCCCTTGAATCGATGTTTCTTGTTTCGTTTCTATATTTTGGAGACGTGCTTCTGTGTTTGCTATGAATTTTGCTAGTGTCTCTTCAAGGTTCGACTCATCTTCCTGTTGGTGAGGTGGTTGTTGAAAATTTGGAGGAGGTTCCTCTCTTTGGCTGCCTTGATTGTCCCATGAGAAATTGGGATGGTACCTCCAATCTGTATTATAAGTGTCACTATAAAAATTATTTTGAGGTCTAGAATAGTTACCCATATAGTGGACTTGTTCGTTCTTCATGCCATATCTGTAGGGTGGATACTCAGGATTCGCCGCGCCTCCTAAATTCGAGTCATATTGCATAACTAGATGTACCTGCGAGAGACTACACAAACCATCAATCTTTTTATTCATCATCTCTAACTGGTTTGATAGCCTGGTTATTGCGTCGAGGTTGAAGACACTGGCGGCTTCTGTTGGTGTTGTCCTCATAACTCACCACTAATAGTTATTTAGTGCCATCTTCTCTATAAACTAAAATTATCTGACAAAAAAATAAAAGAAAAATTAGCAAAGTAAAAATTTAATCTAAAAATAAAAGTAAAAATTTAAACTAAAAATAAAAGTAAATTGTGAAAAATAAAAAGAATGGCTAAAGTAATAAAAATAGAGCTTTCTTAATATTTTAGTTCTCAAGAATGGCGCCAAAAACTTGATCATTTGTAAATCGAGTTTTAAAAATTTATAAAAGAATGATCGAACACGAAACTAACTCTGACAACGATTGAGGCAAGTGCACCTATCGAACAGTAGTATAGCTTAGACAAGACCGGATTATCGAACCCAAAGGAACTAAAAGTACTAATACTCACCGTCTTCTTATTATTTAGCCTTAATATAAAGTGATGGTTGTTAAACTAAAACTAATCTACTTACTAAGCTAAGATGCAAAGACAAAAGAGAATGAATTCGGGAAATAACTTTTGGGAAAACTCAGTTGACTCAAGCGATACCCTTAGGAAAAATCCACCTAGACCTCACTTGTTATTTAACCTTGAACCATATGATTTATTTACTTAGTTTGATCCGTGAGACTCCCTAACGTATATTAAACCCTCTCTCGAGGCGAATAACGTCTAACCCTAGGTTTATTAGTGGAACTCTCGTTCGCTTATAATAACCCCCTAGAATAGCAGTAAATTGATCTGTGGATTCCCATATTAGGTTTCACCCTAATTCGACAAAATCTCGTCACCCTATCTCTAGGCGTGCGATCAACTCCGCTTAATTATGTTGGATCTACTCTTAGGCAGGGTCTATTCCTCCTCCACCTAAGCACATTAAATTTGGATTAAGCTCACATAATTAAGAACAAACTAAGTATTTATCATATAATTCAAATAATCAAATAACAATATTCATCATAGGTTTCATCCCCTTCGGGTATCCGAAGGGTTTAGTTCATAACAATAAAGGAAAACATCTCAAGAGAAAAGATAAAACAAAACATAAGAAATCCCTAAAACCCCCTGGAGGAATTGAACAGGAGATCCTCCGTCTTGAGTAGAATTTCGGCTTCTTGAGATGGATCAACTGGCTATCTTCGAGTGATTCCCACAAATCTGACCTTTTCAGCTTAGCTTCTTGGCCTAGCTCACCGCCTGACAAAAGCCCTGGCAGAAGGCTCCTGCCGAACTCCCCGATTAAATTGCCCCCTAGGGTGTTTATATAGGCTTTGAGATGTGTTACTTGGCCTCCAAGTATCCTAATTTGAGTGCAATTCCTATTTGGGAGTTTAAGTAGACTTAGGAATGTGTTTCTTTGCCTCCAAGCATCCAAATCCGAGTAAAATTCCTCTTTCCCGTGGCAGGGACACGGCCATGGCACACGCCCATGTGAATCGTGGCCAGGCCGTGTTGGACTCCGTTGATGAGGTACGGCCGTGTAAATCGTGGTTAGGCCGTGTTCTCGATAATTAAGGAGGCACGGCCGTGTGGCTTGAAGTCCAGGCCGTGCTAATTTCGTGGCTTGGCCCAATTTAGTCCGTTTTAAGCCCGTTTCTCGTTCTTTTCGTCATCGGGTGCTTTCCTGAGTATAAAACATGAAAAGAAAGGATTAAGAGCACCTTTTTACATAAATTGAGGCTTAAATCATCCAAAAGCATATTAAATGTGGGCTTTAAATATGTTACTTTTATGGTTCATCATATACCAAAACCGACAACTACAGAGTACCAACCTCGTGTGCCATATCCCGATGCAATAAAGAAAGACCACACAGAGGAAGAAGTCGGTGAACTCACACTTCGTGTAGACGATGAAACAATCACTCTGCAAGCTCTTGGCTCAGCTAGGACATCAAGTAATAAAGGTACGAATGTTAATTCTATTGATAACCATTTGGTTCAACCTTATTTACAGGAAGCATCACAAAATCACCTAACTGAGCTAGATCTTAGACCTCGTACCCATAAAGAAATAATTCATGAAGAACTAAGGCTTCAGGTAGATGAATTAGACAAGTGGAAAACACACTTTAAAAAGAAACTAGGAATACACGAAGTGAAACCGACGGAAACCCCAGACGAGCTTATAGGAACAACAAATCACTTCAAAATAGGGGATCAAGTATTGTTGAATAAGGAAGACCCTCGAATCACCAATCCAGACCTCAAGACAAATGAAGAAATCACTGTTGAGGTACTTAATGTCTTCCTATACGGCACAGTCGAGGTAAGTAATCCTAAATTCAACACTTTTGAGGTAAACATTACTCGACTTAAACTTTATATCCACAATCGAATTGATCGCATGAGAAAGGATTTTCACCTCCTCAAACCACCATGACCATACGAATGAGAGGTAAAGTCTAGCTTAAGACTATAAACGAGCGCTTCTCGGGAGGCAACCCGAGCACTAACCCCATTAATTTTTATATTTTTTCTTTTACTTTTATTTTACCTTTTTAGCACCTAACTATAAACTAACCAAAGTGTAGATTTCCAGACCACATGGCCTTACAAACGGCCGTGGCCGTGGCCCTGTGGCCACCACAGGAAGGTACAAGGGCGGGGGCAACCACCAGATCCATAATTCTTATTTAACCCCCTTCTTCCTTTTTATTTTCCAGTTGTTTTTCTTTTTCATTTTCCATTATTTACTTTTATTTTTATTTTTATTTTTATTTTTATTTCTTTTAATTTTCTTTTATTTTCTTTATTATTTTCTTCTTATTATTCATTCCATTTAGATTTAGCTTAGGATACAATAAAATTAGGATGGCTGCTTCGAGGACTCAAACGGTTCGAGACGCTTTCCCACGTTCACCTCCAATCCTATCCGGTTTCTTTTCATTGACTTCATCCAAAATTCAGGAAGTTTCACTTCTCTCCCTATCTTATGATTTTATGATTATTTTGCTATTATCTATCTTTGTACATTGAGGGCAATGTACATCTTAAGTTTGGGGGGTTAACTATAGTATTATTTGAAAATCCCTGAATTATGCCTTGTCTTAAAGTAAGTTTCTCATATTATGATTAGAATGAAATTTCTGATGATTTATGATTTTTATTGACATGTTTTAGATTAAGTCAGTGATAATTGTGCATTTGATAATTAAATTCTAAGAATACTAGAGAATCAGTCATGATAAGTCTATTTTTAAAGAATTAAAATTTTTTTAGGATGTCTACCTGAATTTAAATATTACTTTGAAGTTTTAAATTTACGAGGTTGACATCAAAATACCCATAATTTTTGTGAGATTTTGAGCCTTATAAAGCATAAATTCTTTTTCTTGCTCACTTTATTGATTATGAGTATGTCAACATTGATCTGTTATTCTAGAACTTGCATCGATTATACATGTCGAGACCACACTTTTTGATTTGATATACAGAGATGATAAAGGCACCTAGGATTTAACCCACTTACTCCACTAAAAACCTACCTTCACAATTAACCCCTAGTGAACCCCTTTTTAATCCTAACAACCCTTTTTATTGACTCACCCACTAATATTAACCCAAAAACCTTTGTATATTTGTATCACCATTCCTTGACTCCCTTTTTGTCGAGATTTGATTTTGAGCAGTTGCCTAACTATGTTCTATATTTCAGTTGTTAAAGTTCTTTATTATTACTTAGTTTGTTCTTAAAAAAAACGAACGAAGTATATTCATTATTAGTTTTTATTAGTTATGTGATTAAATGAGCTTATACGTTTGAATTCCCAATATTGAAGAAGCTCGTAGTATTAGTTTCAAAGTTTCAATTCATATAATTTATCAGTTCATTTTTTTTCTAGTTAGGTAATTTGTCAGTCAATCTCGATTCTAACTTTCTAATTCAGCCTATATCCACACCCTTAACCTAAGCCCCATCACAACCCTGTTAAAGACCTTTTGATTTATGTTTCATCTCATATTACAGTGGTGGAGACTTGATTTTCAGGCAAGCCTATGGGATTAACTTTTCGTGTTCGACTTTTGAGTGCCTAATTTTGAACCTTAAACACTTTGAGTGATTTGAGTGAATCTTTAAGTGAGGATGTCAATCCTTGTCGATTATAAATCAGAGGTAATTGTTTAGATGAAGGGAAACACCTATGTTTTGTGCTACAAATGTATGACTTAGACTGTTTGAATCTTTAGGACTCTTTGAGTTGAATTATCCATGTATGAATTATCTCTGAATTATGATGAAACACTATTAATGACTATTATGAATTGAGGGAAGTTCGTATTAATTATGAGTTGAGAATTTTGCTTGAGGACAAGCAAAAGCTTAAGTGTGAGGGTATTTGATAAACCGAAATAGTAACACATTTTAGGCCCACATTTAGTATGCTTTTGGATGAATTATCCCTTATTTTATGTAAAAAGGTGCTCTTAATCCTTTCTTTTCATGATATATACTCAGGAAAGCACCAGGGGATGAAAAGAACGCAAAACGGGCTTAAAACGGGACAAATGGGCCAAAGCATGAAATCGACACGGCCTGAACCAAAGATCACACGGCCGTGCCTTACTGATCATCCATAACACGGTCTTCCCTCGATTCACACGGACGTGCCTCATTAAAGAAGTCCGAGCACGGCCTGGCCACGATCCACACGGGCGTGTGCCATGGCCGTGTCCCTGTCGCTGGAAAGAGCAATTTCACTAGGATTTGGATGCTTGGAGGCAAAGAAACACACTCCAAAGTCTAATTAAACCCCCAATTAGGAATTGCACTCAAATTAGGATACTTGGAGGCCAAGTAACACATCTCAAAGCCTATATAAACACCCTAGGGGCAACTTAATGGGGAGTTCGCGAAACCCTCTATCGAGGGGAGCCCAAAGCCATCGTCTAGGGGCGTCGTGCTAGGCCAGAGAAGGTAGATTTGTGGGGATTCACTCAGGGATAGCCAGTTGATCCATCTCAAGAAGCCAGAATTATACTCAAGACGGAGGATCTCTCCTTCAATTCCTTCAGGGAGTTTTAGGGATTTCTTATGTTTTGTTTTATCTTTTCTCTTGAGATGTTTTCCTTTATTGTTATGAACTAAACCCGTTGGATACCCGAAGGGGATGAAACCTATGATGAATCTTGTTATTGTTTTCTGAATTATATGATAAATACTTAGTTTGTTCTTAATTATGTGAGCTTAATCCAAATTTAATGTGCTTAGGTGGAGGAGGAATAGTGTAACACCCTGGTTTAGGGGTTATGCGTTTGGAGCATAACTCGAGCGTTTAGTAGGCTATGGTCATGTTGGGAGAATTTTTAGGGGTTTTGGAGAACCTTAGAAGGCAAGGGATGCCTTAGAAAATTTTTGAATTTTAGTGTAAAAAGGGGAAATAGGGCAAGAAGGCCTTAAAATAATTTTATGGAGTTTATGACACAAGATAGACTTTGGCAAAGTGGCGATTGAGTATTTGCTTGGGGCTTTGGAAGGTGGCGCCTATGGGGCTTGGGTTCGAGTCCAAGCAGCAGCAATTTCTTGTTTTATTTTTTTTTAAAAAGCCGATAATATGAGCATTTTTATTGGAGATAAACAAGGATATTATGAAGATTAAAAGAATTATTATTGGATTATTAGTGAAGTGTTTAAGTAGAATTAAATTAGTGAAGTGTTGGCCAAATTTTGGAGACTTCAAGGGGGTTGGCCGAATGCTATAAATAGGGAGAGGGGAGTGCTAGTTGTTCATCAAGTCTTTTGCCTCTCCCTCTTGGTGTGCCAAACTCCTTCCCCTATTTTGTTGTCACCTTGGCCAGAAAGTGTTAAGTGTTTCTTTGTTGCTTGAAGCCGAAATCTCCTCGGTGTCCTAGTGTGGTCGGGCCGAATCTTGAGCAAGAGTGCCGAAAGAAGGAAGCATTGAGGAAGTCTCTTGGATTCGATCATCTAAGGGGCAAATCGACAAAGTCTGAGAGGAGCCTTTGAGATTTTAGATCGTTTGGTAAGTAAGTTAAATTGTAGTTGTTCGCTTGAGATTTTGTATTTTGACGTTTAACCAAAGGGTTCTAATTAAGTGATTACGATGGACGTGGATTCGAGTACCAGTCAAGGTGGGCAAGGGAAAGTCCCCATCCCAAAGTTCAAGAAGAGATCCGTTTCGCGAAGACGTGATTGGCCACCGGTGTGGGCCAACAAAGAAGAAAGCGTTAGGCGTAGAAGTCGTAGTTTCGCTAGACGATAGTGTCGAGGATCGAGAGTCTAGAACTCCTAGTGATAAGGTGTGTAACTAACCCATTGTTTAGGGTTTTATGTGTTATATGTTTTACTAACAAGTGCGTGAAGGAGTGTGCCATATATACCCCTAAAGGGTATGATGATGACCAGAGTTAGTAGCAAATTGGCTAATATGTGATGATTGATTTTTAATATGTAAGTATGCCTATGATTGTGAATAGCATGCACATGCATCATCCTCGCATTATATTATGTTACATGTGCATGGGTGGGTTATGAAAAGAAGGTACGGGTGTACTTGAGTGCGTGGTTGATGTCGACTTTGTGCTACATCGTGGATTGGCGCGATCGAGGTCGGCGTTGTGGATCTTTGCGATTTAGTTCGCGTGGTTACCTTGATTGATATGGGCTTTATGCCATATCGTGGCTTGATGGATTCTTTGTGTGCTCCATCGTGGTTTGATGTTAGCTATACGCTACGTCGTGGATGGCATTGGTTGCCTTTTTGGAGGAAAAGGAGAGGGTGACTCGATAGTCCCCCGGTGTGTGGTAAATTTGGATAAGGGGTGTGTAGCGGATGGACCCTAGGTTGGGATGGGCATCATGTTGCATTATTTTTGTGATAATATGGAAATGGGCCAAGCCCAATATGACATGTGGATAGGTATGTTTTGGGAACATACGTGGAAATGGGCCAAGCCCGGATGATATGTGGTTTATTGAGAAATGGGCCAAGCCCGGTATGTGATGTGATTTGAATGTGGGCCAAGCCAGATTGTGGAAATTGTTAAAATGAATATATATATATTACTTGTTGCATTTGATAATTGGGATATTTTGTGGCTAGCATGTGGGTGGATTTTGTTGGTTAACTTACACATCTGAGTCATTGTGACTCACCCAATTATTTATCCATCATCGCAGTGAGTCGTGACTAGTGGACGGGTTGGAGTGGATACAAGGTGGCCCATGCGAGCAGATCTTCATGCAGAAGTTGACGTTTTGAATATTTTTATTTCAAGCATTTTAAGTACTTGGTTTATTTATTTGATGTAATAAGGGTCACTTTTGATTAAAGTACGCTATTTATAGTTGTTAAAGGTTATAACGTATTTAGCAATATTCTTACAAAAGAGTTATATTATAGTAAATTATAATAAAGTTTTAATTCATCCCAAGCATATATTACTTAATAATTTTAAATGGGCATGACTTTACCAAGATAATAAACTTTCATGTTTTAAATTCTAAGTAAAGAAACATATTTTCACTAACATAACCAGATTAATTGGTCGTAGTGAATAGGCCGGGTTTGGGGATGTTACTGATTTAATATCGAGCCAAGTTCAAAACTCGGCTTTGAGGGTTTTGGGCCCAAAACATTTCAAAATGGGTTTTTTTTAAAAAAATATGGGCTTTTAGGAAATTATTTTCAGTTATTCGGCATGGCACTGTACCTCAGGCAAGTCCACTGTAAGTACTTGGACTTTTGAAGTGATTTGTTTGTATGAATTGTTATTTGGGCTCGTAGATTAGAATATTAGGGCTATTGAACCCTAGGATTAGTTTACTCAAACACTTGCATAAAACTTAAAGCCACTAAACAAACCCGTGATTAAGTCGCGAGGAGTTAAGGTGTGGCAACCATTGTGCGCATGTCTAGGAGTGGATCGGAAGAGCACGGTACTTAAGCGATCCTCGTGACTCACCTCCTCTTCATTTGGAATCCCCTGCGTAGCTACGGTTCACCTTAACCAAGAGGACTTGTTCATAGGCTAAACCCATTATTAAAACCCGAAAGAGATTTGCCTCACTGTTTTAAAACCCTTAGTTTTAAAATTTCTAAAAAAATACCCCTGTAGGAAAATGACGAAATTACCCCTGGGTAGGGAAGAAAACTTGATTGCTCGAAAGAACTACTCTCGGAAACTTCTTTCATAAAATTGCTCGTGGATAAAATAGTGAAACAATAATTTCTAATGCATAAAACTTTTTAAACAGATTAAATCGCGACGATAGAGATGAGTTCTAGGGGACGCGGTAGAGGTAGAATGGCGAAGATCGGAACCGATAGAGGTCCGCCATGGGTCGAGAAAGTGAAGTGCCGCGAAGAGTGGACGTAGAGGGGCAAGATCGGATAGAAGAAGATGATGCGTTGTCGCGGGCCATGTTACGAATTTTAGAACGTAGCAGAGCTAGTAGAGGAAATGGAACTCGAAAGTCGGTGTCGGAAAGGCTTAGATTGAACGGAATTTGAGATCTTTAGAGGAATATCTGGAGTAGCTCCGAACGTAGCGGAGTATTGGCTAGAAGCAATCGAAAGAATCATGGACGATTTGGACCGCACCAATGAAGAAAAAGTGAAGGGTCTTTGTTTGCGTTGCTTTCGCGACGAAGCTTATCGTTGGTGGCTCACCTGTCAAGCAAAGTGTACCACAGATCGACATGGATTGGGACTTCTTTAAGGTTAAGTTTGAAGGAAAGCACGTAGGAGCCGATTATTTGGACTCGCAAAGGAAAGCGTTTCTAAATCTAGTACAAGGAAGTAAGTCGATAAATGAGTACGGCGAATTCGTGCGACTTAGTCAAGTATGCTAAGGGAATTGTGGACACCGATTATGAGAGGTGCGTCCGGTTTGAGGACGGATTGCGAGATGAACTTGAATGGTGATTGCTCGCAGAGGAGAGAGACTTCGCGGTGCTAGTAGAGAAAGCTCGGATCAAGAGGTTAAGAAGACTATAAGAGAAAACCGAGAAAGGAATAGGAGCGAGAATAAGAGAAGTATTGGACCCGTCAAGATCGCTTGGTAATGTCGAGAAAAGACCAAGGACCGAGAACCCCTGTAAGTGTACTTGTACCAATGGATCGGAATCGTTCTTGTGTTCGATGTGGAAGACCTCACACAGGAGAGTGTTGGGGAAATAGTAAAGAATGCTTTCGGTGCGGATCTAAGGCACATTTAGTTAAGAATTGTCCTCGAGCGACGAGGGGTCGTGGTTCAAGTCATGGAAGGAATGGTTCTAGTCGAGTCAACCAAGGATGTGATAATAGGTAAGGTCCTTTGCTTTGGTACATGCTTTAATTACTTGGTTTGATTACGATTTAGCCTTTTCGTGTTGCTAAAGAGAGGTGTTTGAATTTTTTTAGCATGAACTTAGAGATTGTGTAGGCAACGATAGCCTTAGTAAGATCAGAGTGCGCAGCGTAAGCGTAAGGTGGTAAGATAGGTGGTATGGACGTTTGTTAGTAAAGTAATTTCGAGGACGAAATTATTTTTAAGGAGGGTAGAATTGTAACACCCTGGTTTAGGGGTTATGCGTTTGGAGCATAACTCGAGCGTTTAGTAGGCTATGGTCATGTTGGGAGAATTTTTAGGGGTTTTGGAGAACCTTAGAAGGCAAGGGATGCCTTAGAAAATTTTTGAATTTTAGTGTAAAAGGGGAAATAGGGCAAGAAGGCCTTAAAATAATTTTATGGAGTTTATGACACAAGATAGACTTTGGCAAAGTGGCGATTGAGGCGCTGCTTGGGGGCTTTGGAAGGTGGCGCCTATGGGGCTTGGGTTCGAGTCCAAGCAGCAGCAATTTCTTGTTTTATTTTTTTTTTTTTTTTGCGTCAAGGGACTGGGCTAAGTAGGCCTTAAAATTAAATGGGTAGGTTTGATGGACATGGAAGTCCAAAGGTGTGAGTGGCTCTTAGCGCGCTACTTAGGCGCTGGAGGAGAAGAGAGCACGGGTTCGAGGGGTGGAGCCGCATTTGGGCGTTTTTGTTTTGTTATTTGGTGATGGGCGGAAGTAAGAAGGGGTTAAAAGCAATTGTTGCGGGTTTCTAGCATGAAATTCAATGAGGCCGAGTGGCACGGGCGTTAGGGGAAAGGTCGTCAAAGACATGGTGTCCTGTGTTCGAGCCAAGGAAGTCGCATATTGGAGTTTTTTTATTTATTTCTTTTTGGGCAGCAAATTGAAGATTGACGGCACATGGTTTTTAAATTGAAAGGGATTAAGCTTTTATCCTTTTAATTTTAATGGAGTAAGGATAATTATTATGTTTTTATTCTTTTTAAATTGAAGGGGATATAGGATAAAGGTGGGTTTTATTTTGTTTTTTTTTAATTTGAATTGATTGGTGGGAGTGAATTAAGAGATTTGATTAATTCAAATCAATTTGAATTAAATGGCAGGAAGGTGGTAGCCGAATTTGGGTAGCTTTGTTAGTTTATTATTATAGGATTATTTATTATTATTTATTAATTAAATTAAGTGGGATAATTATTATTATTTATTTGTTTTTTTAATAAGGGGATAATATGAGCATTTTTATTGGAGATAAACAAGGATATTATGAAGATTAAAAGAATTATTATTGGATTATTAGTGAAGTGTTTAAGTAGAATTAAATTAGTGAAGTGTTGGCCAAATTTTGGAGACTTCAAGGGGGTTGGCGAATGCTATAAATAGGGGAGGGGAGTGCTAGTTGTTCATCAAGTCTTTTGCCTCTCCCTCTTGGTGTCTTGAAACTCCTTCCCCTATTTTGTTGTCACCTTGGCCGAAAGTGTTAAGTGTTTCTTTGTTGCTTGAAGCCGGAAATCTCCTCGGTGTCCTAGTGTGGTCGGCCGAATCTTGAGCAAGAGTGCCGAAAGAAGGAAGCATTGAGGAAGTCTCTTGGATTCGATCATCTAAGGGGCAAATCGACAAAGTACAGAGGAGCCTTTGAGATTTTAGATCGTTTCGGTAAGTAAGTTAAATTGTAGTTGTTCGCTTGAGATTTTGTATTTTGACGTTTAACCAAAGGGTTCTAATTAAGTGATTACGATGGACGTGGATTCGAGTACCAGTCAAGGTGGGCAAGGGAAAGTCCCCATCCCAAAGTTCAAGAAGAGATCCGTTTCTGCAGTACGTGATTGGCCACCAGGGTGTGGGCCAACAGCAAGAAACGTTAGGCAGAAAGCCGTAGTTTCGCTAGACGATAGTGTCGAGGATCGAGAGTCTAGAACTCCTAGTGATAAGGTGTGTAACTAACCCACTGTTTCCGGGTTTTATGTGTTATATGTTTTACTAACAAGTGCAGTAAGGAGTGTGCCATATATACCCCTAAAGGGTATGATGATGACCAGGTTAGTAGCAAATTGGCTAATATGTGATGATTGATTTTTAATATATAAGTATGCCTATGATTGTGAATAGCATGCACATGCATCATCCTCGCATTATATTATGTTACATGTGCATGGGTGGGTTATGAAAAGAAGGTACGGGTGTACTTCGAGTACGTGGTTGATGTCGACTTTGTGCTACATCGTGGATTGGCGCTGGATCGAGGTCGCGTTGTGGATCTTTGCGATTTAGTTCGCGTGGTTACCTTGATTGATATGGGCTTTATGCCATATCGTGGCTTGATGGATCTTTGTGTGCTCCATCGTGGTTTGATGTTAGCTATACGCTACGTCGTGGATGGCATTGGTTGCCTTTTTGGAGGGAAAGGAGAGGGTGACTCGATAGTCCCCGGTGTGTGGTAATTTGGATAAAGGGGTGTGTAGCGGATGGACCCTAGGTTGGGATGGGCATCATGTTGCATTATTTTTGTGATAATATGGAAATGGGCCAAGCCCAATATGACATGTGGATAGGTATGTTTTGGGAACATACGTGGAAATGGGCCAAGCCCGGATGATATGTGGTTTATTGAGAAATGGGCCAAGCCAGTATGTGATGTGATTTGAATGTGGCCAAGCCCAGATTGTGGAAATTGTTAAAATGAATATATATATATTACTTGTTGCATTTGATAATTGGGATATTTTGTGGCTAGCATGTGGGTGGATTTTGGTGGTTAACTTACACATTGAGTCATTGTGACTCACCCAATTATTTATCCATCATCGCGGTGAGTCGTGACTAGTGGACGGGTTGGAGTGGATACAAGGTGGCCCATGCGAAGCGAGATCTTCATGCGAAGTTGACGTTTTGAATATTTTTATTTCAAGCATTTTAAGTACTTGGTTTATTTATTTGATGTAATAAGGGTCACTTTTGATTAAAAGTACGCTATTTATAGTTGTTAAAGGTTATAACGTATTTAGCAATATTCTTACAAAAGAGTTATATTATAGTAAATTATAATAAAGTTTTAATTCATCCCAAGCATATATTACTTAATAATTTTAAATGGGCATGACTTTACCGAAGATAATAAACTTTCATGTTTTAAATTCTAAGTAAAGAAACATATTTTCACTAACATAACCAGATTCGGTCGTAGTGAATAGGCCGGGTTTGGGGATGTTACAAATAGACCCTGCCTAAGAGTAGATCCAACATAATTAAACGGAGTTGATCGCACGCCTAGAGATAGGGTGACGAGATTTTTCTGGATTAGGGTGAAACCTAATATGGGAATCCATAGATCGATTTACTGCTATTCTAGGGGGTTATTATAAGAGAACGAGAGTTCCACTAATTAACCTAGGGTTAGACGTTATTCGCCTCGAGAGAGGGTTTAATATACGTTAGGGAGTCTTACGGATCAAACTAAGTGAATAAATTGTATGGTTTAGTATTAGATAACAAGTGAAGTCTAGGTGGATTCTTCCTAGGGTACCATCTAAATCAAATGAGTTTTTCCCAAGTTATTTTCCAAATTCATTCTTCTTTGTCCTAGAGTCTTTAGTTTAGTAGTTAATTAATTTAGATTAGATAAACAATCTCTTTTTATTTTTAGGCTAGATAATAGAAAGAAAGTTAGTATTAATACTTTTAGTTCCTTTAGGTTCGATAATCCAGTCTTGCCTAAGCTATACTACTGTTTGATAGGTACACTTGCCTTTAATCATTGTCAGAGTTAGTTTCCAGGTTCGATCATTCTTTTTATAAATTTTAAAGCTCTGATTCACAGCGATCAAGTTTTTGGCGTCGTTGCCGGGGAACTAAAATATTAAGAATGCTTAATTTTTATTACTTTAGCCAATTTTTTTATTGCAATTTATTTTTTATTATTATTATTAGTTTCATTTTTATTTTTACTTTGCTAATTTTTCTTTTATTTACTTTGACAGGTACTTTTAGTTTATAGAGGAGATGGCACTAAATAACTATCAGTGGCAAGTTATGAGGACAACGCTAACAAAAGCCGCCAGTGTTTTCAACCTCGACGTGGTCACCAGTTTATCTAACAAGCTAGAGATGATGAATAAAAAAATTGATGGTTTGAATAGTCTCTCGCAGGTACACCCAGAAATACAATATGATTCAAATTTAGGAGGCGTGGTGAATCTTGAGTACCCACTCTACGGATATGGCATGGAAAACGAGCAAGCTCACTATACGGGTAACTATTCTAGACCAAAAAATAATTTTTATGATAACACTTATAATGCAGGTTGGAGGTACCATCCCAATTTCTCGTGGGATGATCAAAGTAGCCAAAGGCCGGAACTTCCTCCAAACTTTCAACAACCACCTCACCAATAGGAAGAGGAGTCGAGCCTTGAAGAGATGCTGACAAAATTTTTGGCAGCTACAGATAACCGTCTCCAAAAAACTGAGACAACACTTAATGACCAACAAGCATCGATCAAAGGGATCGAGAACCAAGTTGGGGAACTTACTGAGTCAGTTGGGGAACTTACTAAGTCAGTTATACAACTTGCTAAGCTGATCTCAGAACTACCACAAGGAAGCTTGCCAAGCAATACTGAAACTAACCCGAGTGAGCAAAATCAAGCCATTTACAATAGTGAAGGATTAGACGAACCAATCTCAAGGGAAGAACCTGTGGTAAGTGAAGGTAAGGTTGAAGTATGCCATGATATACCAAAACCGGTAATTACAGAGTACCAACCTCGTGTGCCATATCCCGATGCAATAAAGAAAGACCATACCGAGGAAGAACTCGGTGAACTCACACTTCGTGTAGACGATGAAACAATCACTCTTCAAGCTCTTGACTCAGCTAGGACATCGAGTAATAAAGGTACGAACGTTAATTCTATTGATAACCATTTGGTTCAACCTTCTTTACAGGAAGCATCACGAAATCACCTAGTTGAGCTAGATCTTAGACCTCGTACCCATAAAGAAAAAATTCATGAAGAACTAAGGCTTCAGGTCGATGATTAGACAAGTGGAAAACACACTTTAAAGAGAAACTAGGAATACATGAAGTGAAACCGACGGAAACCCCAGACGAGCTGATAAGAACAACAAATCACTTCAAAATAGGGGATCAAGTACTGTTGAATAAGGAAGACCCTCGAATCACCAATCCAGACCTCAAGACAAATGAAGAAATCACTGTTGAGGTACTTAATGTCTTCCTATACGGCACAGTCGAGGTAAGTAATCCTAAATTCAACACTTTTGAGGTAAACATTACTCGACTTAAACTTTATATCCACAACCGAATTGATCACATGAGAAAGGATTTTCACCTCCTCAAACCACCATGACCATACGAATGAGAGGTAAAGTCTAGCTTAAGACTATAAACGAGTGCTTCTCGGGAGGCAACCTGGGCACTAACCCTATTAATTTTTACATTTTTTCTTTTACTTTTATTTTCCCTTTTTAGCACCTAACTATAAACTAACCAAAGTGCAGATTTCCAGACCACACGGTCGTGGCCGTGGCCGTGTGGCCTGTAAGAGTATGCCCAAAGATCAATCATGAGATGGTTGTAATAACATACTTGATTTACCATGTTTATTAATATAAAGCGTTGTCATTATTATTTCAGTTTTTCTTTCTGTGTGTACAAATAAACTGTTTTATAATAATGTCCTGAGAATAATATGATTATTCTTAAAAGATCCTTAGTCAAGTATTATTGTTGACTAGGACAACAATAATGCATTAAGACTAACATGTAGTTGATTGATGATAAAGAGTTTTCATTGATATGGAGTATCAAAATCAATGCATGAATATGTGTATTAGAGAACAACATATTGGATTGACCCGCTATGAGTATGTTTCTTGGATTATTATGTAATTGTCATAATATGTAACATCCTTAAATCGGGGTCTCTGCATTTTGCATGTGTTTGCATATGATGGTATGTCTGCTGTGTTTGCTTGAGATGTTTTGGGGTCTAGGCATGACCTTGGGTAAGGCCTGGGTCATGGCTAAAAATTTTGTTTTAAGTGTTTAGTGGGAGGAAGCTAAGAGAGTAGGGGTTAAAAGAATTTATTGGGAGGTCGTGACACAAAGAACCAAGTGGCAAAGTGGAAAAGAAGGCGCCTCTAAGGTGTCAGGAAGGTGACGCCACATTCAGGGAAGGAGTGCTTGGGTTCGAGCAAAGAGGAATTGCACTTCCCGCTTATTCTTTTCACGCCGAAACAGGAAGTGGAGTGCTCGGGATGGACTCGGAAGATAAGGATGGAAGGGGTCAAACGAATTTGAACTGATGGAAGGGAGGAAATTTAGGAGTTTGAATTATTTCAAACTCATTTGAAGGAGTTGGCCGAATTTTAGACTTTGGGGAAGAAGGTGTAATCGGTTTTGGGTTTATTGGGGAGTGGCCGAATGTGTGTTGGGAGATAGCTAGGGACGGCTAGCTTAGAAGGTCATTCTCTTGGTGTTTTATGTCAAAACCAAAACCCCTCTTGCTTTTCTCCTCTTTTTGGTTTTCTCTTTTGGCAACTTGGGCATTTGGCCGAACCAACTTTGCCATTCCCTTTGAAGAGCCGAAACTCCCTCTTGGCCGAATCCACCTTTGTAACTTCTTATTTTCTTATTTTTGCTCAAAGCCGAAACTCAAATAGCTATCTTCTTTTTCTCTTTTCGGTTCGCTCTTTGTTAGCCTTCTCCTTGTCGAAATCACCTTGTTCACTTCTTCTTATTCTTTTTATTTTGTTTAAAGCCGAAACCAACAATCTCACCCCCATTCGACATCTTTCCTTCTCTCTTTCAAATCCCCTTGTGCCGAAATTTCATCTATTCTTCTTTGCCAAAATCAATCCTACTCCATCTTCTTCCATCTCTTCCATTTTATTTCAAAAGCCAAAAGCTTGTTGTTTTTCTTTCAGTTTCATCAAGAGCCTTGGCCAAATACCCTTAGTCTCATTCTCTTCTTTTCTCACGTGTTCTAGTCTCCATTGAAGTGCCGAATTTAGTTCTCTTGGTGAGTCATAGCCGAATCTCTTGGTAAGTGACATCTTTTTCTTTTCTATCTTCTTTTCCATTATAGATCTATGTATTGAACTCCATTGTTGTTCCATGTTGATAGCCGAAACCCCTAACATCAATAGGGGGTGCCGATCTTTGGTGTTTAGAAGCCGAATCAGTCATTAAGGTAAGGTGGTGACAAACTCTTTTGGTTCGGGATTGCTAGTTTAGCCGAATGGGCTTTTGGTTACTAACAAGTATTGGCCGATTGTAGGAAGGGGGAAGCAACATTTCGGGATTTCGCTAGTTTCGCGTAGTTCGGGTTTCGCTTAGATCTACAAGTAGTCAGGTGTGCAACCTTACACACTTCGTTAGTATTACATGTTATTGTGTTAACTGTTATAAACCGATTAGTCATTAAAATTAGTTATTTTGCCTTGTGGGCATGAGCGTGGACTCCGGGTAAGTCCCCTGCTATGTGATTTTTGATATACATCGTCATGTTACCGTTAAATGCTATGCAATGCGTTATTTGCATGATTTCATGATATTATGATACGTATGATTTGGACATGATGATGGGTTTGATGAGAGGAGGGGAAGGATCTATTTGGACTGTCACCAATGGTTTTGACCACACAACGGGTTGGCCCCGTCTTTGATATTATTATTTGTGACTAAGTCCCAGTGGTTTTGACCACCAGTGGTTTTGACCACATATATGATATTGTGACTACGGTCACTAGTGGTTTTGACCACATATGGATATTGTGACTCGTCCTAGTGGTTTGGTACCACAGTGGGTTGGCCCCACATGATTGATACGGGATTGTCATTAGTGGTTTTGACCACATGATGGGTTGGCCCCATCACTTGATTTGTGACTACGGTCACCAGTGGTTTTGACCACAACGATATATATATTTGTGACTTGGTCACGATGGTTTTGACCACCAAAGTGGTTTTGACCACACGGGGTAGATAAAGGAGATCGGATGGTTAGATAATGGGGTTGCATGATTTGTATGTTCTATTAATGTATTGTGTAAGTGCTATTCTATCGGGTTGGGGATTTATACACTTAGTCTCGGTGACTCACCCCTTCCCCTATATTTTGCAGATGAGGCATAGATCGCGGATAGGGAGCCTAGGGAGGACTTGAGGTGGCCATGCAAACTTATTTTCGGGTTTTTGATTTTAAATTACTACTCTAGTTTTATCTATTTACTTTAAATTTTGTTTGGTTTTGTAATAAGGCCGCTAAGTATTATTTTGGATTTTAAATTACTTGATTTACTTTTTGATGATATTATGCATGTGCTTAACTAATTGATTGCTTAAATAACTTAGGTAAAAGTAATGTTTTCAAAATTATACCTCATTCGAGTTTTCAAACCTCACTATCGGGTAACAACATTTACAATATGATTGCAAAGGTAACCTAAATGAATTTCGGATTTAAGTTTCAAACAACTTCAAAGCGAATGGTTTTAACCTTACTATACACACCTTACTCGGAATTTAAAAAGAATCACATGATATCCAAAAGCTAGTATCGATCAACGGATTTTTCAACCATAAAGTTTTCTGGATTTAAAGCAACACCAAAATGATTTTAACATCACTTTATATGAGGTTTTCTAAACACTAAAACGATAAAGAGTTTTCAATAAAATTTAACCAGAGAACTTGTTTTATTCAAATGTTTTCACTCCGTAACATGCCGATTCGGTCGTGGTGTGTTGACCGGGTTTGGGGTGTTACAATTTTGGTATCAGAGCCAGGTTCAACAGCTCATTTGTGGCCCGAGGCCCAATAATGTTTTAAAATGGTTTATGAAAGGCTTTTATGGGAAAAAGTACAGTGGTGAAAGGATGGCACCGAGTCTCTGGCACCAATCCGCCCAGGTAAGTACCCCAAACTGTTGCTTTTGATGATGTGATTATGGTGATATTGGCATGACTAAATAGTAGTAGGAACTACTCTAGAGATTTGAACTATAGGATGGATGTACTTACGAAACAATCTCTGATTAAACTTCTCATAAAACTGTGCCTTAATAGACAGTGGAATAAAAGTCTAATGCATAAAACTTTTAATCAGCTCGTATCGTATCGGTAGACATGAGTACACGTGGACGTGGGCGTAACACTCGTGGATGAGGTAGGGGTAGGATGACGGTCTCGGAACCGGTAGGGTCTGGTCATGGATCGGAAAATGAGGTACCACCGCCGCCAACTGTGGGCACGGAACATCAGGACCAAACAGGTGATGACGCAGTGTCACAGGCGATGCTGCGGGTGTTAGAGAGGGTTGCTAGTGCAGGCGTTGGAGCCGGTGGTTCGGAAATTTGTGCCCGAACGACTCCGGGCTAATGGTATCGAGGTGTTCAGAAGTATCTCCGGTGTGGCTCCTAGCACAGCGGAATATTGGTTGGAGGCGACAGAACGTATTATGGATGATCTAGACTTCTCGGCTGAGGAGAAGATTAATGGGGTAGTATCTCTACTGTGAGATGAGCCATATCAGTGGTGGCTCACAGTTAGGGATGGAGCAATGGCGGATGATCTTACTTGGGAATTCTTTAGAGCAGCTTATCAGAGGAAATACATAGGGGCTAGCTATATTGATGCACAGCGCAAGGGTTCCTGAACTTGGTCCAAGGTAATAAGGCGTAGGTCGTAATATGAGGCGGAATTTCTTCGGCTGAGTCGCTATGCACGTGGTATTATGGGCACGGAGCATGAGCGCTGTGTCAGATTTGAGGATGGACTGAGAGACGAGCTGCGGATGGTAATTGCCACACAGCAGGAAAGAGAGTTTGCGGTCTTAGTGGAAAATGCCAAAGTTCTTGAGGAAGTGAAACGATCGGTAAGACGGAATCGGGATAAGGGTTGGAACAAAAGGAATTACGGATCATCCGGGTGCCAGAATCGCCAGAAACGAGGTAGATTTAGTAGGCCGAGTCAAGCTGCTAGGCCTTTGTTGCTAATACTCAATGGCCGCCACGATGTGCTCAGTGTGGAAAGTCTCACACGGGGGAATGCTGGACTAGAAATAGAGGTTGCTTTGAGTGTGGATCGATAGGGCATCGAGTGAGGGATTGTCCACAGAGGTCAGCTAGGTTGTAGTCTGGGGATCAGAATCGTGCACAGGTCAGGAGGGATGGTCAGCAACCACAGAGGGGTCGTAGTGCAGCCAGGGGAGGTAATGGATCTGGTAGGGGCCGTGGAGCACCGGCCAGAGGTGCAACCGTATGCAGGCGAGGCGGCTGGATTGGTCTACGCAGCGAGGCGTCGAGAGGAGGGCGACGCACCGGACGTCATAACCGGTACGTTTTTAATCTTTGGACTACCTTATAATGCTTTGATAGATGTGGGATCGACGCATTCGTATGTAGCCAGTAGCATAGTGGAAACCATGAACTTAGACTCTGAGACTGCTTCTAGGAAGATGACAGTGATAAGCCCTCTAGGTCACTCTGTAGAAGTAAATAAAATGTATAAGGATGTACCCCTAGAACTCCAAGGGGTCGTGTTTTTGGCTGACTTGATGTAACTACCGTTTGGGGAGTTCGATCTGATTCTTGGGATGGATTGGCTAGTAAAGTATCAAGCCAGTTTGGGTTACGCAGCTAAGCGTATGGTGTTGAAGCGAGTGGGACCGGTAGCTTATCAGCTTGAGTTACCAGCAGAGTTAAGTCAGATTCACGATGTCTTTCATGTTTCAATGCTTAGGCGCTATCGATCAGATCCGTCACATGTTGTGCCAGTTGCGGAGATAGAGGTGAGCCCTGATTTGTCTTTCGAGGAGGAGCCAGTACGGATCGTGGATCGGGATGTCAAGGTTCTGCGTAGGAAGTCGGTACCCTTGGTAAAAGTATTATGGCGGAACCATGGTACGGAGGAGGCCACGTGGGAACCCGAGGATGTGATGCGGCAGCAATACCCTCAACTCTTCTGATCAGGTAATTTCGAGGTCGAAATTATTTTTAAGGGGGTAGAACTGTAACATCCTTAAATCGGGGTCTCTGCATTTTGCATGTGTTTGCATATGATGGTATGTCTGCTGTGTTTGCTTGAGATGTTTTAGGGTCTAGGCATGACCTTGGGTAAGGCCTGGGTCATGGCCAAAAATTTTGTTTTAAGTGTTTAGTGGGAGGAAGCTAAGGGAGTAGGGGTTAAAAGAATTTATTGGGAGGTCGTGACACAAAGAACCAAGTGGCAAAGTGGAAAAGAAGGCGCCACTAAGGTGTCAGGAAGGTGACGCCACATTCAGGGAAGGAGTGCTTGGGTTCGAGCAGCAGGAATTGCACTTCCTGCTTATTCTTTTTCACGCCAGAAATAGGGAAGTGGAGTGCTCAGGATGGACTCTGGAAGATAAGGATGGAAGGGGTCAAACGAATTTGAACTGATGGAAGGGAGGAAATTTAGGAGTTTGAATTATTTCAAACTCATTTGAAGGAGTTGGCCAAATTTTGGACTTTGGGGAAGAAGGTGTAATCGGTTTTGGGTTTATTGGGGAGTGGCCGAATGTGTGTTGGGAGATAGCTAGGGACGGCTAGCTTAGAAGGTCATTCTCTTGGTGTTTTATGTCAAAACCGAAACCCCTCTTGCTTTTCTCCTCTTTTTGGTTTTCTCTTTTGGCAACTTGGGCATTTGGCCAAACCAACTTTGCCATTCCCTTTGAAGAGCCGAAACTCCCTCTTGGCCGAATCCACCTTTGTCAATTCTTCTTTTCTTATTTTTGCTCAAAGCCGAAACTCAAATAGCTATCTTCTTCTTCTCTTTTCGGTTCGCTCTTTGTTAGCCTTCTCCTTGCCAAAATCACCTTGTTCACTTCTTCTTATTCTTTTTATTTTATTTAAAGCCGAAACCAACAATCTTACCCCCCATTCGACATCTTTCCTTCTCTCTTTCAAATCCTCTTGTGCCGAAATTTCATCCATTCTTCTTTGCCGAAATCAATCCTACTCCATCTTCTTCCATCTCTTCCATTTTATTTCAAAAGTCGAAAGCTTGTTGTTTTTCTTTCAGTTTCATCAAGAGCCTTGGCCGAATACCCTTAGTCTCATTCTCTTCTTTTCTCACGTGTTCTAGTCTCCATTGAAGTGCCGAATTTAGTTCTCTTGGTGAGTCATAGCCGAATCTCTTGGTAAGTGACATCTTTTTCTTTTCTATCTTCTTTTCCATTATAGATCTATGTATTGAACTCCATTGTTGTTCCATGTTGATAGCCGAAACCCCTAACATCAATAGGGGGTGCCGATCTTTGGTGTTTAGAAGCCTGAATCGATCATTAAGGTAAGGTGGTGACAAACTCTTTTGGTTCGGGATTGCTAGTTTAGCCGAATGGGCTTTTGGTTACTAACAAGTATTGGTCGATTATAGGAAGGGGAAGCAACGTTCGGGATTTCGCTAGTTTCGCGTAGTTCGAGTTTCGCTTAGATCTACAAGTAGTCGGTGTGTAACCTTACACACTTCGTTAGTATTACATGTTATTGTGTTAATCGTTATAAACCGATTAGTCATTGAAATCGGTGATTTTGCCTTGTGGGCATGAGCGTGGACTCGGGTAAGTCCTCTGCTATGTGATTTTTGATATACATCGTCATGTTACCGTTAAATGCTATGCTATGCGTTATTTGCATGATTTCATGATATTATGATACGTATGATTTGGACATGATGATGGGTTTGATGAGAGGAGGGGGAGGATCTATTTGGACTGTCACCTGTGGTTTTGACCACACGACGGGTTGGCCCCATCTTTGATATTATTATTTGTGACTAAGTCCCAGTGGTTTTGACCACCAGTGGTTTTGACCACATATATGATATTGTGACTACGGTCACTAGTGGTTTTGACCACATATGGATATTGTGACTCATCCCAGTGGTTTGGTACCACAGTGGGTTGGCCCCACATGATTGATACGGGATTGTCATCAGTGGTTTTGACCACATGATGGGTTGGCCCCATCACTTGATTTGTGACTACGGTCACCAGTGGTTTTGACCACAACGATATATATATTTGTGACTTCGGTCACCAGTGGTTTTGACCACCAGTGGTTTTGACCACACGGGGTAGATAAAGGAGATCGGATGGTTAGATAATGGGGTTGCATGATTTGCATGTTCTATTAATGTATTGTGTAAGTGCTATTCTATCGGGTTGGGGATTTATACACTGAGTCTCGGTGACTCACCCCTTCCCTTATATTTTCCAGATGAGGCATAGATCGCGAATAGGGAGCCGGGGAGGACTCGAGGTGGCCATGCAAACTTATTTTCGGGTTTTTGATTTTAAATTACTACTCTAGTTTTATCTATTTACTTTAAATTTGGTTTGGTTTTGTAATAAGGCCGCTAAGTATTATTTTGGGTTTTAAATTATTTGCTTTACTTTTTGATGATATTATGCATGTGCTTAACGAATTGATTACTTAAATAACCGGTAAAAAGTAATGTTTTCAAAATTATACCTCATTCGAGTTTTCAAACCTCACTATCGGGTAACAACATTTACAATATGATTGCAAAGGTAACCTAAATGATTTCCAGATTTAAGTTTCAAACAACTTCAAAGCGAATGGTTTTAACCTGACTATACACACCTTACTCGGAATTTAAAAAGAATCACATGATATCCAAAAGCTAGTATCGATCAACGGATTTTTCAACCATAAAGTTTTCTGGATTTAAAGCAACACCAAAATGATTTTAACATCACTTTATATGAGGTTTTCTAAACACTAAAACGATAAAGAGTTTTCAATAAAATTTAACCAGTAACTTGTTTTATTCAAATGTTTTCACTCCGTAACATGCCAGATTCGGTCGTGGTGTGTTGACCGGGTTTGGGGTGTTACACAACATCACTCATAGTGATTAATATGTATATGATCCTCAGACTTGAGATCATCATTATCCCAACATCGTGAGTTGTATATTTTGATACAGTCAAACGTACACCGTAATAGGTTGTTCTATAAAGGCTGATGTTGGATATACCACAATCTATGTAGAGGGATATGGTTGATCAATATAGGATAAGTCCCTCCTACATAATAGGAGTAATATCTTAGGCCACTTGATTGAGTGAGACTAGAAATGCATGGCCATGCTCAACTAAGTTGATATGAGATGTCATACTAATTTGTATATCATAGTCTACTCAAGATATCAAGAAACATGGGATGGACTATGCAAGTGTGACTATCCCATGACTTGTATCCGTTCCAGAGATAAAGGACTTAAGGATTAATGCATGAAAGGTTAATCACAAAAAGGTTATGTCGAATCATGACTTCTTGTAGCTTAGGTAGCAATGATGCATTGCTAGATGCCACTCATTGTTTGTAACATTAGAATCGTTCTAGTATTATCGCTAACGTTGCAAGAACCTACTGGTGGTCACACCCTATGGTTGAAATGAACGGAATAAAACATAGTTGGTATTGTGTTTGGTTGTCACATGAATTAAATTAATTAAAGAATTAATTTAATTGGGCAATCAAATATTGAACATATTATATGTACAAGGATGTTGTACACATAATGACAACATAGTTCTATTAATATATGAATTTGATTCGTATATAAATTTAAATAAATATAGTTTACCGAAATCCTTGTTATAATTAATGTAATTATAATTTTCGAATATAATTAATGTAATTATAATTTTCGGTTAAAAACTTTATTGTATTTATTTAATTTTATGGTACATTCAAGAGATACCAATTATAAAAAGGTATTAAAAAGATACAAAGCTTAAGAGAAACCCTAAGAGATTGTTTGTGAGGTCTAGCAGCCGTCAAGCAAATAAACCTCCAAAATAGTTTTGGAGATTTCTTCCGTTCATAGTTAAACCGGGTGGATTACGTAGAGGTCGACATTGAAAAAAGGTTGTGGCTTGGTTCGAAAGTAGATCAAAACTCTTGTTGCCGAGGCGTCGCTGTCTACTCAGATTGAAGTTTCGATAATTTCGAAACCTTTATTTCACCCTTATTCGTTCCTCACACATGGATTCATGGTTTGGATAGCCAGAATTAATTTTATTTTGCTACGCCATGGGGATGCCGGCGTTCCAACAGTGGTATCAGAGCCACTTGTGTGATACGAACTCGGGTTTAAATACTTGGGTGATGTAATTGTATGAGATGCATGCTTTAATTTTATTGCGTTTTCGATTGTTTAAATCGTTTAAGCATAACCTGATAACTGTTCCTTTCAATAATTGATTAAATGTTAATCATGGTGTTGTGGCCTATTCGATTTTATGTTATTACTGTTAACTATTAACAAATCTGTAATGATGCGACGGTGGTATTTACAGTTTCCAGTAAGAGTTAACTGGCTAGTGGAACAAGGGTTGTTCCGATATGAAACCTCAAGGATTAAAATCCTAAAAACACGATTCTGTTGATAAAAGTTATCAAATCGTGAGGTTTCATTTGACTGGGGTATGCAGTTCGTACCGCGGGGGCCAGCTTCTACCGTGACATTCCCTCTCATATTTTGGGAATAGGGATCTAAGGACGGCTTCGGCCCGCTTCCTCAGACCCATCTTCTTATTACAATAAGTTTTGTTAATAAAAGAAATTTATAAACTTGATGGGCCACAAAAGGTTGAAAGGATATTTTATAATTTACCTTAGCAAAAGCATTGAATTATGTATGCTATTTTTGACATGCACGGTGTTTGAAAATGCATAGTTATAGCCCGATGACCCATTTGATAAAAGGTTGTAATTTTATATATATAAATACGGCCTGCGTGTCGTGCCTTACTACTATTCTCTTGTATTTCTCTTCTCATCTTACTCCCTCGTATGTAAAACAAGTTTCTGCATATTGTAATTTGCAAGAGTTGCTGTGGGCTAGACAAGAAGGAAGTTAGGACATCTATTGTGGATTGATAGCTTGTGAAACGGCTTACACCTTTAGGTTTCCTTTTGGTTCTCCCATTGGCTTGGGTTGAATCACCTTAGTTTATGGGCTATAACTATTGCATTTATTTATTGCTTTATTTATTCATATATGAGATGCTATGGATGTCTAAAGCATGCCAATTTTTATATATTAAAATTTGATAACAATAAACCCCATTAATTGATGAGATCAATTAAAAGACTAAATGGACTAAAGTAGACCATAATTAGTGAGATGGAACAACCTTAATAAAATCCCTCTATTAAAATATTAAGTCAACATGGCCTTCCAATTTCGCCCTCGTTAAGGCCTCGATCAATACTATGTAGGTTTTGCCAAAGAGAAGTACTAATATTTATCTTGGTTAAACACGAAGAATAAACAAGTGATATTCGCTGGTTAAAAATTGGTTAATGACTTAACTAGATTACTCTAATAGGATTAGAAACCTAGAGGCAAGTAAATTGGATAAATCATAAGATGATTAGAACAAGAGTTGTTCACCAAATATTAGGAGTTACATATGATGTAATTAGCAAATGTTGCTTACCTAAATAACCATAGTCTTAAGAGTAAAGCCAAAGCTGACTTAAGAGGAGATGAAATATGGATCCTTAACCCACTAGAAATACTTTTGAGAAAGTTTTTCCGAAATTAATATATGAGGGTTATTAATTTTGAAATAAAATAGTGGGAACATCATTTAATAAAGTCTTTTTAATGATTGATATAAAATTGGTAAATTTACTCACACGCATATTTAATTGTTGTAGATATATTATGGCTACAAACACTAGCACACTCTCATTGCGATCGGTCCTTGAGAAGGACAAATTGAATGGTTTGAATTTTCTTGACTGGTTCCGTAACTTGAGGATTGTCCTCAAACAAGAATGGAAATTATATGTCATTGAACAACCACTTCCTAATGAACCACCCACTAATGCCTCGAGGACTGATAAAGATGCTTACAAGAAGTATCTCGATGACATGGTTGATGTTGGATGTCTTATGCTTGCCACTATGAATCCTGAGCTTCAGAAGCAATATGAGGACATGGTTGCTTATGATATGATCGGGCACCTGAAAGAACTTTATCAGGGTCAAGCACGGCAAGAGAGGTTTGATATCTCTAAGGCCCTATTCCAATGTAAGTTGGCTGAAGGAAGCCCAGTAGGACCTCATGTCCTTAAGATGATTGGCTATATTGAAAGCCTGTCTAAGCTTGGGTTTTCATTGAGCCAAGAGTTGGCCACTGATGTTATTCTACAATCGTTGTCGGATAGCTACTGCCAGTTTGTCCTCAATTTCAATATGAATGAAATTGACAAGACTCTGCCACAGTTGCTCAGTATGTTACGAACTGCTGAAGGCAACATGAAAAAGGTTGGACCCAAGCCCATACTGATGGTCCGTAATAACAAGGACAAGGGAAAGGCCAAAGTTCAAACAAAGCCCAAGGGCAAAGGTAAGCCTAAGCTTGGAAAAGGAAAGGCTGCACTGAAACCTAAAGGTGGGGTGTCTAAGGAAGGAAGCTGCTTTCATTGTGGTGGATTGGACATTGGAAACGGAATCGCCCTATCTATCTTGAGGAAGTCAAGAAAGCTAAAGCAAGTGGAACGTCTGCGCTTGAGGTATTTATGTTATTGATATTAATTTATCAACTACTACTTCTTGGGTATTAGATACTGGTTGTGGTTCTCATATTTGTACTTACATGCATGGGGACTACAAAGGAGTAGGACTTTGGCTAGAGGAGATGTGGACTGCATGAGTTGGAAATAGAGCAAAAGTTGCTTCATTAGTTGTGGGAACATATACTTTATCTTTGCCTAGTGGACTTGATTTATGTTTAGAGGATTGTTATTTTGTGCCCAGTTTTACTAAAAACATTATTTCAATTTCTTGTTTAGACAAAATTGGGTTTGAGATAATTATTAAGAATAATTGTTGTTCCTTTTATCTCAATAATGTTTTCTATGGTTCGGCACAATTGATTAATGGCCTCTATATTTTAGATCAAACGAATCCCATTTACAACATAAATACTAAAAGATCTAAAATAAATGACTCAAATCAAACTTATCTTTGGCATTGTCGTTTGGGCCACATAAGTGAGAAACTCATATCCAAACTCCATAAAGATGGTCTCTTGAATTCATTTGTTTTTGAACAATTTGAAGTATGTGAATCTTGCTTATTGGGAAAAATGACTAAATCTCCTTTTCTTGGTAAAAGTGAACGAGCTAGTGATTTATTGGGCCTAATACATTTCGATGTATGTGGACCAATAAATACACAGCAGCAGGTGGATTTCACTACTTCATTACTTTCATCGATGATTTCAGAGATATGGGTATGTTTATCTCATGCGCCATAAGTCCGAGTCCCTTGAAAAGTTCAAGGAATTCAAAATGAAGTACAAAATCAACTAGGCAAAACTATCAAGTCACTTCGATCCGATCGAGGTGGAGAGTATTTGAGCCTAGAGTTTGATGATCTTTTGAAGGAATGTAGGATTGTCTCACAACTTACTCCTCCGGTACTCCTCAATGGAATGGAGTATCCGAGAGAAGAAATTAAACTTTGTTAGACATGGTTCGATCCATGATGAGTCATGCGATCTACTGACTTCCTTTTGGGGACATGCACTTGAGATATTTGCTTACACTAAATCGTGTTCCATTTAAATCGGTTCAAAAGACGCCATATGAGATGTGGTGGGAAACGCCCCAAGATGTGTCTTTATGAAAATTTGGGGTTGTGAAGCTTATGTTAAACGTCGGATGTCTACTAAGCTTGAACCCAAATCGAAAGGTGTATTTTTGTGGGGTATCCAAAAGAAACCAAAGGATACTATTTCTTTAATCCCACTGAGAACAAAATGTTTGTTGCTCGGACTGGTGTCTTCCTAGAGAGAGAATTTACTTCTAGAAAAAGAAGTGGGAGAAAGATTGAACTTGAAGAAATTCGAGAATCACAAGATACCACTGAACCAGAGATTGAACAACAGCAAATTTCACAAGAAATTAAGGAACAAACAACTACTGTAGAAACACAACCACAGCGCAGATCTTTAAGAGAACGCCATGCACCTGAGAGATATGGATTTCTCATTACAACGCATGGTGACATTCTTATTATAGATCAAGATGAGCCTAGGACTTATCAAGAAGCGGTGATTTGAGCCCGGACTCGAGAAATGGCTTGAGGCCATGAGATCTCGAGATGGATTCCATGTATGAAAACCAAGTATGGACTTTGATTGACCACCAGAAGGGTTAAACCTATAGGGTGCAAATGGGTTTTCAAAAAGAAAACTCGACATGGATGGTAATGTACAAACATACAAAGGGCGATTAGTCGCTAAAGGTTTTCGCCAAATTCATGGTGTTGAATATGATGAAACCTTTTCTCCCGTAGCTATGTTTAAATCCATCAGATCTTGCTCGCCATAGCTGCATTTCATGATTATGAAATCGCGGATGGATGTCAAAACAACTTTCCTTAATGGGAAACTTGAAGAGGATGTGTACATGACACAAACTGAAGGTTTTGTCAATCCAAAGGATGCTAGAAAGATATGTAAGCTACAAAGATCCATTTATGGATTAAAGCAAGCTCTCGAAGTTGGAATCTTCGTTTTAACGATGCAATCAAAGAGTTTGGTTTTATCAAAAATGAAGATGAACCATGTGTTTACAAGAAAGTTAGTGGGAGCACTATCACATTCTTGGTACTGTATGTGGATGACATACTTATTATGGGAAATGACATACCTACCTTGCAGTCTATTAAGACTTGGTTGGGAAGTTGTTTTTCTATGAAGGACTTGGACGAAGCCACTTACATCTTAGGAGTCAAGATCTATAGAGATAGATCAAGACGACTACTAGGTCTAAGCCAAATTACATACATAGATAAAGTACTGAAAAGGTTCAGTATGGAAGAGTCTAAAAGAGGATTCCTACCTATGAGACATGGTATTTCACTCTCGAAGGAAATGTGTCCTTCAACTCCACAAGAGAGAGAACGCATGAGTAAAATTCCATATGCTTCCGCTATTGGATCTATCATGTATGCCAAGTTATGTACTCGTCCAGATGTCTCATATGCCTTAAGTATGATGAGCAGGTACCAAGTAGATCCCGGTGAAGGTCACTAGACCATAGTCAAGAATATCCTTAAGTACTTAAGAAGAACTAAGGATACGTTCCTAATATATGGAGGTGAGGAAGATTTAAGTGTAAAAGGTTACAATGATGCCAGCTTCCAAACCGACAAGGACGATTCTCGATCGCAATCAGTTTTGTGTTTTGCCTTAATGGTGGTCTTTGTGAGTGGAAGAGTTCAAAGCAAAGCTGATGTGAGTCGATTCTACAACAGAGTCCGAGTATATTGTAGCCAAGTGAGGCAAAGAAAAAGAAGCGGTTTGGATCAAGAAGTTCATTCTGGGACTAGGGTTGTGCCTAGCATATCAGATGCTATAGAACTCCGATGTGATAACAATGGAGCTATTGCACAAGCTAAAGAACCCAGATCTCACCAGCGATCCAAACACATACTTAGGCGCTACCATCTTATTCGAGAGATTATCGATCGAGGGGATGTAGAGATATGCAGAGTACCTACAGATGATAACATTGCTGATCCCCTGACCAAATCTCTAACACGGCAGAAGCATGATCGTCACACTAAGTCGCTTGGTATTAGATATATGAGTGATTGGTCTTAGTGCTAGTGGGAGATTGTAAGAGTATGCCCAAAGATCAATCATGAGATGGTTGTAATAACATACTTGATTTACCATGTTTATTAATATAAAGCGTTGTCATTATTATTTCAGTTTTTCTTTCTGTGTGTACAAATAAACTATTTTATAATAATGTCCTGAGAATAATATGATTATTCTTAAAAGATCCTTAGTCAAGTATTATTGTCGACTAGGACAACAATAATGCATTAAGACTAACATGTAGTTGATTGATGATAAAGAGTTGTCATTGATATGGAGTATCAAAATCAATGCATGAATATGTGTATTAGAGAACAACATATTGGATTGACCCGCTATGAGTATGTTTCTTGGATTATTATGTAATTGTCACAACATCACTCATAGTGATTAATATGTATATGATCCTCAGACTTGATATCATCATTATCCCAACATCGTGAGTTGTATATTTTGATACTGATCAAACGTATACACCGTAAAAGTTGTTCTATAAAGGTCGATGTTGGATATACCACAATCTATGTAGAGGATATGGTTGATCAATATAGGATAAGTCCCTCCTACATAATAGGAGTAATATCTTAGGCCACTTGATTGAGTGAGACTAGAAATGCATGGCCATGCTCAAATAAGTTGATATGAGATGTCATACTAATTTGTATATCATAGTCTACTCAAGATATCAAGAAACATGGGATGGACTATGCAAGTGTGACTATCCCATGACTTGTATCCGTTCCAAAGATAAAGGACTTAAGGATTAATGCATGAAAGGTTAATCACAAAAAGGTTATGTTGAATCATGACTTCTAGTAGCTTAGGTAGCAATGATGCATTGCTAGATGCCACTCATTGTTTGTAACATTAGAATCGTTCTAGTATTACCGCTAACGTTGCAAGAACCTCACTGTGGTCACACCCTATGGTTGAAATGAGCGGAATAAAACATAGTTGGTATTGTGTTTGGTTGTCACATGAATTAAATTAATTAAAGAATTAATTTAATTGGGCAATCAAATATTGAACATATTATATGTACAAGGATGTTGTACACATAATGACAACATAGTTCTATTAATATATGAATTTGATTTGTATATAAATTTAAATAAATATAGTTTACCGAAATCCTTGTTATAATTAATGTAATTATAATTTTCGGATATAAATTAATGTAATTATAATTTTTGGTTAAAAACTTTATTGTATTTATTTAATTTTATGGTACATTCAAGAGATACCAATTATAAAAAGGTATTAAAAAGATACAAAGCTTAAGAGAAACCCTAAGAGATTGTTTGTGAGGTCTAGCAGCCGTCAAGCAAATAAACCTCCAAAATAGTTTTCGAGATTTCTTCTGTTCATAGTTAAACCGGTGGATTACGTAGAGGCCGACATCGGAAAAAGGTTGCGGCTTGGTTCGACAGTAGATCAAAACTCTTGTTGCCGAGGTGTCGCTGTCTACTCAGATTGAAGTTTCGGTAATTTCGAAACCTTTATTTCACCCCGATTTGTTCCTCACACATGGATTCATGGTTTGGATCGCTGGAATTAATTTTATTTTGCTGCGCCATGTGGGTACCGGCGTTCCAACATGGCCACCACAGGAAGGTACAAGGGCGGGGACAACCACCAGATCCATAATTCTTATTTAACCCCCTTCTTCCTTTTTCTTTTCCAGTTGTTTTTCTTTTTTCATTTTCCATTATTTACTTTTATTTTTATTTTTATTTTTATTTTTATTTCTTTTAATTTTCTTTTATTTTCTTTATTATTTTCTTCTTATTATTCATTCCATTTAGATTTAGCTTAGGATACATTAAAATTAGGACGGCTGCTTCGAGGACTCAAACGGTTCGAGACGCTTTCCCACGTTCACCTCCAATCCTATCCGGTTTCTTTTCATTGACTTCATCCAAAATTCAGGAAGTTTCACTTCTCTCCTATCTTATGATTTTATGATTATTTTGCTATTATCTATCTTTGTACATTGAGGGCAATGTACATCTTAAGTGTGGGGGTTAACTATAGTATTATTTGAAAATCCTCGAATTATGCCTTGTCTTAAAGTAAGTTTCTCATATTATGATTAGAATGAAATTTCGATGATTTATGATTTTTATTGATATGTTTTAGATTAAGTCAGTGATAATTTTGCATTGATAATTAAATTCTAAGAATACTAGAGAATCAGGCATGATAAGTCTATTTTTCAAGAATTAAAAATTTTTTAGGATGTCTACCTGAATTTAAATATTACTTTGAAGTTTGAAATTTACGAGGTTGACATCAAAATACCCATAATTTATGTGAGATTTTGAGCCTTATAGAGCATAAATTCTTTTTCTTGCTCACTTTATTGATTATGAGTATGTCAACATTGATCTGTTATTCAAGAACTTGCATCGATTATACATGTCGAGACCACACTTTTTGATTTGATATACAGAGATGATAAAGGCACCTAGGATTTAACCCACTTACTCCACTAAAAACCTACCTTCACAATTAACCCCTAGTGAACCCCTTTTTAATCCTAACAACCCTTTTTATTGACTCACCCACTAATATTAACCCAAAAACCTTTGTATATTTGTATCACCATTCCTTAACTCCCTTTTTGTCGAGATTTGATTTTGAGCAGTTGCCTAACTATGTTCTATATTTCAGTTGTTAAAGTTCTTTATTATTACTTAGTTTGTTCTTAAAAAAATGAACGAAGTATATTCATTATTAGTTTTTATTAGTTATGTGATTAAATGAGCTTATACATTTGAATTCCCAATATTGAAGAAGCTCGTAGTATTAGTTTCAAAGTTTCAATTCATATAATTTATCAGTTCATTTTTTTTCTAGTTAGGCAATTTGTCAAGTCAATCTTGATTCTAACCTTCTATTTCAGCCTATATCCACACCCTTAACCTAAGCCCCGTTATAACCCTGTTAAAGACCTTTTGATTTGTGTTTCATCTCATATTACAGTGGTGGAGACTTGATTTTCAGGCAAGCCTATGGGATTAACTTTTCGTGTTCGACTTTTGAGTGCCTAATTTTGAACCTTAAACACTTTGAGTGATTTGAGTGAATCTTTAAGTGAGGATGTCAATCCTTTTCGATTTTAAATCAGAGGTAATTGTTTAGATGAAGGGAAACACCTATGTTTTGTGCTACAAATGTATGACTTAGACTGTTTGAATCTTTAGGACTCTTTGAGTTGAATTATCCATGTATGAATTATCTCTGAATTATGATTAATGACTATTATGAATTGAGGGAAGTTCATTTTAATTATGAGTTGAGAATTTTGCTTGAGGACAAGCAAAAGCTTAAGTGTGGGGGTATTTGATAAACCGAAATAGTAAAACATTTTAGGCCCACATTTAGTATGCTTTTGGATGAATTATCCCTTATTTTATGTAAAAAGGTGCTCTTAATCCTTTCTTTTCATGATATATACTCATGAAAGCACCAGGGGATGAAAAGAACGCAAAACGGGCTTAAAACGGGACAAATGGGCCAAAGCATGAAATCGACACGGCCTGGACCAAAGATCACACGGCCGTTCCTCACTGATCATCTAGAACATGGTCTTCCCTCGATTCACACGGCCGTGCCTCATTAAAGAAGTCCGAGCACGACCTGGCCACGATCCACACGGCGTGTGCCATGGCCGTGTCCCTGTCGCTGGAAAGAGCAATTTCACTCAGATTTGGATGCTTGGAGGCAAAGAAACACACTCCAAAGTCTAATTAAACCCCCAATTAGGAATTGCACTCAAATTAGGATACTTGGAGGCCTAGTAACACATCTCAAAGCCTATATAAACACCCTAGGGGCAACTTAATGGGGGAGTTCGACAGAAACCTTCTATCGAGGGGAGCCCAAAGCCATCGTCTAGGGGCGTTGTGCTAGGCCAGAGAAGGCAGATTTGTTGGGATTCACTCAGGGATAGCCAGTTGATCCATCTCAAGAAGCCAGAATTATAATCAAGACGGAGGATCTCTCCTTCAATTCCTTCAGGGGGTTTTAGGGATTTCTTATGTTTTGTTTTATCTTTTCTCTTGAGATGTTTTCCTTTATTGTTATGAACTAACCCCGTCGGATACCCAAAGGAGATGAAACCTATGATGAATCTTGTTATTGTTTTCTAAATTATATGATAAATACTTAGTTTGTTCTTAATTATGTGAGCTTAATCCAAATTTAATGTGCTTAGGTGGAGGAGGAATAGACCCTGCCTAAGAGTAGATCCAACATAATTAAGCGGAGTTGATCGCACGCCTAGATATAGGGTGACGACATTTTACCGGATTAGGCTAAAACCTAATATGGGAATCCATAGATCGATTTGCTGCTATTCTACGGGGTTATTATAAGAGAACGAGAGTTCCACTAATTAACCTAGGGTTAGACGTTATTCGCCTCGAGAGAGGGTTTAATATACGTTAGGGAGTCTTACGGATCAAACTAAGTGAATAAATCGTATGGTTCAGTGTTAGATAACTAGTGAAGTCTAGGTGGATTCTTCCTAGGGTATCATCTAAATCAACTGAGTTTTTCCCAAGTTATTTTCCAAATTCATTCTTCTTTGTCTTAGAGTCTTTAGTTTAGTAGTTAATTAATTTAGATTAGATAAACAATCTCTCTTTATTTTTAGGCTAGATAATAAAAAGAAAGTTAGTATTAGTACTTTTAGTTCCTTTGGGTTCGATAATCCGGTCTTGCCTAAGCTATACTACTGTTCGATAGGTACACTTGCCTTTAATCATTGTCAGAGTTAGTTTCCAGGTTTGATCATTCTTTTTATAAATTTTAAAGCTCTGATTCACAGCGATCAATCGGTAATAACTTCAAATCCAATAATAATCCTTATAGTAATACTTATAATCCAGGTTGGAGGAACCACCCAAATTTTTCATGGGGAGGACAAGGAAATCAAGGAAATCAAAGACAACAACCTCCTCAAAATTTCCAAAATCAGCCCTATCCACAGGAGAAGAAGCCAAACCTTGAAGAGATGCTGACAAAATTCATGGCAGCTACAGATAACCGTCTCCAAGACACTGAGACCACCCTTAAGAACTAACAGGCATCAATTAAAGGGATCGAGAGCCAAGTTGGGGAACTCACTAAGACAGTTGGACAACTTACTAACACAGTTGGACAACTTCCAAAGATGATTTCCGAACGACCGCAAGGGCGTCTACCAAGCAACACTGAGATTAACCCAAAGGAGCAAATCCAAGCCATCACAGCTCATGATAGTATAGGGTTAGACGAACCCAGTCCAATACAAGAAAACGAGGTAGAAAATGGTAAAGTTGAGATAACACAAGAAAAGCCAAAACAGGTAATCAAAAAGTACCAACCTCGCATTCCTTATCCCGAAATGATGAAGAGAGATGATACAGAGGAACAGTTCGGTAAGTTTCTTAAACTTTTAAAGAAATTACATATCAACTTACCTCTTCTTGAAGTTCTTTCACAGATGCCAGATTCGAGGAAATTTTTAAAACATCTCTTGACAAACAAGCGCAAGTTAGACGAGGAGCCACATGTGGAATTAAACGCAGTATGCTCAGCAATGTTACAGAATAGACTACCGCGAAAGCTGAAAGATCCAGGGAGTTTTACAATTCCATGTTTAATTGGTAGACTAACTGTTGATAATGCGTTAGCTGATTTAGGGGCAAGCATAAATGTCATGCCTTATAAATTGTTTAAACAACTAGGTCTAGGGAAACCCAAACAAAATATGATGAGCATTCAATTAGCTAATAAAACTTTTAGAATTCCTAGGGGTATTATCGAAGTTGTTCTTGTAAAAATTGATAAATTCGTTTTCCTAGTATATTTTGTTGTCTTAGACATGGATGAGGATAATTCGATTCCCTTAATTTTAGAAAGACCCTTTTTAGCAACTGCTAGAACAAAAATTGATGTTGGTACAGGAGAACTCATACTTCGTGTAGGTAACGAATCAATCGGTTTACAAGCTCTTGACTCGGCCAGACAACAATTGATGAAGGTGAGAAAGTAAATTCAGCTTGATAACCAAGTTGTTCAACTTTCACCACAGAAACGCATACAAGGTTACAAACTGATCGAGTCATGGACCCCATGCCAACAAAGAAGAATTACATAAGGAACGAAGCCTTAGTGGTCGCATCGACAACGAGTAAGAGTGGAAAACAAAATTCAAAGAAGAGCCTAGGAACCACATGAAGTAAAACCAAAGGAGCCCCTAGAAGAGCTCATAGAAACAACAAACCACTTCAAAATAGGGGACCAGGTGCTGTTAGATAAAGCAGATCCTCGCATCATCACATCAGACATAAACACAAACAAAGAAATCCCTTTTAGGGTAATCAGTGTTTTCTCATACGGAACAGTCGAGGTAAGAAATCCTATTTTTGGTACTTTCAATATAAATGCATCTCGACTTAAACTCTATCATGATAATAAAACTGATAGCATGAGGAAGGACTTTCAACTCCTCAAACCACCCTAACGATACAAACGAGAGGTAAGTCTAGCTTAAGACTTTAAACGAGCGCTTCTCGGGAGACAACCTGAGCACTAACCCTAGTTACTTTTGCTTTTATTTTCATTTTCTTTTCTTCTCTTAGTCTTAAACACCTAGCTTTAAACTAACCAAAAGTGCAAATTTCCAGCCCACACGGCCTTGCACACGGCCGTGGCCGTGGCCGTGTGGAGGTACAGAATCTCCGTACTGACAATGGCAGAAGAGGTACAAGTCAGAAAGAATCAAATCTTCGAGTCACGGACTCCAACCACCCCCACGGGCACCGACAAAATGCCACGACCGTGCGACGCAGCCGTGGACGACACTGACTTACCAGAAACAGGCGTGGAAGAAACAAACGAAGCCCACCACGGCCATGCGATGCGACCGTGTGAAACAACACGCCCACGAGACACGGGCGTGGGGTTGTACCTGATTTGAGAATTCTATTTAAACTACCCACCCCTCCCTCTTCTCACCTAACTTTCACCCTTCTTCCTCCCTTACACCCTTACACCATACATTCTTAGCATTTTTCTTAATCTTTTGGCCATGTCAAAGAAACGGAAGGATCCCAGCACAGTCTCCCTCATGGAGACCGATCTATATAAGTTCATGTCGGCCGCTTCAATCACTCGACAAGCCAAGGACATTTGAGGCTATTTAGTTTTTACTTCGTTTTTCTCTTTTGCTTCAATTTCCTTATCTTTACTTCTCTTCTGCTTAACTTAGTTTATTTTATTTTAGTTTCTTAGTGTCAGATTCTACAGGCTGCTTGGGAATCACACCACAACCACCACGATAACCTCAGCCTTAGAAATCACATCCAACAATAAGGACCCTACAGTCCATTTATCTTTTCTTTTAATTTTAGTTTCATCTTTATTTTTCTTCACTTTAGCTGCTTTTCTTTAATTATTCAATTAGTATAGTTTAAATTACCATTATTTTATCCTAGCTAATCCTCCATGAGCTACCCAATTTCTTCATCTAGCACAGGATCGTCATCCAGACCGACCCCTCCGACCTATCTTTCACCTTCAAACCAAGGATGCCATCTGAAAATTCAGGAAGTTTTACTTCTTCCCATATCTTATGATTTTATAATGATATTATCTGTCTTTGTACATTGAGGGCAATGTACATCTTAAGTGTGGGGGTGAATCTTAAGGATGCCTAACTTTTTGCATTATTCTCAAATCCCTGAATTTAGTCTTGTTTTTAAGTAATTTTCTCATTTTACTAATTAGGATGAAATTTCCATGATTTATGATTTTTATTGATATGTTTTAGATTAAGTCATTGATAATTGTGCATTGATGATTGAATTCTAAGAATACTAGAGAATCAAGCATGATAAGTCTATTTTTCAAGAAAATAAAAAAAATTTCTAGGTTGTCTACCTGAATTTGAATATTACTTTGAAGTTTGAAATTTACGAGGTTGACATCAAAATACCCATAATTTTTGTGAGATTTTGAGCCTTATAGAGCATAAATTCTTTTTCTTGCTCACTTCATTGATTATGAGTGTTTCAACATTGATTTGTTATTCTAGAACTTGCATCGATTATACATGTCGAGACCACACCTTTGATTTGATATACAGAAACGATAAATGCACCTAGGATTTAACCCACTTACTCCACTAAAAATCCTACCTTCATAATTAACCCCTAGTGAACCCCATTTAATCCTAACAACCTTTTTCTTGACTTACCCACTAATACTAACCCAAAACCCTTTGTATTTGTTATCACCATCCTTTTTAACTACCCTTATATCAAGATTTGATTTGATTAATAGCCTAACTATGTTTTTTATTTCAGTAATTTATCCTTTGTTATTTATTTATGATGTAAAAAAAATCAATCAAAAAGTATTCATTATTAGTTTTGTGATTAAAGAGCTTATACGTTTGAATTCCAAATATTGAAGAAGAAGCTCGTAGTATTAGTATTATTAGTTTTCAATTGATGTAATCACTTTTACTTAGTTCGTTGTTTCTGGTTAGGTAATTTGTCAATTCAATCTCGATTCTAACCCTTTAATTCAGCCTTTAACCACACCTTTAACCCAAGCCCCATTACAACCCTGTTAAAGACCTTTTGATTTGTGTATCATCTCATTTTATAGTGGTGGAGATTTGATTTTCATGCAAGCCTATGGGATTAACTCTTCATGTTTGACGTTTGAGTGCTTAATTCTGAACCTTAAACACTTCGAGTGATTTGAGAGAATCTTTAGTAAGGATGTCAATTCTTGTCGGTTTTGAACCAGAGGTAATTATTTAGATGAGGGAAAACACCTATGTTTTGTGCTACAAATGTATGACTTAGACTGTTTGAATCTTTAGAACTCTTTGAGTTGAATTATCCATGTATAAATTATCCTTGAATTATGATGAAACACTATTGATAAATATTATGAATTATGGAAAGTTCGTTTTAATTCTAAATTGAGAATTTTGCTTGAGGACAAGCAAAAGCTTAAGTGTGGGGGTATTTGATAAACCGTAAAAGTAACATATTTTAAGCCCACATTTAGCATGGTTTTGGATGAATTATCCCTTGATTTATGTAAAAGGGTGCTCTTAATCCTTTCTTTTCATGTTATATACTCAGGAAAGCACCGGAGGATGAAAAGAACAAGAAACGGGCTTAAAACGGGCCAAATGGGCCAAAGCACGAAATCGACACGGCCTGGACCTAAGGCCACATGGTCGTGCCTCCTTTATAATCTCGAAAATGGCCTGGCCACTAGATACACGGCCGTGCCTCATCAACGAAGTCCACACAGCCTGGCCACGACTTACACGGGCGTGTGCCAGAGGCCGTGCCCCTGCCGTGGTAAAGAGCAATTTCAATCGGATTTGGATACTTAGGGGCAAAGAAACACATTCCAAAAGCCTATAAATACACCCTAAGTATGACCTGAAAGGGGGAGCCCAAAGCTATCGTTTAGGGGCGTCTTGCTAGGCCAGAAAAGGCAGATTTGTGGGGATTCGCTCAGGGAGAGCCAGTTGATCCATCTCAAGAAGCTGGAATTATACTCAAGACGGAGGATCTCCTCTTCAATTCCTTCAGGGGGTTTTAGGGATTTCTTATGTTTTGTTTTATCTTTTCTTCTAAGATGTTTTCTTTTATTGTTATGAACTAAACCCTCAAATAACTAAGGGGGATGAAACTTAGATGAATCTTGTTATCGTTTGCTGAACTATATGATAAATATTTGATTTGTTCTTAATTATGTGTTCTTAATTCTTGTGTTGATATTTCGCAGATATCGATTCAAGTTTGATGTGCTTAGGTGGAGGAGCAAAAGTCCCTGCCTAAGAGTAGATCTAGCATAGTTAAGCGGAGTTGATCGCGCGCCTAGAGATAGGGTGACGAGGCGTTGCCAGATTAGGGTGAAACCTAATGTGGGAGTCCATAGATCGAGTTAATGCAATTCTAGGGGTTTTAATTAGAAAGAGATTTTAATTAATCAACCTAGGGTTAGACGTTATTCGCCTCGAGAGAGGGTTTAATATAAATTAGGGAATCCTATGGATCAAGTCAAGTGAATACATCGTCTGGTTCAGAGTTAGATAACAAATGAAGTCTAGGTGGATCCTTCCTTGGGTGTCGTCTTAATTAATTGGTTTTTCCTCAAGTATTCTCCCAAATTCATTCTTCTTTGTCTTAGAGTCTTTAGTCTAGTAGTTAATTAATTTAGATTAAACAACCATTCGCTTAATTCTTAGGCTAAATAATAGAAAGAAAGTTAGTATTAGTACTTTTAGTTCCTTTGGGTTCGATAATCCGGTCTTGCCTAAGCTATACTATTGTTCGATAGGTGCACTTGCCTCAATTGTTGTCAGAGTTAGTTTCCAGGTTCGATCATTCTCTTTATAAATTTTAAAACTCGACAGACATACGATCAAGTCGAGACACACATTTTTAGGGCATTTTGCAAAATAGCCCTCACATTTTCACATTTCGACACTTTAGTCCCTAATTCACAAAATCACAAAATACACCAAATTTCTACTCACACAAGCTTAGCCAAATTCTTCCCATGCTAATATAAGCCCACACATTTCATTTATTTCACATTTTAGTCCTTCAATTTACACTTTTCTCAATTTAGCCTAAATTACTCAATTTCACTAAAAATTCAAAGACAAAACATGTTCATCCTTCACATATCTTTCATATTTCACTATCAACTAACACATAGCTCAAGCATTCATCAATGGCATATCTCAAAATCACCATTAATTTCTAAAATTAAAGCATGGGCTAGCTAGAGCACAAACAACGATTACAAAAACGTAGAAATTATCAAAAATCGAGCTCAAAACATACCTTGATTGAGCTATAAACCAACCAAAACACTTAGACTCTTTTTCTCTTCTTTTCCTTGTAAATTTCAGCAATGGTGGATTAACAATCCACTAACTTATTTCATTTGTTTTATTATAACATATATTATTTATCAATTTAAAATTTTAACCTTTAATAATAATATAACATAACACATGATAGTTGGTTATAATTGTCCAACTACCATCCACTCACTATAAAATGGTTTAATAACCTCATAAGGACCTCTCATTTAGAAAGCCATGACAAATAAACACTTAAACAATCAGCACACAGCTTTTGCATTTTATGTGATTAAGTCCTTTTTCCTAATTCAACACATAGTCGATAAAATTTTCACACCAAATTTTCACACATGTTCAATCACATATTATAAACATCAAAAATAATATTAAAATATTTTTCTGACCTCGGATTTGTGGTCTCGAAACCACTGTTCCGACTAGGGTCTAAACTGGGTTATTACAATAAGCATCATTATCAAGCCACTAATGGTCAAGTTGTCCTATACATGCCATTATACCAAAATGATTTTACTAAGTACACCCAAAATAAGCTAGTTAATAGTGTGACGATACTCCAATGATCTCCAACCTCCGCGAGCTTCCGAGCACTATAAAACAGGGGAAAATAAAATAGAGTAAGCATTGCATGCTTAGTAAGTTCGTATAATGGAAACTAAACTTACCAATCCCGTTAATTAAATCTAAGCATACAACATGTTTTCCATCCATTTGGAAAAATTGCCTAAACACATGCATCCAATCAAACACGTTAGTCACAAGGTTTACATATACAGCAAGTAAGGATAGATGAGCTCATCATGCAATACTCTTTCAAGACATTATTATTTCATCTCATAATTCTCATGCCATGTCAAGAGTTTTATGCCCGTTGAATTATTGAAATTCCGATGGATACTCTAGTAGTACACTCGAGGTGTACAATTCAATAATCCCTCAATTCTTATTCGAGGGCACCCAATTGGGGCACTTAATCAAGAAACACACTCTCGAGCCACATATCGTATAACAAGATTACCAGTCCAGGCTAAATCCTTTATATAACGTTGATAAACCGAAAAAGTAACATATTTTAATCCCACATTTAGCATACTTCTGGATGATTTATCCCTTGATTTATGTAAAAAGGTGCTCTTAATCCTTTCTTTTCATGTTTTATACTCAGGAAAGCACCGGAGGATGGAAAGAATGAGAAATGGGCTCAAAACGGACCAAATTGGGCCAAAGTGAAAATCGACACGGCCTGGACTTGAGCCAACACGGCCGTTTCTCCTTGATAGACAAGAACACGGCCTGATCACGATTTACACGGGCGTGTCACCTCATTAAAAGTCTGAACACGGCCTAAAGACGATTCACACGGGCGTGTGCCATGGCCGTGTCCCTGTCGTGGAGAAGAGCAATTTCACTCGAAAAAGGATACTTAGGGGCAAAGAAACACATTCCAAAAGCCTATATATACACCCTAAGTATGACCTAAAAGGGGGAGCCCAAGGCTATCGTCTAGGGCGGTGAGCTAGGCCAAGGAGCCAAGCTAAAAAGGTCAGATTTGTGGGAAACACTCGAAGATAGCCAGTTGATCCATCTCAAGAAGCCGGAATTCTACTCAAGACGGCGGATCTCTCCTTCAATTCCTTCAGAGAGTTTTGGGGATTTCTTATGTTTTGTTTTATCTTTTCTTCTGAGATGTTTTCTTTTATTATTATGAACTAAACCCTTCAGATACCTAAAGGGGATGAAACTTAGATGAATCTTGTTATCGTTTGCTGAACTATATGATAAATACTTGATTTGTTCTTAATTATGTGTTCTTAATTCTTGTGTTAATATTTTTGGGATATTGATTCAAGCTTGATGTGCTTAGGTGGAGGAGCAAAAGTCCCTGCTTAAGAGTAGATCTAGCATAATTAAGCGGAGTTGATCGCGCACCTAGAGATAGGGTGACGAGATTTTGCCGGATTAGGGTGAAACCTAATATGGGAGTCCATAGATCGAGTTAATGCAATTCTAGGGGTTTTAATTAGAAAGAGATTTCAATTAATCAACCTAGGGTTAGACGTTATTCGCTTCGAGAGAGGGTTTAATATACATTAGGGAGTCTTACGGATCAAGTCAAGTGAATAAATCGTCTAGTTCAGAGTTAGATAACAAGTGAAGTCTAGGTGGATTCTTCCTAAGGGTATCGTCTTAATCAACTAAGTTTTTCCAACAGTATTTCCCCAATTCATTCTTTTTGTCTTTGCGTCTTTAGCTTAGTAGTTAGTTAAATTTAGATTAAATAACAACTTCACTTATTTTAGGCTAAATAATAAAAAGAAAGTTAGTATTAGTACTTTTAGTTCCTTTGGGTTCGACTTTCCGGTCTTGCCACTAAACTATACTATTGTTCGATAGGTGCGCTTGCCTCAAATCGTTGTCATTGTTAGTTTCCAGGTTCGATCATTCTTTTTATAAATTTTAAGACTTTGACATCGCGAAAACAACGATCAAGTTTTTGGCGCCATTGCCGGGGAACTAAAATATTAAGAAAGCTCAATTTTTATTACTTTAGCCATTATTTTTTTAATATTTTTTATTTTTTTTACTTTGCTAAATTTTCTTTTATTTGATTTTGGCAGATAGAGGAGATGGTAATGAATAACTATCAGTGGCAAGTTATGAGGACAAAGCCAACAAAAGCAGCCGATATCTACAACATCGACCCAATAACTAGGCTATCAAACCAGTTAGAGATGTTAAATAAAAAGTTTGATGATTTGTGTTCTTCGCAGATACATCCAGTTATGCAGTACGAAACACGCGAAGGCGTGGCAAATCTTGAGTACCCACCCTACGGATAGGGCATAGAGAACGAACAAGTCCACTATATGGGTAACTATTCTAGACCTCAAAATAATTTTTATAGTGACACTTATAATGTAGGTTGGAGGTACCATCCTAATTTCTCGTGGGATGATCAAAGTAGCCAAGGATCGGAACTTCGTCCAAATTTTCAACAACCACCTTACCAATAGGAAGAGGAGTCGAACCTCGAGGAGATGCTGACAAAATTCATGGCAGCCACAGATACCCGTCTCTAAAAAACTGAGACAACGCTTAATAATCAACAAGCATCGATCAAAGGGATCGAGAACCAAGTTGGGGAACTTACTAAATCAGTTGGACAACTTGCAAAGTTAATTTCTGAACGACCGCATAAGGCGTCTACCAAGCAACACTGAAACTAACCCAAAAGAGCAAATTCAAGCCGTAATGACTCATGGCGGTGAAAGGTTAGTGGAATCGACCCAAGGCAAGAGCACGTAGTAAGTGAAGGTAAGGTTGAGGTAAGCCATGATTTACCAAACCCAGTAATTACAGAGTACCAAGCTCATATGCCATACCCCAATGCGAAAAAGAAAGACCACACAGAGGAACAATTCGGTAAATTTCTTAAACCTCCAAAGAAGTTTCTTATTAACTTGTCGTTTCTTGAAGCTCTTTCGTAGATGCCAGATCCTAGACCTCGTGTCAATAAAGAAGAAATGCATGAGGAACGAAGGCTTCGGACCAAAGGACTAGACGAGTGGAAGACACACTTCAAAGAGAAATTAAAAATACACGAAGCAAAAACGAGGCAACTCCACGACAAACTTGACGATGGGACAACCTAGCTTAAGATAGGAGATCAGGTACTCAAAATCTTCCCAGATGGAACAGTCGAGGTAACTAATCCTAAATTTAGCACTTCTAAGGTAAACACTACTCGACTTAAACTTTATATCCAAAACCGAATTGATCGCATGAGAAAGGATTTTCACCTCCTCAAACCTCCATGACCATACGAATGAGAGGTAAAGTCTAGCTTAAGACTATAAACGAGCGCTTCTCGGGAGGCAACCCGAGCACTAACCCCATAATTTTTTACATTTTTAATTCTTCTTTTACTTTTAGTCTTTCCTTTTAGCACCTAACTATAAACTAACCAAAGTGCAGATTTCCAAACCACACGGCCTTACACATGGCCGTGGCCGTGGCCGTGTGGCCACCACAGGAAGGTACAAGGGCGGGGGCAACCACCAGATCCATAATCTCTATTTAGACCCCCCTTCTTCCTTTTTCTTTTTCAGTTGTCTTTCTTCTTTCATTTTCCATTATTTACTTTTATTTTTATTTTTATTTTTATTTTCCATTATTTACTTTTATTTTTATTTTTTTTTAATTTTTATTTTTATTTTTATTTTTATTTTTATTTTTATTTTTTTTCTTTATTATTTTCTTCTTATTCTTCATACCATTTAGATTTAGCTTAGGATACAATAAAATCAGGCCGGCTGCTTCGAGGATTCAATTTCAAACGGTTCAAGACGGTCCCCCACGTTCACCTCTGCCAATCCTATCTGGTTTTTTTTCATTAAAAATTCAGGAAGTTTCACTTCTCTCCCTATCTTATGATTTTATTTTTCTATTATCTATCTTTGTACATTGAGGACAATGTACATCTTAAGTGTGGGGGGGTTAACTATAGTATCATTTGAAAATCCCTGAATTATGCCTTGTCTTAAAGTAAGTTTCTCATATTATGATTAGAATGAAATTCCCATGACTTATGATCTTTATTGATATGTTTTAGATTAAGTCATTGATAATTGTGCATTGATAATTAAATTCTAAGATACTAGAGAATCAAGCATGATAAGTCTATTTTTCAGAAATTAAAATTTTTTCTAGGTTGTCTACCTGAATTTAAATATTACATTGAAGTTTGAAATTTACGAGGATGACATCAAAATACCCATAATTTTTGTGAGATTTTGAGCCTTATAGAGCATATATTCTTTTTCTTGCACACTATTTGATTATGAGTGTGTCAACATTGAACTGTTATTCTAGAACTTGCCTCGATTTTACATGTTGAGACCACATCTTTGATTTGATATACAGAAATGATAAAGGCACCTAAGATTTAACCCACTTACTCTATAAAAAGCCTACCTTCATAATTAACCCCTAGTGAACCCATTTGATCCTAACAACCCTTTTTATTGACTCACCCACTAATATTAACCCAAAACCCTGTGTATTTGTTATCACCATTCTTCTTGACTATCCTTTTTGTCGAGATTTGATTTGACCAGTTGCCTAACTATGTTCTTTATTTCAATTGTTAAAGTTCTTTATTATTACTTGATTTGTTCTTAAAAAAAATCGAAGTATATTCATTATTAGTTTTGTGATTAGGTGAGCTTATACGTTAAATTCCAATTATTGAAGGAGAAGCTCGTATTATTAGTTTTCAATTGATGTAATTACTTTTACTAAGTTCATTGTTTCTAGTTAGGTAATTTGTCAATTCAATCTCGATTCTAAACCTCTAATTCAGCCTTTATCCACACCTTTAACCTAATCCCCGTTACAACCCTGTTAAAGACCTTTTGATTTGTGCATCATTTCATATTACAGTGGTGTAGATTTGATTTTCATGCAAGCCTATGGGATTAACTCTTCATGTTTGACTTTTGAGTACTTAATTCTGAACCTTAAACACTTTTAGTAATTTGAGTGAATCTTTAGTGAGGATGTCAATCCTTGTCGGTTTTGAACCAGAGGTAATTATTTAGATGAAGGGAAACACCTATGTTTTTGTGCTACAAATGTATGACTTAGAATGTTTGAATCTTTAGGACTCTTTGAGTTGAATTATCCATGAATAAATTATCTTTGAATTGTGATGAAACATTATCAATGACTATCATGAATTGAGGAAAGTTCGTTTTAATTATAAGTTGAGAATTTTGCTTGAGGACAAGCAAAAGCTTAAGTGTGGGGGTATGTGATAAACCGAAAAAGTAACATAATTTAATCATACATTTAGCATACTTCTAGATGATTTATCCCTTGATTTATGTAAAAAGGTGCTCTTAATCCTTTTTTTTTCATGTTTTATACTCAGGAAAGCACCGGAGGATGGAAAGAACAAGAAACGGGCTCAAAACGGACCAAATTGGGCCAAAGTGAAAATCGACACAACCTGGACTTGAGCCAACATCGCCGTGTCTCCTTGATAGACTAGAACACGGCCTGATCATGATTTACATGGGCGTGTCACCTCATTAAAAGTCCGAACACGGCCTAAAGACGACTCACACGGGCGTGTGCCATAGCCGTGTCCCTGTCGTGGAGAAGAGAAATTTCACTCGAAAAAGGATACTTAGGGGCAAAGAAACACATTCCAAAAGCCTATATATACACCCTAAGTATGACCTAAAAGGGGGAGCCCAAGGCTATCGTCTAGGGCGGTGAGCTAGGCCAAGGAGCCGAGCCGAAAAGGTCAGATTTGTGGGAAACACTCGAAGATAGCCAGTTGATCCATCTCAAGAAGCTGGAATTCTACTCAAGACGGCGGATCTCTCCTTCAATTCCTTCAGGGGGTTTTAGGGATTTCTTATGTTTTGTTTTATCTATTCTTACGAGATGTTTTCTTTTATTATTATGAACTAAACCCTTGAGATACACGAAGGGGATGAAACTTTGATGAATCTTGTTATCGTTTATTTGAACTATATGATAAATACTTGATTTGTTCTTAATTATGTGTTCTTAATTCTTGTGTTAATATTTCCGAGATATTGATTCAAGTTTGATGTGCTTAGGTGGAGGAGCAAAAGTCCCTGCTTAAGAGTAGATCTAGCATAATTAAGCGGAGTTGATCGCGCACCTAGAGATAGGGTGACGAGATTTTGCCGGATTAGGGTGAAACCTAATATGGGAGTCCATAGATCGAGTTAATGCAATTCTAGGGGTTTTAATTAGAAAGAGATTTCAATTAATCAACCTAGGGTTAGACGTTATTCGCTTCGAGAGAGGGTTTAATATACATTAGGGAGTCTTACGATCAAGTTAAGTGAATAAATCGTCTGGTTCAGAGTTAGATAACAAGTGAAGTCTAGGTGTATTCTTCCTAAGAGTATCGTCTTAATTAACTGAGTTTTTCCAACAGTATTTCCCCAATGCATTCTTTTTGTCTTCGCGTCTTTAGCTTAGTAGTTAGTTAAATTCAGATTAAATAACAGCTTCACTTATTTTAGGCTAGATAATAAAAAGAAAGTTAGTATTAGTACTTTTAGTTCCTTTGGGTTCGACATTCCGGTCTTGCCACTAAACTATACTACTGTTCGATAGGTGCGCTTGCCTCAAATCGTTGTCATAGTTAGTTTCCAGGTTCGGTCATTCTTTTTATAAATTTTAAGACTTTGACATCGCGAAAACAACGATCAAACGTATGCTCAAAAGAGCTCAATTAGGATAACCAGTCCAGGCTAAACCCTAATCGTAACATATACTCGAGAGGTATTATGTCAGGATTACCCGTCCAAGCTAAATCCTTTCTATAACAAGGTCTATAGGATTACTTGTCCGAGCTAAATCCATTCCACAACAAATACAGGACCTTATTCGTTTCGGGAAGCGCATATATTCATCAAAATTCAATATTCAATCGAGACTTAACCCCTTTTTTCATCATTTCAAGCATGTATTAAAATTTCCATTATGGCATTCAAGCAATGCATATCAATATAAGTCACATTACATACAAACACAACATTCAATTAACATAATTACATGCTCGATTAAGTTACACGAACTTACCTCGAAACTTGTTCGCGTAAGTAATCTACTAATCCGGAACCTTTTCTTTTCCTCGATCTAACCTTAAATTTGTGTTGTCCAGATCTATATAAATAGCTTTAATCATCAATTTCCCATATTTCGTATTCATTTGGACTCAATTTACGTCCTAGGCAAAATTACCATTTTACCCCTAACTTTTCCATAAATTCTAATTTCGTCCATAGGCTCGGAAAATAAAACTTGTGCAATTTACTTCTTATTCCAAGACTAACCAAAATCCCAATACAAAATTTACAGCACATGTATTCATAAAAATTCAGAATCTTTCATCAAATTTCACAACTTTACATTTTAGTCCCTAAATCATGTTTTCATCAAAAATCACTTTGTTAAAGTTGTTTATCTATCAACAACCTTTCATTTTCTACCATAATTTTCAAATTTTCAGCATATTCATCCATTACCCAAATTTCATACCTTGATAACTTTTCAAATTAATCCACCAAATAGATAGATTAGACTATCATGGTTTCAAAAATATCAAAATTACTAAAAATAGGACAAGGAAACTTACCCAATTAAGCCTTGAAAGTTTCTTCTCTCTCTCCTAGGGTTTCCATATCATTTTGGGGTTGAAGATGAACAAATAATAAGATGATATCTGTCGAAACCATTTTTTTGTTTGAAAACGGGGGTCGACTTTAAAACGAAAATGGAGTCGCCACCAACCCTTTTTTTGTTTAGGTGTGATTGGATCACCTTGTAAGAAATAATTTTAATAAAACTTTGATTTATTAAAACATATTTTAGTCTACAAAAACTCGAGAAAATAGGTTCGAGAGTCGGTTATGTACGAGGAAGAGTTAGCACCCTCGTACCGCCCAAAATTGGTACCTAATTGATTATTTAATGTCTTAATGACGAAAATTTGAAAAGATTCTAGATTACGATCTGTTTGCTTAAAAAACATTAGAACAGAATCAAATTTGATGTCAAAACCCTCTTATTTCGAAGAAATAAAATGTCATACTCAGTGATTTAGGGTACAACAACTTTGTAACACCCCAAACCCAGCCTAGAAGTTAGGCCCGGATATGGCGTGTCACATGGAAAAACTTGTTTGAGAATTACAGCCTCTTTGTTAAAACCCAAAACACTTAAGCAATTGTTAACTACTTGAAAACGTAATTATCTTTAAAAAACCTTTTTGGTGGTGAAAGCATATTTGAAATTAACATTTTACAAAAATGCGATGTTTAGAAATAGAGTTGCAGAAGCATTTTGAAATCATTGCGGAAACGTAGATAAAATACAAGTATTTTTAAGAGATCGTTTGATGAGTCGAAAATCGAGGTAGTGAGCTTTAAAACCGTGGCTTTTGAAAATATTGTTGTTAATTCGAGAGAAAATTTTCGAGTTAAAATATTTGTAAAAGTTTGTTATGAAATCCATTTATTAATCAATTTTGGAAAACCATTATTTATGATTTTAGAAAATCCCCGTTAAAACAATTCAAGCAATATAATAAATACGACTAAACATAAAGCAATTTAAAACATATCCCAGAGGCCTTATTACAACTTAAACCGAAATAGAAAAATAATAAAATAAACTGAAATAGAAATTTAAAGTTCAATAACACCATTTCTGAAGTATGGCTTCCACCGAGTCATCCATGGCCCCAAGTCCACATCACTGAGCATTACCTACAAGGGTTAAGAAAAGGGGGAGTGAGTTACAAGAACTCAGTGTGAAACCCCTTACCGTCATCCACTGGGCCTGAACCCATATAGCAACATCTTGGGCCGGAGCCCACTATCATAACAGAACATATATATATATATGAAGCAAATGTATGCAACCCAACCCATCCAACCAGTCTCTCCCCCGTACCAACCAGTCTTTCTGTGGGGATCAAGTCAACCCACCCCGCCGATCTCTTGGTTTATGAGACAAGCTGCCATTTATAATAATTTTGTGGCTTAACCACCAGAGTATCATATACGGTAATATAACCGGCACACAGCCTTAATCACGATGGCACAAAGCCATATTTAAATTGGCACATAGCCCATATCAGAATTTGTGGCAATGCCACCGGTCTATACTTCTCTTCATTCAAGTTTCCCATCCCATGCAATATGTGATGATGCAATACACATAACAACATAAAATATCCACATGTATAACAACCATTAGTCTAGTAATTTAATACGATGAATCGGCCCATTATTGAGCTTTGTAATTCAGCTCACTAAGGCATTCTATCAATTAGGCCCATAGGGGCATTTCGGTAAATCGGTCCATAAGGAAATTTCGGTAAATCGGTAATTTTACCTACTAAGGGTAATTCGGTAATCTCGCAACCCAGGGGTATTTTGGTAATTTACCCTCCAAGGGTATTTTGGTAATTCGGCAACCTAGACTTAACTACTAATGTGAGGCATAAAAATTGAAATTGTCCATCTGCGTCATACTGACTAAATTGACTATAACTCGAGTTAGGAAACTCGAAATTTAAATCCGTAAATTTTCCTTGAAACTAGACTCATATATCTTCTTACTACAATTTTTACAGAATTTTTTGCTTAGCCGTTTAGTACAGTTTATTCATTAAAGATTCCATTGTTTCACTGACCAACGGTTCTGACCTCTCTTACCCAAAATTCAAATATCTCACTGTACGGTTTTCATATGTTGCTCCCACTTGTTTCTATTGAAAATAGGCTCAATAAGGAATCTATACATATAACTTATAACTCATAATTCACTTTGTACAATTTTAAACAATTTTTCTAAGAAAGATCAGGGAACCACGAAGTCAATCAGAGCCAGTCCCACTAAATTTAAAATATCACAGAATATAAAATTCCTCTTCCACCTCTGTTTCTTTCATATAAAAACAGACACAGTAATCTTTAATCCGATATCTTTTTCACTTTCTAATTCCCTTTATCCTATTTTTCATGATTTTTCAAAATCACGTCACTGCTGCTGACCAAACTGTTTCATTGCAAAATATGGTTACCACTACTAAAATACGTACACCTGAGTGGTCACGGATGCCGGTTTCCGATTTCCTTTGGTATTTCGACCAAATCATAGAACATTTCATGTGAACTTTCAGAGAGATATGAGATTACCACCATTTCAAACATGTATTCGGTAGGGTACGGGATTACACACCTTATTCGGAATTCGTAACACGATACTCTCCGCGGCACCTAAAGGTACAATCGGTCAACAATTAGTCCAAAGCCCAAAATACAACTTCAACCAAGTATTGTGATTGATTAACAATCTATATCACTTACCAACAATCCGAGTCTCATGTTACGAGGGATAGGTGATCGGGCGATTGGGTTCCTATAGTGACCGATTAGTCCAAACTATTAATCCATTTAGCAACCAATCGAATAATGAACGATATCAAATAATCCATAAAGAACTCCTTACCTTGTTGATAATGGATTCGATTTCCACCACTTGACTTATGACTAGAATGATATTCGGCCACCCACTAAGATCACTACGAAAGAAGATACTGATCACAACATGAAAGTGATGGAGAGAGATATTTCGATAGAGAAACAAAGTAGAGTAACCGAAAATGATGAACTCATATATTCGGCTAAAAATGAAATGAAAAGATGGATGATAAGTCACTTACCAACTCGATCAGGAAGAAGAGATTGTCCAAGGCAAAAGAAAAGAAGTAGTGAAGAGATGGAATGATACTAGATTCGGCTTTGGAAGAAAATCAAACAAGAAGATGTGATCTTAAAGTGATGTCGATTTTAGAGAAGAGGAAAGATTGAAGAAATGGTTAAAAGAAAAGAATGGGTGATGGATGGATGCTAGATGGTTCGGCTATCAAGGGAGGCGATGCAAGAGATGAATGTTTCGACCAACAAAAGAGAAAGAAAATTGCACAAATGTGCTAGGAGGTTTCGGCCAAGAGGAAAGGAATTGGAAAAATAAAAAGTCACCAAAAGGCTAAGAAGAAAAGTAACCTCTCAAGCACTAAAACTTACCAAATGCCTAAAGGATTTTCGGCACTCCCCTTTACCCCCCTCAAAACCGCGTACACCAAACCAAAAAAGGTCAAACATTTTGGCCATCAAAAACATTCCAAAACATTTTCCTCTCTTTGGGCCAACATGTTCCCTATACTTGCCTTTTCTTTTGATTTCTTTCCCTACCTTCATCCTTTCCTAATATCCTTAGCCACCTTGCCAAAATTAAAAAGTTCTTGGCCGACACTTAGGGAAAAAATACAAAAATAATAGTCAAAATTTGCACATTATGGGATTTGAACCTCCTCCCTCAAGGTACTTCATGTGGCGCCATATCCCCTTTACCATAAGCTCCTTTATGCTAGCACATTACTCATTTAATTCCATAAACATTGAGGTCACTTACTATATCTCCTTAAAGTGCTAAAACATAAAATTTTTGCTAAGGCCCAATTTGAACCCGGAACTTCCTAGAACCCCGTAACTTTCCAAAATCACCTTCTTAATAAGTCCAACTTGAAATAATGCCGTTCTCAAATTCCCATAAATTTTAAAACGCTTCTACGCTCAAGGTCCAATGGGCCCAATAGGTCAAATTCTACTAGGCCCAATTTTGGGATGTTACAAACTTATATTTTCGAAACTGAACTTATCTTTTGATTTTTAAAACCCGTGTAATAAAGTTTAAAAAGGGTATTCGGTTATTTGGGCTTCATGAAAAATTGGAACCCAGTAAGTTAGGGCACAATTTCTCAAAATTCTCGAATACAGAATATTGCCTTTTTTTTTAGAAATTCTTACCTCGAGATGATAAGACGTCACATCCAGTGAGTTAGGACGCAACATCTCGAATTCTCAAGAATAAGTTTTTTATTTTAAGTTGTATGCTTTGATTTAAAACAAAATAATTGGTCCTTTAGACTCGATGGGAAAAATCGAAACCCAGTAAGTTAGGGTACGATTTCTCGAATCTCAAATTACGAAAAATTGTGTTTATTTTCAAAATTTTCCCTTTTTTACGAATTTGGATAAAAATTAATGTAATATTTAAAAACGATACATGTGCAATTTGTTCGATTATGCTAAAAAAGAAATCATTTAAAACGTAAAATGAGTCACACACGGCTTAATGATAATAGTACAACATATTTTTAAAATAGCAATCACATAATATGCGTAATAATGATAACAATAATAATAACAATAAATTTAAAATTTACAAGTACACGAAAAGTAGTAAATAAATAAATAATGGAACAACATAACAATAATGATGGCAAAAATAAAATAAACAAGCCAAAATTTTTAGAAAAGAAATGAGTGGATAAGTAAATAAAACTAATATAAGCTTGAGTTAAAAATAAATTAATAAATAAATAACAGAATATTAAAAATTAAAAAAAAAGTTTTAAAGTAGATAAATAAATAAAAGTTTAAAATAAAAGAATAGGTATTAAATAAAAACAAATTAAAGGTTAATAATAATAATAAAAGTAATAATAAAAAAACAATAATGATAACAATAATAGTTATTTAATAATATTAAAAAGTAATAACAATAATAATAATAACAATATTAAACTAATGATGAAATTGCAAAAATAACAAAAGAAATAAAAAGGGGACGAAATTAAACTTAAAACAGAGATTTGGGGGCAAATCCGCAAATAAATAAAAAGTGAGGGACTGAATCGAATGCGTGAATAACAAGGAGGGATTAATGGAGAAAATATCCCCAACGCGGCGTTTTATGTGGGACTCAAATGAAATCAGAACAAAACTTAAGGGCGAAATTAAAAATAAAAGGAAACTGAATTAAAAAGAAGAAAAAATTGCGGAGGGACCAAAAGGGTAAATAACCCAATTTCATAAAACACGCGGATCCTCCCTTGGGTCGGGTCAACACGCGGGTCAGAGGCCTTATACGGCGTCGTTTTGTGTATGAAGGCTTAGGGCCTAAACGGCGCCGTTTTGATACTGCTATATAAATTAAAAATAAGATTTTTTTTTTTCATTTTGTATCCTTTCTTCAAAAAAAATAAAAAGGAAACCCTCTCAGCTCTCTCTCTTGGCCCGAAATCCGGCGAGGGTTCCGACGCCGGACCACCGCCAGCCACCATCGCCGGCCATCGTACACGGTGGCCGAAATTCCTAAAAAAAAATCCCTTTTTGACCATTTTAAAACCCAATGACTCTAATCTCCCCCTAAAATGCCCAAACGAGCCTTCGAAGGTCACTGGAAGGCCGAAAGACTCTTCGGCTTCCTCCCTTTCGGCCACCGGCGAGGTAAGACCCTTCCCCTTTGTTTGTTTATTCCGATTTAAAGTAAAAAAAAAATGAAACAAAAAGAGAAATCGAAATCAAAAAATAGAAAGCAACCTTTGTTTTCACTGGAAATCTCCTTTTTTGATATTGATCGTATGTTCGTGTGTTCGTAAGAAAAAAAACTACAATTGTTTGTTTTGGTTTTTATAGCCGAATCAAAAACAAAAAATGAAAATAAAATACAATTTTTGTTTTTCTGCTGTCGTTCGTGTCCTTTGCAGGTACAGGGCTCCAGGTGTGGCGGTGTACAGAGGCTCGAACGTACGGGGTGACGTGGAGGCTGTTGCGGCGCACCTTAGCTGCTAGGGTTTCTAATTTTCCGTTTTGTTTCGGGCTAGTGGGCTTTTGGGTAGTGGTTTGGGCCTTGCCCAGTTTAGGTCTTTTTTTAAAAAAAAAATTTGGGCTGATATATTTGGGTTTTGTGTAATGGACATTGGACTGATTAATTTTTTGGGCTTTTAATATTTTATTTATTTTTTGTTTTAATTGGTATGGGCCCGGGCAATAATGGGTTCTTACAATATCTTTTATCATCTTTTTAATTATTTAATTATTTTAATTTCTAATTTAGTCCCTACTTTTTTCTAATTTTTCCATGGATGAGTCACCAAAAATCTACATACTTTTCTTTAATGGCCTAATTACCATATAAGGACCTCTAGTTTTTAATTCCATAGCTATTTAATCCTTATAGCTACTAGAATTCAACTTTCGCATTTTATGCGATTTAGTCCTTCTCGTAATTAAACACTTAATCGATAAAATTTTCGTATCAAAATTTTCACACGACACGTCTATCATAATACGGACCATATAATAAAATAAAAATAAACTTTATTTTCGGATCGTATTTGTGGTCCCGAAACCACTATTCTAATTTCACTGAAAAATGGGTTGCTACAACTCTCCCCCTTAAGGATTTTCGTCCTCGAAAATCCTACCAGTAAAGAGATCCGGATATTGCTTCCTCATAGTATCCTCTGGTTCCTAGGTAGCCTCCTCTATACCATGTTGTTTCCAAAGAAATTTTACTAACACTACCTTCTTATTTCTTAACTCTTTTGTTTCCCGATCTAAGATTTTGATTGGTTCTTCACTATATGTCATATCAGGCTGAATCTCTACCTCTGTCGGAGAGATAACATGTGAAGGATCAGATCAGTACCGTCGTAGCATAGACACATGAAAAACATTATGAATCTGATCAAGTTCTGGTGGTAAAGTTAACCGATATGCAACCGGTCTAATTCTTTCTATAGTCTCATATGGTCTAATGAACCGTGGACTCAGTTTCCCCTTGCGACGAACTTTCTTCCAAGGCGATACTTTCAAGAATAGGACTTTTGACGATCAGAGGCTGCTTTCAAACTGTCCCGAATCACTTTCACTTTTTCCTCGATTTCAAGGACTAAGTCAACTCCGTGTAACTTTTTCTCACTGAGTTCTGTCCAATACAATGGAGTTCTACATTTGCGACCATACAAAGCTTCATACGGTGCCATTTTGATGCTAGACTGATAACTGTTATTATAAGAAAATTCAACCAAAGGCAAATACCTTTGCCAGTTACCTTCAAACTCAAGTATACAACACAGAAGCATATCTTCCAAAATCTGTATTGTAACAGCCCGATTTTGGGGCTAGTCAGAACAGTGGTCTCGGGACCGCTAATCCAATGTTGAAGAAAATTATTTTTATATTATTATATGTATTATGGCACATTTATATGGATGTATGAAAATTTTGGTGCATTAATTTTAGCAATTGCATGCTTAATTGTGAAAAATGACTAAATCGCATAAAGTGCGAAAGTTCTATTTTGCAAGGTAGAGGTGTCTAATAGCCATAGAATATTAAATTGGAGGTCCTTAAAGTGAAATTAGGCCATTGAGGATGTGTTGGCCGGCCATATAGACTAAGGAGACAAGAGCATTAAATTTTGGTCAAATTTGCTGGAATTAGGTGAATAAAAAATGAATATAATAAGACAAAGGAGAAAGATATCATCTTTTACTATTCATTCTTCTTCTACTACCAAAAATTTAGAGGAAATAAGGGTTCTTGGAGTTCAAATTTTCAGCAAAACAAATCTCTTGCAAGTAAGTGATTCTAAGGGTCTTTCTTGATAATTTTTGTACTTTTGGAATCCCCAAAGCTTAAGCTAGCTAATGAGGGGACTAATTTGCAATATGATTGAAAGTTTGGGGACTTTTCATGAGAGTGTTCATGTTTTTTTCTGAATTTTTAAGGAATAAAATAAATGTTAGTGAGTTAAGAAACAACTTTTATGAAGGGTGTTATCATGAAAACACCTAAATAGAACTTATTTGTAAAGGTAGTAATTGTGTAATAAATGCATGAAATAATTGATTTTGTGAGTTGTTGTAAGAGGAATAAATGTTCAGCTAGGCTTTTTTAATGAGAAAATGTGATGAAAAAATGATTTACGAGCCTAGGGGCAAAGTCGTAATTTTGCCAAAGTGTAAGGGCAAAATAGTCATTTTTGCCTAAGTAGAAATTTTAATGTATCATGAGTTAAAATGTGATTGAATGAGTAATTTTATTATTATAGATCAAGAAGAGCGCGGAAACAACCTTGACCGAGGAAAAGGCAAGGTTACGGACTAAATCGTCGATTAAAACATTTTGCACCGAGGTAAGTTTATGTGTAAACGATATGCTTTTATTACATATGTTGTTACTTTTTGGTGCATTGTATGAAGGAGATCATTTATGATTGAAATTGATAGATGGTGAGTACTTCCCGTATGAACCGCGGCATAGATATGTGAGTGCGAAAAAATATCCGTAATTATTCTTTTGGTGGGCTGTGTGCGATACCACCTTATTACTTACTCACGATGGGTTGTGTGCGATACCATCGTTTATACTATTATTTCGTGGGCTATGTGCGAAACCACCGTAAATATTCTTGTTGGTGGGCTAAGTGCGATACCACCCTAATATTGATTAATGGTGGGCTGTGTGCGAAACCACCGGGTACTTAGTATTATTTCGAGGGGTTCATTGAGAATTTGTATAAGTGAATGTTTCATGTTGCTTTGTGGTGATAAGTGCAGGGAATGTGTACAAGCGAATGTGAAAAATATAATTGTTATATGGTTGGAATGTGGTAAGAAATGAAATGAGTAAGCATGATTGTGGAAATGTGAATTGTTCTTGCTTAGTATATGATGTTATTGATTGTTTAGCATCTGTTATGATGCTTATTGTTTGCATGTAAACTTACTAAGCTTAAAGCTTACTCTCTTTCTTTTCCCTTGTTTTATAGTGTCAAAGAGCCAGTTAGGGATACGTAGATAATCGGAAGATCACCCACACTATCAGCTCATCTCGGTATATTTAGTCTTAGCATTTTCTGTATGGCATGTATAGGGGCTAGGCTTAGTTTTATGTCTTGTTATTTTGGCCAAGTGTGTTGGCTCCTTTAAAGATGAACTTTTTTAAATAGCCATAGTTGATGGCTTATTGTTATTAATATATGAAAAGATGAGGTTATTCATGAATGAGTATGATGTATGATTGAGTTGCTTGGTAAATGGTTGAATGTGATTGATGTTGCATGAATTAGGGTGATAAAAAGAGTTTGGCAAATAGTCTTGTTCTTGTCCACACGGGTAGGCACACGGGCGTGTGTCTAGACCGTGTGTGACACACGGTCAGCCCCATGGGTGTGTGACCAGGCCGTGTGTCCCCTGCATGTTAGTGTTGCAAGTCAGTGTTGACCACGGGCTAGACACACGGGCGTGTGCCTAGGCCGTGTGCCACATATATGGTTGCTGACATCACAAATAGAATACCGAGGTTTTTCACACACGGGTGAGGACACGGGCGTGTCTAGGCCGTGTGAGGGACACGGGCCATTGACACGGGCGTGTGTCCGGCCGTGTGAAAACCCCTGTAGGTTTGAAATGAAAATAAATCCCACACGGGCTAGGGACATGGGCGTGTGTGACCAGACGGCCTGCCCACACGGGCGTGTCCCATTTCACACGGGCGTGTGGCCCTGTTAAGGCAAAATTTTTATAAGTTTACAAAAGTTTTCGGTTTGATTCCGAGACCTACCATTTGCATGTTTAAGGCCTCGTAGGCCCATAATAAGGACGATATGATTGTGAATGGGAAGTTTTAATTTGGAATGAAATTTTATAGCTCAAAGTTGTATGTTTATGTGAGTTATGTCCGATAATGCCTCATACCCGGTTCCGGTGATGAACACGGGTGAGGGGTGTTACATGTATTACCAGTTCATATTGTCCATCTGTTTGGGGATGAAATGCAGTGCTAAACTGTAACTGAGTACCCAAAGCTTTTTGCAATTTGCTCTAGAATCGAGATGTAAATCGAGGGTCTCTATCTGAAATAATGGAGACAGTCACTCCATGCAATTTTACAATCTCAGGAACATATAATTCAGCTAATCTATCCAAGGAATAATCCATACGTATCGGAATAAAGTGTGCAGACTTTGTTCATCGATCAACAATCACCCAAATGGCATCTTTCTTCATTAGAGACAGGGGTAACCCCGATAAAAGTCCATAGTAATTCTTTCCCATTTCCATTCCGGTATCGTAACTAGCTGTAGTAGTCCAGAAGGCAACTGATGTTCAGCTTTTACTTGCTGACATATCAAACATTTAGATACAAACTCAGAAATATCTCGTTTCATTCCCGGCCACTAGTACATCTTTTTCATATCGTTGTACATTTTATTACTACCAGGATGAATAGACATGTTACCATTATGAACTTCATTCAGGATCTTTTGTTCTAGTTCTAAACTTTTCGGTACACACACTCTGCCTCTGAATAATAAACAACCATCAGTCCCGATCTGAAATTCTGAGTTAGAAGTCGATTCACTTTGTATCCGTTTTTCTTGCAACTTACTATCATTTTTCTGAGCTTCAGAAATTTGCTGTAAAAACATTGGTCTAGCTTTTAACTCACCTGTGATTGAACCAGCATCAGATAATGACAATCAGGTATTCATTGCTAGCAAGGTATATAAGGATTTTCTGCTCAAAGCATCTGCCACTACATTGGCTTTTCCCGGATGATAGTCAATAATGAGATCATAATCTTTCAGTAATTCAAGCCATCTACGTTGTCTCAAATTCAAATCTTTCTGTGACATCAAATATTTCAGACTTTTATGATTAGTGAATATATGACATTTTTCACCAAATAAGTAATGCCGCCAGATTTTCAATGCAAACACTATGGCTGCCAGTTCAAGATCATGTGTCGGGTAGTTCTTTTCATGTCGCTTTAGCTGTTGTGAAGCATAGGCTACCACTTTACCTTCTTGCATCAAAACACAGCCTAAACCATTTAATGATGCATCACTGTAAATTATGAATTCCTTACCCGATTCAGGCTGAACTAACACTGGTGCTTCTGTCAATAAAGCCTTTAATCTGTCAAAACTCTGCTGGCATTTACCAACCACTTGAACTTTACGTCTTTCTGCAATAAACGGGTCATCGGAGAAGCTATCATCAAAAAACTTTTTACAAACCTCCGATAATAACCAGCTAGTCCCAAAAAATTTCGGACTTTTGACACATTCTTCGGTGGCTTCTAATTAACAATGGCTGAAATTTTATTCGGGTCTACCCTGACACCTTCAGTAGATACTATATGCCCAAGAAAACTAACTTCCCGTAGCCAAAATTCACATTTACTGAATTTGTCATACAATTTTTTCTCTCACAGAGTTTGCAATACTATTCTCAAATGCTCAGTATGTTCATTTTCATCTCTAGAGTAAACCAAAATATCATCTATAAATACCACCACAAACCTGTCCAAATAGGGGCTGAAAATTTTGTTCATCAGATCCATAAACACTACAGGTGTATTCGTCAAACCGAATGGCATCACAAGAAACTCATAGTGTCCATACCTGGTTCTAAAAGCTGTCTTTGGCACATCTGAATCTTTTACCCGTAGTTGATAGTAACTAGAACGGAGATCGATCTTCGAAAATACAGTGGCACATTTTAAATGGTCAAACAAGTCATCAATACGAGGCAATGGATACTTGTTCTTTATTTTAACTTTTTTGAGCTGTTTGTAATCAATACACAGCCTCAACGATCCATCCTTCTTCTTTACAAATAGAACCCGAGGACCTCAAGGTGAGAAACTAGGTCGAGCAAAACCTCTGTCAATCAACTCTTGCAACTGTACTTTCAACTCTTTCAATTCAGTAAGAGCCATTCTGTAAGGTGCTATGGATATAGGAGTTGTTACCAGAACAAGATCTATAGAGAATTCCACTTCCCTATCCAGTGGTAAACCAGGTAATTCTTCTAGGAATACATCAGGAAATTCACATACAACCGACACTGATTGAATCTTTGACTCAGATACTTTAGTATCCAGCACATATGTAAGGCAAGCATAATAACCCTTTCGGACGTATTTCTATGTCGATATTGCTGAAATCACATTAGGTAATCTATCCAGTTTATCAGATTCAACATGAAGTAATTCACCATTCTTACATTTCAATACAATATATTTCTGCTTACAATTCACCACTGCATCATATTGGGTTAACCAATCCATTCCCAAAATCACATCAAATTCATCGAATGGCAGTAACATCAAATCAGCCAAAAAGCAATAACCTTTTAACATCAATGGACAGTTTTTACAGACTTTATCCACCATAACACACTGGCCCAGGGGTTTGAAACTTTAACCACAATTTAAGTGAATTCAACAGGTAAATTTTTAACAGTCACTAAGTTTGTGCATATGTATGAATGTGTGGAACCAGGATCAATCAATACAATAATATCGTGTATCAAGTAGAGAAAATGTACGAAGAATGGCGTGCAGTGCAGAGGCATCTTCTCTAGCACGAATAGCATATGTTCTTACAGGTGCTCGTGCCTCAGATCTAACTGATGTATCCTTGATAGTACCTCGACTACTACCAACATTGCCGGGATGACGTGGTGGTCTACCTCTCGAGGCAGGATTACTAAGCTTTGGAGCTGGTTCTGTCTTTTTTTCAACTCTTTCGGGACAATCCCTGAGAAAATGGTCAAGTGAACCACATCCAAAACAAGCTCCACTTCTAGACCAACATTCCCCATGATGAAATTTATTACAATGCTTACATTTCGGTTTGGGATTACCAACACTATCCACATTGGTCACAGATGGAGATGAAGACCTCGGGTTAAAACAATGAGAGCTCCGCTCTCTTCCAGAATATCTCGTAGAGGTGGTTACACGATCATAATACTTCTTTAATTTCTTAGAAGCAAATGATTTTGACTTACTCATAGTACTTTTTCCAGAAACCCGAGCCTCTCTTTCAGCTTGTTTCTTTTCTTTACTCAATTCTTCAGCTTTGTTTCATCAATCCGCTAACACCGCAAATTCCCTTATTTTGAGAATTTCAATCAATAACTTGATATCTTCATTTAAACCCTCTTCAAAGCGTTTACACATCTCAGCCTCGGTTAGAACCCATTCTCTGGCATATTTGCTCAACCGAACAAATTCTCGTTCATATTCGGATACAGTCATGTTTCCCTGCTTGAGTTCTAAAAATTCTTTCTTTTTCTGATCCATGAATCTCTGACTAACATATTTCTTTCTGAATTTAGCCTGGAAGAATTCCAATGTAACGTTCTCTCTCGGTACAACTGAAGTTATGGTATTCCACCAATGATAAGCTGTATCTTTCAGTAGAGATACTGCACCTTTCAGACATTTGGCAAGTGTACAGGATAATTCACCAAAAACCCTGATAGTATTTTCTAGCCAAAACTCAGCCCTTTCCAGATTATCATCTGCGGTAGCTCTAAATTCTTCCGCCCCATGCTTGCAGATTTTATCTACCGAAGGCTTACCAATTCTAACAGGTTCAGCACCCTATGGTACCTTAGGAATCGGTTGAGGAGCAGGTGGGGGAGGTCGTTGTACAGCGGAGTTTGTTCTTAAGTACTCAGTAAACCACTCATTCATCAATTGAAGGAATACCTATTTTGCCTCCTCACCTCGGCCCTCAGAACGGGCCTTTCACTACCAGACGTGTAACATCCTAATTTTGGGCCTAGTCAAAATAGTGGTTGCGGGACCACAAATCTAACATCAAAAAATTATTTTATTATTATTTTGATGTCTACAGTATGATACTAAAGTTGTGTGAAATTTTCATAAAGAAATTTCCTCGTTTAAGTGTTCAATTTGACAAAAAGGACTAAATCGCGTAAGGTGCAAAACTTGAGGTCTAATTGATAAAGGCACTAAATAGCTATAGAATTGAAAAGTATGAGCACTTGCATGGTCATTATACCAATAGAAAAGTGAGGAGACAAATATGGACATGTAGTAGGTGGATTTGGTGAAGTTATTAAAAGGTTAAATTGGTAAATAAGTTAATAGGTATAATAAGACAAAATAGCAAAAGCTACCATCTTTTTATTTCTCTTTCTTCTCCACTGATTCTTACCCAAGGAAATGGCCATGGAAGCTTGAAAACTTTAGCAACTTCTAACCCTCACAAATCAAGAAAGATGAGATTTGGAATTAGATCATGGGAAAAGCAAGATAATCGAATAATTGACTCATTCCGTCGTTTCATACCAATGCAAGTTCGTATGTTAATAAGCATTAAATTTGATATGTTTAAATGCTTAACCTATACCATGTGTTATTTCGTATGTTATTATTGGATCATGAATAATATAAAATTTACGAGATTGTATTGAAAGATCAAATTAAGAGAAATGCAGGGCGGAGTATGATCAAATTTTAACATGTGATGAATTGACGGTAAAGACCATGGTTGGACCATGGCAATATGTGTGCCAGTGTAAGACCATGTTTGGGACATGGCATCGGCATTGATATGTGTGCTAGTGTAAGACCATGTCTGGGACATGGCATCAGCCACAATATGAGAGCCAGTGTAAGACCATGTCTGGGACATGGCATCGGCATTGATATGGGTACTAGTGTAAGACAATGTCTGGGACATGGCATCGGCCACAATATGAGAGCCAGTGTAACACCATGTCTGGGACATGGCATCGGCATTGATATGTGTGCTAGTGTAAGACCATATCTGGGACATGGCATCGGCCACGATATGAGAGCCAGCGTAAGACCACGTCTGAGACATGGAATTGGAACGATACATCATGTACGAGTATGCTTAGTATCCCAAGAGGTTCAACGGGTAAATCCAAAGATGATGTCAAAGAAATGACAAAGTATGATCATGTTGAAAGGGTACAGGTATGTACGCTAAAATTAATGAGTACTGAAATCGATATATATGGGACATTTGGTAAAATGTAAATGAGTAAGGCATACCTATGAAAATGATCTTGTGATGACCTTGTGATGATAGGTCTATACTTATGATGTATAAATAGGAGGTAAATTTGATTGATGACCATGTGTGAGGCTTTTAGGCCAAATTAAATTGAGACATTATAAGTTTAAGTTTTGTTGTTGATGTATAGGTTAAAGGGGAAAATGAATGGCATGTAAATATTCGATAATGGCTAGCTATTGGAATGGCTAGTTAAGGATATGCTTTGGTGTTATGTATGATTAAATGGATGTTAATACAAAGCAATCATGAAAGAGTAAAATTAGCAATAAAATAGTTTTGGATAGCAGAAGTTGTATAACTTTGAAAAATCACCAAAAATTGTGGAAATTGAATTAGAGGCTTAATGGGATATGAAATTAAATCTTATGGAGTCTATTTCTACATAAAAGAAACAGAATAAGCAAAAGAATTTCATATGGTGAGATATTTGGATTTTAGTGAGACAGAGTCAGAATGATTTTGGAATCCCCTATTTAGACTTGGGAAAATAATTAAAAATTTTACAAAAATAATCAAGGGATAAAATTTATATTCTTGAATTTCTTAATGAGTCTATTTTCAAGAGAAACAAACGGGAACATCATTCGAGTTCTTTACAACTAGAAAATATTTTTTTTAGTAAAGAAGGGTCAGAACTGTCAGACAGCAAAATAGGGGAGAATTTAAAGAATAAAATGTATTTATTGGCTAAACCAAAAATTCTGGAAATCTTATGGTAAGAAGATATGTGAGTCTAGTTTCAGGGAAAATTAGAGGATCTTAATTTGGAGTTCTGTAGCTCCGGATAAAAATAATTTAGTGACTGTAACTCGAGTAGACAGCTCAGGATGAACATAAATGAATTGTGAAATTTTATGCAATAATGATGGTATTATCTTGAGAGCTTATAATAAGAATTGTTAAAAGCATGGTAATCAATTGTTTATTATTTACATACGTACTTACTAAGCTTTATAGCTTACTCTATCTATTTTCTATGTTTATAATGTCCTCTGCTAGCTCTCAAAGTTGGAGAACGTCGGAGATACCATCACACTATCAAGCTATCACTTCGGGTATTGTTGAATTCAAGTAGTTGAGTTGTGGCATGTATAGGAGATTTAATTAGGTTGTTAAGTGTCATAGCTGAATTTGCTAAATGTGGGCCTATGCTATTTGATAGATCATTTTGTATAAGGCCATGGATGATGGCTAATATTTGTTATTGTTATATGCATATGATGATGTTTTTCATGAATGTAAAAATTTGCATAGTTGAGCATATGGTATATTAATGCATGATTGAGCAAGTTGTATGATTGAATTGATAAAGAATGTGATAAGTGTTGCATGTGAATGAAGTGAAGTGGCCATGTTGTGTAAATGTCTTAGTTGCGGTGAAATGGTCATGTATTATGTGTGGATGGGTGTTACTTGATGTTGTGTATGTTGGTGCAAGTAAGGGTGGCAAAAGGCTTGGTAAATAGCCTTGTTTCTGTCCACAATGGTAGATACACGGGCGTGTGTCTGGGCCGTGTGTGACACACGGTCTGCCCCATGGGCATGTAGTCTGACCGTGTGTCCCCTGCACCTTAATTGTGAAATTAAATTCACCACACGGCCTAGCACACGGGTGTGTGCCTTGGCCGTGTGACCTTAAAGGGTTGATGATGTCAAAAACAGAATGTCAAGGTTTTTGCACACGGGCTAAAACACGAGTGTGTCACAGCCGTGTGAGAGACACGGGCCATGGACACGGGCGTGTGCTAGGCCGTGTGAAAATCCCTGTAGGTTCTAAAAGAGAAATAAATCCACACGGGCTAGGGACATGGGCGTTTCCCAATATGCTTAGGCCGTGTGAGCTACACGGTCTTTCAGCATGGCCATGTTAAGAGGTCACACGGACGTGTCACTCTTCCACACGGGCGTGTGCCCCTGATTTCAATGATATTTTCTAAAGTTTTTCTAAAGTGCTCGATTTAGTCCCGAACCATTTTCAAAGTGTGTTTTGGGCCTCGTAGGCCCATAAGTTTGAAAAGTTTTAAAATTGAACGAACTTTTATGACTTGGGAATGTATGTTTGCATGTGTTTAAGATAGGTAACGCCTCGTACCCTATCCCTGCGTCGGATACGAGTAAGGGGTGTTACATTTAGTGGTATCAGAACTATGGTTTAGTCGACTCTAGGACTAACCTAGCATGTGTGAGAGAATCTAGCTATACATGCCACGTTACTACCCGTGATAGTATGATATCTCCCGGCTCTAACGAAATTATTTTGTTAAGACAGAGATGACTTCCAACCGAATTGTTTTCAATAATGTTGAAAAATGATATTGAGGTGATTGAAATGTGTTTATGATGAGACGAAACTTAGAAAGGTATGAATAGAAGTTCATGATAAATATGTGTTCATGTATGAAGTGAGATAACCATGAGTTGATAAATGTGGAAACGTAGAATAAAATGAAAGTTTATATGGTGATAAGCCCATCCGTGTTTGCTTGGCATGCATATGATGTTATGTGCTCAACATATTTGATTAAGTGAATATGATAAGCAAATTTACTCAAATAGACGGAATGTGTGTTTATGTACACTTGCTTGAATAAGTGTAATTAGTATGTTCATATGGTAGAATCTTATGTTTGATTGTTAAATTAGAGATAATATGATGTTTTGTTTTGTGTCTTTTTTATTGAACCATGAATATTATAATAGTATGGAAATTGAATTGGAAGATCAAATTGAGTAGAACGCAGGAAATGAGTACGATCGTTACAAATTGAGTAGAACGCATGAAATGAGTACGATCGTTCAATGAAGAATTGACGGATAAGACCATGGTTGGACCATGGCAAAGTATGGAATGTAAGACCATAGCTGGGCTATGGCATTGTGATTCCGTGTAAGACCATGTCTGGGACATGGCATCGATGTGAGACTTTGTGTAAGACCATAGTTGGACTGTGGCATCAAGTGAACGACGTACACAAACCTGAAAGGCATTCTCTAATTTGACAAATTTTGGTAAGTAAAATGGAAGCCAAGTGTTGGAATTTAATTAGATATTAATATTGAGCTCGAGTAAGTAAATTCATTGTGTGAAATTGTTGATGACAGAAAACATTCGTATAATAAATAGATTTGTTAATTTGCTTGGAATTAACTATGTGATTATGATGGTATTACGTTAGTGATGAATGCTAAGTCCTATGTATGTATTTATGAGAGTTAAGTTAGAGGCTTTACGACCTCACCCCCCTTAGCAGTGTTGCTTTATTATGAAATTTTTACGAGAATCATGTTGAATAAGTTTATAAGTGTGAACTAAAGAGTTCAGTGGTGAAATAACTAGTTTAGCAAACAGAGTTGAGTACAGTGTGAAAAATGAACTCAGTTTTAAAAGAAATATCTTATTGTTTTAAGAATTATACGGATTATGCAATGTCACGGTTAAAGAAGAAGTTAAATTCAATGAGACAAAATATTCAGGTGATGATAGTATTCTATTTCTACCGGCTATCGTCTGCCTAGTATACGGGGGATTATATAGCCTTGGTCACAGTTGATTACAGTGCAGAAGAAAAATGCTTTATTTCTGAATTTTCTCCGAGATATTATTTATCCATACAGTTAAGATGTCAGCTTTATTATGGTACTATGGTTTTAATCCATGTGATGGTTGTGGCTTCAGGTGGTTCAAAGCTTCGTTGATTAATAATTGAAAAGTCATAATTTAATGATCAAGATCAATACTGGATGTCTAGTTTGATTAGATTATTTGCTTGAAAGATTATTCGAGTTATTTGCAATTGTGCTGAATGGTAAGCAACATTAATTATTTGATAAGTAATGTAACCTTTTGATGACCACAAAAATTTAAAACATTTGATATTTCTAAGATATCCGAATTTGAGACTGCTAAGATGGCTTGAAGGCAGTGATTGATTATTATCCATAGAAAACGATTACAGTCACAGATATTCTGAATAGGAAACCTATGTGTGCTTTGCGACTGATGATTATTCGTTGTTTCGAGATAGAGTTCGTGTATTAAGGAACCCTGAGATTATTAAACAATTATCTGTTCATTTGAGGAGTACTAAGATTTACGATAATCTGAGACGATTGTTCTAGCGAATAAGTATGAAACGTGATACTTCTAACTATGTGTCCAGATGTCTGAATTATCAACGAGTTAAACCGATTATCAAGTACCTTGTGGATTCTGATCGTGTTACTATATCGAGTGGTGAGAAAATAAAATTTCAAAGGATTTTGTGTAAAAGGAAGACGATGTTTGAATTATTGTTGATCGTGTGGAGAAGTGTGCACATTTTATCTCGGTATGTACAGATTACTCTTTTGATAGATTGAATTATACATGTCGGAGACTTTTAGATCAATCAGCGTGCTAAACTTTAATATCTCAGATAGTTAACCCGAAAGGGAATTTTAGATCCTCGAGGAAATGTTTCGTTGTGGTGCTTTAGAATTTGAAAGCGAATGAGAAAAACAATTACCATTAATTGAGTTATGTGTAATAATAATCTTTTAGTTGCGCGTAAAGACGGCCTTGTATGGAGTGTGTATGGTTGCAATTACCGAACTTGGTTGACACTTAATCGAGCTTTGTGAGAAAAGATCCACGGGATTGATTTCATCAGAGAATTTGAGCAGCAAGTGAAAGTAATTCATAACAGTTAGAAGCAGTTTCAGATTGACAGAAAATATATACAAATTTGATACGTAAAATCATTGAATTTAAGATAGTGAACTAAATGTTTGTGAAAGTATAGCTGTGGAAATAGAAATTCTCGATTTAGTTATAAAGAGAAGTTGGAATTTAGTTTGATTTGATGAAAAGTGAAGAACGGATCAGAATCTTAACTTGCGAGATCAAAGAATGGAGAATCCGAGGTTATGTGAGAAATTGATAAGGCACTGAGAAAAAAAATCTCAAATCTAGATTCTGTTAAGATTTTCGGGGACGAAAATCCCTAAGGGGGGAGAATTGTAACAACCTGATTTTGGGCCTAGTCGGAACAGTGGTTTCGGGACCAAAAATCTGACATCAAAAATTTTATTTTATTATTATTTTGATGTCTACAGTATGATACTAAAGTTGTGTGAAATTTTCATAAAGAAATTTCCTCGTTTGAGTGTTCAATTTGACAAAAAAGACTAAATCGCGTAAGGTGCAAAACTTGAGGTTTAATTGATAAAGGCACTAAATAGCTATAGAATTGAAAAGTATGAGCGCTTGCATGGTAATTATACCAAATATAAAAGTGAGGAGACAAATATGGACATGTAGTAGGTGGATTTTGTGAAGTTATTAAAAGGTTCAATTGGTAAATAAGTTAATAGGTATAATAAGACAAAATAGCAAAAGCTACCATCTTTTTATTTCTCTTTCTTCTCCACTGATTCTTACCCAAGGAAATGGCCATGGAAGTTTGAAAATTTCAGCAACTTCTAACCCTCACAAATCAAGGAAGATGAGATTCGGAATTAGATCGGGGGAAAGCAAGATAATCGAGTAATTGACTTATTCCGTCGTTTCATATCGAGGTAAGTTTGTATGTTGATAAGCATTAAATTTGATATGTTTAAATGCTTAACTGATACCATGTGTTATTTCGTATGTTATTATTGGATCATGAATAATATAAAAATTACGAGATTGTATTGAAAGATCAAATTAAGAGAAATGCAGGGCGGAGTATGATCGAATTTCGACATGTGATGAATTGACGGTAAAGACCATGGTTGGACCATGGCAATATGTGTGCCACTGTAAGACCATGTCTGGGACATGGCATCGGCATTGATATGTGTGCTAGTGTAAGACCATGTTTGGGACATGGCATCGGCATTGATATGTGTGCTAGTGTAAGACCATGTCTGGGACATGACATCGGCCACAATATGAGAGCCAGTGTAAGACCATGTCTGGGACATGGCATCGGTATTGATATGTGTACTAGTGTAAGACCATGTCTGGGACATGGCATCGGCCACAATATGAGAGCTAGTGTAACACCATGTCTGGGACATGGCATCGGCATTGATATGTGTGCTAGTGTAAGACCATGTCTGGGACATGGCATCGGCCACGATATGAGAGCCAGCGTAAGACCATGTCTGGGACATGGCATTGGTACGATACATCATGTACGAGTATCCTTAGTATCCCAAGAGGTTCAACGGGTAAATCCAAAGATGATGTCAAAGAAATGACAAAGTATGATCATGTTGAAAGGGTACAGGTATGTACGCAAAAATTCATGAGTACTGAAATCGATGTATATGGGACATTTGGTAAAATGTAAATGAGTAATGCATACCTATTAAAATGATCTTGTGATGACCTTGTGACGATAGGTCTATACTTATGATATATAAATATGAGGTAAATTTGATTGATGACCATGTGTGAGGCTTTTAGGCCAAATTAAATTGAGACATGATAAGTTTAAGTTTTGTTGTTGATGTATAGGTTAAAGGGGAAAATGAATGGCATGTAAATATTCGATAATGGCTAGCTATTGGAATGGCTAGTTAAGGATATGCTTTGGTGTTATGTATGATTAAATGGATGTTAATACAAAGCAATCATGAAATAGTAAAATTAGCAATAAAACAGTTTTGGATAGCAGCAATTGTATAACTTTGAAAAATCACCAAAAATTGTGAAAATTGAATTAGAGATTTAATTAGATATGAAATTAAATCTTATGGAGTCTATTTCTACATAAAAGAAACAGAATAAGCAAAAGAATTTCATATGGTGAGATATTTGGATTTTAGTCAGACGGGTTCAGAATGATTTCGGAATCCCCTGTTTTGACTTGGGAAAATCATTAAAAATTTTAAAAAAATAATCAAGGGATAAAATTTATATTCTTGAATTTCTTAATGCGTCTATTTTCAATAAAAACAAATGGTAACATCATTCAAGTTCTTTACAATGAGAAAATAATTTTTTAGTGAAGAAGGGTCAGAACTGTCGGACAGGGAAATAGGGGAGAATTTAAAGAATAAATTGTATTGATTGGCTGAACCAAAACTTCTGTAAATCTTATGGTAAGAAGATATGTGAGTCTAGTTTCAAGGAAAATTAGCGGATCTTAATTTGGAGTTCCGTAGCTCTGGATAAAAATAATTTAGTGACTGTAACTCGAGTAGACAGCTCAAGATGAACATAAATGAATTGTGAAATTTTATGCAATAATGATGGTATTATCTTGAGAGCTTATAATAAGAATTGTTAAAAGCATGGTAATCAATTGTTTATTATTTACATACGTACTTACTAAGCTTTATAGCTTACTCTATCTATTTTCTATGTTTATAATGTCCTCAGGCTAGCTCAGGTTGGAGAACGTCGGAGATACCATTACACTATCAAGCTATCACTTCGGGTATTGTTGAATTCAAGTTGTTGAGTTGTGGCATATATAGGAGATTTAATTAGGTTGTTAAGTGTGATAGCTGAATTTGCTAAATGTGGGCCTATGCTATTTGATAGATCATTTTGTATAAGGCCATGGATGATGGCTAATATTTGTTATTGTTATATGAATATGATGATGTTTTTCATGAATGTAAAAATTCGCATAGTTGAACATATGGTATGTTAATGCATGATTGAGCAAGTTGTATGATTGAATTGATAAAGAATGTGATAAGTGTTGCATGTGAATGAATTGAAGTGGCCATGTTGTGTAAATGTCTTAGTTGCGGCGAATTGGTCATGTATCATGTGTGGATGGGTGTTACTTGATGTTGTGTATGTTGGTGCAAGTAAGGGTGGCAAAAGGCTTGGTAAATAGCCTTGTTTCTGTCCACACGGGTAGACACACGGGCGTGTGTTTGGGCCGTGTGTGACACATGGTCTGCCCCATGGGCATGTAGTCCGGTCGTGTGTCCCCTGCACCTTAATTGTGAAATTGAATTCACCACACGGCCTAGCACACGGGTGTGTGCCTTGGCCGTGTGACCTTAAAGGGTTGATGATGTCAGAAACAGAATGTCAAGGTTTTTGCACACGGGCCATGGACACAGGCGTGTGCTAGGCCGTGTGAAAATCCCTGTAGGTTCGAAAAGAGAAATAAATCCACACGGGCTAGGGACACGGGCGTGTCCCAATATGCTCAGGCCGTGTGAGCTACACGGTCCTTCAGCATGGCCATGTTAAGAGGTCACACGGACGTGTCACTTTTCCACACGGGCGTGTGCCTTTGATTTCAATGATATTTTCTAAAGTTTTTCTAAAGTGCTCGGTTTAGTCCCGAACTGTTTTCAAAGTGTGTTTTGGGCCTCGTAGGCCCATATTAGGGACTTTAAGGCAAAGTTTGAAAAGTTTTAAAATTGAATGAACTTTTATGACTCGGAAATGTATGTTTGCATGTGTTTAAGATAGGTAACGCCTCGTACCCTGTCCCTGCGCTGGATACGGGTAAGGAGTGTTACAAGACGCAGACGCAACTCTTTGAACTGAAGCTGAAGCATTGCCCTTAGCTTTATCAAATTCAGCTCTAGCTCGGTTGGATGACATTACTATATGAAAAACACATTTAAAATGATCATGAGTCATCACACTATCACAAATTATATAATGGCATGTATAGCTAAACTCGTGTTTGCTACATCAAATTTGAGAATCGGCTAAACCGTAGCTCTGATACCACTAATTGTAACACCCCTAACTCGTATCCGTCGTCGAAACAAGGTTTCAGAGCATTACCAAAACTTTCAGAACATTTTACAAATAATTTATGTAAATTACTATTCGTAAACCGAGATCATTCAAAACGTCCCTTAATTGGACCCTCGAGGCCCAATAAGAGCATTAGAATCGAGTCGGGACTTAATCGAGAACTCTAAGAAGTTTTTGCAAAATTTTAAAAATTTTCCAAATTGCAGGGCTCACACGCCCGTGTGGTCCAAGGGACATGCCCGTGTGACCCTAGGACAAGCCCGTGCTGCAGGCCGTGTTCGACCTCGTGTCACTCTCTGACTTGTGCACACGGCCATGCCACACGCCCGTGTTCTAGGCCGTGTAGCACACACGGATGAGACACACGCCCGTGTCTCTGCCCGTGTGCTCAATTTTGAGCATTCTATTTCTCAAAATTTAGGGTGCAAGGGACACACGGCTTAACTACACGTCCATGTATCCGGCCGTGTGTCACACACGATCTAGACACACGTCCGTGTGTCTGCCAGTGTGGACAAAATAAAGCTATTTCTAGCTTCATTTCTCACCCAAAATCACACCCATGACCTGCACTTGAAACACACATCCAATACCAACCATTATAAGCATTCAAATTAAACATATTCCATCATTCATCATGGCATACCGTTACATACATACATTCTTACCTTGGTTCATTCCATATATTAGACTTAAATTGATCAACGACTTAACATATAATTAGCTATCATAGCATGACATTACAAGTACATCAAAACAACCATTACTAGCCATTCCAATGGCTAGATTACAAGCATCATTATCAAGCCACTAATAGTCAAGTTGTCCTATACATGCCATTATACCAAAATGATTTTACTAAGTATACCCAAAATAAGCTAGTTAATAGTGTGACGATGCTCCAATGATCTCCAACCTCTGCGAGCTTCCGAGCACTATAAAACAGGGGAAAATAAAACAGAGTAAGCATTACATGCTTAGTAAGTTCGTATAACAAAAACTAAACTTACCAATCCCGTTTATTAAATCTAAGCATACAACATGTTTTCCATCCATTTGGCAAAATTGCCTAAACACATGCATCCAATCAAACACGTTAGTCACAAGGTTTACATATACATCAAGGATATATGAGCTCACCATGCAATACTCTTTCAAGACATTATCATTTCATCTCATAATTCTCATGTCATGTCAAAAGTTTTATGCCCGTTGAATTATTGAAATTTTGATGGATACTTAAGTAGTACACTCGAGGTGTACGATTCAATAATCCGTCAATTCTTATTCGAGGTTACCCAATTGGGGCACTTAATCAAGAAACACACTCTCGAGCCACATATCGTATAACAGGATTACCAGTCCAGACTAAATCCTTTAAATAACGTATGCTCAAAAGAACTCAATTAGGATTACCAGTCCAGGCTAAACCCTAATTGTAACATATACTCAAGAGGTATTATGTCAGGATTACCCGTCCAGGCTAAATCCTTTCTATAACAAGGTCAATAGGATTACTCGTCTGAGCTAAATCCCGTCCACAACAAATGCAGGACCTTATTCATTTCGGGAAAGCGCATATATTCATCGGAATTCAATATTCAATCGGGCTTAACCCTTTTTTTCATCATTTCAAGCATGTATTAAAATTTCTATTATAGCATTCAAGCAATGCATATCAATATAAGTCACATTACATACAAACACAACATTCAATTAACATAATTACATGCTCGATTAAGCTACAAGAACTTACCTCGACACTTGTTCGCGTAAGTAATCTACTAATTCGAAACCTTTTCTTTTCCTCGATCTAACCTCAAATTTCTATTGTCTGGATCTATATAAATAGCTTTAATCATCAATTTCTCATATTTCGTATTCATTTGGACTCAATTTACGTCTTAGGCAAAATTACCATTTTGCCCCTAACTTTTCCATAAATTCCAATTTCGTCCCTAGGCTCGAAAAATGAAACTTGTGCAATTTACTCCCTATTCCAAGCCTAACCAAAATCCCAATACAAAATTTACAGCACATGTATTCATAAAAATTCAGAATTTTTCATCAAATTTCACAACTTTACATTTTAGTCCCTAAATCATGTTTTCATCAAAAAATCACTTTGTAAAAGTTGTTTATCTATCAACAACCTTTCATTTTCTACCATAAACTTCAAATTTTCAGCATATTCATCCATGACCCAAATTTCATACCTTGATAACTTTTCAAATTAATCCCCCAAATAGATAGATTAGACTATCCCGATTTCAAAAATATCAAAATTACTAAAAACGGGACAAGGAAACTTACCCAATTAAGCCTTGAAAGTTTCTTCTCTCTCTTCTAGGGTTTCCATATCATTTTGGGGTTGAAGATGAAAAAATAATAAGATGATATCTTTTATCATCTTTTTAATTAATTAATTATTTCAATTTCCAATTTAGTCCCTACTCTTTTCTAATTTTTTCATGGATGAGTCACCAAAAATCTACATACTCTTCTTTAATGGTCTAATTACCATATAAGGACCTCTAGTTTTGAATTCCATAGCTATTTAATCCTTATAGTTACTAGAATTCAACTTTCACATTTTATGCGTTTTAGTCCTTCTTAGGGGTGAGTATTCGATCGAGTCGAGTCGAATCGAGTCAAAAATTTTCGAGTTAGTCGAGTTAACAAATCCTATTTTAGCAACCGAACTCAATTTGAATTTTTTTCGATTCGAATCGAATCGAGTCAAAAAAATTCGAGTCAAATCGAGTCGAGTTAACAAATCTTATTATTTATACTTAATGTTGCGATTAGATGGACCGATTATTTAACTAGTAGACGAAGTACAAGATTATCTAACTACATGAACAATATAATGATTCTACCTCTTAACTTAATGGTAAACATTTATCAAAACGATGTAGTTTTGCCTTTTAACTTAATTATTTTGAATTTTAACTTTTAAAAAAGTAAACATTTATCAAAACGACGTAGTTTTGTCTTTTCTTATTCGGATTTTCGGATAACTCGAATTGTGTAATTCATATTCGAGTTAAACCAAAAAAACTTAATTTTTTATTCGAGTTGATCCGAATAACTTGATTAACTCAAATAACTCGAACTATTTAATTCAAAATTTGAAATTTTTATCGAGTTTTTCGAATTGAATCGGATTTTGCTCACCCCTAGTCCTTCTCGTAATTAAACACTTAATCGATAAAATTTTTGTATCAAAATTTTCACACGACGCGTCTATCATAATACGGATCATATAATAAAATAAAAATAAACTTTATTTTTGGATCGGATTTGTGGTCTTGAAACCACTGTTCCGATTTCACTAAAAAATGGGCTGTTACAAATGATACTAATTTCACCCCGTTTTTTCCCTATGATTATGATCTCAAACTTATGTATGGGGTTTATAAAGTGTCCTCTTCTGGTGGCATGAAACTAGGTTCTCTTGGCAACATAACCAACTTGAACCCGTGATCACATAACCACTATCAACTGGGAGCCCTATTTATACTTGAACTCATGACCTTATAACTATCAACTGGGAGCCCAAGTTGCAATGCGACATCTTCTAAGGTGATGGTGCACTGCCCAAATGGCAAATGAAATGTGTTGGTGTTCGGGCGCCACCGAATCACCGTGAACTCAAATATACCTTAAAACTATCACAATTTCTCCCCAAAACATAAATACAAAAAGAAAAAAAAATTCTCTTTTTCTTCTGAACACTGATTTTTTCTTTCTTTCTGTTCTCACCCCTACTACTAATCACAAAACTTTCTCCCTTTCCTTCTCTTCAACAAAAAAAATTCAAAAAAAAATCAATTAATTCAACAGATACAGATTTTGCAGTAGGGATAGGGTATATATAGGCTTTTGGAGCCGCCTGACAACCTAGCAGGACCACCGGTGTAGCCTAACACGTAGGCAGCACCACCTAAAAATTTTGAAAAAAATTTTTGTCTCCTTATTACTCTTCACAACTATTTTTTAAATAAAAAAATATACTAGTGCTACTTGACACATTGGCGACACAAAAAAAAATATTTTTAAAAATTTGACATTGGTGCCACCTAACACACCGGCGGCACCAAAAAAATAAAATTTACTGACACCGGTGCTACCTAACAGTCCGACAACAACTATTAAAATTTTATTTTTTTCTTCTTGAATACTCATATTTTTAATAAGTATTTTGAAAAATACACACTGGTGTCGCCTGACAATGTGGCGACACCCAAAATTATATATATTTTAAAAAATCGAAGATTGGCTAATGATGAGGGGGCGATGCCACCAATACGCCAGACGGCATTGACAGACACTATAGATTTCAAGTCATTTTCGTATATCATTTTTCACTTGAATAATTTTCCTAATTAATTAAGGTTATTTAAAAGAAAAAAAAAACCATCCCTATCGTTTACAACCTGGATCTTACAACGAGATTATAAAGCTTGACAAATTAATTGTCCACTAGACTTGATCATGGCTTGACCCGAAGGCCCGCCCGAAAAGTGAGAGAATTTGGGGAAAAATATAGGCCCGAAAAATAGGCTTGGACAAAAAAATAAGGCCCGTTTAAAAAAAGGGCCGAGCCTCAGATAAGGCATTTTTTGCCCGAGCCCGGCCCGGCCCGAATTCACTAAATGACAAAAAATATGATTTTTTTAATGTTATTTTTTGTTGTTTTCTCCCTATTTTGCTACCATTTTACTATTATGTTGCTACTATTTTATTGTTATTGTTTGGATATTGTATAAATCTTATTTTATTGTTAATTTTATTATTATTTTAAAGGTATTTGTTAATTTTGTTATTATTTTAGAGTCATTTGCTTGTTAAGTTGTATTTATCTTAGTGTTATTTAAGTCTACATATTTTTTAAAATTTATTTTCAATTTGTTAGGAAATATTTATTTTGATATTTTTAGTATTTTTAATGTATTATATATATTTAAAAATTATATAAAAATAATATAAAAAATTAATACGAGCGGGCCAGGTTGAACCCGGATTTTAACATTTTTATTCGGGTTGGACTTGGATAAAATTTTAGGCCCATTTTTTAGGCCAGGCCGGGCCCGAGCCTAATAAATGGGCCTCAATTTTTAGTTGAACCCAACCCGACCCGGCCAATGAGCAGCTCTACTGTGGAGCCATAAAAATTCCTTAAAATTAATTTTTACTTTCTAATTAACCACCTTATATCTAACATTCTGTCCATTCATGGAACTTTCTTTTAAGTTTTAATAAATGATAAATATCTACTTCCTTTTTCTTTTTTATCTTAAATAGCTTACCTTTTCTTTTTATTTTTTTCTTTTTGAGAAAATCTTAAATAGCTTTGTAAGAACCCATTTATGCCCGGGACCCATTAACCAGTCCATTAACCCATTAAAATAACCAAAACAAAACAAAAATTAAAACCAAATGAAAAACCCAAATAAAATAACAGTCTATTTTACAGTTTTTTTTTACAAACCCAAAAGAATTACAATAGCCCAAATTAGCCCGAACCTAGCCCAAACAATCACTATCCACTAAGCCCAAAGCAAAAACAGCCAGCAAAAACCTTAGGGTTTCCATCAGCGCCGCACACAGCCCCAACAGCAAGTCACCCCGCGCCACGTCGCCACCGTACGGCCTCCGTACGCCACCCTCGTGCCTCCACATCGCCTTGTACCAGCGAAAACAAGGACAAACGACAGGAAACTAAGAAAATATCGTATTTTCATTCGGGCTATAAAACTAAGAGGAATTTTTGTAATTTTCTTTTAGAGATTGTTTTTTCGCACACATGTACAGAGAAATATACAGAAAGAAAAAAGATGATTTACCTTTTTGGATTCACTGGTGTTCTTGCTTTTTACTTTGATTTCGGATTTTCTTTTTGATTTTTTTTGATACATTTGAAGTAAAAATAAACGAATAGAAAAGGAGGGTTTACCGAAAATCGCTCGTGGTCGCGTCGTTGGAGAGCCTTTCTCCTTCGTGAAATCGAACCCAAGAGGTGTCGGTTGCTCCCTTCTTTTGGCTTTCTGGGTTGGGATGGTTTAGCTGTTAAACGATTCAAGAAAGGGCTGAAAAGCCCTCTTTCGGCGCCTCCGACCACCGTGTATGACAGAGCCCCGGCGGGGCTACGACGGAGGACCGTCGGACTCTTGGATTGCTTAAAAAAGCTTTTAGAGAGAAAGAATGAAGTTTTTTTTAAGGGGGTATTCAAATGATTTTTTGGTCTAAAATTTTACTTATATACACTGTTTAAAACGGCACCATTTTTTTGCTTTGGTTTAATTGCTAAACGACGCCGTTTAATAGCATTGACCCGATTACTCGACCCGTTGAAAGGGGATCCGCGTGTTTTATAGCCTTTGGGTTATTTACACTACAGGCCCCTCCGCTTTTTTCAGTTGTTTTAATTAGAACCTTATTTCTATATTTTTATATTTTAATTTCTCCTTGGAATTTGTGCATTATTTCAATTTGATACCCGTCTAAACGCAATGTTTTCGCAACTTGGAATATTTGTTTTTTTAATTCCTGTCCATTTGTGTGTATCTTATTTCGATCCTTAATTCTATTTTAATAATTTCATTTGTTTATAAATTATCCTCTTGATGTTGTTTTTATTTCAATTGAGTTTTTTCATTTTATTCATTTTAAATATTTTTTTATTATATAAAATTCATTATTTGTTTTAATATATATTGTTTGAATTATATTGTATATATTATTTTCGCATTATTTTAGTTGTTATTCTTTTAATTCTCCTTTATATGTATATATATTTTCTTCTAAATCTATTTATATATAATTTACTTCCTTTAAAGATCCTATTTTAGTATATATTGTTTAACATCTTCATATATATATATTTTTATACATGTGTTATTACTATTAAGTCTTTCATCTTATGTATGTTACCAACTTTAAGTTAATATATATATATATATTTTAAATAATTTTGAATATCATTTACTTTAAATTTCTTCTTGTGTAATATTTATTTTTCATCCATATCTTATTATGCTTGTTTTTATTATAAAATTTATTTCAAATCTTCTCATGCATTGCCTATTTCTTTTTAAAATTGTTATACATATAATTTAGGTTAAAATTGCATGTATATATTAGTTTCAAATTTCTTTTTTCTCTATTTATTTTAAATTCATTTATTATCATGCAAAAATCTGTTTTATATTTTATTAATTTGCCATATGGCTCATATTGAAATATGATATGTTGTGAAATTATCGCCATTGTATATTTTGAATTGTATGTTCATATTATTATTCTTGTCATCCATTTGTACAAAGTTGTATTCATGTATTATTATTCCATGCTCTATGTTATATTTTTGTTTCTCATTATCGAATAGTGATTCAATAAAAGCATTTTGAGTCGATTTTAAAATCGCTTATTTAAAAGTTTTTAAAACAAGGCAATATTTGATGTTTGGAAGTTCGAGGAATTGCGCCCTAACGTACTGGGTGTCAATTCTTCGTTCGACCAAATAACCAAATATCCTTTTGATCGCATATTTTGAAAATCAAAGATGATCTCGGTATCGAGGTATAAACGTGTCATATCCTAACGTGCTGGATGTGATGTTTTTATTCCTTTGGAATGAATGAATCTTGAGATTCAATTCAAAATTAATTAACATTCTTTAAAAAGTATCACACCTTAAACATTTTCAAGTTTTCAACGCAAGGACACTAATTAATCAATTTGGTACCAGTTTTTGGGCGTACGAGGGTGCTAATCCTTCCTCATACGTAACCGACTCCCGAACCCGTTTTCCTATTTCGCAGACCAAAATTATTTTTACAAGGTGATCCAATCCCACCTAAACAAAAAGGGTTGGTGGCGACTCTACTATATATTTTTATGTCGATCACCGTTTTTCCAAAACTCTAAAAAATGGTTTTGACAGCTTGGCGACTCCACTGGGGACTGGTTGAAAGTCAGGCCATAGATTGATTAACTCTTGTCCTTTTTATTAAAAATTTGGAAAATTATTTTGAAAAATCACGTTCTTTTGATGCATTTGTTGGTGCTATGATTAAATCTTGTAGAATACTCTTGCATTGCATTGCATGACCGTTGTGGTCATACCTTTTAAGTGGGAGTGAGAAACTATGCCTTCGTGAGGTTTTCACCTCCGTATGGGCTAGTGGACTGCTTCCGGGATACATCCGTACCTATGTATTCGTGAGGTTTTCACCTCCGCATGGGCATAGAGAAATGTATTCCCCGGAACCGAACTCGATCCATATGAGCCTATAATGGGTGAGGATTGAGGAATCTGCTGGTTCAGGTACCCTCTCGTCAGAACCAAACCACATATAGTGAACCCTAAGAGCTAACCCTAGGTAGAGCCACGCCAAACCCTAGTGGTCACACGGTTAGGTACTTTATTCTGTTGTTTATTTCTCTTGTGCTAACGTGTTTCTTTTGTTTTCATTGCATTGCATCGTATCATCTTAGAAAGGAGGTGTTGATTCATATTCGATTGCTAAATAGAAGAGTTTGTCATAAGGAAATGGGTTACTTGATAAAGTGGATTATAATACGGTCGTTCACACATAGTCCAGGTAAACAACGAGAGAAGGCTGATAGTCCGCAGAAGACTACAAGACTTTGCCCGAGGATTCAAGCCGACAAGGATTATTTGAGAGTCATCATGTCTCAATTTTCTTAAAGAAGCTTATGAACATCGCAGAGGATAAGTGAGTGAAGAGGTACAGCCTGGACCAAGCAACAAGGAGCTAGAAGAGGCATCTATTGAGAAAGTTCACGGGACACGACCATAACATCCGGATACGAAGAAAAGGATTGGTGTTTTCACCTGGACTATGAGGACAAAGCCGCATATGCAATCCGTTTTATGTAAAGAAATTTATTTTTTAGAAAAGTTCTTCTAATGGAATTGAATTCATAATCAACGCCTCTCTTTCTTTTTGCACTCATTCCATGCATTTGCATTGCATTTCATGCATTTGCATTACACATGCATTAAAATTTGTAGAAAGACCCTAATTAGGTGAGATTATTTCAGTTAACCTAGAAGACATGGAACAAAGGTTGGAGAGATTAGAGCAAAGGTAAATACTGATGCAAGAGCAGTTGGCCAAAATTCAATAGGATATGCGAGATCAAATGAATATTATGAGCCAATTAACCCAATTACTAGTCGGAAGGCTTAAAAAAGGGAGTGACCCAGTGGTCAACAGTGTGGATGATGATGAAGACATCGTTTATTCCCCAATAAGTGTCCCGACTCAAGCAGACACGCATTCGCATGGGGTACCCGTCATTATCGGACCCAAATGTCAGACTGATACCTTGGCCCTGTTAAACTTATCGATGGGCTCAGGTTTTAACCCGAAAGATGATCGAGCCAAACCGGTTGTTCTGGCAGAAACAAAGAAAAAAAGAGAGTGGACATCAAAGGTCCCGAAGAAGAAGGAAAGGGAAGTGAATAGTACGAGTAGGTATAACAAGGGCCATTCGAAGCCGTTTATAGTAAACCAGCCAAAGAAGGCAGTTACCAGTTCTCAGGTCTCCCCAAGGCAAGAACCTAATGCAAGACCAAACTCAGAGAAACCCTAATTCGCACCCATCCCAATCACATATAGGGAGTTGTACCAAATTTTGTTTGAAGCACATGTTGTATCCTCTTTTTACGTGGAACCAATACAGCCTCCATACCCTAAATGGTACGATGTGAACGCCCAATGCGAATACCATGCAGGAATTACGGGGTACTCGATGGAAAACTGCACCGCTTTCAAGAAATTAGTCGAAAAATTAAAATTCGATGATCCCTCTGGTGCAGAAAATTTGTTACCCAATCTTTCTGTTAAAGGGGTAAACATTGTAAGTTCCATGATAGATAAGGGGAGGAGATCCAAGAATGCATCGAGCTCAGGGCCCTAGTGCAAAGCCTGATCGATAACAAATTGAAGAGATCAAAGTCCCGGTGGGAACGTTGGGGAATCTAAACATTAATGACATATTCGAAGAGGGAACCAAGGAATAGACTTTTCCAAGCTTCTACCTTTACGTACTTAGGAAGATCTTAAACAATGGGACTGTGGAAGGGATCCTTGTATTTTAGAACCAATTCAGAGTAATGTACAAAACGCACTTGTTGCTTTAAGCCTAGAAGCAATAAGATTTCTTTTGTGAAATAGGCTTGTGTCCAGAATTTTTGTTTCAATAAAATGCATCTTTCTAAGTAAATATTTTCATTCTTCACATTTCATACTATACATTATTTGGTTTTTAGAATATTCTTTCATTCTTTATTCATGACCATACGATAAATAATCATCCTTAGAATCATTTATTCTTTGGATTGCCCTCGTACCGAGGTTCCCAGATATCAACGACATGAGCGACGTTGTTACTGACTCCCTTTTTGAAGGAGATATGGGTCTAAGGGATCTAAGGATTTTGAAGATGACAGAGGTTGTAGCCTATCTTTCGATTTGTTAAGGATGGTAGAACAAGTGAAAATAGACTCTACTTCGCAAAGGGTCAGTAGACGTTGCGAGTTTAGGAAAGGGGCAAATATCGAAGCCTAATTCACCACAAGGCAAGACATCATTGAGCTATTTTCAAGAATTCAAGATGTTTTCGCACGATCATACCAAGGCACGCTAGGCTACTGAAACGTGGGTATGCTGTTAAGATTAGTGTTTAATGAACCCATGCTAATGGTTCTACAATAGTCAGGCTAATCATGAGGTTTAAGATACTGGTCTACCCAGAAAGGGGAATTGCATCAAATGCCAAATTGAGGAAGACAGGACTTATGTGCCTCCTCCATTTTTTCTATATGTGGGGCATAGATATTATGAGGCCAATCTCGTCAAAAGCATCTAGCTGACACCAATTCATCTTTGTTGTTGTCAATTACTTCACTAAGAGGGTGAAGGTCGCTTCATATGCCAAAATTGCAAAGTCAACAGTCATCAAATTCAAATTCAAATTCGAATCCAAATCCAAATCCAAATTTGAATTCAAATTCAAATTCAAAAAGTGGCAACAAAAAATGTCAAAAAAAAACATAATTGCACAATTTCAAAGATTTACAGTCTATTCAAAGATCAGACACCATATCAGTGCAGCAAAGGCAGCCAAAAAAGAGACTGAGACTTGTAAAGATTGGCATACAGAAGTTACTATTTACCTTCTATGCTTATCAAACGTTGGCCAGGACTATCACCGGGGCAACACATTTCTCATTGGTTTCGCCCATTGAAGTCGAAATTCCTTTTTTCTGAGTTTTATCAGAACTGAGGTTGGATGAGGCAGAATGGATTTAATCCCGATATGATCAGTTGAATTTGAAGAGAAAATCTGTCACGGTCAGATGATGTGAGATTACAACAAAAAGGTTCGCCTTAGAAAATTTCGTGATAGGGCTTTGAAGAAGATTTTTCCCATGCAAAAGGGACTTCAGAAGAAAGTGGATGCCAAACTGGGAAGGACTTTATGCAGCAAAGAAGGCCTGTTCTGGGGAAGCATGGATATTGTCTGAGATAGATAGCAAGGACCTGCCCAATCCGGTGAATTTAAAATTCAATAAGAAGTTTTCCAAAGAGTAAAACAAAAAAAAAAACACAAAACAAAAAAGGAAAAGAAAGAAAAAGAAGAAAAAGGAGATGCTAAGGTGAAAACCCGTAAAGGGCGATTTGAGACCAAAGAGGATTTGAGTTGAAAACTCGAAAAGGGCGACTCAAATTTTGATAAAAAATGAGGCATACAGCAGTCTTGCTATACTTGAATTAAGAATGAAGAAGTATGCTACGTCTTGGGGCATCGACAAAGTACTACGGATCCCCTAAACACATATTGAGCTCAAAATGGTCCTCAAGAAGTTGGAACAGAGAAGCTCAGGCTGCGATATCTGGGGCACCTAGTTCCCCTTTTACCCATTTTAAATTTGTTATTTGTGATTATATTATTCTTTTCAAAATAGGTTCGCAATAAATTTCCTTCTTGATTGCGATTGCCATCTTTGCTTAACTTATTTGTTTCGAGCTATGCTCCTAATTGATTTCCTTTTTGTCCATTGTTATGATCTTTTTCAAGCATTTTGCATTGAAATAACGATTAGTGGACTAATAATACTTTCATGAAAGGAGTTTCGCATATTACTCTGGAAGCTTCTGAATAACACAAGAACTTGAAACAGGACTATTGTTTAAAACTCACCAAGTTTAAGGAAGAGTCTAAGCTGAGACTATCTCTTTGGATTTTTGTCAAAAATGGTGGTTGAACAAAATGACAAAATATTGCATCGGTGATACGATCTTGACGAAAAATGGGCAATGTTAACCCAAGCGTAAAAGGGAAATCATTCGTAAGAAAAAATGATATTCTGCATCCATGCAAATATCATGCATACACAGGTGGTTAGGTCACTTGGGGAGCGATCAGTTGATTGAACAAGTTACAGTCCTCTACCCCTGAGTTGCGGTGGTATGGATGGAAAATGATACAAGTCCTGTACCCTTGAATAGCAATAGGATGGATTGAAGAAGAAACAAATCCTACATTTTGGAGTCGCAGTGGGATGGATTCAGATCTTATACCCCTAAGCCACAATGAGATGAACCCTGAAGTTACAATGGGGGCAAACCTGTTGAGTAAGATATAATCATTTTCTCGGGTTTTCTGTCGAGAATACCAGCCGAACAAGAGGGCAGCATAATACGTCAGTGATAAGGCCTTAATAAACAATGAGCGATGACATCTTAAACTTTTAACCAAGGATCATTCTCATGACATTCTGCATTCATGCAAATGTCATCCATAATCATTTAGTTAGGAGCATTCGATTTATTCTGATCATTGCATCTTAATCATTGTAAAAAAACCATTCTCATGACATTCTGTATTCATCCATAATACATTTAGTTAGAAGCATTGGATTCATTCTGATCATTGCATCCTAACCATTTTGCATAAGCATAAACACATAAAACTGATTTTACAAGATAAGTCCCCCAAAGGACGGGGTCACAACGTCGGTAAATTAGTAGATCTGGTCTTTCTGAGTTTGCAGCGAAGCAGATCGAAGATTGTAGTCTTCTCTTCCTAAAATAGCAAGGAAGCGCATGAAGATTTGATTTCGTTCCTCGAGGTAGTGATGGAGCGGATCGGTTAAAGATTGCAGATCTTATCTCACGGAGCAGTAGTGAAACAGATCGAACTCTGAATTTCTATCTCCTCGAAGTTCCAGTGGAGTAGGTTGAAGCTACAAATCCCTCCTCCCTGAGTTTACAATGAGGATCAATCCGTATTTATTTGAAGTTTCAGCAGAGAAGATTGAGGTTATGAATCTCTTCTCTCTGAATTTATATCTTCTCGAAGTTCTAGTGGAGTAGGTTGAAGCTACAAATCCCTCCTCCCTGAGTTTACAATGAGGATCAATCCGTATTTCTTTGAAGTTTCAGCAGAGAAGATTGAGGTCACGAATCTCTTCTCTCTGAATTTCTATCTCCTCGAAGTTCCAGTGGAGTAGGTTGAAGCTACAAATCCCTCATCCCTGAGTTTACAATGAGGATCAATCCGTATTTCTTTGAAGTTTCAGTAGAGAAGATTGAGGTTACGAATCTCTTCTCTCTGAATTTCTATCTCCTCGAAGTTCCAGTGGAGTAGGTTAAAGCTACAAATCCCTTCTCCTTGAGTTTACATGGAGGATCAGTCCTTATTTCTTTGAAGTTTCAGCAGAGAAGATTGAGGTTATGAATCTCTTCTCTCTGAATTTCTATCTCCTCAAAGTTCCAGTGGAGTAGGTTGAAGCTACAAATCCCTTCTCCCTGAGTTTACATGGAGGATCAGTCCTTATTTCTTTGAAGTTTCAGCAGAGAAGATTGAGGTTACAAATCTCTTCTCCCTGAATTTCTTATCTCCTCAAAGTTTCAATGGAGTAGGTTGAAGCTACAAATCCCTCCTCTCTGAGTTTACAATGAGGATCATTCCGTATTTCTTTGAAATTTCAATAGAGAAGATTGAGGTTACGAATCTCTTCTCTCTGAATTTCTATCTCCTCGAAGTTCCAGTGGAGTAGGTTGAAGCTACAAATCCCTTCTCCCTGAGTTTACATGGAGGATCAGTCCTTATTTCTTTGAAGTTTCAGCAGAGAAGATTGAGGTTACGAATCTCTTCTCTCTGAATTTCTATCTCCTCGAAGTTCCAGTGGAGTAGGTTGAAGCTACAAATCCCTTCTCCCTGAGTTTACATGGAGGATCAGTCCTTATTTCTTTGAAGTTTCAGAAGAGAAGATTGAGGTTACGAATATCTTCTCCCTGAATTTCTTATCTCCTCGAAGTTCCAGTGGAGTAGGTTGAGGCTACAAATCCCTCCTCCCTGAGTTTACAATGAGGATCAATCCGTATTTCTTTGAAGTTTCAGCAAAGAAGATTGAGGTTACGAATCTCTTCTCTCTGAATTTCTATCTCCTCGAAGTTCCAGTGGAGTAGGTTGAAGCTACAAATCCCTCCTCCCTGAGTTTACAATGAGGATCAATCCGTATTTCTTTGAAGTTTCAGCAGAAAAGATTGAAACTACAAATCTCTTCTCTCTGAATTCTTATCTCCTCAAAGTTCCAGTGGAGTAGGTTGAGGCTACAAATCCCTCCTCCCTGAGTTTACAACGAGGAACGATCCTTATTTCTTTAAAGTTCCAGTAGAGTAGATTGAAACTACGAATCTCTTCTCCCTAAAATTACATCGGAATTGGATCAAAGCGCTAGTTCCTATGCCCTTGAAGATGTAGTGGGGTGGAATGAAACTACTCCAAGAAGAAAAGCACAGAAAGAAGTCAAAGAATTGAAGACTGGGCAAAAATGGTCCGTTTTGAAGTCTTTGCTCCATTCTCGTTACACGACAACGAGCAAAGAGGGGCAGCTGTAAGAACCCATTTATGCCCGGGGCCCATTAACCAGTCCATTAACCCATTAAAATAACCAAAACAAAACAAAAATTAAAACCAAATGAAAAACCCAAATAAAATAACAGTCCATTATACAATTTTTTTTTTACAAACCCAAAAGAATTACAATATCCCAAATTAGCCCGAACCTAGCCCAAATTAGCCTGAACCTAGCCCAAATTAGCCTGAACCTAGCCCAAACAATCACTACCCACTAAGCCCAAAGCAAAAACAGCCAGCAGAAACCCTAGGGTTTCCACCAGCGCCGTACACAGCCCCAACAGTAAGTCACCCCGCGCCACGTCGCCACCGTACGGCCTCCGTACGCCACCCTCGTGTCTCCACGTCGCCTTGTACCTGCGAAAACAAGGACAAATGACAGCAAACCAAGAAAATATCGTATTTTCATTCGTGCTATAAAACTAAGAGGAATTTTTGTAATTTTTTTTAGAGATTGTTTTTTTCGCACACATGTACAGAGAAATATACAGAAAGAAAAAAGGTGATTTACCTTTTTGGATTCACTGGTGTTCTTGCTTTTTACTTCAATTTCGGATTTTCTTTTTGATTTTTTTTTGATATATTTGAAGTAAAAATAAACGAATAGAAAAGGAGGGTTTACCGAAAATCGCTCGTGGTCGCGTCGTCGGAGAGCCTTTCTCCTTCGCGAAATCGGACCCAAGAGGCGTCGGTTGCTCCCTTCTTTTGGCTTTTTGGGTTGGGATGGTTTAGCTGTTAAACGATTCAAGAAAGGGCTGAAAAGCCCTCTTTCGGCGCCTCCGACCACTGTGTATGACAGAGCCCCGGTGGGGCTACGGCGGAGGACCGCTGGACTCTTGGATTGCTTAAAAAAGCTTTTAGAGAGAAAGAATGAAGTTTTTTTTTAAGGGGGTATTCAAATGATTTTTTTGGTCTAAAATTTTACTTATATACACTATTTAAAACGTCACCATTTTTATGCTTTGGTTTAATTGCTAAACGACGCCGTTTAATAGCATTGACCCGATTACCCGACCCGTTAAAAAGGGATCCGCGTGTTTTATAGCCTTTGGGTTATTTACACTACAGGCCCCTCCGCTTTTTTCACTTGTTTTAATTAGAACCTTATTTCTATATTTTTATATTTTAATTTCTCCCTGGAATTTGTGCATTATTTCAATTTGATACCCGTCTAAACGCAATGTTTTCGCAACTTGGAATATTTGTTTTTTTAATCCCTGTCCATTTGTGTGTATCTTATTTCGATCCTTAATTCTATTTTAATAATTTCATTTGTTTATAAATTATCCTCTTGATGTTGTTTTTATTTCAATTGAGTTTTTTCATTTTATTCATTTTAAATATTTTTTTATTATATAAAATTCATTATTTGTTTTAATATATATTGTTTGAATTATATTGTATATATTATTTTCGCATTATTTTTGTTGTTATTCTTTTAATTCTCCTTTATATGTATATATATTTTCTTCTAAATCTATTTATATATAATTTACTTCCTTTAAAGATCCTATTTTAGTATATATTGTTTAACATCTTCATATATTATTTTTTTTATACATGTGTTATTACTATTAAGTCTTTCATCTTATGTGTGTTACCAACTTTAAGTTAATATATATATATATTAAATAATTTTGAATATCATTTACTTTAAATTTCTTCTTGTGTAATATTTATTTTTCATCCATATCTTATTATGCTTGTTTTTATTATAAAATTTATTTCAAATCTTCTCATGCATTGCCTATTTCTTTTTAAAATTGTTATACATATAATTTAGGTTAAAATTGCATGTATATATTAGTTTCAAATTTCTTTTTTCTCTATTTATTTTAAGTTCATTTATTATCATGCAAAAATCTGTTTTATATTTTATTAATTTGCCATATGGCTCTGATTGAAATATGATATGTTGTGAAATTATCGCCATTGTATATTTTGAATTGTATGTTCATATTATTATTCTTGTCATCTATTTGTACAAAGTTGTATTCATGTATTATTATTCCATGCTCGATGTTATATTTTTGTTTCTCATTATCGAATATTGATTCAATAAAAGCATTTTGAGTCGATTTTAAAATCGCTTATTTAAAAGTTTTTAAAACAAGGTAATATTTGATGTTTGGAAGTTCGAGGAATTGCGCCCTAACGTGCTGGGTGTCAATTCTTCGTTCGACCAAATAACCAAATATCCTTTTGATCGCATATTTTGAAAATCAAAGATGATCTCGGTATCGAGGTATAAACGTGTCATATCCTAACGTGCTGGATGTGATGTTTTTATTCCTTTGGAACGAATGAATCTTGAGATTCAATTCAAAATTAATTAACATTCTTTAAAAAGTATCACACCTTAAACATTTTCAAGTTTTCAACGCAAAGACACTAATTAATCAATTTGGTACCAGTTTTTGGGCGTACGAGAGTGCTAATCCTTCCTCGTACGTAATCGACTCCCAAACTCGTTTTCCTATTTCGCAGACCAAAATTATTTTTATAAGGTGATCCAATCCCACCTAAACAAAAAGGGTTGGTGGCGACTCTACTATATATTTTTAAGTCGATCACCGTTTTTCCAAAACTCTAAAAAATGGTTTGGACAAGCGTACTTATCTGTTTTAATTGGTATTTAATAATTATATTTTAAAAATATTTTTGTACTTGTTAATTAATTATTAGAATAATATATAAAATAAAATAATTTCATATTAATAATAAATACATGTGAACTGATGTATGACATTCGCATTAGTAAGTTAACATTATCGTTAACTTTTTCATTTAATTATGATGAATTTAATGAAAGATAATAATTCGAGGACTAAATAGAGGATTAAATAAAAGGAACTAAAAAAAGATAAAATAATTTTATTGAAGAAGTCAAACCAAATACACATAGGGAGCTCCGCCCATTAATGCGGTAACACATCCCACAAAACAAAAGAAACCAACAGTTAGAAAAGGCAAACAATAGCCAAAAAAAAAAAAAAAGAGAAAAGAAGCAGGTGAAAACCCATCGTCTGCCCCAGTTGCGCATGCATGTCCGATAAAAGCAGCAACACCGACTGGATCTTTCACCGATCAATGAACAAGGATGAAGACGCATCAACCTGCCAGTAAGAACACAGATCTGGCCAGAAAAAACCCCTTTCACGGAACTCACCTTCTAGATCAGCTGCATCCCCATCGGTCACTGTCCACCGTTGACAGAATAGAGGCTGGTCCGTCCTCCACCCAATAAACATCTCGCTTCCGAATATAGCCTTCACGGGCTTACAGGTGAGCCATCATATTCCCTCATCGCTTAATATGTTGGAACTTGAATCGTTCAAAACCCACCACCAGCTGTTTCGCATCCCAGACAAAGGCGCTCACCGGTGAACGATCAGTGGCCGCACATTGTAGTTTGGAGATAAGCACCGCGGAGTCACCTTCGATCTCTACCCAGTGAAAGTCCAGATCCCAGGAAAATCGGATAGCCCGCACACAGGCCAGAGCTTCCGCAGACAGAGGACAAGGTATGTGGTCCTTCCAAAAGCACTCCGACCCTAACAACAGCCCCTCGGTATTTCTAATCACTACTCCTGCGCTTGCGGCCTGTAGATTGGTGAAGAATCCCGCATTAAAATTGACGCAGACCCATGGATCAGTAAGAGCCTGCTAGAGCAGCGGCCCAGGAGCCACAACACCGGCGCGATTCAACGAAAGGGATTCCAACTCCCGTATATAACCTAAAACAGATATAATTATTGTAGGAGTAGTCTGAAAAATACCCTCGTGAATTATTTTGTTCCTAGAAGTCCATATAGCCCAAATAATGATAATAGATAGTTGCACCTGTCTCTCATTATTAGCAAACAACTGACCAATCCATCGAATGGGTGTATCTTCGACCTCCGGAGCAGGAGTCCAAATGATACCCAATCTGTGCCAAACCTCTAGTATACTAGAGCAATACTGACAGACAAGAAGAATAGTTCCGGGGCCACTGCCATAGCGTGGACACATCCGATCTGTCCTGATTTTGCTTTGATATAAATTAGCCTTTGTAGGAAGATAATTGTTAATGTAACGCCAGCATGTAATTTTCATTTTTTCGAGCACCTGACCCTCGAATAAATGTCTGTAAATTTGTTTTGTGTTTAGGTCAATGCTAATGTATCTATCACCATCGGACCCTAGGAAGCAACGTAACAGAAGCTTGTAACCACTCCAGACTGAGGGCTAGTTTGGATGGGCGGTGTGTTTATCTCCGGTGAGGTTAAAAACAGCGGTGGCGGTGAGATTAGTTACTGTAGCGGTGAGATTGGACATCTTTATAGCTTGTGAGATTAGAAACAATGGTGGAATGTGTGTTTGGATTCAAATGCATTTTGTAGCGGTGAGGTGAGAATATAAAATGACAATTAAGGGCATTAGATTAGAATTGATATATAATAGAAGTTTTTAAATTATTTTACTTATATAAAATTATTAAAGTATGTGAATTTATAAATTTATTTAATAAAATATCAAAATGTATCTCATCAATATTTTATTATAAATATTTTAATGAATTATATAATCAATTTAAATTATTTATTAGATAAAATAAAAATTATTTTTAATTTTTATAGTTAAATATTCTTTTATAACAATGATAAATATTATTTTTGCAAATAGTAACATTATACTTGGATCAAATTTTGAAGTATCTAAAGCGAATGATTTTTAATAAAAAAATATAGTAACATAAGACATAACAAGTTTCATTATTACTAGAAATTAGATTATGATACAAAATTATTTTTACATATATTGATTCATTAAACTATTTGCAATGGTTTCCCTTAATATTGCAATTTCAAGGTCACTTTCTTTATTAGAAGAACTCGATTCACCTCTATCAAAATGGCACTGTAGAAGTCTATGACAAGAAATTAATGAAAAATACCTTCAAAAATCAGATTATTGCAAATGAAAGTCATATGAAGTTAATACTCATGAAAGTTTTTTTGTCAAATATCATATAAAGCAACAATTTTGCTTAATCTCCGATTACTTCAAGATCCAACCAAAGAATAACATTTTTTCTTTTAAAGTATAAAACAACATAAAGGAACCAACTATAGATGAGTGTAATTTTATTCTATTAATGTGAAATTACTGACACTCAAATGGCATTAGAGTCAAAGTCGAGAACTCTAGGCGACTATGTAGCTCAACTCTTCATTTTGCATGAATATGAGTGTAGGATATGAATCTCCAAATACATGAAAAACTTATGTCAAAATTAACTAAAGGAGAAATTTTAAGGTCAGACAAGAACAATGGTGAACTATTTGTACCTAAAACAACATAATAAGGCTTGTTATTTTTATTTTTATTTTGGAAAAGGAAAAACCACAATGTCCAAAACAAAATGCGAGAGGATATACCACCACCCAGAAAATAAAAAGAGATGTAATAAAATTTACCATATAAACATAAATTAAAGACCCTACTTGGAAGGTATTAATAATGGGATGAAGAGCAAAAGAGAGCTTCCTCGCAAAAGAAAGCATCAATGTGTACCACTTTGTGGAATCTCTTTTGACTTAAACAAACATACCAAAACATAAAGCATTTTCATTAAATCTCCTCTCCAAATCTCAAATTTCTCACATCCCTTGTAACTTGAAGCTCTCACATGGACATTTCCTAAAAACAAAGCATTCATTTTCAAGGACCAGAGCCCCATAACTTGAAGTTTTCCACACTTTAAGCTAGCAGTCATCATGTACTCAAAGACATAAACCTACACAAGTATTAAGCTAAAAGTAAGCAAAGAAAATACCTTAAAAAACCAAGCAAGCTTAACTCCATGAGAAGCAAAAGAGCGCTTTGGACCAAAAGTTTTCAACTTCAACGCATAAGATTGAAGGCACAAAAACAAACTTTTGAAACATGCAAAATAAAAAAGGCAAAGAAACCCACAAGTTCAAAATTCATGGCTTTAGATTCCTCAAAGTTAAAGCTTTTTGGAAAAGGAAAAAAAAAAAGAGGTGGAAACTAAAAATCCATGATTTTCAACGTCCTAAAAAAGAGAAAAATGGGCAAAGAGGATGAAGAAGAATAAAGAAAAGGAATAAAAAGAGGGTGTTTTCAAGCGCATTCACTGTTAAATCCCAAAAAGAAAAAATGAACCGTTGCCATCATTAAGAACCTCCCATAGATCTCTCTCAACTTTTTTTCTATCTTTTTCTTTTGAATCTATCATCCTTTGTTTTGTCACCCCCATATGAATAAGCCACAGATCATACTTGATTGCAAAACATAAATTTGATTGCAAAGCAGAAGATCATAAGAGAAACCAAACAAAGTAAAGATGCCAATTATACGATGAAAATGCGAGGTTTTTATTTCTAAGCATAGAGCCTAATCTTTTTAAGGAAAAAATGTATGAAAGTCCTCCAGAGAGCACAAGTACAGGATAAGTTAAAGGTTCAAGCTTCAACTATCCAAATTAACCAAAAAAATAGAATAATAACAGAACAAATAAAAATACTCAAGGGTAGAACAAATTAAGTAATGCAACAAGACGGATGAGGGACATAAGTCATGTCATCCAAGAATTAAAAGACCTTGGCGACAACTTAATTTGTGACTAGAACTAACCATGCGAGGCTTGAAAGATCCAGAGTTGCGTCGGGCTTCATGCTCCAAAACGATAATGCATCACCCATCTTTGGTCTCACGAGAAAGTCCTCCTTTCCACATTCGGATAATTCATTCCACCAAGGCACAAAGACTTGATGTTCCCCCTTTCTTTGAAGGAAACAACTGTCTCTCCTCCTTCTTCAACATCTAAGGTGTAAAATGGTTAAAGAAAGTAGAAAAAGAGCAAATGAGAACTTCCACACAATGCACTAGGATAATAAAACACGGGGAAAGGTATGTTATATGTTCATGGTACTTACAGTGTACATAAGGGACAAAGAGTAGCTATCTGGTGGCCCGTTCCTAGTATTGACCTCATCCTTGAAGTAGTCATAGTGAGGCTCATATTTTTGGCCAACTTCATAGTGAAGAACTTGTAGTCCTTCCCCATGCTCTACATATTATTGCGTTGCCATGAGTAACTTCACTACCATGGATAGCATAAACAAAGAAACTGATCTAAAGCAGATCCTAAGGAAGAAATTACACTAGTAAAGGCATTAAAAACAATTGAGTGTGACTGATAAATTCGGATAGATTCAGATACTAGTACAGACCGACTGGCATAAAGGTAAAATCCGCAATCCTTTTCTTAATGCTCTTAATAATCTTATCACGTCCTCTAGGTAGAAATGTTCCAGAACTTGTACGTACACTGCGCAAACATCCATGACATCTAATATAATAGAAGATTTAAAGAAGAAACAAAAACAAAACTATATATGAAATCATAGTAATAATTACATACCTATTATCTTCACTCTTGCGGTTTTATTATCAACAACTTTTGACTTCTTTATATGAGGCTTGGCAAGATCAATCAGTATTCACATTCCTCCATGGAATGCCAATTTTTTACAACTAGAAGTTAGTTTAGGATTAGCTAAAAGATACATGTTAAAAGTATGAACTTTATTTGCCTTCCCTTTCACCTTGGATTAAATCATCTTATAACATAAGAATCGTCGCCAAATTACTAAGAATATTTAAGATACATTTCTCTATACATAAATCTCATTGCATTTTCAGCTTCAAGTACTAGAATACAAGAAGTGTCACTAAGCTTGAAATTTGAAATAAAATATCTCAAAAGGCTAATAGCTTACAAAAATAAAAATAAATAAATAAAAAAAGACTGCTTGCTTCACTAGTAGTTTCAATTGCAATCTTGTTTGGTTAGAGTTGAATATAAAATTAAAGAGGAGCAGAAGAAAATAAGTGAAATATTCATCAAAAATCTTGAGAAATCGACCAAGAAATTATGGTAGATAAAAGCTCTAGGCTCCCAAGAGATGGCTTCAACCTTGCTGCTCTCTCTGTCTTCATCAACATAACTTCTAGCAATTCAAAAAAAATGGCTTCAAAACAACGCGGTTATTATCGGATCGCCTTCCAACACAACCAAAATTTAAAGGAAAAAAAACTAACTAACTTTGTCGACGACGTTATGCACGATGGAGCACAAATCGTTGGGCTTAGGAGAATTTGGGAGTCACCGCTAGGAATGTAAAGATTCCGAGGCCCAAAAGAATCAAAATGAGGAAGGTAAAGATGACGAGCATGGCTAAAAACATAATTGAGGATGAGGATTTCGAGGCGGAAGGTGAGAAGACACAGGCTTTGCCATTAGTCTTTGAAAACCAGGAGATCGAGACCTGGAATTGCTTCGACTGGAGTTCCCTTTGCATATGGAAAGTATGGGTATTTTTGTCTAATGAAAACACCAACTGCTCACTGACTTTTAATTGCTGCTTTCACTCCCAGTTGATTTTCGTGAGACGAGTGTGGTGGAGATGGATTTCCACCGAACTTTGCTATTGAACCAAAAAAGACGGCGTGATGCGGTGGGCGCAATTATTTAGGCCAATCTCACCACACTGAAGGAAAACGGGCATCCAAAGGAGCCCTGAATAAACTCCAGTTTCCTTTGGGAACCATCTCCACTGATCCTCCAAATCATGGGCAGCCAACGGGATACGCTGAATATGACGTACAACTGGGTTAGGAAACACATCCCTTAATAACTCAATATTTCACTCACCCCGATCAATATCAATTAAGTCCACTACCTTGTCAATTCCACTAACCCTATCCGATTGAATTTTGCAGGGCAGTCCACCAGGAAGCCAAGCATCGTTCCAGACCGAGATCGAGCACCAATTATCCACCTGCCAACCACAACCCATTTGTAGAAGGCACTTGGTAGCCCAGATACTTCACCACACAAAGGAATGTTGATTCCCTAACCCTACTTCCATAAAACTGTTGTTAGGAAAATATTTATCTTTGACCACACGTTCCATCAAAGAATTAGGGTTAGTCAACAAATGCCAACCCTGTTTGGCAGGTAACGCTATATTAACCTTTGATAAGCTACGAAATCCCAACCCACCTACTTTTTTCAAATCACATAACCCCTCCCAAGAACACTAATAGATTCCTCTCCTCGTAGTCGACTTGCCCCACCAATAGCGTCACATTAAAGGCTCCAGTTCATTACAAAAGGAATTGGGAAATAAGAAACAAGACACTGAGTAAATCAGGATATCTTGCAAAATTGACTTGATAAAGACAGCCTTCACACCTTGCGAGAGACAACAATTATACCACCGCCCTATCTGTTCAAGAAATCGATCCGTAATAGCCTGAAAAGTTTACTTTTTATTGCGTCTGACCACAACAGGCAATCCCAGATAACTGCCAGGCTTCGTTGTGCTACGAACATTTCAAACAGTCTCAATTTTAGTACGCATCCCTTGCTCTATGTTGCAGCTAAAATAAATGAGAGACTTTCCAAAATTAATTTTTGACCGAGCAATTCTCATTTTCCCTCAGAACTGCCACAATGATCTACCTAGTCATGTGCTCCAAAGTCAATACTTGTATTATATTTGCTCAAGGGTCACCTTTTCTATTTCTTGTTTTTGTTTGTGTTGCTTGAGGAGAATCAATGATTTAAGTGTGGGGGAGTTTGATCTACTGTAATTCAGTGTAGCAGATTAAACTAATTTTTGCACTTTAGGAGTTTGAAAATAAGCATTTTTATTAGGTTTTAATTATGTTTTAGTAAGTTTAATTAAATTCAATAAAATATGCAAATTGAATCTTTTATTGACCTCAGGGGCCGAATGAGGCCCAAAGATAAGCTAATGAACTTTGCAAGGGTGCAGGAGACCATTAGAAGGCGTGCTAAACTGATACTGGTCATTACGTCGCAACATGGAGGGTTCGATGTCGTAACATAGAAGCAGAATGGAGAAATCTCGAAACTGTCTTCGACGTCGCGACATAGCTTAAGGGTGTTACGACATACCCCTGGAGACATCTTGAAGAGGAGTATATTGACTTCTATGTCACAACACAAGTCTTAATATGTTGCGACATTGACTCTAGACGAGAATTAATACGAGTCAAGGGGCGTTTTGGTCCACACAATCAAACTTAAAGCTCGAGAATATCAGCTAACCTAGGGTTATGGATGACGGCCACCTGAAATCTATAAATAGGCTCATTTGTCACATATTAAGGACATCGAATACTTAGCTTAGAATTTCTCTTTTAATTCCAGTTTAACTTTTCTCTTTTCTTAGGTTTTAAATTTATTTTCAGATTGTTCTTTGTTTTATTTTGGAAGATCTGATTTGTGGATACAATCAAACTTTGTGGATTCACTTTCATTCTAAATGTAAATTAGGCTTTTTCTTAAACTCTACTTTCAATTCATTTATCATGTCTACTTTTTATATCGATTCTATATTGTTTATTAAAGCCATGAGGAATTAATCCCTTTTGGGGGGATTAGTGAGTGGAGGTATGATTTATTAACTGTTTTGTAGGGTTACTCAACGGATCAATTGTTTGGGAAAAGAACATAAACCTTAGCTTGACGACTCTAGAAAGTCATCAAGGTAGGAATTAATCCAAAATTGATATTGTTTATCTGTGAACACCTTTACCCCTAGCCAATCTGGACTGTGAGGTCGGAAGATAAGTAGTCCTTGTTGACTCATTACTTTAATGGACGTATCGGAAGATTATGCTAGGATACCGACTAGTTGATTGACGAGAAACCCGAAGCGGCAGTTGATGAAGATTACTGAAGCGAGCTAATCACCCATAACCAGATTTGATTAATTCCACTTTTCAATCTCTTGATATTTATTTCTTATTATATTTTACTATTATAAAAAATCCTAAAAATCCCTTTTAGTTATATTTTTATACTATAACTTATTTAGAAGATTAATTAGATCTTCTAGTGTTTAGGTTAAAATTGATCTACCACTAGCCTCTCTTGGGTACGATTCTTGGAGTACTCACATACTCTGTCGTAACTATATTACAACTGGACTTGTATACTTGCGGATACCGCCTCATTTATATATGTTTATTGCAATATTTATACTCTGGACGTTAGTATGTCTGAAGGCAGTCACACAACATTACTCGCCCCTTCAACTGTAGCCTCTCCAAAAATCAAATTGTTGTCTACAAAAAATAAGTGATAAATTCGAGATCCCTCACGACTGGCTGTAGCCCTCTTCAAACGACCATTGGTGCACGCCAATTTCAATAGGGAGGAAAGACCCTCGCTACAAAATAGAAACAAGAAAGGGCTCAAAAGGTCACCCTGACGGAGACCACGTAATGGGAGAATACAACCCTTAGCCTCCCCATTCACAATAACAGAATAGCGAACCGTTCAGACACATTGCATGATCAAGTCAACCCAATTCACATCAAAACCCAACTTGAGCATGACCGCCTATACGAGATGCCACTCAACCCTGTCATAGACCTTACTCATATCCAATTTCAAAGCAATATTCCTCCGATAGCCCCGTCTTCTTTTAAAAGAGTGTAACAACTCAAAGGCAATGACAACATTGTCAGTGATCAGCCGACCTGGAATAAAGGCACTCTGCCCATCATTGATGCAATGAGGCATAATCGTCTATAATCTATTCACGAGTACCCTCGAGATAATCTTAAATAATTTGTTTTGTATAATTTAAGGGACAAAAGAGTTATTTTACCTTTATTGTTATACACTTCAAAATTATGTTGATTGAATCTTAAGTAGAATGAGAAACAATATAAACTAACTCTTTAATTAATATTAATTTGGCTTGTCTATCCCTTGTAAGAAAAAATATATACCATATTATTTATATTTAGGGAATAGATTCACTTATATCGGTGTAAAACTTAAGTAATTTTACACCTTATTTAACTTTTTATTTGATTAATAGTTTAATAATCCAACCGTTGGATTTATCAACACATTTCTACTTACTATGTATATAAAATTTTGAATTGATCTAATATTTCTATCATATCGATCTAAAATATTATCTTTATTAATATATTAAAATTTACATAAACACATAATATATATTTATTTACTTCCTTTTGTATGAGTATAGTATCACGATTCTTACTCTAGAACTACCCATGGCGTCTCTCCCTCCTTTAAATAGGAGGATAATGAGTTTTAGCGCACTCGAACCCACGTCCTCCTGCACTGGGAAGAATACCAATGCTAACTGAGCTAATACTCAATTGACAATTAATATACATATTTTTATACTAATTATAGATGAACTTAATTATAATTTTAACATATTAAAAACTATCAAATTAACTATATAATTTTACACTAAACTTTTATGAAAGTGTTCAAATGAAGAACAAACTTTCTACAAATAATTGAATAAGGGTTAAATTTTTTCAAAAGTGCTTAAATAAGAGCTTTTCAAAATGTCGTACAATAAATTTCGAATTATGCTTTTATTTTCAAGAAATATTTGATTCAACTGTCATGTATTCTATAGTTGACCCTCTCAATAAGAGGCTCATTTATCTATCAAAATTTTACATATTATAGAGAGGCGATTGTTATACACCTATAAAAACATGTTGTTATAGAGAGATAATTGTTATAAACCTACTATAGAATTTATATTGTAAATTTCCATCAAATAAAAGAAAGTGGGAATTAAGTTAAAGAAAGAAATAAAGTGAGAATCAAATAAACAAAATTACTAGATGTAAATCAAGTGTATACAATATTGCTTTTATGCATCTGTTATTTTACATTATTTCATATGATAAATTATGATTCTATAAAACTAAGTTCAATTAATTAGTATGAGTTATCTACCCTTAAAAAAGATAGTATAACTTACCAAATTAAATTAATTAAATTATCATAAGTTATTAATTTTAAGTAATTAGTTTATAAGTTAATTATGTTCCAAATTCATAGTAAAATATTTAATTAGGGAACTTAACAATTTAGTGAATTGGTATCTTTAATTCTACTCATGGAAGATTATTCTCATTTAATAAAATATGATTAATAGATTTTTTCATGTGAAATTTAAATTTTTTATTAAAATAATATTTTAATTAAGACCTTTTTTATTTAATAAATTATAAATAATATGCTTGTTTATATGAAATAGTTATAATTTTACTTAAAATTTTAGACTATGGTTTTTTTATAGAGAACTAATTTAATAAAGAATGTATTTTATAAGAATAGTTGTTGTTATAAGTGAAAAGTTGTTATAGATGGTTAAAATAAAATATAAAAAGTCTGATTCTACTAGAAAGTTGAATGTAATAGAGAAAAGTTGTTTTAGTGGGTAACCATTATAGAGAGGATTAACTGTGTTATAAAAATATTATCATTCATCTATTTTTTTACTACAAATTGAGTTGAAGTTATAAAAAAGACCTTATTTGAATACTTTTGTAAAAAATTAATCATTATATAACAATTTTAAAAATAAACTTATTCATGGATAAGGTTGGGCTAAACTGAGACTTAATTTTAAAACCATTTTAAACTTGAGTTTAGCTTGACAGCCCATTTTATTATTAAAGATAATAAAATATATAATTTCATATTAATATCTATATATTTTTATAATTAAATTTAAATAAAAAAATTTAAAAAAATTTATTTTAAATTGAGGTGGATTCAAGGATAATGACTTTTGAAAGGTTTGGCTTTCATGCAAGCTAATGTTTCTAATTTCTAAGATTGTGTGTAATAAAAAAATATTTTCCTCAATTCATTTTTTTAAAAAAATCGTGTTTCTGTAATAATAAATAATTAAAAATTATTAATAAATGAGTTGATTTGGTTATTGAATTTTGTTCCACGTAGATGGGGTTTTTTGCTAAAATATAGAAATAAAATTTATTTTTTGAAAAAAAGACAGAGAAATAGAATATGGGATGCAGCAGTATCAAGTTTGAAGGACCAATTACAAAAGGCAGCCATTTTACCATCTATCTAACAGTCAGCTCTCAAAGTCCAAAGTGAAAAGGTCTTTAAATTGAAGTCTAAACTGGAAGCTCTTCCTTCATCTCTTTCTATAATTTTCCATAACTTTCCTTTCAAGATTCAGTTTCCCTTCTTTTCTGATTCTCTCGCTTTCTTCCTTCCTTCCTTTTTGTCAAGAAAAACAAAAGATAGTGTTTCTTTTGCTAATAGGAGTTCAGATAGATATGTGTATTTTCTTTTTCTAAAACCCTCCACGATTTTAACAAATCCCCCCTAACGAATTCCCACCCATGTCTTCCACTTCTTTATCCGACGCCACAACTACGTCGGCGTCTGATCCTCACGCGCCCCTCCTCCGCTCGCGCCAGTCTGATGCCTCCGCGGCTCGCTCTTCCGCCCTGGCTCTTTTGTTGGGGCGGGTCACCGGACGCCGTGGCGCGTCCATGCTTGTGAGGGAGACCGCGGCACGCGAGTTGGAGGAGCGCCGGGCGGACTGGGGGTACTCGAAGCCTGTGGTGGCCTTGGATATTCTGTGGAACACGGCGTTCGTGGTGGTGTCGGTGGTGATGTTGATCTGTACGGTGAATGAGAAGCCTAACACTCCTGTTAGAGTGTGGATATGTGGGTATGCTTTGCAGTGCTCGGTGCATGTTGTCTTGGTGTGGTTAGAATACAAGAGAAGGAACGCTAGAAGAGCATCTGGTAGGGGTGAGGAGAGAGGAGAAGATGTTACTGATAGTGAAGATGATGAAGATTCGAATCAATCAAGGTCTGTTGTTATACTATCCTTTGACTTCAATTTTGATTTGGCTCTTATTCTTTTAAGTACAAGGATTCTTTTCTTTGGTGTTTAATTTGATCTTTTGAGAGGTTAATAATGAGGATGAATTATTTTTATGCTTTTTAAGTTAGAATATTGGAGAAAGCATTGTTTGCTTATTCGTGCTAAATTGGATGAGGGTTTTAGTTCAATTGGGGTTCTACTGGTTTTAGATGAATTAGATAAGGGTTTGAGTATGATCTTTATAGTTATTCTCATGGAATTGAGAGGCTTTCTTTTGGTGTTATCATTTGTTCTAGTATGCCACTTTTTTTTCTTTTTTTTTTATTCGCGGGAAGATAGTTGGTTTCAAGGTGTGTGGAACTTTTTAAACTCCTGGAATATTTCTGATTGGGGCAAATTGGTCCACTTTGGGTATTTGAATACTAGAACCAGAACCATGGCTTCTGAAAAGTAAGTGCTAATAACTATTGAAAAGACTAAGCATTGATCTTTACATAATGGTAGAATAACTAGTATTGAAGTAAGGAGCCTTTTCCCCCTTTATGCAAGATGGAGAATTGAGAAAATGGTGTGCGGTTTTCGTCTGGGTTAACTATTGAATGGTGGAATGTGATTTTTGAGGCAGGTATCAATGCCCTAAATGTAGAACTCCCATTCAAGTTTATGATAGAAATTTATTCTTCTCTGGAAAGAGAAACTGAATGTCTGTCTTTGATTCAACTAAACTGCACTCGAGAAGCTGCTTAACGCTGACCATCACCATGCTTTGAGTCTAGCAGGATAAATTCCGAGGAATTTCCAGCTGAAGATACCCTAATTAATTTTTTACCATGACGGTATAAAAAGATGTGTGCGCCAAGTCCAGATTGTTGGAATGCAAATTGCTAAAATATACCTAGTTTTATTATTTTCTTTCTCTCTCTTCTTTTGGTAATTTTACAAACTGAGTTGATGTCTAACTGTCATTCCAACTGATGTACTGACAACATAGAGTAGTATTGATATTTATTTTGATAATGTAAAATTGTTGCCATATTGTCATTTGAGTGAATTTTTTCTTGTATTTCCCAATCCCCTCTAGATTTTGCATTTATTTTCTGTTTTAGTGACTATGATGTAAGATAATTGAATTAGTATTCTCATACTGGTTTGATGGTGAATGCCAGTGTAACTAAACGATGTGAATCAGTGAATACCCTGGCATCATTTATCTGGTGGATAGTGGGCTTCTATTGGGTAATTTCTGGTGGCAATATCCTTCTACAACAGGCTCCACGCTTGTACTGGTATGCCAAGTCTGTTATTTGACAAGCAACTTATTTGTCAGTTTTGACATATTCATTATCATTTCAGCCCAATGGAGACAAGAAATTTATGCAGGAGTTTTCTGCCTTCATTTCTTGAGCTATTTAAAAATTGCACTGGAGTTATTAATTATCTCACTCTTATATGATTTACTTTCAATATTGTCTCCATATTTAGAATATATTTCCCTGTTTCTCAATCCGTGCCATAAATGAATCAAAAGAGAATTGGTAGAAAGGCTTTTGCTGTTAGTTTACCATTCCGTATTTTCAGTTATAGTTTCTACGATTTAGCTTGTCTTCTATTGTTTGAGGCATCTATTGTACTATGGTGTAATTGAGAATGACTTCAGGATCTCTATCTCCGATATCTGCAGGTTGGCTGTGGTTTTTCTGGCATTTGATGTGTTCTTTGCAATCTTTTGTGTTGTTTTGGCATGTTTGATTGGGATTGCTTTATGTTGCTGCTTGCCATGCATCATTGCAATTCTTTATGCTGTTGCAGGGCAGGTATGAATAAATCACTTACTAGTTATACTGACTGAGAAATTTTAAACAAATAGGTCATAGTGTAATGGCATCTTCATTATTTGTGCTATTGATTAGGAAGGTGCATCTGAAGCAGATCTTAGCATTCTTCCAAAATACAGATTTCAGATTATAAACATTGGTGAGAAGCCTAGCGTGGGGGCAGGAAAAATGGTTCCCATAGAAACAAGCAGTGGATATTTGGCAAATGAGCGCATACTCTTACCTGAGGATGCAGTAAGTTACGGCATTATCATGGAACTGCTATTTTTGTTTGCAATGATGTTGATCCATCACATTATTGTTGTCCTATTCCCTCCCTGTCTTGCACATTTGTTCTTTTAAGGCCTGTAGTAATGTGATGAGTTATCACATCTTGTTTTCTTTTGTCAAAAAGGAAACAAAAAAATGACTCTCAACATCCAACAGAATTGGATTTTTACCACCCACTTATTGTTGAGATCAGTAGAGGTGGCCATTGTTTGGGTGGTCTGACCACCTGGAAAATAGAGAGAGGAGGTTGAGGGTGCCAGAGGGAAGAGGATAAAACAGCAGAGTAAGGATAAGGGGTAGTGAAGAGAGGTTGCTTGGGTAGCTTCTTAGGTTCCTTGTTTTGGGGGTTGCAGCCCCAGTTGGTCCCTTATGTGCCATTTGGGTTGACTTGACAGGCAGAGTAGGGATCTCGTAGGCAGGCAGATGCCCTTCTTTTGGATTTCCTTGGCGCTGCTGATGTTTGTCAATACATATTTGAAAGAATGCAACTCCTTTGATCGATTAGTTTACTATCAATGTCCTTTTTTTTTTTGTCATCATTGTAGGAATGCTGTATATGTCTATGCTCGTATGAAGATGGGGTGGACCTCCATGCTCTCCCTTGCAACCACCATTTTCATTCAACATGCATTGTGAAATGGCTGAAGATGAATGCAACATGCCCCCTTTGCAAGTACAATATTTTGAAGGGAACTGAACAAGTATGATGGTAAAAAAACTCGGATCCCCCAAATGTCAGACCCAATTCAAATGCTTATACTTTCTGCATATGTACAGTAGAAACCAAATCAAGAAGAGCAATAACACTGTTTGAATATCTTAGCCTTTTTCTTTTCATTTTAAATTTTAATTGGCATTTTGGAGTTTGATTTTTCTTTGGTCCTTCCTAAATCTTTAGTTGTTCAACATTCTCTACAGTCAAGAATGGAATGATTTTCATTCTTCAAATGTTCTGTTGTACTTTGCGTCATTATTGTAGAATGGAATTTTAATTGGCTTAATCAGTTTCTGGTAATTTTATCATTTAATTTAATATTAGAAAATAAAAAATGAACACTTCTTAAAATGCAAGCCTTTTAAAATGTTAAAATTATAGTATTTGTTACTATTTTGTTTTGATAAATGATTTTTTAATTAAAAATAGACTGGGAATTTTCTGAGGTAAAAATAATTATTAAAAGTAATATTAAAGATAAATCATATAAAAATACAAATATAATTATATTTGTAAAAAATATATAAATATATTTAATAATATAAAATATAAAAAGTATATTTTGAAAATTTGAAGACAAGTTTCACTTTTACATATTCAATCAAGCTCTTAAATTTAAAAAAGTTAAATAATTGTGGGTAAGCTCTTGGTTTAGTTGGTCAATTTATGAATGCTTAGGTTCGTGATCTACCATGCGCAATTATATATATGTAAGTCTCTGAATCCCATCACGTGTGTGAGCTTTAGCCTAGTTCAATTTGTGACTTGGATTTGTATTTATATTTTGTTTGGGCTGTACTTGTTACACTTTAAAAAAAAAGTTGAATAATTTGAACAATAAAATAATATTTTATTTAAAAGCTTGAATAATTCAACTTTTAATTTATATATATAAATAATTATTTAGTACGTAAATAATGAAATTTTTTAACTCCACAAACCAGTTGAGATTCTACCACATATTTATTCATTCAATAGTCAAGTTTTCAGTCCAATTCTATTATTACCTTTGGCACTTCAATGTATATTTGATTGCATGTTAATGAATATTATTTTCTTAAAGTGTACTTTTACTAATTTTAATGATATTTTATGTTATTTAAGAAATAAACTTAATAAGTTTAACTTTTTAAATTAAAAAGACATCAAATAAAATGAATAAGATCTACTAAAAGACACCCAACTATAAAAGTATCACGGTGATTCCTTTATTATATATTGGATTTACATTTTGATCCTTTTTTGAAAAAAATAATTAAATTGGTTCATATAAATCCTTAAAATGCAATAAATTTTAATACGATCTTTCATCCTCAAATGGACGAGTAGTCTAAAAGAGTCATTCAGGTAAATCCTTGTGAAATCCATAAATTGTATAATCTTGAACTTGAATTGAACATGTGTATTAAATGTAGATTCTGGAAGGTTAGCTTTAGAGTCTGTTATCGAGTTCGAGGGTAGTTGGAAGATATATTTTCTATTGGTTCAATTCACTTATAATAATAGCTATCCATTGAGTATTCAGATGACACCTTATGAAGCTTTCAAGGATAAAGTCAAAATTTTTTTAGGGGGCAAAATTAAATTGTAATTTTTATGATAGTAAAAATGTAATTTCACCATTTTAATAGCCTATATCTTTATAATTTGAGAAGGATTAAATCAAATTTTTATCATTTTTAGGGGGGCCAAAGTGCAATTTTAACTTTACTAATTTAAAATTTTAAAATTTTTAAAGGGCCTAAATGAAAATTTTTTCCATTTTAGGGTGTCGGGGCCCCTACCAGTGTAACAACTCGTTTTTCAATGGTATAAAAAATGATAGTTTCAAAACCTCGATTTTCGATAATTGAGTCAGTAAATATTATTTTATAATATTTATGAGTCTATTAGAGTTATATTAAGTTCTGGTCCAGTAATTCTAGTGAATGGTTAGAAATAAAGGTATAGGATTAAATCGTAAAAATCCTAAAACTTAATAGTTATTAATTTTTATTAACAAAAAAGGCTTTAAGATTTTTTCAAGGTTTTAAATGGAAATTAAGCCGTTTTTATTTAAAGGTGGACGGTTAATGTGTATTTGTTATAATTTATGTGTTATTTTAAAGTTATAATAATAAGTAAAACATGGAGAAAACATATAATCTTCTTTATTTCTTTTTCTTTCACCCGTTCCACCATTGTTGAAAACCTTGAAGTTTCGACCAAGCTTCTCCTCTTGCATGTAAGCTAATTCTAAGTTCGATTTTCGTAATTTTTATGTTTTTGAGATCGTTGTAGCTTAATTTAGCTAGCCCAAGGACTATTTCGTAAGACTGTTAAAGGTTTTAAAAGTTACCATTAGTGATTTTTGGAAGTACTTGATGTTTATTGATAGATTTATAAGCTTGACTGTTAAATAGAACTAATTCGTAAAGTGATTATTGTTAGTTTTGAGTTTAAGGACTAAAATGAAAAGGTGTTAATAATAGTATGGGATTTCTGAAATTTTAAATACTTGAGAGCTATTTAAGGATGTGTAAGTAAGCGGATTTAGAATTGGGGGTTTAATTGCGAAAGTTATAAAGGTTTTGGCTTTAGGGACTAAATTGAATAAAATATAAAAGTTTAGAGAAATATTATAAATTGAAAGTAATGGGTCATATGCATATATTTTAATATGTTAAGGTATTTGAAATTGATATTTTGAACTTAATTATTATTTAGATCAAGATTTGGAATAACTGGTTGAAAAATGAGGAAAAGGAAAAATCGCAGAATAGTTCCTACGACTCAACTCGATAACTGATCATACTAGGTAAGTTCATAGGATATAGAATTATGCTTATATGTATTGATTGTGAATTATATATATTTTTATGCATTGTTAGATTGAAATTTTGAAATGTTATAATTTAATATTAAGGTGATAAATGATCTAATTGAAAGATTTGTATACTTGTGAAACATGATTCATGTGGTTAGTAAATGAATGTGATTTACTTGTGAAATGTGTTTTGGATAAACATGGAAGTACTCCTGTTTTGTAAACATTCAAAATTTTGTACAAATGCCCGTTTGAACATAGTAAACAATTAGGATACGATTAGTATGTCAATAAGCTTAGTTGCACGCTTATACTATTTGCACTACGGTGCCCCTGTATGCACATTTGTGCCCTTATTCAGCACTACGGGCTCTTTGAGATATTTACACGAGTATCCGAGTTATTTTTGCTATAGTTCATCGGGTTATTCAAATACGTGAATAAATGAAATAATGATGTTTTGTGATCGAAATAACTTGAATGTCATTGTTGATATTGAAATATTCAATGAATTTGTATACGATGAACTCACCTGTTAATTTTTGAATTATTATGTCAGGTTATAGTATCTTGTTATTTAATTATTACATATATATGCTTTAAGGTAAGTTATAAGTAAATTTAATCCCGTGAACTCATTAAGCTATTAAAAGCTTACTTTGTTTCATTCTCTGTTTTCTATAGTGACATTTTACGAAACAAATTTGTTGGATCAACTCTAATGCTCACACTATCAAGCTTCAGTCTCTGTAGATTTTGAAATCATTTTTATTTCGGTTATGTGGCATGTATATAGGTTATTTTGGATCATGTGTTTGAGTTTTAAAGGTTGATGTTGTAATGTGATGATAATGGTATATATATGTAATGGGAACCTTGAAAGTTTATGTGATATGCTAGTGGTATGAATGGTATATATATATGTGTGTGTGTGTCTAGTCGATGTATTCTGGGTGTTGAAGCAAGTTTAAGAATGATTTTAGGAATGCTTGAATGTAATGTTGTGACATATGTGCCAAAAAGGTAGTTGAATGATTAAGACCCTAATGGTCAGTGTTTGATTGTGATTAGATAAAATTAGGGAAAATGGACTTTGATGGTAGGTAAATAATATTATAGGTTTATGTTGTTAACATGGTGAATGGTTGTTATTGAAATAACTTGGTTGTGATGGTGCCAAAATGGCATATTGGTTAGGCACAAGTACGATGTTTTGGTGATATGTTTTGGTTATGATTTGTAAGTGTTGAACAAGATTTTAAGTTGATATGGTATGTATTTATATGTGGTTGTGATATCATGAATAGAAGATTTGAGCTATTGATCGCTGTGAAGTTAGAGTTTTAAAATTTAAAATGAGAATGATCGAACCTGGAAACTAACTATGACAACGATTGAGGCAAGTGCACCTATCGAACAGTAGTATAGCTTAGGCAAGACCGGATTGTCGAACCCAAAGGAACTAAAAGTACTAATACTAACTTTCTTTCTATTATTTAGCCTAAAATAAGTTGTTTATCTAGTCTAAATTAATTAACTATTAAACTAAAAATTCTAAGACAAAGAAGAATGAAATTAGGAGAATAACTTGGGAAAAACTCAGTTGATTAAGACGACACCCAAGGAAGAATCCACCTAGACTTCACTTGTTATCTAACACTGAACCATACGATTTATTCACTTGACTTGATCCGTAGGACTCCCTAACGTATATTAAACCCTCTCTCGAGGCGAATAATGTCTAAGCCTAGGTTAATTAACGGAAATCTCTTTCTCGAATAATAACCCCCTAGAATAGCAGTAAATCGATCTATAGATTCCCATATTAGGTTTCACCCTAATCCGGCAAAATCTCGTCACCCTATCTCTAGGCGTGCGATCAACTCTGCTTAATTATGCTAGATCTACTCTTAAGCAGGGACTTTTGCTCCACCACCTAAGTACATTTGACTTGAATTAATATCCGCGAAATATCAACACAAGAATTAAGCACACATAATTAAGAACAAATCAAGTATTTATCATATAGTTCAGAAAACAATAACAAGATTCATCTAAGTTTCATCCCCTTAGTGTATCCGAAAGGGTTTAGTTCATAACAATAAAGAAAAACATCTCAGAAGAAAAGATAAAACAAAACATAAGAAATCCCTAAAACTCCCTGAAGGAATTGAAGAGGAGATCCTCCGTCTTGAGTAGAATTCCAGCTTCTTGAGATGGATCAACTGGCTATCCCTGAGTGAATCCCTACAAATCTGCTTTCTCTAGCCTAGCAAGACGCCCCTAAACGATGGCTTTGGGCCTCCCTCGACAGAGGGTTTCTGTCAAACTCCCCTATTAAGTTGCCCCATAGGGTGTTTATATAGGCTTTGAGATGTGTTACTTGGCCTCTAAGTATCCTAATTTGAGTGCAATTCCTATTTGGGGGTTTAATTAGACTTTGGAGTGTGTTTCTTTGCCTCTAAGCATCTAAATCCGAGTGAAACTCCTCTTGGCCGCGGCAGGGGCATGGCCATGGCACACGCCCGTGTGAATCGTGGCCAGGCCGTGTGGACTTCGTTGATTAGGCACGGCCGTGTAAATCGTGGTCCAGGCCGTGTTCGAGATCTTTAAGGAGGCACGGCCGTGTGATCTTTGGTCCAGGCCGTGTCGATTTCATGCTTTGGCCCATTTGTCCCGTTTTAAGCCTATTTTGCGTTCTTTTCATCCTTGGGTGCTTTCCTGAGTATAAGACATGAAAAGAAAGGATTAAGAGCACCTTTTTACATAAATCAAGGGATAAATCATCCAAAAGTATGTTAAATGTGGGATTAAAATATGTTACTATTTCGGTTTATCAAATACCCTCACACTTAAGCTTTTGCTTGTCCTCAAGCAAAATTCTCAACTTACAATTAAAACGAACTTTCAATAATTCATAATTCCTATCAACAATGTCTTATTATAATTCATAGATAATTTATACATGGATAATTCAATTCAAAGAGTCCTAAGGATTCAAACAATCTAAGTCATAGGTTTGTAGCTCAAAAATATAGGCGTCTCCCCTTATCTAAATAATTACCTTTAATTTAAAACCGACAAGGATTGACATCCTCACTAGAGATTCACTCAAATCACTCAAAGTGTTTAAGGTTCAGGAAAAAGCGCTCAAAAGTCGAACATGAAAAGTTAATCCCATTGGCTTGTCTGAAAATCAAATCTCCACTACTATAATATGAGATGATGCACAAATCAAAAGGTCTTTGACAGGATTGTAACGGGGCTAGGGTTAAGGTGTGGATAAAGGCTGAATTAGAAGGTTAGAATCGAGATTGAATTGATAAATTACCTAACTAGAAACAATAAACTGAATAAAAGTAGTTACATCAACTGAAAGCTAATAATACTAATAATATGAGCTTCTTCTTCAATACTGGGAATTCAAACGTATAAGCTCATTTAATCACAAAACTAGTAATGAATAATGACTATACTTCGTTTTTTTTAAGAACAAATCAAGTAATAATAAAGAACTTTAACAACTGAAATATAGAACATAGTTAGGCAACTGCTCAAAATCAAATCTCGACAAAAAGGGAGTCAAGGAATGGTGATAACAAATATACAAAGGGTTTTGGGTTAATATTAGCGATTATGTCAATAAAAAGGGTTTGTTAGGATTAAAAAGCGGTTCACTAGGGGTTAATTTGAAGGTAGGCTTTTAATGGAGTTAGTGGGTTAAAACCTAGGTGCCTTAATCATCTCTGTATATCAAATCAAAGATGTGGTCTCAACATGTATAATCGAGGCAAGTTCTAGAATAACAGTTCAATGTTGACACACTCATAATCAAAAAGTGAGCATAAAAAGGATATATGCTCTTATAAGGCTCAAAATCTCACAAAAATTATGGGTATTTTGATATCAACCTCGTAAATTTCAAACTTCAAAGTAATATTTAAACTCAGTTCGACAACCTAGAAAATTTTTAATTTCTGAAAAATAGACTTATCATGCTTGATTCTCTAGTATTCTTAGAATTTAATTATCAATGCACAATTATCAATGACTTAATCTAAAACATATCAATAAAAATCATAAATCATTAGAAATTTCATCCTAATTAGTAATATGAGGAATTTACTTAAAAACAAGACTAAATTCAGGATTTTGAGAACAATGTAAAAAGTTTGGCACCTAATTTCAGAAATTTGAGAATAATGAAAAAAGTTAGGCGCTTTTTTAGGTTGTTCACCCCCAACACTTAAGATGTACATTGCCCTCAATGTACAAAGATAGATAATATAAATAATAATACTAAAATCATAAGAAATGGGGAGAAGTGAAACTTCCTGAATTATGGATGGATTCCTTGAGATGGAGGTGAAAGATAAGTTGGAGGGCGGTCGGATGACGATCCAAGGCTAGATGAAGAAATTGGGTATCTCATGGAGGATTAGCCAGGATATGATAATAATAATTAAAACTATAATAATCGAATATTTAAAGAAAAGCAAGCTAAAGTGGAGAAAAATAAAGATGAAACTAAAATTAAAAGAAAAGATGGATGGACCGTAGAGTCCTTATTGTTGGGTGTGATTTCTAAGGCTGAGGATATGGTGGTGGTCGTGGCGTGATTCCCTAGCAGCCTTTAGAACCTAAAATTAAAAAAACTAAGATAAAATAAACTAAATTAAGCATAAGAGTGTTAAAGAGAAGGAAAATAAAGGAGAAGATAAAAATAAAAGAACAGATAATTGGTCTCAAAGACCCTTGGCTCAGCGAGTGATTGAAGCGGCCGGCATGAACTTATATGTATCGGTCTTCATGAGAAAGACTGTGCTTGGCTTCTTCCGGTTCTTTGGTATTGTTTTGGTGTAGCTCAAGGGTATAGAGAAAAGGGGTAGGAAAGAAAATGAAAAGTTGAAGGTTGAAAGTTAGTAGGAGAAGAGGGAAGAGAGGGGGGGATTAAATAGATTTTCAAACCTAGTACCATCCCACGCCCGTGCTCCTTAGGCGTGTTAATTCACATGGCCGCCTCGCACGGCCGTGTGTCTAGGCGTGTTGGTTCACCCACGCTCGTTTTACAGATTGCCACGCCCGTTGGTGATAAGTCGAGTGTCATCCACACCATAGCGCGCACGCCATGGCATTCGCGGTGCGTCGTGGGGCGGTGGTTAGAGTCCGTGACTTTGAAGATTTGATTCTCTCTGACTTGTACCACCTCTGCCATGTCAGTACGGCGATCTGGGACATCCACACGGCCACGGCCACGGCCGTGTGCTAGGCCGTGTGGACTGGAAATCTACACTTTTTGGTTAGTTTAAAGCTATATACTATAAAAAAGGGTAAAATAGAATAAATAAGAAGAAATAAAAATGTAAAAGTTAATGGGGTTAGTGCTCGGGTTACCTCCCGAGAAGCGCTCGTTTATAGTCTTAAGCTAGACTTTCCTCTTGTTTGCATCATCAGGGTGGTTTGAGGAGTTGGAAGTCCTTCCTCATGCTATTAGTTTTATCCTTGTGAAAAAGTTTAAGTTGGGATGTGTTTATAGTAAAAGTACCAAAAAATAGGATTACTTACCTCGACTGTTCCGTATGGGAAAACACTGGTTACCCTAAAAGGTATTTCTTTGTTTGTGTTAGGGTCCGGAGGAGATATTCGAGGATCCGCCTTATCTAATGATGCACTGGTCTCCTATTTTGAGTTTGTTTGCTTCGTGGAGCGGTTCTGGTTCTGCTTCGTGTATTCCTAATTTCTTCTTGAAATGCGTCTTCCACTCATCTAGATCATCGAATTGAATCCCTCGTTCCTCATGAGTTATTTCTTTGTTAACACTGGGTCTAGGATTGGGTTCAGTTGTATTCTTTGGTGCTTCCTGAAAATAAGGGTTAACCGAATGGTTATCAGTAGAATTTACGTTCTCACCTTGATTACTCGATGTTCTAGCCGAGTCGAGAGCCTTAAGGGTGATCGTCTCATTACCTACACAAAGTATGAGTTCTCCTGCATCAACATTAATTTTAGTCCTGGCAGTTGCTAAAAAGGGTCTTCCTAAAATTAAGGGAATTGAATTATCCTCATCCATGTCTAAGACAACGAAATCTACTGGGAAAATGAATTTGTCAATTTTTACAAGAACATCTTTGATAATACCCCTAGGAATTCTAACAGTTTTATCAGCTAATTGAATGCTCATCCTAGTTTGCTTGGGTTTCCCTAGACCTAATTGTTTAAACAATTTATAAGGCATGACATTTATGCTTGCCCCTAAATCAGCTAACGCATTATCAACAGTTAGTCTACTAATTAAACATGGAATTGTAAAACTCCCTGGATCTTTTAGCTTTTGTGGTAGTCTATTCTGTAACATTTCTGAGCATACTGCGTTTAATTCCACATGTGGATCCTCGTCTAATTTGTGTTTGTTCGTCAAGAGTTGTTTTAAAAATTTCCTCGAATCTGGCATCTTTGAAAGAGCTTCAAGTAGCTGTAAGTTAATATGTAATTTCTTTAAAAGTTTAAGAAACTTACCGAACTATTCCTCTGTGTCGTCTCTCATTAATGCTTCGGGATATGGTATGCGAGGTTGGTATTCCTTGATTACCGGTTTTTGTTTTTCTTGTGTTACCTCAACTTTACCTTCTTCTACCTCGTTTCCTTGTATTGGACTGGGTTCATCTAATCCTTCACTTTCTGGAGCTGTTATGGCTTGGATTTGCTCCTTTGGATTAATCTCAGTGTTGCTTGGTAGACGCCCTTGCGATCGTTCAGACATTATCTTTGCAAGTTGTCCAACTGTCTTAGTAAGTTCCCCAACTTGACTTTCGATCCCCTTAATTGATGCCTGTTGATCTTTAAGGGTGGTTTCAGTGTCTTTGAGACGGTTATCTGTGGCTGCCATGAATTTTGTCAGCATCTCTTCAAGGTCCGGCTTCTTATCCCGTGGATAGGGCTGATTTTGGTAATTTTCAGGAGGTTGCTGTCTTTGATTTCCTTGATTTCCTTGACCTCCCCACGAAAAATTTGGGTGGTTCCTCCAACCTGGATTATAATTATTACTATATGGGTTATTATTAGATCTGAAATTGTTACCTATATAGTTCATCTATTCGCTTTCGGTGCTCGGTTGGTAGGGTGGGTACTCATGATTCGCCACGGTTCCACTTGCGTCGCACTGCATTACTGGATGTACCTGCGAAGAACACAAACTATCAAGCTTTTTATTCATCATCTCTACCTGTGTTGATAGCATGGTTCTTTGCATCTATGTTGAAAACTCAGGCTGATTTTGTTGGTTTGGTCCTTGTAACCCGCCACCGATAGTTATTGGTGACATCTCTTCAATAAACTCGTAAGCTACTTCAGGAGTTCTATTGTTTCAGGTTCCACCGGTATCTGAATCAATTAGTTGCCTCGTTGAGGGGTTTACACTGTTATAGAAAGTTTGGACTTGGAGCCACAAGGGTAAACCATGGTGCGGACACCTTCTTAAGAGATCCTTATACCTCTCCCATGCGTCATATAATGTCTCTAAATCCATCTGCATAAAAGAAGAGATATCATTGCGTAATTTGGCCGTTTTCACCGGTGGGAAATATTTTAATAAGAATTTTTCGGTCATTTGATCCCATGTGGTGATTGACTCTCGTGGTAACGAGCTTAACCACTGTTTGACTTTATTCCTTAATGAAAAGGGAAATAACTGAAGACGTATGGCATCATCAGAAACGCCATTTATTTTGAAGGTATCACAGAACTCTAAAAAATTAGCTATATGAGTATTCGGATCTTCGTCCTGCAAACCATCAAATTGAACAAATTGTTGAATCATTTGTATAGTGTTAGGCTTTAATTCAAAATTATTAGCAACTATAGCAGGCCTAACTATACTTGATTCTGCTCCTGTTAAATGAGGTTTAGCATAATCATACATAGTACGCGGAGCATTATTTTCTGCCACATCTTGTGGTGGTGGGTTATTTTCGTCCATCCGTTCAGTAGGATTGGATCTGTCTTCTCGCTCTTCTTCTTGGTAATTTAGGACTCGCCTAATTTCTCTGCGATTTCTACGAGCGATAGCTTCAATATCACTGTCGTATACTAGTGGTCCTCTCGGGTTCCTTTTAGTCATAAACTAGAGGTACCTGCTAGGAAAAGAAAGAAAGAAAAGTTTTGCAAAGTTAAAGTTTAAACTTAAAAATAAAAGTAAATTGCAGAAAATAAAAAAATAAAAAAATAATGGCTAAAGTAATAAAAATAGAGCTTTCTTAATATTTTAGTTCCCCGGCAACGGCGCCAAAAACTTGATCGCTGTGAAGTCAGAGTTTTAAAATTTATAATGAGAATGATCAAACCTGGAAACTAACTATGACAACGATTGAGGCAAGTGCACCTATCGAACAGTAGTATAGCTTAGGCAAGACCGGATTGTCGAACCCAAAGGAACTTAAAGTACTAATACTAACTTTATTTCTATTATTTAGCCTAAAATAAGTGAAGTTGTTTATCTAGTCTAAATTAATTAACTATTAAACTAAAAATTCTAAGACAAAGAAGAATGAAATTGGGAGAATAACTTGGGAAAAACTCAGTTGATTAAGACGACACCCAAGGAAGAATCCACCTAGACTTCACTTGTTATCTAACACTGAACCATACGATTTATTCACTTGACTTGATCCGTAGGACTCCCTAACGTATATTAAACCCTCTCTCGAGGCGAATAACGTCTAACCCTAGGTTAATTAACGGAAATCTCTTTCTCAAATAATAACCCCCTAGAATAGCAATAAATCGATCTATGGATTCCCATATTAGGTTTCACCCTAATCCGGCAAAATCTCGTCACCCTATCTCTAGGCGTGCGATCAACTCCGCTTAATTATGCTAGATCTACTCTTAAGCAGGGACTTTTGCTCCACCACCTAAGCACATTTGACTTGAATTAATATCCGCGAAATATCAACACAAGAATTAAGCACACATAATTAAGAACAAATCAAGTATTTATCATATAGTTCAGAAAACAATAACAAGATTCATCTAGGTTTCATCCCCCTTCAGGTATCTGAAGGGTTTAGTTCATAACAATAAAGAAAAACATCTCAGAAGAAAAGATAGAACAAAACATAAGAAATCCCTAAAACTCCCTAAAGGAATTGAAGAGGAGATCCTCCGTCTTGAGTAGAATTCCAGCTTCTTGAGATGGATCAACTGGCTATCCCTGAGTGAATCCCCACAAATCTGCTTTCTCTGGCCTAGCAAGACGCCCTAAACGATGGCTTTGGGCCTCCTCGATGAGGGTTTTCATCAAACTCCCCATTAAGTTGCCCCCTAGGGTGTTTATATAGGCTTTGAGATGTGTTACTTGGCCTCCAAGTATCCTAATTTGAGTGCAATTCCTATTTGGGGGTTTAATTAGACTTTGGAGTGTGTTTCTTTTCCTCCAAGCATCCAAATCCGAGTTAAACTCCTCTTGGCCGCGGCAGGGACACGGCCATGGCACACGCCCGTGTGAATCGTGGCTAGGCCGTGTGGACTTCGTTGATGAGGCACGGCCGTGTAAATCGTGGTCCAGGCCGTGTTCGAGATCTTTAAGGAGGCACGACCGTGTGATCTTTGGTCCAGGCCGTGTCAATTTCATGCTTTGGCCCATTTGTCCCGTTTTAAGCCCATTTTGCGTTCTTTTCATCCTTGGGTGCTTTCCTGAGTATAAGACATGAAAAGAAAGGATTAAGAGCACCTTTTTACATAAATCAAGGGATAAATCATCCAAAAGTATGTTAAATGTGGGATTAAAATATGTTACTATTTCGATTTATCAGCTATGCACATTTTAGGTAAGTTTCGGGTTACACGGTTTGCCACACGACCGTGTGTCACACGTGGATGGTGGACACAATCGTGTGCCACTAGATTTTTTATGGCAATTAGGTTACACGTTCATAGTTAGTTACATGTCCCAACCACACGACTGTGTGACATTTTTTGAAATTTTACACTTTGACCCACACGACCTCAGTGAGTTACACGGCTATGTGAGTCAAGGCCACACGGTCTAGTTACACGGTCGTGTGATAACTCTAAGTTATATAGATTTGTAGAGCACCTTTTTACTTAGAATTTACAGAAATCCTGAGTATTTTAATAACTAATTATGTGTTTTTAGTACATATTGAGAATTTTGTCACAATTAAAGCAATGTTTTAAATTTTGAGTAATTTGGTGCTAAATTCACATAATTCTACTCTATGTTGCTACATTTTGAAAGTTTCATAATCTATGCTATAAGTATTGCAGCTTGGTACATTAATTTGTCGATGTTCGAAGCCAGTATGGGTGACACATGCACGTGAGCTGAATATCAAACAACATAGGATAGCAAGTTAAAACATTGGACTCAATAAAATTATTTTAACCCAGCTTGGAAGTGGGTTGCTGAAAAGAATAAGTCTGCCTTCTACATTGGAGCCCAAACCATCCATTACGGGGGGAAAAAGCCCAAATTTGGAAATGACTTGGTAGATCAGCCCAATCAACTTTGGAATAATTATTTGAGGGTCCTTACATGTGTAAAAAAAAATCATAAATCAGCCCCAGTCAAACCCTATAGTTGCCGTCCAACCCATGCCACAAATCAAGCAAAAATCAAGCTTTAATCATTAAAAATGTAACACCCCAACCCCGGCCTACGCGTTAAGACCAGACTTGGCATGCCACATAAAACATAAGAATTTACAAATTGATTTCCAGGGAAATAATTGGTTAAAAACTTTAATAATTGGTTGAAATAAATTTATAAAAGAGTTTTCACAAAATTTTACGAGTAAGTGATATATAAAAAAAATCCTCTTTTTATACGCAAGTTTAAGAAAAACATTTATAAAAGATTAACAACCCCATTAAAGTAGCTAAAACATATTAAAATCCATCCACGCATAAAAATCCATAAAAATAATACCAGAGGCCTTATTACATCGCAATTGAAATAGTACTTAAATAAAAATACTTAAAAGAAGTTCAAAGTTTTTATAACTCATCATTCGTAGTATGGCCTCCACACGAAGTCATCCCCAGCCCAAGCCTCCATCAATTATCATTACCTGAGAAGGGGTAAAAAAAAAACGGGGTGAGTTAATTAGAACTCAATGTGTAACCCACTTACCGTGTTCACTGGGCCAATACCTTTTAAGCAATTAGATGGGCTTGAGCCCATTTACAAATGTACAATGCATATATATAAATCAAGTATAAAAATTAATGCATGTGTTATGCAATTCCCAACCAAGCCTAATTTCCATCCGCTACACACCCCGTACTCAACCAACACACTGTGGGGATCAAGTCAACCCACCTCGCCAACACACCAATAGCAGGCATTAAGCCAGATATAATATTTGTGGCAACAGGCCATTTATAATATTTGTGGCAGAGCCACCGAACTAGATATTTGGCAACAGGCCATTTATAATATTTGTGGCAGAGCCACCGAACTAGATAATTGGCAACAGGCCTTTCTTCTCTTCGTCATTTATCCCAACCCATGCAGTCATGTATATATATAATGCATAACAATATATTCATGAGATAAATTTCAACAAAAAGCCCATATTACAAATTATCAATTTGGCCCATTAGTCCGAAACAGCAATTTGGCCCTTTTTAACGAACTAGCCAACCTTGGCCCATTTACGATCTAGCGATTTCTTGGCCCATTATACACATGTGGCTTTTTTCCACAATTTTCACACTTTGGTGATTTATCAAATAATCATGTGGCCCAAAATATCATTTTTTTTCTAAGATATAGCCCATTGAGGGCAATACCGTAATTTTTCCACAATCTTAATACCGGTTTCATGCATTCACACAAAAAGTGCTAATATACCGTATTTTCAAATTTTACCGACTTTACGATTTTTATTCTATCGCTTACGGTAATATAACCCATGAGATACGTGTGAAGTTACACACCTGATTACGGTGAGAACTATACTTTCCCGCTCGTCGATACCTAAATATATGTCACTCTTGATTAGAACACTAATATTTAATATAAAACTATTCTAATGATTAACGATCTAGATCCTTACCCTCGGAATCTCGAATGACAACTATTTGCGATTTCTCCTCGATTGATGGTTCATAACCCGATGAAGAACCACGAACAAACAATGGCTCAGGAGTACGAATGACTTCAAATAATTGATTTTCGCCGGATGAGGGTCCACAACCCGTTGGAAGATCTCGGATTGCTGAAACAGTCCTTCGTTTGAATTTAGGGGGAATAGCGGAACCGCCCCTCTTCCGAACACTATTAACAACCCTTTTCGTCCCTATCTTATTTGTCTCTATTGACAAAAGATTATTAGTCCTACCATATATCGAAAATTTAATACTAATGGCTTAAAAGAGCGAACTCGGCTTACCTTAAAATCCCGAGTGATTTCCAAAGGATTCCTTGACAAATGTTCCAACTCGAATGGCATTACGAAGTCTTTGAAAATGTGATGATTCGACCCACCATTATCTCACTATAACAAAATAACGAAAGAAATTATCTAAGAGAAATGAACAATGGTTTCGATAAAAAAGGCTCTCCTTTACCACACTTAAGGTTCGGCCAAAATAACCCATAAACCAACATAAGAACCAAAAAGAAAGCTCTTACCTATTGTTTAAACGAGGGTTGAAAGAATAATTAACAAGACAATACAGATGAATAGAAGATTCGGCTTTGAAGGGAAAATTGAAGAAAATGGGATTAGTATCATTCGGCCATGAGAGAAAAAATAATGAAGAAAATATTTGAATGATAAATAAAAATGAGGAAGAAAAGAGAATGGAGAGAAGGTGTTATAATTCGGTTTTCAAAAAGAAGAAAAGAGAAGGAGAAAAGAGATGAGTTTAGGAACAATATGCATTCGGCAATGGGGAAGGAGAAGGAAAAAAGAATGGCTTTTTGTGTTGGTAGTTTCGGCACTAGGAGAAAGACACACAATGGGATACTAGAGTGATAAGCAAAAATGACCAAATGGTCAAAAAGAAATGCCTAAATGAAACTCAACAAAGTTGTTTTCTCCAAGCTAAAGACACATTCGGCTATGAGAGAAAGGAAATGATAGGAAATATGTTTTGGATGAGCAAAAATTATGACCAAAAGAATTCTAACAAGCTACCATCCTACCCCAAACTAACCACCAAATTTTCGCCCCCTTTGTCCATAATGCCGTCCAAATACATGGTCAAAATGGCCATGCAAAAGTTTCCAAGACAACTTCCTTGTATCATGCCTTGTGTTCCTCCACTTTCCAAAGCTTTAGAATCCTATCCCCAAAATCAAGTTAATTCTATCCCTTAATTCAAGCTTGCCTTTTTCCCTTAGTCTACTTCCCATAAAAGCATTTGTCCAACCTTACCATAAGTAAAGCTTGACCGACACATGCCATACAAGTACAAAAATAAAAGTCACCTAAATGCTATCCATGGGATTCGAACCTCTCCCCTCAAGCAATCACTCATGCGCGAACACCACCTTCCTACTAGCTCATCTTATGCTAGCTTTCGTCACTTAAATTAACTCAAGCATCATAATCACTTGATCCACTTCAATAAAATACTTACTACTAAAATTTATTCTAGTTCCGAATAATCCCGAGCCTTCTCAAGACTATATTAAGCATGCAAAAATTTAATCATACACAAGCTAAACACCAAAACATGCATCATAACGATACTCAAATTTTTAGGATCTTACAACTCTACCCTCCTTAAAGAAAATTTCGTCCTCGAAATTTACCTGGTTAAAAGAGGTGAGGATATTGTTGCCTAATAGTGTCCTCAGGCTCCCACGTAGCTTCCTCCGCTCCATGATTTCACCAAAGAGCCTTAACTAACGGCACAGTCTTCTTTCTTAACACCTTAACAACACGGTCTAAGATTTCCACTGGTTCCTCCTCGAAAGACAAGTCTGGCCTTAATTCCACTTCTTCTACTGGTACTAGGTGAGACGGATCCGATCTGTAACGCCTCAAAGATAGAAACATGGAAAACACTATGAATCGACTCAACTCGTGAGGTAATTCAAGCCGATAGGCCACCGGTCCTACACGCTTCAACACTGCAGCACGGTCCAATGAACCTAGGGCTCAACTTGCCCTTTCTTTCGAATTTGAAAATCTTCTTCCAAGGTGAGACTTTCAGAAAAACCTGATCTCCCACCGTAAACTCAATATCTTTACGCTTCAGATCCGCATACGACTTTTGTCTATCCAAGCTTCCTTTAACGCGCTCGAATCACCTTTACCTTTTCTTCCGTCTCAAATATCAATTCGGGACCCAACACTATCGTTCCCCAATTCAGTCCAACAAGTAGGGTACGACACTTACGACCGTATAACGCTTCATAGGCGCCATTTGGATACTAGATTGGTAATCAAGTATTATATGCGAACTCGCCAACGGTAGAAAATCCTCCCAACTACCTCTCAAGTCTATCACACAACCTCGTAACATGTCTTCCAAAATCGAATTACTCTTTCGATCGACCATCCGATCGAGGATGAAAAGTCTTGATCAAGTTTAACTTTGTTCCCAAAGCCTCATGTAAAGCTTTCAAAACCGTGATGTAAACACAGGATCCGTCCGATATGATAGACACCGGTACCCCATGCAACCTCACGATCTCGGATACATATAGCTTAGCCAACTTTTGCAATGAGTAATCCGCATTTAACCGGTAGGAAATGAGCGATCTTCGTTAATCGATCTACTACCACCCAAACAAAATCTTTCTTAGTAGGTGTTAAGGGTAACCCACTAACAAAATCCATCGTTATCCGCTCCATTTCCATAGAGGAATCTTTACTGGTTGCAATAAACCCGATGGTAATTGATGTTCGCCTTCACTTGTTGACAAGTCAAACACTTTCCCACAAAATCGCAGAACCTCCCGCTTTAATCTTGGCCACCAATACGCTCACTGAGATCCCGATACATCTTATTTCCTCCAGTGGTGCATAGCATAAGGGCTACTATGCGCCTCCCGTAGAATCATTTGTCTCAAATCTGAATCCATGGGCATACAAACTCTTCCACTAAAACACAAAGACACCATCCTTGTTCATTTCAAAGTCTCCTATTATACCACTTTCAACTTGTTGCAATAAAGGACCTAACTTTTCATCCGATAATTGCTTTTCCTTGATTTGCTCCAACCACGAGAGGCTTCACTGAAGTTCCGCTAGTGATCGCCATCCTCATACAAACCGAGATGAGCAAACATTGCTCTTAACTCCGATACAACCTTACGACTCAACGCTGCCGCTGCGCCACTACGTTAGCCTTTCCATGATGGTATTCAATTGAGAAGTCATAATCCTTTAAATGACTCCACCCATCTCTCGTTGTCTCAAGTTCAACTCCTTTTAGGTAAGGAGATACTTAAGACTCTTATGGTCCGTATAAATGATCGACTTCTCACCGTAGAGATAGTGCCTCCAAATTTTTAAGGCAAACACCACCGCAGCCAACTCCAAGTCATGAGTAGGATAGTTGACTTCATGCGGCCTCAATCGCGAGAAGCATAAGCTACCACTTTTCCACTTTGCATCAGTACACATCCTAAACCCGTATGCGACACATCATAGTAAACGGTAAACTCTTTTCCAGCCTCAGGTTGAATCAGTACTGGCGCTTCCTTCAGAATCTTCTTCAGTTTCTCGAAACTTTCTTGCTGTTTATCGGTCCATACATACGGTACTCCCTTTCGCAATGTACCTTAGTTAGGGGTGCAAGCAATCAACGAAAACCCTCAACAAAGCGCCTATAATAACCAGCCAAACCCAAGAAACTCGAATCTCATCCATCGACTTCGCGGTTTCCAATCCAACACCGCCTCAACCTTCCGAGGATCAACTCTTATTCCATCGGCTGACACCACATGACCCAAGAAAGTCACTTCCTTCAACCAAAATTTGCATTTACTGAATTTGGCATAAAGTTGCTTATCTCACAAAATTTGCAACACAATACGCAAATGTGAGTCATGCTCTTCTTCATTCCTCGAATATACCAAGATATCATCTATGAACACCACTACGAACCGGTCTAGATAAGGTTGAAAGACTCTGTTCATCATGTCCATAAATGCAACTGGTGCATTAGTCAATCCAAACGGCATCACCAAAAACTCATAATGTCCATAACGAGTTCGGAATGCCGTCTTATGAATGTCTGCCTCTTTCACCTTAAGTTGATGATAACCCGATCTCAAATCAATCTTGGAGAAAACTGAAGCTCCTTGCAATTGATCAAATAGATCGTCAATTCTCGACAATGGATACCTATTCTTGATCGTCAACTTATTCAACTGCCTATAATCAATGCACATACGCATTGACCCATCCTTCTTCTTGACGAACAAAATCGGTGCTCCCCATGGAGACACACTTGGTCGAATAAATCCCCGATCTAACAATTCTTGAAGTTGAGCTTTAAGCTCCGCTAACTCCTTCGACGCCATTCTATAAGGAGTAATGGACACCGGAGCCGTTCCGGGCAAAAGCTCAATGCCAAATTCTACTTCCCAATCTGGAGGTAGACCCGGAAGTTTTTCGGGAAAGACATCTGGTAATTCTTTCACCGTTCTCACACCTTCCACCGATAAATCCTTGGCATCCAAAGCACTAACAAAAGCTAGGAATGCTCCATACCCTTTCCGCACCAACTTTTCTGCCTTCAAAGCAGATACCACATTTGCCAAAAAGTTCCTTCGCTCACCTATCATTACTACCTCCTCATTATCCACAGTCCTTATTGACATTCGCTTTTTAGCACAATCCAATTGCGCCCGGTGCTTCACCAACCAATCCATGCCCAAAATAAGATCAAACTCGCCGAAAGGCAATTCCATCAAATCCGCCAAAAATATTTCTCTTTGAATTTCCAAGGGCACGTCTCTAAACAATTTATTCACGATTACCGACTGTCCTAAAGGACTAATTACGGTCATCTCTCTATCGGTAATCTCAGATCTAATATTCAGGTTTTCGGTTATGGCACTAGCAACATACGAGTGTGTAGACCCGATATCTATCAAAGCGAAAGAATGTGTACAACAAAGATGAAGAACGCATCGCTTATCACATCAGTGCATCGCCATCTTCCCAACGCCTAACCGCATAGACCAACCCCGACTGTCTTGCCTCCGTGTTACCTCTAAAGCCATTACCTCGACCCGGTGCACCTTGATCACGTCCAACACCATTACCACCACGACCTGATCCACGGCCTCTCGGTGGCTGCTGAGCACCTTTAGCTGGCTGAACATCAGGGTTACGAGCTTCCTGAGTCGTATCAATCCGTCGAGGGAAATTCTTATACTGATGATCCTTGCAACCACATTTATAGCGAGCACCGCTTTTCCTCCGGCATTCCCGGGTGTCGTCTCCCACAATCGCATGATCTCGACTACGATTAGTAGTCACCCGTGCTTCAGCTTGAGTGGCTCGTTATTTCGTGGCCTCTTCGAAACCTTTTAGAAGAACCCGAGTACTTAAAATCCTCTTGCCTCGACTCTTTCCCGGTTCGGCATTCTCGAGTTCTTAGCCTCTTTGGCTATCTTGGCTTTCTACAAGTGAGGCAAAAGTCCGTACTTGTTGTGGGGCTATCACAAGACTGCAACTCGTCATTCAAGCCCATCTTCAAAGCGCACACAATGCTCATGATCATTCGGCACTATTGTGCAAGCAAAACGACTCAAACGAAAATTTCGCGCTCGTAGTCGCCACCGTCTTACTTCCTTGAACCAAATTCAGGAATTCCTTCCTCCGGGCATCTACATAAATTGTCCCGACGTACTTCCCTTGAAAAGTAGCTTTGAAGAAATCCCAAGTAACCAATGCAGCCTCGGTGCCTTCTCGAACAATAAGCCACCATTGATACGCCTCGTCCCTTAACAAGGACACAGCTCCTCTTAGCTTCTGCTCGGCGGTGCACTCCAAATCATCCATAATCCGCTCTACAGCCTCAAGCCAATATTCCGCAACATTCGAGCTACACTGGAGACACCTCTAAAAACCTCGGCACCACTTGACTTGAGTCGTTCCGATATTGAACCACGAACTGCTAGACCAGTTCTAGTCTCAGCAACCCTCTCTAAGACTCGCAACATTGCTTGAGTCAAAGCATTGTCCTCTCTCGTATGATCAGGTGATCCAGTCTCACTCCCGAGTGACGCAGGTGCATCCATTTCCGGCATATGACCCGGCGCTTCAAACGCAACAACACTCGTCCTCTACCACACGCCACGCCCACGCGCCCACGACCACGTCCTCTAGTGCTCATAATGACTAATTCAATTTAACTCGATTACAAGTTTTATGAATCGAGAATACTATTTTGATGTTTATTAACGATATTTTATGAGATATAAGAGATAAAGTTGTTTTCGCAATCACGTCCTATAGTCTCAATCTCTACCGGTTTCAACACCTAAAACTAGAAGTTCTAGAGTGTTCCTATGATAATTTCACAATAGTCAATATTTAATATACAAATACTTACTTGACTTGGTGTCGGATGCTCGTGGTGCAATACTACCTTTAAAACATAAAATCTAAAAATTTAAGCAGTTTTTCAACAAAAATTGTTGTTGAACCCAAACCACAGCCGAGTTTTGAAACTGGGCTCTGATACCATAAAATGTAACACCCCAACCCCGGCCTACGCGTTAAGACCAGACTTGGCATGCTACATAAAACATAAGAATTTACAAATTGATTTCCAGGGAAATAATTGGTTAAAAACTTTAATAATTGGTTGAAATAAATTTATAAAAGAGTTTTCACAAAATTTTACGAGTAAGTGATATATAAAAAAAATCCTCTTTTTATACGCAAGTTTAACAAAAACATTTATAAAAGATTAACAACCCCATTAAAGTAGCTAAAACATATTAAAATCCATCCACGCATAAAAATCCATAAAAAAATAATACCAGAGGCCTTATTACATCGCAGAATTGAAATAGTACTTAAATAAAAATACTTAAAAGAAGTTCAAAGTTTTTATAACTCATCATTCGTAGTATGGCCTCCACACGAAGTCATCCCCGCCCAAGCCTCCATCAATTATCATTTACGAGAAGGGTAAAAAAATAGGGTGAGTTACTTAGAACTCAATGTGTAACCCACTTACCGTGTTCATCGGGCCAATACCTTTTAAGCAATTAGATGGGCTTGAGCCCATTTACAAATGTACAATGCATATATATAAATCAAGTATAAAAATTAATGCATGTGTTATGCAATTCCCAACCAAGCCTAATTTCCATCCGCTACACACCCCCGTACCAACCAACACACCTATGGGGATCAAGTCAACCCACCTCGCCAACACACCAATAGCAGGCATTAAGCCAGATATAATATTTGTGGCAACAGGCCATTTATAATATTTGTGGCAGAGCCACCGAACTAGATATTTGGCAACAGGCCATTTATAATATTTGTAGCAGAGCCACCGAACTAGATAATTGGCAACAGGCCTTTCTTCTCTTCGTCATTTATCCCAACCCATGCAATCATGTATATATATAATGCATAACAATATATTCATGAGATAAATTTCAACAAAAGCCCATATTACAAATTATCAATTTGGCCCATTAGTCCTAAAAAAACAATTTGGCCCTTTTAACGAACTAGCCAACCTTGGCCCATTTACGATCTAGCGATTTCTTGGCCCATTATACACATGTGGCTTTTTTCCACAATTTTCACACTTTGGCCGATTTATCAAATAATCATGTGGCCCAAAATATCATTTTTTCTAAGATATAGCCCATTGAGGCAATACCATAATTTTTCCACAATCTTAATACCGGTTTCATGCATTCACACAAAAAGTGCTAATATACCTTATTTTCAAATTTTATCGACTTTACGATTTTTATTCTATCGCTTACTGTAATATAACCCATGAGATACGTGTGAAGTTACACACGATTACGGTGAGAACTATACTTTCCGCTTCGTCGATACCTAAATATATGTCACTCTTGATTAGAACACTAATATTTAATATAAAACTATTCTAATGATTAACGATCTAGATCCTTACCCTCGAAATCTCGAATGACAACTATTTGCGATTTCTCCCCGATTGATGGTTCATAACCCGATGAAGAACCACGAACAAACAATGGCTCAGGAGTACAAATGACTTCAAATAATTGATTTTCGCCGGATGAGGATCCATAACCCGGTGAAAAATCTTGGATTGCTGAAACAGTCCTTCGTTTGAATTTAGGGGGAATAGCGGAACCGCCCCTCTTTCGAACACTATTAACAACCCTTTTCGTCCCTATCTTATTTGTCTCTATTGACAAAAGATTATTAGTCCTACCATATATCGGAAATTTAATACTAATGGCTTAAAAGAGCGAACTCGGCTTACCTTAAAATCCCGAGTGATTTCCAAAGGATTCCTTGACAAATGTTCCAACTCGAATGGCTTTACGAAGTCTTCGAAAATATGATGATTCGACCCACCACTATCTCACTATAACAAAATAACGAAAGAAATTATCTAAGAGAAATGAACAATGGTTTCGATAAAAAAGGCTCTCCTTTACCACACTTAAGGTTCGACCAAAACAACCCATAAACCAACATAAGAACCAAAAAGAAAGCTCTTACCTATTGTTTAAATGAGGGTTGAAAGAGTAATTAACAAGACAATACAGATAAATACCACCCTCATTCACCTTTCAACTCATCCCATAATCCATCATCTCATCGATCATCCATTCTCTTCTTTCCCGCGCCTAGCCTTTCATCCCATCCTCTCTTTGAGAGTTCCCTTAGCAAGCAGTTCTTAAAAGAAAAGCTCCTTTGGTCGGCCACCTTGAGGAGTAATTTGCTTTTGAGCAACAACAGAAATTGGAGGAAGTTACCACGGATAGTTCTCAAGAAATCACAGAATTCATCTCAGAGTTTCTTCTTCCTTTCTCTTTTAATTGTTCTTAGTTTATAAACATGGTTCCAAATTATTTGATTGCTTTTTCAAATAATAATGACTTAAATTGTTTCAGCTAGAATGGTTGCAATGCCTTGATTTGATTCGTTCAATTCATGTTTATATTGTTCCGTGCCTCAATTGTTTATGCTTCCAATTAAAATCATTCTTGTTGTTCATGCATTAAGATATGTTTGACTGCATTTGAATTAAATTCTTAATCCGGCCTAGATGGTGATTAATGGACGTAACAATTGGAAGATGCATACTTTATTTTATCCTGTTAAGAATAAAAAAAGGTTCGTAATATTTCCGAAAGAAGACTATTACCTTGCATAACTTTAGATTTATGTAATTAAATTATTTCAAACATGACTTGTCCCTGTTACTTTGTATAAATTCTAAGAAATCCTTAATTAAACAGTGACATATAAATATGCACACTTTTCTAAGTGACAAATCTAATATCTCAAAAGAGCTATGATTTAGATTCCAAGTTCATAAATGATTGAGTTGCCATGAAATTTTTTCGGAACTTTTGTTAAGCATGATGATGAATGAATTGAGTTAAGAGTTGTAATTTTTCTAGCTTATTCATGTTATTATTGTTAAAACTTGTGAATTGCTGCTAAACGATTTTATTGCATTTAGTTTATTTCATTGCGTATTAGTTGTTAATTTAATTTAAACATCCATCACTCTCAATTATTTTATTTTTATAACCAACTTGTTAAATATTAATTTCACAATTGTTGATTATCAATACAGTCCCTATGGAGACAATACTCTTTTTACTCACTTATTACATGATAATGACTGTGTAAACTTGCACATTCCATCGCGAATCAAGTTTTGTGGTGCCATTCCCGTGGACTATTAATTTAATCATTATTTGTGAAATTATTTCTTACAATTTGGTTTACTGATAAATGAATCATGTGGATGAATGCGGAAGCGGATTGTAAAATTTGTTCAAGTCACGAATTTGACTTGGGGCTGTAGACGTCCAGAAAGAAACTTGGATTTTGAAACAACCTGAAACACAAACGAATCCAAGTCAGATAAAAAAAATTGAAGAAAAACAATTGAAATAAATAAACTAAGATAAGTAGAATAAAATAATAGAACAATAAATAAGGAAATAAAGAAGATAGACAGAAAACATAGAACTTGATATGTAAAACTCCTAAGATGTAACAGCCCGTTTTCAGTGAAATCGAAACAGTGGTTTCGGGACCACAAATCCGAGTTAGAAAGAAAATTTATTTTAATATTCTTGCATGGTCTGCAATATGATAGGAATGTTATATGAAAATTTTGATAAGAAAATTTTACCGATTATGTGTTTAATTATGGAAAGGACCAAATTGCATAAAATGAAAAAGTTGAATTCTAGTAGCTATAAGTATCAAATAGCTATGGAATTCAAAATAAGAGGTTCTTATATGATAATTAGACCATTAAAGAAAAGTTAGTAGATATTTTTGATGAATCATCCATGGAAAAATTAAAAAAGGACAATGATTAAATTGGAAACTAAAATAATTAAAAGATGATAATAGAAAAATATCATCATTTTATATCATCTTTCCCAAATTAAGACATGGAAACCCTAGGAAAGAAAAAAGTGTTCAAGCAAGCTTTCTTGGCTTAATTGGGTAAGTATTCTTATCCCGTTTTTAGTAATTTTTATATTTTTGAGATCGGAATAGCTTAATCTATCTATTTTGGGGATTAATTTGTAAAGTTATCAAAGTATCAAAGTTTTTCCATTGATGAATATGCTGAAATTTTGAAATTTATGGTAGAAAATAAAAGGCTGTTGATAGATAAACAACTTTTGTAAAGTGAATTTTCATGAAATTATGATTTAGGGACTAAATTGTAAAAATGTAAAAATTCATGGAAAATTTCTGGTTTTTATGAAATATATATCTGATGTAAATGTTATATGTAAAAATCGATTAGGCTTGGAATAAGAATTAAATTGCATGAATATCATTTTCCGAGCCTAGGGACGAAATTGTCATTTATAAAAAATATAGGGGCAAAATAGTAATTTTGCCTAAGAATTGAATTGAGTTCAATTGAGTATGAAATGGATTAAATTGATGTTAAACTCATTTATATAGATCCAGCAAACTCAAATACGAAGTTAGATCGAGGAAAAGAAAAAGTTCCGGATTAGTAGATTTCTGTATACGAACAAGTAGCGAGGTAAATTCGTGGAACTAAATTGTGTTTATTTTATACTTGAATTGAGTGTGGTATGTGATTATATGAATTATATGAATGTTATAAATTTATGAAATAATCACATATCCGAAAATGTCTTTAATATGTTAAGTTCCGTTTGAATAATGAAATTCGATGGATTCATAATTTTCCTGTACTGATTATAGTCATGCATATGTTGCGGACATTATAGCTCGGATGAGCATCCTGTTAAAAGCCTTCTCTAGCATCCTGTTATATAGTTCCTATGAGCATCCTGATTAGTAGTGATTCTGCATGTGTTGCACACTACCGCAGCTCTTTGTGAGCGTCCTATTACATGATTTGATCGGTTGTGATCCAGCATATAATGCGGACACAAACGCACCTCTACGTGAGCATCTTGATATTGGTTGTTATGAGCTTATTGATATGGCTAACTTGAACTCCCTGTTATGCTATCCGGAGCTCCATGTTAATAACTCTTCAGAGTTACCTGCTATGCTCTATGAGCTCCCTGATTAAAACTCTTATGAGTTTCCTGTTTAGCCCGGATAAGCGTCCTGTTACATGGCTCATTTGAGCATCCTGATATGTGGCTTGAGAATGTGCTCCCTAATTATGTGCCCTAACGGGTACCCCTGAACATGAATTGACGGATCACTGATTTGTATACCTTGTGTATACTACTTGAGTATCCATCGATATTTCAATAATTCAACAAATAAAACTCCTGACATGAAAAATTATGAGATTAAAAGAATCATGTCTCGAATACTTCTGAAATACTCAAAAGTTTGTAGTATGATGAGCTCATCCATGTTTATTTGATGTATATGTGACTAATTTGCTTAATTGAGTGTATGTGATTAGGCAAACTTGCCAATTTGTTGGGAAGCATGTTATTGTTATGCTTATTTAAATGAATATGATTGGTAGGTTTAATTCCTATTATACGAACTTACTAAGCATTAAATGCTTACTAGGTTTTATTTCCTCTGTTTTATAGTGCTCGGAAGCTCGTAAAGGTTGGAGATCGATCGGAGCATCTTCACACTATCCTACAACTTGCTTTGGTATAAATAGTAAACTTATTTTGGTATAATGGCATGTATAGACTAACTTTAACAATGCGAGCATATAAGTGGATGTTTGTAATCTAGCCATTGGAATGGCTAATGATGGTATATTTTGGTACATTTTTATAAGGTTACATCATAATTAACATATATGTGTTTGGTATAGTTAATTGAATTATGGTAAGCTTAAATATTTTTACAAAAAGGAAAGTTTAAACACATGAATATATAAGGATGTTATATTATACATGATATTGAAGTTTGCTTGATTTATATGACTTGAATTGGTTGGAAAATGTATGCAAAAGTTGTTGTAGGTTGAAGGTTAAATTTGGGTGAGAAATAAGGCTAAGAAATAGCCTTATTTTGTCCACACGGGTAGACACACGGGCATGTGTCTAGACCGTGTGTGACACACGGCCTGGCACATGGGCATGTGGTTTGGCCGTGTGTCCCTTGCATCTTAAAATTGAGAAACAGAATGCTCAGAATTAGACATACAGGCAGAGACACGGGCGTGTGTCTCAACCGTGTGTGACACATGGCCTAGCACACGGGCATGTGGCTGGCCGTGTGACCCAAGTCAGAGAGTTACACGGGTAAGGACACGGACTAGGACACGGCCGTGTGCCTCACATCGAATGCCCACACGGCCTGAGACATGGGCATGTCACTAGGCCGTGTGAGCCACACGGCCTACTCACACGGGCATGTGACCCCTGTATATAAGAAAAAATTTAAAATTTTGCAAAAAATTCTCTGAGATCTTGATTTAGTTCCTACTTGTTTCTAATGCTTATATTGGGCCTCGAGGGTCAATTCAAGGGAAGATATGATTAGTTTCGAATATGATTATTAAATGACATGAATTATCTGTAATTATTCTGTAAACTTTGATAATGCTCCGTAACTTTGTTCCGGTGACGGATACGGGTTAGGGGTGTTACATAAGAAGCCTTAGAAACACTAAGAATCCACAATCCCCTTCAAGCGGCTCTAATTTCCCCTCTAAGATAGAAACCTTGGGAAGAAAGAGTTTGAAGATGATCCCCACAATCTAAAAAGATTGTTAAAACTTTTCTAAAAGAAACTCAAGAACAATTCTTGAAAAAAAAAACTCAAAGAGAGTTTGAATAATAATCAATTGAATGACATGTGTACAATGCAAATGCCTTTATATAGGCTAACTAAATAAATCTAAATAAAACTCTTAAGTATACTAGAACTGTAATTGACCTAAATAAGTAGTTTTAAACTAAACTTTCTTGTTGACATAAAACTCCTAAATAACTTAAAATACTTAATAATTATAAAAAATTTGGAATAATAAAATAATAAAATAATAAGAGCTGATAAATAAAATATTTGACTCATGTATAATAAAAATTAATTCTAAAACCCGAACCCAATATGATTTAAACTCGAATTAAAAGCTCGAAACTCGTAATTCCTGTCCAGGAATTCTACTCGCGCAATCTTCACTAAAATGATCCTAACTTGAGATCCTAAACTTAAAATCGAGTGATTCAAAGTGCGTTTCGAAGATGAGAGATAGATATTTGAACGCCATGAAGACATCTTAACCCAAAAATGTCTAGATCCCATCCAAAAAGTTATTGCAATTCTGCTGATTTCTCAAACTTGAAGATTGACAGCTTCGGTGAATGGAATTTAAGAAATTTCACCCCATCCGTGCATGTATCATTCCCCCTTTCCTTGAAAAGATTCATTCTCAAATCTTGTCTTTGATCGAATCTTGGTTTGATTTACTTGGCCTTTGACATTGTTGTTGGGCCTTGAGGTAGTGTGAGCCCATCACATCCATGGGTCTAAAATTGAGCCTTAAGCTCGCATCATTCTCCCTTCGTCACGAAGATTCATCCTCGAATATTTAGATGCGCAAAAAGAAAAAGGATTAGAATAAATAACAATAAAATGAAAAAAATACTTACCTAAACTTTCTTGTGTGCCAAAACTATCTCTAGGATCAAAGACATTATTTTGATCCTTCAAATCAGCTTCAATCACGTATGTCTCCTTTAAAAAACAATGTATTAACACTAAACAAAGAAGTGTTAGGTACATGAGTCTTCAAGTAAAAAATAACCTGTAACTTTCTTTTAATATGCATGGTCATCCATAAGAATTTCCAACGATGAGTCAAGAATTTCACATAATTATAAAAGTCAAGAAGTTTAATATTATTATGTAAAAAGTTATCATTAAAGGTCAAGATAGAAAATTTTATTTCAAGAGAAAATCTATAAAATGCTTTAAAACCTATTTAATGCAAAAAAAAAAAAACTACTATTTTTAACATTTACAACTTTAGATAAACCCATAAAATCAGTTGAACTGTCAGACCAAGGTTTAATGAAATTTGACCAATGAGAAAATATGTTGTAAGGAATTCAATTTCTATTGTTTCCTTACCTTTTTTACCTTGTAGCACTTGTGGAGATTTATCAACATTCAACTTACCTCTCTCCCACAAGTAAAATTGTCTATCAATGGTAGAGTAATGTAAATGGAAGTCCGTCAATGGATCCTTGAAATCCTGTAACAAGGAAACACCACTAAACAAATTCGAGTTATGGTTAGTTAAAACATAATCATTCCTCACATTTGCATGAATATTTTCTTGTTTCTCATTTTCTTTTCCCACTTGAGAACTCTCCAATTTTACCTCATATGTATTTTCTCTCACCAAAAGTGGACCATCAAGTAGACTTTTATCACCTAATGTCTCTTTTCTCTCTGTCTATTCAGTTTTTTCTTTCCCTTTAACCCCTTCACATAATTTCATCATTTTCAATTGGTCCTTATACACATCTTTGGGCGCCAAAAGGGCTAAAGTGTATTTTTTTTTCTTTTAAACACAAGGGAGTAACAGTTCAATTTTCCATGGTGTACCACATCACGATCATATTGCCATGGTCTTCCAAAAAGCAAATGGGTGACATGCATGGGAACTACATCATACCAAACCTTGTCAGAATAATTCCCCATTTTGAATGCAACTAAGGAGTTTTTAATTACCTTAATTTTCAAATCTTTGTTAAGCCATTGTAAGTGATATGACTTAGGATGGCCTTGGGAAGGTAAAGATAAAGTATCCACTAAAAAAATGCTCACCATGTTGGCACAACTACCATTATCAACAATAAGAGAACACAACTTTCCTTGAATCAAACACCTCGATTGGAAGATGTTAGACCTTTGCACTTCATCAGAACCGTCTCTTACTTGAATGCTAAGGGATTGCCACACTATAAAACAATTGGACTCAATCAAATAATTCCCATCAGTAAGAGGTTCCAAAACCTCTTGCATATTATGTTCGCATACCATTATTAGATGTTGAAATAAAAAACACTCAAAAAGAAAAAAAAAAAAAGCAAACCTCACTATTATGCATTTAGAAATAAAATGAAATTCTCATTGAGGTAAGAATTAATCTTGTGAGTTGTTTAAAAGTGTTTATATCAATCAATCAAAATGTATTAGAAACAAACTAACAAAGCAAACCTAATAGCACTATGAGTCCAAAATTGGCTAGAAACCAAAGAATTGTGTGTTGCACGGAGGAAGGAATGTGCAACGTGCTTTAACCTACTAACACAAGAAAAAATAAAGTGTTAGAATGCATATAGGAACAATAAAAACCACAAAAAAATGAAAACCTAAGGCTAAGAGTCAATGAAAATCATTGAAACCCGAAAACTTGAAAACTTGCGAAGCAATTTGACAAACTTCGTTCGAGGTGTTCCCGATTTCCAAAAATCACAAAATTTAAACTGGAGCCTCCTCAAATATTTCTTATTTGATATGGAAATTTTTGGCACAAAATTCAACCCATAGAATATTTTTTTCCTTTTTTTTGCATTTTCCTATTTTTTCACTTTTTCAATCACTTTTTTTGTGGAAAATAATTTTTATATTCTAAAAATAGTTCCAAGAAATAGTATGTAAAATTTCAGATTTTTTGAAAGAAGTTTATCCACTGAAAAATATTTTTTTTCGAAAATTGTCTGGGTAAAATTTTTTTTTAGGCTGTTTGCTGGAAATTAGTTTATAAGAACAAAAAGAACACCTAAAATGCCCAAATAGGGTACCAAATGATAAGGATTGAAGTGGAGAAAGTGGAAGAAGGGTCGAATTCAAGTTTTTTAACTCAAGAAGGAAAGAGTTGGATGTGACTTGAAAGGAAGAAACCAAACAAATTTAGAAAATAACAAAGGAAATAAGAAAATTAAGAAAAATTAAAAAAAAATAAAGGATAAATATTTAAAATAATAACTAAATAGCGAAATATAGATTAAAGTAAAGTGGAAGATGGAACGATAAACCGATGCATATGATTGATAGAAGGATGAATGTCCAATTGAACCCTTTGAGATATAAATCCCAACAAACTTAATTATTGACTCTAATCAACTCTCCAAGAAATAATCCTTGGCAAATTGAAGGGTGAAGAATGAATTCCCACGACTACTTGAAGAAAATCGAGAAGAAATCTACTTCTAAAAATCACAAGAAAGAAATCTTGCACAAAAAAACAAACTCTCAGAGTTGAAAACTTTATTAATGAAAACAATTTTCTAGAACTCTAATTAACCTAAACAAGACGTAGTTTTAAACTAAACTTTTTTGTTGATATAAAACTCCTAAATAACATAAAATACTTAATAATTATAAAAAAATCAGAATAATAAAATAATAAAATAATAAGAGTTGATGAATACAATATGGAGCTCATATATAATAAAAATTAAGCTTAAAACCCGAACCCAATATGATTTAAACTCGAATTAAAAGTCCGAAACTCGTAATTCCTTTCATAATCCCGTCTAAGAATTCTGCTCGTGCAATCTTCACTAAAACGGTCATAACTTGAGTTCCCGAACTCAAAATCGAGTGATTCAAAATGCGATTTGAAGCTAAGAGATAGATCTTCAAACACCATGAAACATCTCAACCCAGAAATGCCTAAATCCCATCCAAAAAGTCATTCCAAGTCTACTGATTTCCCAAACTTGAAGATTGACAGCTTCGATGAATGGAATTTAATAAATTTCACCCCATCCGTGCATGTATCATTTACTTATTTTTATTTAACTAATCTTTTACTTTTTGTGGTTTTCTTTTCAACTGTTTATGAGCATTGATCGAATCATCAATTTACTCTTTGTAGACCTTGAAATCGAGTGGATATTTAAACAATGGAGACGAGAAAGATTAGCCCAGAGACAAGCCGCATAAATGGACCTTGAAAATCGAATTGAAGTTCAAGGGAATGAAGTTACTATTTCTCATAATCCAATCCTTATTATTGATGATAAGGATTAAGCTATAAGAAAGTATGTTGTGCCCCTTTTTAATGGGCTTATTTCGGGAATTAGGAGACCGAAAGGCACTGCAGTTTGAATTGAAGCGTGTGATATTCCAGATGCTTCAGACAGTGGACTAGTTTTGTGGAATGCCCACATTGAGATTGAATTTTTTTCCATACTCATTGCGAGATAGAGCACGAGCATGACTTAATTCATTGCCACCCAGTTCAATATCTACATGTCATGAATTAACATAACGCTTCTTGGTAAAGTACTTCCCACCTAGCAAAGATGCTAAGTTGCGGAATGAGATCACTACTTTCCAACAATTGGATGATGAATCCTTATATGAGGCATAGGAAAGATTCAAAGAGTTACTACACATATGCCCTCACCACGAGATTCTGCATTGCATTTAACTGGAGTCATTTTATAATGGTCTCAACGCACACACTAGGATGATGGTATATGCTTATGCGAATGGTGTTCTCCTTTTTAAGTCTTATAATGAGGCTTATGAAATTCTCGAGAGAATAACCAGTAACAACTACCAGTGACCGACCAATCGAGCAGCTTCAGGAAGAAGAGTAGCAAGAGTACATGAAGTGGATGCTCTCACTTCACTTGCAGCTCAGGTACCTTCAATTTCTTCAATGCTTAAAAATTTTTCTACTAACGGTCTGAATAATGTTGTAGCTTAGTCACCAAGTCAGTTTGACATTATTTCCTACGTATACTGTGGGGACAGATATTCATTTGAGAATTGACCATCAAATCTCAAGTCTGTCTATTATGTAGGAAATCAAAACCACAATAGAAGTGGACAAGAACCACAGTCCAACTTCTATAACCCTTCGTGGCGAAACTGGAAACACGAAAATATACACACTTTTTCATGTCCTTTTTAACTCAAATTCATGCAGTTTCGGTAAAATTCTTGTGGAAAAATATATAATTATTGTAAAATAATTAAATTACACTCAAATTATGAACATGTTGAATTTTAATTAATTTTATATCAAAATTTGACTAATTTTGATTATTTTCAACAGATTTGCACAAATGGCGAAAAATGGCTCGGCAGACACTGCTAGAAGCGCAAAATCGAGAAGCAATTTTGAAGCATTAAGGCGAATTAATTTTTCAGTCTAAGACGGTCCAAATTATGTGTATTAATTCATAATATAATTAATTTTAATTTTAATCCAATTTAATTTGGGTTAAATAAATTATTATTAATTAATTATGAAAAGTGGCCCAGTTGAGCTGAACTGAGTAAACCGATCCAACCGAGCACTGGGCAGCCCAAAACCATCCCACATGCTGAACCAGTCAGCTTGTTTGGCTGATTATTTGGCTTGCAAAATAGCCCTTGAAGACTCCTTCAAATTGCATTCAAACCCCTCCACTATTTATGCCTTTCTAGATTTGCCCCTACCTTAAAATAGCAAGTTTGAAACCTTCAAACTTGCCACATGTGTGGCTGTCCATGGGGGGGACTCTATGGCTTCTGATTTTTGATAATTTTAGCAGCCATCCCAACCTATAAATACCCCCCTTTGCTGCTCACTTCAAACACATCTCAAACCCATTCATTTCTTCACTTCTCTCTCACTTTTCTTTCTTCATTCCCTTCCATTGTTCTTCATTTTCTTCCCCATTCCCTTGCTGATTTAACCTCTTGAAAACGATCCATTCATCCACCATTTGGAGCAGCATTCAAGTGTTCGTGGAAGCCTCAGTTCAACAAGAACAAACGGAGAAGGAGCTGAGAAAATTAGTCAAGCCTCGGAGAAACACTAGATTTGATTCTTGTTCCCTTTCCTTTTAATTTTGTTGTTGTTATGATGAACATGTCTATGAATATTTGTGATGTTGATATATTTAATTTAATTAATATTTCTTAAATTTGATTTGTGTTAGGTTGATTGCATTTTGTCTACTTAATTTATTAAAACTGTGTTTGTGTTGTTATAGGCCTCGGTAAGATGTTTGATTAAGTAAAACCATGACTAAGTTATTCTTGCATTACAATTGTAAGGTAACTATTGAATTAATTATTTAAACGGATTGAAATTGTAATTAATTGACACGATACTTAATCAGTGCATGTTTAATCATCTAAGGTAGTTGAGGGTTAAATTAGCAATGGTATCTAACAATACATTAGCCTTGCATAACTTGCAAGATTATTGTGATTAAACTGTTTCAAGGGAGAAATACATTGTTACCTCACGTAATCTTTTATGTGCTTATGAGATTGAATTAATTGTTTGAATTGGCATAGAGATATGTACAAAAGATTATTTTGATTTTATAAGTATGTATGTGCATTAACACATTTGCTTATTAAAATTTGTTTAATCGGTTGAATTGACGTAGAGATATAATCAAGAGATAAATGGATTTTGGTAGGTAAGTATGTTCATAAGTTAGCAAATTACCGAGTTGCCGTGAATTTATTCGCAACAACATGAACATAAGTTTAATAATTCTAAGTTAAGAAATGTAATTAATCTAACACAATTATGTCATCTTGATTGAAATCATCTTTTGAAATCGTGCATTGGAACTTTTATTTTATTTTTATTTATTTTACTTAGTTTAAATCCTAGTTTGTAATCACCTCTTCAAATCAAAATATCTTTCTTCACCAAAGTGTTCTTAAATTTGCATTCATAAATAATTCTTTTCACAGTCTTTGTGGGTATGATAACTCTACTTTTACTTGTCACTTTACTACAAGTTGCGATTGTGTACACTTGCACATTTCCGTCATTCCAAAAACCATCCAAACTTTTCTTGGAATAACTAAGGAGGTGGACTGAACAACACCTACATGCAGTATAGATCAAATCAGCCTTTAGGTTTCAATCAACAAGTTCAGAAACCACACAACCTGAACCTTCCAATAATTTGGAGAATTTGTTGAAGCCGTATATGGATAAGAATGACGCCTTAATCCAAACCCAACCAGCAACACTAAAAAATTTGGAGAGCCAAATGGGCTAGTTAGTTACGGAGCTTTATAATAGACCCTAAAGAGCCTTTGTAACAGCCCGATTTAGGGGCTAGTCGGAACAGTGATCTCAGGATCACTAATCTGAGGTTAGAGAAAATTATTTTCATGTCATTTTACGAGCTAGATCATGATTATATGTGTGCATGAAAATTTTGGTGCCTTAATTTTAGCAATTTCTTGCTTAATCGCAAAAAAGGACTAAATCGCATAAAGTGCGAAAGTTCTATCTTATAAGCTAAAGGTGCCTAATAGCCATAGAATATTAATTTGAGGTCTTTAAAGTGCAATTAGACCCCTAAGGAAAGGGTGGCCGGCCATAGGAGACAAGAATTGACAAAATTGGTCAAAGTTGGTAAAAGTTGGTGACTAAATTGACTTGTATTAATAAAATAAAGAAAGAAAAGATATCATCTTTTCTCTCCATCTTCCTCCACCGAAAATAGCAAGCAAAATAGGGGTTTTGAAAGCTCAAAATTTCAGCAAACTCATATCCATTCAAGTAAGTTATTTTAATGGTTTTTCTTGAAGATAGTTGTACTTTTAGAACCCCTAGAGCTTAAGCTTTCTAATAAGGGGACTAATTTGCAATATGGTGAAAAGATTAGAGTTTTTCTATGAGAGCTTTCATTGTTATTTGCTGCATTTTTATGGAAGAAAATGAGTCTTAGTTGTTAGATAAACAACTTTTGTGAAAGGTGTTACTATGAAAACACCTAAATGGACCTTTTTTGTAAATGTTATAAAGTTTGTAATAAATGTGTGAAATGTTGGGTTTTGATGATAGCCATAAGAGAAATAAATGTTCACCTAGGCTTGTTGAAGGTAGAAATATGATTAGAATTGATTTCTGAGCCTAGGGGTAAAAAAGTCTTTTTGAAAGTCTAAGGGAAAAATAGTAATTTTGCCAAAGCATGATTATTGAAATACTTTTATTAATGTGATGATTAAAATGAGCTAAATTGCTATTATAGAGCAAGAAGAACCAAGAATCAACCTCGATCGGGGAAAGAATAAAGTCTCGGACTAGATCGACGATCTAACTTATTTTGAAATCGAGGTAAGTTTGTATGTGATAAATTTAACATTTATGCTCGTATTGTTTGGCATTATATTGATGTACAATATTCTAAGAAATTGAAAAATTGAAGTCCCGGTTGGACTATAATGAATGTGAGTATAGTATTATCGAGACATGAGATAGGTAAGGTCCCGTGTAAGACCATGTCGGGGACATGGCTTCGGCAGCAAATTGAAATTTCATATAAGACCATATCCGGGATATGGCTTCGGTATTAAATATGAGAATCGTATAAGACCGTATCCGGGATATGGCATCGATACTTGAGGTGAGGATCCTTATAAGACCATATCCGGGATATGGCATCGGTAATCAAAGGTAATCCCATGTAAGACCGCATCCGTGATGTGGCATTGGCTTCGGGTTTATGATAATGGTAATGAATATGCATCTTTGAGTGTCCCTAGAAAATTATTGGGATTAAATAATCTAGCAGTAAATATAGAATTGAGATTGGTATTTAAAGTTATGTGATTGAGTGAAAACAGGTATGCGTGAGTAATTCACGAGGAACATTTACATTATGTGGCGTGGTAAGTGCTAGATAAGGGCAAATACGAGTAAGCTATGGTAAAGAGCCTATGACATTGTGTATGGTTATTTAATGTCATGGATAGGTATCTTTATGAGTTTATGGTTGCTATTTAATTCCATGCAAACTTACTAAGCTTATTGCTTACCCCTCTCATTTCTCTCTTCTTTGTAGTATTACCAAGATAGCTCGAGAAATCACTGACGTCAAAGTTGGAGATCACACTATCGACTACTATTTGGTATAGCCCACTAGATTCATTTTGAGTATGGCATGTATAGGACTTGGTATTTTTGTCATGTCATATTTGAAAGCCAAATGTGTTGGCTATTCTAGTTGTTCAATTATTTTGTAAAAGGTCATGGGAGGTTGGCCTATACTTGATATGTCCATATATTCAATGAAGATGAATTTCATGAACTGTATGTTTTTGAGGATGTCTTGATTCTTTTGAGTTCTTAGAGGTGCCATATGATCATCTTAAATATTGAATTATTTTGCTATGAGTGTGAGTTCTTGCTAGGGTGGCAAATGGCTTGGTAGATAGCCATATAATTGTTCACACGGGTAGACACACGGGCATGTGTCTAGGCCGTGTGTGACACACGTTCAGCTCCATGGGCGTGGTTCTAGGCCGTGTGTCCCCTTGCATGCTAGAGTTGCAAGTCAGTATGCTCAGTAGTAAACACACGGGCAGAGACACGACCGTGTTTCTCAGCCGTGTGGGAGGCACGACCAGGAACATGGGCATGTGCCCAGGCCGTGTGAAGTCTGCACCTGAAGTTAAGAATTTAATTTGACACACGGTCTTAGGACATGGGCATGTGCCTTGACCGTGTGACTATACTAAGATGATGACGTCATAAACAAAATGCCAAGGTTTTGGCACACGGGCTAAGACACGGGCGTGTCGAGGCCGTGTGAGGGACACGGGCATGTGTCTGGCCGTGTGTATTAAGTTAGTGTCGACCACGGGCGAGGAGCACGGGCATGTCTCAGGGGCACACGGGCGTGTCCCTTGAGCAACACGAGCGTGTGGCCCCTATTTAGGCAAAATTTTTCTAAGTTCGTTAAAGTTTACAATTAATTCCTGAAACCTTCCGGTAGTATGTTTAAGGCCTCGTAGGCATAGGGCTAGTATGTTATGGGTTTAAATGGAAAGTTTTTGAGACGAAACGAAAATTTATAGCCCAAAACGTTATGTTTAAGCAAGTTGAGTTAGATAATGCCTCGTATCCGATTCAGGCTTCGAACACGGGTAAGGGGTGTTACATTTCATGGTATCAGAGCTACGGTTTAGTCGATTCTTGGACTAACGTAGCGTAAGTATGAGTTTAGCTATACGTGCCATACGTATGAAAACTTGTGTAATGATAGTGTGACAGCTCCTGGCGTTTTAAATTGTGTCTTTATATAGTAAATGGATCCCGATCCCGATCGAACTGCAATCAATGATGTTGCAAGTAATGCGCTGGCTCCCGCACAAGGGACCGCGCCCGTAGATAGTAGACCCGAGACCTTGGGTCAGGGAGAAGAGGCCTGAGAAGCCTTTCTTCATATGATAAGAAACTGGTACACTGAGTACGTTCGAGCAAATCCTAATGCTCAACCCCCTCCACCTCTACCTATTCCTCAACCCGCTCCTGTAGCTCCTCAAGTGGTTGAGGTAGTGAGAAGAGAAATGCCTCCGGTCGATAAGATCCAAAAATAAGGAGCCGAGGAATTCTGGGCTAGTAAGGATGATGATCCGGAAAGAGCAGAAATTTGGCTCGAGAATACCATCAGGGTATTCGATGAATTGTCATGCACGCCTGAGGAGTGCCTAAAGTGTGCTGTATCTCTCTTGAGAGATTCAGCTTATCGGTGGTGGAACACCCTTGTGTCGGTGGTACCAAGGGAGAGATTTAGCTGGGAATTCTTCCAAGAGGAATTCCGGAAGAAGTATATTAGCCATAGATTCATCGACCATAAGAGAAAAGAGTTCTTGGAATTAAAGCAAGGCCGAATGACGGTGACTGATTATGAACGGGAGTTTGTAAGACTTAGCCAGTATGCCCAGGAGTGCGTGTCTATCGAGGCTATCATGTGCAAGAGATTCGAGGACGGGCTAAATTAGGATATCCGTTTATACGTCGGAGTTCTCAAACTAAAAAAATTCGTAGTGTTGGTAGATAGAGCCTGTAAGGCTGAAGAGAAAAGAAGAGCTGAGATTGAGTCTCGTGACTCGAGGAAAAGACAGCTGAATAAGTCACTCTAATCTTCATCTAAGAAATCGAGGGATTTTGCTACTCGACCAGTTACTTCGGTCGGGTTTTCAAACCGAAGTAAGGGCAAACAGTTTTCGGGGTCTAAAGTACAGACCACATCAGTTGCTAGTGTAGGTAACGTTCGACCGAGTAGACCGGAATGCCCGCAGTGTGGCAGGTGTCATTCTGGTGAGTGTCAAGCAAATGAGAAGGCTTGTTTTAGATGCGGGTCTTTAGACCATTTTATCAGAGATTGCCCCGAGATGGGCGAGAAAGAGAAGTCCCAAAATGTAAGACCAGGAAGTGCTGCTAGAGGAAGACCGCAAAGAAACCCGGGGAATGAGATGAGTGGCAAGAATTCATCTAGAGAGCATACTGCAAGAGTCAAGGATAGAGCACCGGCGAGAACATATGCCATTCGTGCTCGTGAAGAGGCATCTTCCCTTGACGTGATCACGGGTACATTTTCTCTCCATGATACTCGTGTTATAGCTTTAATTGATCCGGGATCTACCCACTCATACATATGCATGAAATTAGTCTCTAGCATGAGCATGCCTATAGAGTCTACTGAATTTGTAATAAGAGTGTCTAATCCCCTAGGCAAGTATGTGATGGTTGATAGAGTATGCAAAGGTTGCCCTTTGAGGATTAGGGGTCATTGTTTTCCGGTTGATCTTATGTTATTGCCGTTTGATGAGTTTGATGTCATCCTTGGGATGGATTGGTTAGTTACTCATGATGTAATCGTGAATTGTGGAAAGAAGTTTATTGAGTTGAAATGTGAAAATGGGGATTTTATTTGTGTTGAATCAGACGAGCAAGACAGATCACCAGTAGTGATATCATCCTTGTTGACTCAAAAGTATTTAAGAAAGGGGTACGAAGCTTACCTTGCCTTTGTGATGAATACTAAAGAGACTGAGTTGAAAATTGAGTTGGTACCCATAGTATACGAGTATTCAGATGTTTTCCCGGAAGAATTGCCAGGGTTACCTCCGGCTAGAGAGATCGAATTCGGGATTGAGCTAGCTCCGGGTACCGCCTCCATTTCTATTGCTCCACATAGAATGGCTCCAATCGAGCTAAAAATTTGAAAGCACAGTTGCAAGAACTAAAAGATAAAGGTTTCGCAAGACCGAGTTTTTCTCCGTGGGGTGCTCCCGTTTTATTCGTGAAGAAGAAAGATGGTTCTATGAGATTATGCATAGATTATCGGCAACTTAACAAGGTAACTGTGAAGAACAAGTACCCGTTGCCGAGAATCGATGATTTATTTGATCAATTGAAGGGAGCCACGGTATTTTCCAAGATAGATTTGAGGTCAGGGTACTATCAGTTGAGAGTCAAGGACTCGGATGTACCAAAAACTGCATTTAGGACTAGGTATGGCCACTTTGGTCTAACGAATGCCCCTGCCATTTTCATGGACCTGACGAATCGCATTTTTCGGCCATACTTGGATAAATTTGTCGTGGTCTTCATCGATGATATACTGATCTACTCTAGAGATGAGAACGAACATGCCGAGCATTTGAGTATGGTTCTACAAATTTTGAGAGAAAAACAATAGTATGCTAAGTTTAGCAAGAGTGAATTTTGGCTTAAGGAAGTAGGATTTTTGGGGCACATTGTCTCGGGAGATGGGATTAGAGTTGACCCAAGTAAGATTTCAGCAATTGTTGATTGGAAACCGCCGAGGAGCGTAACTGAAGTAAGGAGTTTTCTAGGCCTAGCCGGCTATTATAGGCATTTTGTCACGGGGTTTTCAATGATAGCTACCCCGATGACGAGATTTTTGCAAAAAGATGTAAAGTTTGATTGGACAGAAAAATGTCAACAGAGTTTTGAGAAACTAAAGGCGTTGTTGACTGAGGCTCCTGTTTGGTACAACCTGAACTGGGAAGAGAATTTGTGGTTTACGGTGATGCATCCCTGAATGGATTGGGTTGTGTACTTATGCAAGAGGGTAAGGTGATTGCAAACGCCTCTAGACAATTAAAGTCGCACGAGAAGAATTACCCGACCCGTGACTTAGAGTTGGCCGCCATTGTGTTCGCATTGAAGATATGGAGACACCATTTGTATGGCGAAAGGTGTCAGATATTTACCAACCATAAAAGCCTAAACTATTTGATGACTCAAAAGGAATTGAATTTGAGGCATCGAAGGTGGTTAAAGCTGATTAAGGATTATGAATTAGTGATTGACTACCATCCGAGAAAGGCGAACGTAGTCGCTGATGCTTTGAGCAGAAAATCATTGTTTGCGCTGAGAGCCATGAATACTCAGATGGCTTTGTTGGATGATGGTTCTATTCTAGCTGAGCTAAGGGCTAGATCATTATTTCTTCAAGAGATTTGGGAAGCTCAGAAAGAGGACAGCAGCTTACAAGCCAAAAGAGTTCTATGTGAGTCAAATGTTGAGTCAGACTTTCGGGTAAGCCCTGATGGATGTTTGACTTATCGAGATAGGATCTGTGTACCCAGAAATAATGAACTTGTTCGTAAGATTTTGCATGAAGCACATAGCGGATGCTTAACTGTGCACCCAGGCAGCACGAAGATGTACATTGATTTGAGGATGTGGTATTGGTGGCCCAGTATGAAGAAAGACATTTCTGAGTTCGTGTCAAGATGCCTAATTTGCCAGCAAGTGAAGGCTGAACACCAAGTACCTTCGGGTCTACTTCAGCCCATTATGGTTCTTGAATGGAAGTGGGACCATATTACAATGGACTTTGTGACGGGTTTACCGTTGATGCCCAAAAAGAAAGATGCTGTGTGGGTCGTAGTCATTAGACTCACGAAGTCGGCCCATTTCATACCAGTACGAGTCGATTACTCACTTGATAAATTGGCAGATTTGTACGTGTCAGAGATAGTAAGACTTCATGGGGTACCGTTGTCGATTATTTCGGATAAAGACCCGAGATTCATGTCATGGTTTTGGAAGAAGTTACAAGGGGCCTTAGGCACAAAATTAAGCTTCAGTACAGCTTTCCATCCACAAACTGACGGGCAGTCGAAAAGAGTAATACAGATACTCGAAGACATGCTTCGATGTTGTGTTTTGGAAATCCAAGGTAATTGGGAGAAATACTTACCGTTGGTGGAATTCGCCTACAATAACAGTTTTCAGTCAAGTTTGAAAATGGTGCCTTATGAGGCATTGTATGGGCATAAGTGTCGAACGCCCTTGTATTGGTCAGAACTCAGAGAGAAACAAATACACGGGGTCGACTTGATCAGGGAAACTGAAAAGAAAATAAAGGTGATACGCGAGTGTCTAAAAGCGGCCTCAAATAGACAAAAGTCCTATTCAGATTTAAAAAGGAAAGAGATTGAATTCCAAGTCAGTGATAAAGTATTTCTAAAAGTATCACCATGGAGGAAGGTCCTCAGATTTGGCCGGAAAGGCAAATTAAGTCTGCGTTTTATCAGACCTTATGAAGTTACCGAGAGGATAGGACTGGTAGCTTATCGTTTGGCATTACCACCCGGAGTAGAAAAGATTCACGATGTCTTCCACGTGTCCATATTGCGTCGATACCGTTCGGACCCTACACATGTAATAGTACCAATAGAGGTAGAAATTCAACCGGACTTGACTTATGGTGAAGAGCCAGTTAAGATCTTGGCACGAGAGGTCAAATAGTTAAGAAACAAAAGTATAGCTCTTGTTAAAGTGCTATGGCAGAGACATGGAATAGAAGAGGCTACATGGGAGCCAGAAGAAGTTATGAGAAACCAATATCCCAACCTTTTCACCGGTAAGATTTTCGGGGACGAAAATCCTTAAGGGGGAGAATTGTAACAACCCGATTTATGGGCTAGTTGAAACAGTGATATCGAGATCACTAATCCGAGGTTAGAGAAAATTATTTTCATGTCATTTTGCGAGCTAGAGCATGATTATATGTGTGCATGAAAATTTTGGTGCCTTAATTTTAGCGATTTATTGCTTAATCGCGAAAAAGGACTAAATCGCATAAAGTGCGTAAGTTCTATCTTATAAGCTAAAGGTGCCTAATAGCCATAGAATATTAATTTGAGGTCTTTAAAGTGTAATTAGACCCCTAAGGAAAGGGTGGCCGGCCATAGGAGACAAGAATTGACAAAATTGGTCAAAGTTGGTAAAAGTTGGTGACTAAACTGACTTGTATTAATAAAATAAAGAAAGAAAAGATATCATCTTTTCTCTCCATCTTCCTCCACCAAAAATAGCAAGCAAAATAGGGGTTTTGAAAGCTCAAAATTTCAGCAAACTCATATCCATTCAAGTAAGTGATTTTAATGGTTTTTCTTGAAGATAGTTGTACTTTTAGAACCCCTAGAGCTTAAGCTTTCTAATGAGGGGACTAATTTGCAATATGGTGAAAAGATTAGAGTTTTGCCATGAGAGCTTTCATTGTTATTTGCTTCATTTTTATGGAAGAAAATGGGTCTTAGTTGTTAGATAAACAACTTTTGTGAAAGGTGTTACTATAAAAACACCTAAATGGACCTTTTTGTAAAGGTTATAAAGTTTGTAGTAAATGTGTGAAATGTTGGGTTTTGATTATAGCCATAAGAGAAATAAATGTTCACCTAGGCTTGTTGAAGGCAAAAATATGATTAGAATTGATTTTTGAGCCTAGGGGTAAAAAAGTCATTTTGCCAAAGCATGATTATTGAAATACTTTTATTAATGTGATGATTAAAATGAGCTAAATTGCTATTATAGAGCAAGAAGAACCAATAATCAGCCTCGATCGGGGAAAGAATAAAGTCTCGGACTAGATCGACGATCTAGCTTATTTTGAAATCGAGGTAAGTTTGTATGTGATAAATTTAACATTTATGCTCGTATTGTTTGACATTATATTGATGTACAATATTCTAAGAAATTGAAATGTTGAAGTCCCGGTTGGACTATAATGAATGTGAGTATAGTATTATCGAGACCTGAGATAGGTAAGGTCCCGTGTAAGACCATGTCGGGGACATGGCTTCGGCACCAAATTGAAATTCCGTAAAAGACCATATCTGGGATATGGCTTCGGTATTGAATATGAGAATCGTATAAGACCGTATCCGGGATATGGCATCGATACTTGAGGTGAGGTTCCTTATAAGACCATATTCGGGATATGGCATCGGTAATCAAAGGTAATCCCATGTAAGACCGCATCCAGGATGTGGCATTGGCTTCGGGTTTATGATAGTGGTAATGAATATGCATATTTGAGTATCCCTAGCAAATTATTGGGATTAAATAACCTAGCAGTAAATATAGAATTGAGATTGGTATTTAAAGTTATGTGATTAAGTGAAAACAGGTATGCGTGAGTAATTCACGAGGAACATTTACATTATGTGGCGTGGTAAGTGCTAGATAAGGGCAAATACGAGTAAGCTATGGTAAAGAGCCTATGACATTGTGTATGGTTATTTAATGTCAAGGATGGGTATCTTTGTGATAGCCCGAAATAGGTCCTAAACGAAATAGTGGTTTTGAAACCACAATTCTGAAGTAGAAAAATTTATTCTGATTAATTTTTATAATTTATCGAGTGATTAGATGCATGTGTTAGAATATCGATAGAAAATTTCATGAATTGCATGTCTAATTTGCCTATAAGGACTTAATTGCAAAAGTTGATAAATATGAGTTCTAGTTGTTAAAGGATTTAATTGAAGAGCATAATTGAAGTAGAGGTCCTTAATGGTAATTATACCATTAGGCTTTCATGGACAAAAATGGACATACATAGGTAGAAATAACCAAAGTTTTTAATGAAGGGTATTTTAGTCATCTAGTAATTAAAAGATTAAAAAAAAGGAAAAAGATGGCAAAATATGTCCATCTTCATTAGGACAAAATTTCAAGGGTTCTCCATAGCTAGGGTTTGTTTCAAGCTTCCAAGCTCCATAGTAAGTGATTCCAAGCCCCGTTTTTAATGTTCTTTACGTTTTTGGTGTCCCGGTAACTTGATTTAGCTTGTACTAGCAATAATTTAACCTAGGGTTCATATTTGGAAAAATACCCATAGGTGAAATGTGTTTGTTTTGATGTTTTATGTTGGTTTATGAGGTTTGAAATTATGTTAAACAACTTTTGCTAAGCGATTTTAAGTGAAAACGAGTAAGACGGCTTAATCGGTAAAAATACCTAATGTTCATAAGTATATGTTAGAGTGAGAATTTGATGTCGTCATAGAAGGAAAAAATAATCAGCATGTCATAAAACATAAGAATAAGGGACAAAGTTTAATTTCCGAGCTTTGGGGCAAAAGTGTAAATATATGAAACTTTAGGGGCAAAAACGTAATTTTGCCAAAATATTGTGTATGAATTGTATTTGAATGGAATGTTGATAAAATGTATTAAATTGTGCTAATATAGATCAAGAAAGAAGGAATAGTGAAGGTGATCGGGGAAAAGAGAAGGTTATCGACTAATTTACGAAAATAGTCATTTTGCATCCGAGGTAAGTTATGTGTAAATAATAGCAATATATTTTTATAAATTGTGAATTGTATTTGATTTGTGGATTAATATTGAATGTGGAAGAAAAATTGTTCATGAATTATTCAAGTGATAAAGTGTTTAAAATAAGTGTTAAGAGTAAATTCCTGGTTGAACTTAGCAATAGAAATGGATACAAGTGATATATCACTAGAGACCAGTGTTACAGTGTTACAGTGAGTCCCGGGAGCTGGGTGATCTAGCATGTGTTACAGACACCTGACAGCTTGTGTGAGCAGGCCCGTGGACATTTCTAGTGTTATTGATCAGTGGTAGCTTCTGCTATATTACAGACATATCAGTGGTAGCTTCGGCTACATATCAGTGTGGCACTTATGTGCTAATTCTCTATGTATCCGTGTATATTCCGAGTGTTCAACAGGATTAATAATAAATTAAAGTGAATTTGAGATGAAGTGTGTATGCAGGTATAGTTGAAAGAATGAGCATACGTGATAATGATTAAGTATTTAAATGTATGTGCAAGTGAATTGGTAAGATTGTACATGTGTAAGTGAATGAATTTTTTAAGAAAGATATTGATTAATTATATGTAAAAATGTTAATTATTACTTGAGTGCTTATTGTTTACATGTAACTTACTAAGCTATTAGTAGCTTACTCGTTCTTTTCTTTTTCTTTGTTTTATAGTGTGTTGAACTTACTTGGATTGGAGATCGTCAGAGCCTTGTATCACACTATCAAGCCTTTACTTTGGTATATAAATGCTTTTGAAATGTTTTAGGTTATGGCATGTATAGGGATCGAATTATTTTGTATGGATACCTAAGTGATGCTTACTACAAAGAAAATATGAAAAAGTACAAATTTGCAATGAAATAGTGTTTGGACAACAGTAGTGACGTGACTTTGAAAAATAACTAAAAATAGGAGAATTGGAATTATAAGATGAATAAGATACAGAATTAAATCTTGTTGTGTCTAATTTCATATGAAAGAAATAGTGTAAGCAAAGGAATTTTATATTCTGTGATATTTGAATTTTAGTAAGACAGGGTCAGAATGATATTTGAAGTCCCCTATTTAGACTTTAGAAAAACATTTAAAATTGTAAAAATAAAATTACGAGTTATAATTTATATGTATAGATTTCTTAGTGAGTCTACTTTCAGTAGAAATAAGTATGAATAACATATAAAAATTTTACAATGAGAAAATTGATTTTTAGTGAAGAGTGGTCAGAACCGTTTAACTGTGAAAAATGGGAGACTTTAATGAATAAACTGTACTAATTGGCCTTACAAAAAATTCTGAAAATTTTATGGTGAGAAGATATATGAGTCTAGTTTCAGGTAAAATTTACGGATCTAAATTTTGAGTTTTTTAACTCGAGTTATAATAAAATTAATAACTTTTGCGCAGATGAACAAATTTGTCGTGAATGATGAAATAAATTATTTTTATACCTGAAGTGGTAAGTTAAGTTAAATAACGCCTCGTGCTCGACTCCGACAAAGGTCTCGAGTAAGTGGTGTTACATTTATTGGTATCAGAGTTACGGTTTAGTCGATTCTCGGACAAACGTAGCAAGTGTAATAGATTACCTATACATGCCATAATTGAATAATGATAGTGTGACGACTCCTGACATCTTAAAATGTTTTCTTTTATATAGTAATGGATCCTAATGGAGCTACAACTGATGATGCTCAAAGTAATGCGCCTGCTCCCGTGCAAGGGACGGCGCCAGATGAAAATCGACCCGAGACTCAAGGCCAAGGAGATGAGGCTCGGGAAGCGTTTCTCCATATGATGAGCAATTGGTATACCGAGTTTGTTAGAACTAATCCTAATGTTCGACCTCCTCCGCCCCTCCTATTCCTCAAGCCGTTCCCATAGCTCCTCAACAACCGAAGTGTTAAGATTGTCAAAGCCTCCAGTGAGACAAAATTCAAAGTATGGAGCCGAAGAGTTCCGGAGAGCTAATGTAAATGATGATCTGAGAGAGCAGAGTTACGGCTTGAAAATACCATCGAGTGTTGGATGAATTATCTTGTACTCCAGAAGAAAGTCTCAAATGTGCTATCTCCTTGTTGAGGGATTCAGCTTATAATTGGTGGAAAACTTTAGTGTCAGTGGTGCCTAAAGAGAAAGTTACATGGGATTTCTTTCAAGAGGAATTCCGGAAGAAGTACATAAGTCAGCGTTTTATTGATCAAAAGAGAAAAGAGTTTCTTGAATTGAAGCAAGGGTGTATGACGGTAGCCGAATATGAACGAGAATTTGTCAAATTAAGCAAGTATGCCCAAGAGTGTATATCTAATGAAGCTATACATTGTGCAAGAGGTTTGAAGATGGATGATAAACCGTAAAAGTAACATATTCTCAGCCCACATTTAGTATGCTTTTGGATGATTTAAGCCCCAATTTATGTAAAAAGGTGCTCTTAATCCTTTCTTTTCATGTCTTATACTCAGGAAAGCACCCGATGATGAAAAGAATGAGAAACGGGCTTAAAACAGACCAAGTTGGGCCAAGCCACGAAATCAGCACGGCCTGGACTTCAAGCCACACGACCGTGCCACCATTCCTACTAGAACACGGCTTTACCACGACTTACACGGCCGTTCCTCATTCAACAGTATCGAACACGGCCTGGCCGCGATATACACGGGCGTGTGCCATGGTCGTGCCTCTACCGTGAAGAAGAGCAATTCCATTCGGGAAAGGATACTTAGGGAGAAAGAAACGTGTTTCAAAAGCCTATAAATACACCCTAGGTACCAGCTGAAAGGGCGCGGCGAGCTAGGCCAAGAAGCCAAGCCGAAAAGGTCAGATTTGTGGGAATCACTCGAAGATAGCCAGTTGATCCATCTCAAGAAGCCGGAATTCTACTCAAGATGGAGATCTCCTCTTCAATTCCTTCAGGGGGTTTTAGGGATTTCTTATGTTTTGTTTTATCTTTTCTCTTGAGATGTTTTCCTTTATTATCATGAATTAAACCTTCGGATACCCGAAGGGGATGAAACCTATGATGAATCTTGTTATTTGATTTTTGAATTATATGATAATAACTTAGTTTGTTCTTAATTGTGTGAACTTAATCCAAATCTAATGTGCTTAGGTGGAGGAGGAATAGACCCTGCCTAAGAGTAGATCCAACATAATTAAGCGGAGTTGATCGCACGCCTAGAGATAGGGTGACGAGATTTTGCCGGATTAGGGTGAAACCTAATATGGGAATCCACAGATCGATTTCATCGCTATTCTAGGGGTTATTATAAGTTTAACGAGAGTTCCACTAATTAACCTAGGGTTAGACGTTATTCGCCTCGAGAGAGGGTTTAATATACGTTAGGGAGTCACACAAATCAAACTAAGTAAATAAATCATATGGTTCAAGGTTAAATAACAAGTGAAGTCTAGGTGGATTTTTCCTAAGGGTATCGCTTGAGTCAACTAAGTTTTCCCAAAAGTTATTTCCCTAATTCATTCTTTTTGTCTTTGCATCGTAGCTTAGTAAGTAGATTAGTTTTAGTTTAAACAACCCTCACTTTATATTAAGGCTAAATAATAAGAAGACGGTGAGTATTAGTACTTTTAGTTCCTTTGGGTTCGATAATCCGGTCTTGCCTAAGCTATACTACTGTTCGATAGGTGCACTTGTCTCAATAGTTGTCGAGTTAGTTCAAGTTCGATCATTCTTTTATAAATTTTTAAAACTCGATTTACAAATGATCAAGTTTTTTTGGCGTTCTTCAGGAACTAAAATATTAAGAAAACTCTATTTTTATTACTTTAGCCATTATTTTTATTTTTCGCAATTTATTTTTCTATTTTTTAGTTTTAATTTTAAATTTGCTAAACTTTCTTTCTTTCTTTTCCTAGCAGGTACCTCTAGTTTATGACTAGAAGGAACCCGAGAGGACCTTTAGAATACGATAGTGATATTGAAGCTATCGCTCGAAGAAATCGCAGAGAAATTAGGCGAGCCCTAAATTACCTAGGAGAGCGAGAAGACAAATCCAATCCTACTGAAGGGATGGACGAGAATAATCCACCACCACAAAACGATGTGGCGGATTAGAATGCTCCTCGTACTATGTATGATTATGCTAAACCACATTTAACAGGAGCCGAATCTAGTATTGTTAGGCCTGCTATAGCTGCTAATAATTTTGAATTAAAGCTTAACACTATACAAATGATTCAACAGTTTGTTCAATTTGATGGGTTGCAGGATGAAGATCCAAACACTCATATAGCTAACTTTTTAGAATTCTGCGATACCTTCAAAATAAATGGCGTTTCTGATGATGCCATACGTCTTCGGTTATTTCCCTTTTCACTAAGAAATAAAGCTAAACAGTGGTTAAACTCGTTACCACGAGGGTCAATCACTACATGGGAACAAATGACCGAATTTTTTTTATTAAAATACTTTCCACCAGCCAAAACGGGCAAATTACGTAATGATATATCTTCTTTTGTGCAGATGGATTTAGAGACATTATACGACGCATGGGAGAGATACAAAGATCTCTTGAGGAGATGCCCACACCACGGATTACCATTGTGGCTCCAAGTCCAAACTTTTTACAACGATGTGAATCCTTCAATGAGGCAATTAATTGATTCAGCCGCCGGTGGAACCCTGAAAAATAAAACTCCTGAGGCAGCCTACGAGTTTATTGAAGAGATGTCACTGAATAACTATCAGTGGCAAGTTAAAAGAACAAGGCCAACAAAAATAGCTGGAGTTTACAACCTCGACGCAGTAACCATGCTATCAAATCAGGTAGAGTTGATGAATAAAAAGATTGATAGTTTGTGTTCTTCTTGAGTAAATCCGATGTCTGAGGCGACATAGGTGGAACCGTGGCGAATCCCGAGTACCCACCCTACCAACCGGACACAGAGAGCGAACGGATGAACTATATAGGTAACAATTTCAGATCCAATAATAACCCATATAGTAATAATTATAATCCGAGTTGGAGGAACCACCCAAATTTTTCGTGGGGAGGACAAGGAAATCAAGGAAATCAAAGACAACAACCTCCTCAAAATTTCCAAAATCAGCCCTATCCACAGGAAAAGAAGCCGAGTCTTGAAGAGACGTTGAACAAATTCATAGCATCCACAGAAGCTCGTCTCCAAAAAAATGAGGTAACACTCGACACCCAACAAACATCGATCAAAAAAATCGAGAACCAAGTTGGAGGACTTACAAAGGCAATCGGGGAAATTACCCGATCGATCGGGAAATTGCAAAGCTATTAAGCGAACGACCGCAAGGGCGTCTACCGAGAAATATCTTGAAATTAATCCAAAAGAGCAAATCCAAGCCATAACAGCTCAAGAAAGCGAAAAAGTAGACGAACCCAGTCCAACACAAGGAAACGAGGTAGAAAAAGGTGAAGTTGAGGTAACACAAGACAAGCCAAAACCGGTAATCAAGGAGTACCAACCTCGCGTACCTTACCCTGAGGCATTAAGAAGAGACGACACAGAAGAACAGTTCGGTAAGTTTCTTAAACTCTTAAAGAAATTACATATTAACTTACCATTACTTGAAGCTCATCGCAGATGCGATTCTAGGAAATTTTTAAAAGAGCTTTCGACAAACAAACGGAAGTTAGACGAGTCGTCACATGTGGAACTTAATGCAAAGTGCTCAGCAATTCTCCAAAATAGACTACCACCAAAGTTGAAAGATCCAGGGAGTTTTACAATTCCATGTTTAATTGGTAGACTAACTGTTGATAATGCGTTAGCTGATTTAGGGGCAAGCATAAATGTCATGCCTTATAAATTGTTTAAATAATTAGGTCTAGGGAAACCCAAACAAACTAGGATGAGCATTCAATTAGCTGATAAAACTGTTAGAATTCCTAGGGGTATTATCGAAGATGTTCTTGTAAAAATAGACAAATTCGTGTTCTCAGTAGATTTTGTTGTCTTAGACATGGATGAGGATAATTCGATCCCCCTAATTTTAGGAAGACCCTTTTTAGCAACTGCCATGTAACATCCTAAATTTACGGGCCTATACATTTAGTGTAGGGATAGGTTTACTATGTTAATTTAATTGATAGAGGTCTAAATTTGGGCTTAGAATTAGGCAAAAGGCCGGATTAAAGTGGCATCATTAATGATTAAAAAGGAACAAGTTTTGGGTCGCAAGGAGCCCATGTTTTAGGCCAAATTCGGCACTTTAAATGAAGAGAGGGTGACGCCACACACAAGGAATTAGGGGCCCAAGTATTAATTTTAATGAGGCCCAAATATTTTAATTTAAGTGAGTTAAATTTGGCATTAGGGATTAGTAGAGGTGGACGGCTACAAGGCTATAAAATAGGAGAATTTATGTGGATTTTTAAGTGATAATATCATAGATAAAAAGGAGAAAAGTTAGGAGCTTATCTTCAAGGGAAGTGTTGGCCGAAAATCCACCACCTAGAGGAGTGTAAAATTCGGCTACTGCATGGCAAGGAGGGTGCCAAATTTCTCCTCTCTTTTAGCTTGAATTTTAAGGGCATTTTCAGTTTTTAGCAGTAGGTGCCAAAATATCTATAAATAGGGGGGCTAGCTCCTTGATTCTGACACTGAAAACCCTAAATTTCTCTCCCATTGTGTCGAAATTCCCTAGCCTCTCCCTCTCCAATTTCTTTTCTCCAATTTCTTTAAAAGCCGAAACTCTTCTCCACTTTTTCCTTCTTGTGCCGATTTCTCTAGGAAGCCGAAGCATCCATAGTCTTTTTTTCTATTCATCCTATTTGAGAATTAGTTTTATACTTTCGACATTTAAATCTTCCATGGGCATTGTCGAATCCTCTCTCTAGTGCTAGCTGAATCTCCTATGCTAAGGTAAGTGTTGATTTTTGATTAGTTCTCATGATCTATTCCTGGTTTTTGAAAGGCAAAAGCCAAAAGCTAATAGTTTAATGGTTTTATGATGGGCGGCAATTCGGGATTTGAAGGAAGCTTAGTCGACTAGACCTAAAAGCCGAAAATCATAAGTCTCCAATTTCGGGATTTCAAGGTAAGAGGATTTGTTTATTTATATATATAAAATCGGGTAGAATACTAACCATGGCCGAATATAGGAAAGGCCTATTTTCGCAATTGTTAGAAGGCTTTTAAGCAAGGCTATAGATTGAGGATAATAGATCCGGATAGCAAGGGCATCGACTAAGAATATTGGATTTTTTGCAATATCGGTGTGTAATTCTCCACACCATCTAGATCTGTTTTGATTAATATATGAAAATAAGTATTACATGTTTTGTTAAATCGAAACCACGACATATTGCGGGAACCCAAAGAGGGTAAAGCAAATCACCAGGTTAGTAAATGATCTGATTAAATGTTATAAGTATACTGATTTTATGTGATTGCATGGGTTGGGTTGATGAAAGGAGGAAGTTATATGTTGTAGCGGTTTTTACCGTGATCTGTTGTAGCGGTTCCTTACCGTGATCTATTGTAGCGGCTTCTACCGTGATCTGTTGTAGTGGCTACGGCCATGATCTGATGATGAGCAGCACGACTACCATCAAGGCGTGTAGCGGTTTGGGTTGATTGTAGAAATCCCCAATGGTGTGAATGGCTGGTACGGGGGCATGTAGCGGATGGACACCTAGGATATGGGTTGGGCTTTGCATATTATTCTTGTTACTTATATTTTGATTATTCTGTTTTATGGGGCTAAAAGCCCAAATCTAATGGTGCATGAGGGTTGCACACTGAGTCTCGCGACTCACCCTTTAATTTTAACCATCTCAGGTGACACTTAGGGCATCGGACCGGGCTAGAGAGGAGAGCAAGGTGGCCATGCGACAGAGCTTTGAGAATTCAGCAAAAAGACTTAGTCTAATTTTTTTTTATTTTCATTTAATGAATGGGTTCAAATTTCCTTGTAATAAGGCCATGGGCCACTAGACTACCATTTATGTCTTGGGATTTTGTTGGGCTTTTATTACTGGGTTTTAAGTTTTACGTTTTCAATTAAGTTAAGACCTGCATGAAATTTCGGTTTTTATTTAAAATCTACCAAGATAATTGGTTACTTAATATTTTATACTTTAATGAATTATTAAGCTTTCGAAATAAAGGTGTAAACCTAGTAATTGTTTTCCAAAATGCGACATGTTATGTAAAATCTCTTAAGTGACATACCAGATCCGGTTGTAGCGTTTGGGCCGGGTTTGGGGTGTTACATGCCAGGACTAAAATTGATGTTGATGCAGGAGAACTCATACTTTGCGCAGGTAATGAGACAATCACCATCAAGGCTCTCGATTCGGCTAGAACATCGAGTAATCAAGGCGAGAATGTAAATTCTACTGATAACCATTCGGTTAACCCTTATTTTCAGGAAGCACCACCAAAGAATACAACTGAACCCGATCCTAAACCCCATGTCAATAAAGAAATAACTCATGACGATCGAGGGATTCAGTTCGATGATCTAGACGAGTGGAAGACACACTTCAAGGATAAATTAGGGATACACGACGAAGAACCAGAACAACACGAGATAAAACCGAAGGAGCCCCCAAAAGAGCTAATAGGAACAACAAATCACTTCAAAATAGGGGACCAAGTACTGCTAGATCAGGTAAATCCTCGAATATCCCCTCCGGACCCTAACACAAATAAAGAAATATCTTTTAGGGTAACAAGTGTTTTTCCACACGGAGCAGTCGAGGTAAGTAATCCTATTTTTGGTACTTTTACTATAAACAAATCTTGACTTAAATTTTTTCACGAAGACGCAAATGATAGCATGAGGAAGGACTTCCAACTCCTCAAACCACCCTGACAAAGCAAACGGGAGGAGAGTCTAGCTTAAGACTATAAACGAGCGCTTCTCGGGAGGCAACCCGAGCACTAACATAATTTATTCTCATATTTTGCTTTAAATTTATTTTTCTTTTCTTCTCTTCTTTCTGAACACGTAGTTATAAACTAACAAAGGGGTGCAGAATTCCAGAACACACGGCCTTGCACATGGTCGTGGCCGTGGCCGTGTATACCTCAAGAATCTTGGTACTAACATGGCAGGACGGTACAAGTAAGAATGAACTAATTTCTTGAAATCACGGACCCAACCACTACCCCACGGGAACCGACAAAGTAGCATGGCCGTGCTTTACGGCCATGTAAGGCTACTGACTTTCCAACCACGGGCTGAACACGCCCGTGCCGGATAACCGTGCCAATATACTGACTTGTCGAACACAGGCTAGACACGAGCGTGGGGAACCAACACGCCCTAGAGCACGGCCGTGTGAGGCGGCCGTGTGAAACGACACACCCTCAACCCACGGGCGTGGGAAACCGCCAGACCTGAAATTTTTTTTAAACACCATACCCCTCTCCTTTCTCTTCTTAACCCACTTCTTTCTTCTTTCCTTCTTCCTTCCTTTTCTCTCTTTTTCTTTTTTCCTTTTCCTAATAAATCTTTAGACTCTTGAGCTACGTCAAAATCATATCCATAGAAAAGAAGCGTAAGAGGCCAATATCCCCAAAGGAGACCGATTCACATGAGTTCATGCCGGCAGCTTCATTTGAACAACAAGCCAAGGATATTTGAGACTATTTAGTTTTTATTTCATTTTTCTCTTTTGCTTAAGTTTCCTTATCTACACTTCTCTTCTGCTTAAATTATTTTATTCTATCTTAGTTTCTTTGACTTAGGAGCTAAAGGCTGCTTGGGAATCATGTAACACCCCAAACCCGGTCAATACGCCACGACCGAATCTGGTATGTCACTAAGGAAAATATTTTTGAAAGAATCGAATTAACAATTAAATTTTGTGAAAAACTCTTTGAAATTCTTTATTTGTCGAAAATAAGTTAAAAGCGAGATTTACTTTGAATTACATAAAACTTTAAAATAAGTGAATAAATCATAGATAAGAAAACATTTATATCTTTTAAGAAAATTTGAAATATCACTTTGAAAATCCATTTGCAATTGAGTATAGAAACTTAAATTTTGGAAATCACTTAATTTGTTGAAAACACTTAACTTGTAATTTTTTTTCTATCGAACTATTCATATTACCCGATGGTAAGATTTTTAAAACCATTGCGAGTTTTTAGTTTAGAAAACTTTGAGCTCAATTATTAGATTAACCAAGTGACATGCTTAAACATGTTTAGAATAAATCTCAAAGCATATAAATAATCCAAAACCATAATTAAAGAGGCCTTATTACAAATCCATAAAATATGAAAACCCAAAATTAAAATATGGTACCCAAATGGAAGTTCATGTAAAACCAAACTTTATTGCATGGCCTCCTCGAGTTCATCCGGCTCCATATCCGTGATCTCACGAATCACCTGAAAAGATAGGGGAGAAGGTGAGTCACCAAGACTCAGTGCATATTCCCTCTCCCGAGTAAATACCACATACTTACACAAATTATAACAAAGCAACATATATGTATAATGCACCCAACCTAGCCATCCATAACTCTTTTTCTACCCCGTGTGGTACCAAACCATTGGTGGTGCCAAACCACTGGTGTCCAAAGACACATATGTGATACCAAATCACTGGTGACCGTAGTCACGAATAATCCATCTGTGGGGCCAACCCACGTGTGATACCAAATCACCGCGACGATCCCATATCTCAAAAGTGGGGCCAACCCACAAGTGGAATTAACCACAGGGACAAGTCGCTATGAGGTGCCAAACCTCTGGTGTCCGAAGACACGAATGTGATACCAAATCACTGGTGACCATAGTCACGAATAATCCATCTGTGGGGCCAACCCATGTGTGATACCAAATCACCGCGGGCGATCCCATATCTCAAAAGTGGGGCCAACCCACGGTGGAATTAACCACAGTGGACAAGTCGCTATGAGGTGCCAAACCTCGGTGTCCGAAGACACGAATATGATACCAAATCACCTGGTGGTGCCAAACCACTTTGGTGGTGCTAAACCACCGTGTCCAAGACACGAATCATCAATCTTCCCCCTCCTCTCATATTGCCCATACCAATGCAATAGATAGACAAATCATGTCAATAAACTTTGATATGTATCTCATAATGAATATATCATAAATCGTAGATCATGATTTCAATCCACATGTATTAACAATAAATTGAAACGGACTTACCCAAATCCTCATTCATACCATCATGGTATCATATCCAGATCTCATCGATTTACCCACTTTCATAATATGATTAGTTATAACACACAAATATACATATATAAACCAAGTTATAAAGTGTGTAAGATACACACCTTTCACCAACGCAATACTAAAATCCAAAGATCCGCTCTACCGCACTAGATCACCTCGCCCCTACATTCGGCCAATACTTAAATCATTACTATAGACCATTCGGCCAACCACAATCCTTATCCACCATAGCCTTTGGCTTTACATCCATTAAAGAATAATGAATTGACAAGATTTCTTACCACTTGACTTACCAACCTTTGATCGCTAGAGAAAACTTAGATCGATTGCTTCCGAAGTCCCAAAAAGCCTAAATGAATAATCGATTCCTATAATGGTTAGAACCTTGCTAACAATGCCCAAAGATTCAGCTTTTGTCCACAAGAAAATGACTTAGAAAAGAGAAAATAAATAATAATAAAATCGGCCATGAACACTTACCTATTATCCAATTCGATTGAAGAAAAACCAAAAGAATCTACCCTTGAAAATTCGACCAAAACAAAACAATAAGAGAAAGGGAAGTTTTGGCAAAATGATTAAATAGTCAAAGAAATTCGGCTATGGTTGATTTGTAATAACAAAAAGGATTCGATTAAAGTGGAGAAAGAGAAAGGAAAAAGGAAGAAGATGGAAGAGATTTCGATGGGAGAGGAATGTTTATGGCTTTGAACAAAAATGAAAGAAAGTAAAGAGAGATGGAGAGAAGGAAGTTTGGCCAAGAGAAAGTAGGAGAAATATGGGTTGAACAAGTATGTAAGAATGGGAAAGATGTTGTGAACAAAAGAAATTCGCCAAGCAGAAAGATTGTTTTGGTTTTGATACACTTTGATGCACTAGGGAGAAACTTGCAAAAACTAGAAAGGATTTTCAGTTATGACACAAAAACAATTATTGAAGGCCAAAACAACACCTAAAACTCACCTTATGACCAAGACACATTCGGCTATAGGAGTGTTTGAGGAGAGAAAAGAAATTGGTGATCATAAACTTAGGAGAAATGGCCAACTAGCTACTAACCTACTAAAGCTACCAACAAAAATCGGTCAAGCCCTCCCTAGACCAAGATGCCGCCCACATACATGCACTAAGGCCTTGGAATACTTTCCAAAACATTCTCCATATTCCATGCCTTTTGTCCCCTTATCATACCATAACCTTAAGATTCTTATCCCCAATTTCATGCTTTCCTTAAACCAATATTCAACTTACCAAAATTTGAGAGTCCAACCTATCATAAACAATGGTTGACCGTCCATAAATGCTAGGATTCAAAAATAAGCCTTCAAAATGCTAAACATGCTACTCAAACCTCTAACCTCAAGCAACCTTTCAAGCTCCTTAACCATCTTGCCACTTACTCCTCTTGTGCTTTAATTAACACTTAAATTAACTTAAGTGCTAAGCTCACTTAATCCACTTCATTAAATAAACCATACTAAAAATTATTCTAGCTTCCTTAATAAAATCAAGCCTTCACAAGACTATGCTAACACACAAAATTCATACCCGAGCCAACACAAATAATACTCAAATTTTGGGATGTTACAATTCTACCCCTTTAGAAAATTTCGTCCTCAAAATTACGATCAAAAGAGTTGAGGATATCGCTGCCTCATTACATCCTCCGGTTCCCACGTAGCTTCCTCCACGCCATGATTCCGCCATAAAACCTTCACTAAAGGAACCGTCTTCCCACGCAAAACTTTCACATCTCGATCTAGGATCTGCACACGAGTTCTTCTTCTATCGCCGATCCGACTCACCTCTATTTCCTCATCGCCACAACATGCGATGGATCGAACGATAGCGTCTAAGCATGGAGACATGGAACACATCGTGAATCGACTCTCGGCTCACCGGCAACTCAAGCCGATAAGCTACTGTGTCCCACTCGTCTCAACACCTTAAACGGCCCAATAAACCTTGGACTTAACTTGCCCTTTCTCCCAAATCTTAACACTTTCTTCCATGGCGAGACCTTCGTAAAAACTTTGTCACCCACGGCAAACTCTATATCCCTCCGCTTGAGATCGGCATACGACTTTTGCCTATCCGAAGCTTTTCTCGCAGACGAGCCTGAATCATCTTAACCTTATCCTCAGTCTCTGCAACCAACTCTGGTCCTAACATCTGACACTCACCCAACTCGGTCCAACATGTAGGCGTGCGACACCTCCTACCATACAACACCTCATATGGTGCCATCTTAATGCTTGCTTGGTAACTATTGTTGTATGCGAACTCAGCTAATGGTAAAAACTCTTCCAGTACCTCTCAAGTCCAATACACAACCTCTCAACATATCCTCTAAAATCAGATAACTCTTTTTCGATCGCCCGTCGATCTGTGGATGAAATGCGGTACTAAAATCCAACCGTGTACCCAAAGCCTGATGTAACGCTCTCCAAAACCTCGACGTAAATCTGGGATCTCTGCTCGAGATGATCGACACCGGTACACCGCGTGCAACCTCACTATCTCCGCTACATACAACTTAGCTAACTTCAAGCGAATAATCCATCTACAGGAATGAAATGAGTCGACTTAGTCGACGATCCACAATCACCCAAACTAAATCCTTCTTACTAGGCGTAAGAGGTAATCCATCGACAAAGTCCATAGTGATCCTTTCCCACTTCCACTGTGGAATCTTCATCGGTGAAGTAACCTGCATTGACAGAATCGATGTTCCGCTTGACCTGGCGACACGTCCGACATTTACCCACAAACTCGGTTACCTCACGCTCGCACTGCCACCAAAATTGCTCTCTTAAATCCCGATACATCTTGCTTCTCCGGGATGCATAGCATATGGTGTTATGTGCATCCCAAGAATCCTTTGCCTCAACTCAACATCCTTCAAAGATACAAGCTCTCCCTTTAAAACACAAAGACTCCATCGCTGGACAAACTATATTCCTCTAAACCTCCATTCTCGAACCCGCAACCTCCGATCATTTAAACCATCATCCTCTAACCGCTTCTCCTTGATCGATCTAACCAAGTCGGCTTGACTTGTAATTCCGCCTAAAAGACTCCCATCGTCATATAAGCTAAGACGAGCAAACATCGATCTTAAACCGATACAACCTTACGGCTCAACGCGCCCGCCACCACGTTAGCTTTGCCCGGATGGTACTCAATCGAACAGTCATAGTCCTTCAACAACTCAATCCATCTACGCTGCCTTAAGTTCAAATCCTTCCGAGTCAAAAGATACTTAAGACTCTTGTGATCCGTGTAGACTATCGACTTCTCTCCGCACAAATAGTGTCTCCATATCTTCAAAGCAAAACCCAGCAATGGCTAATTCCAAGTCATGCGTCGGATAATTAACCTCATGTGGTCTCAATCTGTCGAGATGCATAAGCCACTACCTTCCCTTCTGCATCAAGACACATCCCAAACCAAGATATGTGATGCATCACAAGAACTGCGGAATTCCTTGCACCGCCTCGAGTTGAATCAAAGCGGAGCTTCACCTGAATCTTCTTCAACTTGTCGAAACTTCCTTGCGCTTCTCGGTCCACACAAATGGAACTCCTTTCCTCAATAACTTGGTCATAGGTGCTGCTATCAAAGAAAATCCTCTACAAATCTTGGTAATACCCGCTGGACCTAGAAAACTCCGAATCTCACCATCGACTTAGGCGACTTCCAATCCAACACGCCTCAATCTTCCGAGGATCCACTCTAATCCCCTCGGTGATACTACGTGACCCAAGAAAGTCACCTCCTAAGCCGAACTCGCACTTACTAAATTTGGCGTCTGTTTGCTTTTCCTCGAGAACCGCAACACTACTCGCAAATGCGCATCATGCTCCTCCTCGACTTTGAGTATACCAAAATATCGTCTATAAATACCACAACAAACTGATCCAAAAGCGTTGGAATACCCGATTCATCATGTCCATGAATATGCGCCGCGCGTTAGTCAACCCAAATGGCATCACCAAAAACTTGTAGTGCCCATACCGAGTGCGAAAAGTCGTCTTATGGATATCACCTCTTTCACCTTTAGTCGATGATATCCGGACCTTAAATCAATCTTGAGAAAATCGCCGCTTTCTTAAGGTGATCAAACAAGTCATCTATCCTCGGCAAAGGATACTTGTTTTTGATCGTCACTTATTCAATCAAGCGTAGTCTATACACATCCGCATCGTACCATCTTTCTTCTTGACAAAAAGTACCGGGCGCTTCCCATGGCGAAACACTTGTTCAAATGAAACCTCGATCCAACAACTCCACGAATCGAGCCTTTAATTCCATCAATTCCTTGGTGCCATCCTATACGGCTATAGACACCGGCGCTGCTCGCGTAACAGATCTATACCAAATTCAACTTCACGGTCCGGAGGTAGTCCGGAAGTTCTTCAGAAATACGTCAACATATTCCTTTACCGCGCGGACATTCCCACATTAGACTCCTTAGCCTCCAACGCACACACATGGACCACGAATGCCTCACGGCCCTTCCTAACCAACTTCACAAAGATTCAACGCAGATACCACGTTGGATAGATAATCTCTTCTATTACCTATCATGACCACCTCTTCGCCTCAACTCGACTTCAAAACCATGCGCTTAGCGGCGCAATCAAAACTTGCTCTCGTTTTGGCCAACCAGTCCATCCCAAGTATCAGATCGAACTCCTCAAATGGCAATTCCATTAGATCAGCTACGAACGCTACCCCTTGGAGTTCTAGGGGTACATCTCTATACAGCTTATTTACTTCTACAGAGTGACCTAGAGGACTAAGTACTGTCATCTTTCTAGAAGTAGTCTCGAGTCTAGATTCATAGTCTCTACTATATTTACGGCAACATACGAATGTGTCGAACCCATATCTATCAAAGCAAAGATATGGTTCACCAAAGATTAAGAACGTCTCGGTTATGACGTCCGGTGCGTCGCCCTCCTCTCGACGTCTCGCTGCATACACCAAACCAGGCTATCTTGCCTTAGTGTTGCCAGCACCTCTCGCCAGATGCTCCTCGGCCTCGACCGAACCATTACCTCCTCTACCATTACCACGACTCTCTCGTGGTGGCGGTCCTCATTTCGAACCGAGCACGACCTTGACCCTCGGACCGATTCCTCGGCTAGCTTACGTGGGACGGTCTCTCACACGATGATCCAAATGAGCCACACTCGAAACATCCTTTCCCTCCGGTCCAACATTCGCCCCAATGATATTTCTCACATCGATTACACCGTCTTTGGTCCTCGATTAGCGAGAATGAGCCTCCTGCATCGATTCGACCCACTTTGCCTAGCCCTCTTTTGAGAATTACCGGCTGATCCCGATGATCCGTAACCTCTCTTATGCTTGTTCCGGCCAGAATCTCGCCTTGCGATTCCTTGATTCCTTCGGCTATCTTAGCCTTTTCAACCAAAGCAAACAAACTCTTGCTCTCGATGTGGAGCAATCAACAATCTCACTCGTCCCTCAAACCATCTTCGAATCGAACACATCGCTCGTGCTCGATGCCACAATACCTCCAAAGATACCTGGCTCGGTCTTAAAAATTCGCCTCATATTTCGACACGGACTTACTACCTTGGATCAAACTCGAAATGCCTTACGCTGCACATCAATGTAATTAGACCCAACGTATTTCCGACACTGTCATACGCCTTGAAATAATCCCAAGTGAGATCCTCCGCTGCAGCACCATTCTGTACTGTGAGCCACCACTGATATGACTCATCCCGAAGAAGCGATACGATCCCTTTTAGCTTTTCCTCAGCATTCAGATCCAAATCATCCATGATTCGCCTCGTCGCCTCTAGCCAATATTCACCGCACTAGGAGCCACGCTGAAACACCTCGAAATACCTCGGCTCCATTGGCTCGAAGTCGCTTAGATACGGATTTCCGAATTCCCGCGCCTCCACCTATTCCAGCTACCCTCTCAAGAAATCGCAGCATCGCCTGAGACACTGCGTCATCCCCCGTTTGATCCTGTTGCTCAACTCCAACTGCTGGTGGTGGGGGTAGTGGTACCTCATTTTCGGATCCTTGACCAGGACCTCACCGCTCGCACACGACCATCCTACCCCGACCAAGGCCCATGAATCATACGACCTCGACCATGAGTACTCATGTCTAAAGTCTCGACTTATCCGATTAAAAAGCGTTATGCATTAGTCATTATTCCACTTTCTTTAAAGCACAATTTTATGAAAAGTTTTAATAAGAGGTTGCTTCATGAGTACATTCAACCTATAGTTTTGGGTCTCTAGAGTAGTTCCTACTACTATACGATCATGCCAACATCATCATATCATATCATCAAAATCAACGGTTTGATGTACTTACTGTGCGGATTGATGTCGGAGACTCAAGGCCATGCCTTTCCAACCATATAATTTTCAACAAAACATTTTAAAATCCATTCTTTAAAACATTTTGGGCCCTGCCCACAAATGAAGTTTTTGAACTTGGCTCGACGATCAATTTGTAACACCCCAAACCCGGTCAATACGCCACGACCGAACGGTATGTCACTAAGGAAAATATTTTTGAAAGAATCGAATTAACAATTAAATTTTGTGAAAAACTCTTTGAAATTCTTTATTTGTCGAAAATAAGTTAAAACTCGAGATTTACTTTGAATTACATAAAACTTTAAAATAAGTGAATAAATCATAGATAAGAAAACATTTATATCTTTTAAGAAAATTTGAAATATTTTTGAAAATCCATTTGCAATTGAGTATAGAAACTTAAATTTTTGAAATCACTTAATTTGTTGAAAACACTTAACTTGTAATTTTTTTTTCTATCGAACTATTCATATTACCCGATGGTAAGATTTTTAAAACCATTGCGAGTTTTTAGTTTAGAAAACTTTGAGCTCAATTATTAGATTAACCAAGTGACATGCTTAAACATGTTTAGAATAAATCTCAAAGCATATAAATAATCCAAAACCATAATTAAAGAGCCCTTATTACAAATCCATAAAATATGAAAACCCAAAATTAAAATATGGTACCCAAATAGAAGTTCATGTAAAACCAAACTTTATTGCATGGCCTCCTCGAGTTCATCCGGCTCCATATCCGCGATCTCACGAATCACCTGAAAAGATAAGGGAGAAGGTGAGTCACCAAGACTCAGTGCATATTCCCTCTCCCGAGTAAATACCACATACTTACACAAATTATAACAAAGCAACATATATGTATAATGCACCCAACCTAGCCATCCATAACTCTTTTTCTACCCCGTGTGGTACCAAACCACCTGGTGGTGCCAAACCACCGTGTCCAAAGACACATATGTGATACCAAATCACTTTGGTGACCGTAGTCACGAATAATCCATCTGTGGGGCCAACCCACGTGTGATACCAAATCACTGGCAGACGATCCCATATCTCAAAAGTGGGGCCAACCCACGGTGGAATTAACCACAGGGACAAGTCGCTATGAGGTGCCAAACCTCTGGTGTCCGAAGACACGAATGTGATACCAAATCACTGGTGACCGTAGTCACGAATAATCCATTTGTGGGGCCAACCCACTTGTGATACCAAATCACTGGCAGACGATCCCATATCTCAAAAGTGGGGCCAACCCACGGTGGAATTAACCACAGGGACAAGTCGCTATGAGGTGCCAAACCTCTGGTGTCCGAAGACACGAATGTGATACCAAATCACTTGTGGTGCCAAACCACTGGTGGTGCCAAACCACTGGTGTCCGAAGACACGAATCATCAATCTTCCCCCTCCTCTCATATTGCCCATACCAATGCAATAGATAAATGAATCATGTCAATAAACTTTGATATGTATCTCATAATGAATATATCATAAATCGTAGATCATGATTTCAATCCACATGTATTAACAATAAATTGAAACGGACTTACCCAAATCCTCATTCATACCATCATGGTATCATATCCAGATCTCATCGATTTACCCACTTTCATAATATGATTAGTTATAACACACAAATATACATATATAAACCAAGTTATAAAGTGTGTAAGATACACACCTTTCACCAACGCAATACTAAAATCCAAAGTTCCGCTCTACCGCACTAGATCACCTTGCCCCTACATTCGGCCAATACTTAAATCATTACTATAGACCATTCGGCCAACCACAATCCTTATCCACAATAGCCTTTGGCTTTACATCTATTAAAGAATAATGAATCGACAAGATTTCTTACCACTTGACTTACCAACCTTTGATCGCTAGAGAAAACTTAGATCGATTGCTTCCGAAGTCCCAAAAAGCCTAAATGAATAATCGATTCCTATAATGGTTAGAACCTTGCTAACAATGCCCAAAGATTTGGCTTTTGTCCATAAGAAAATGACTTAGAAAAGAGAAAAGAAATAATAATAAAATCGGCCATGAACACTTACCTATTATCCAATTCGATTGAAGAAAAACCAAAAGAATCTACCCTTGAAAATTCGGCCAAAACAAAACAATAAGAGAAAGGGAAGTTTTGGCAAAATGATTAAATAGTCAAAGAAATTTGGCTATGGTTGATTTGTAATAACAAAAAGGATTCGATTAAAGTGGAGAAAGAGAAAGGAAAAAGGAGGAAGATGGAAGAGATTTCGATGGGAGAGGAATGTTTATGGCTTTGAACAAAAATGAAAGAAAGTAAAGAGAGATGGAGAGAAGGAAGTTTCGGCCAAGAGAAAGTAGGAGAAATATGGGTTGAACAAGTATGTAAGAATGGGAAAGATGTTGTGAACAAAAGAAATTCGGCCAAGCACAAAGATTGTTTCGGTTTTGATACACTTTGATGCACTAGGGAGAAACTTGCAAAAACTAGAAAGGATTTTCGGTTATGACACAAAAACAATTATTGAAGGCCAAAACAACACCTAAAACTCACCTTATGACCAAGACACATTCGGCTATAGGAGTGTTTGAGGAGAGAAAAGAAATTGGTGATCATAAACTTAGGAGAAATGGCCAACTAGCTACTAACCTACCAAAGCTACCAACAAAAATTGGTCAAGCCCTCCCCTAGACCAAGATGCCGTCCACATACATGCACTAAGGCCTTGGAATACTTTCCAAAACATTCTCCATATTCCATGCCTTTTGTCCCCTTATCATACCATAACCTTAAGATTCTTATCCCCAATTTCATGCTTTCCTTAAACCAATATTCAACTTACCAAAATTTGAGAGTCCAACCTATCATAAACAATGGTTGACCGTCCATAAATGCTAGGATTCAAAAATAAGCCTTCAAAATGCTAAACATGCTACTCGAACCTCTAACCTCAAGCAACCTTTCAAGCTCCTTAACCATCTTGCCACTTACTCCTCTTGTGCTTTAATTAACACTTAAATTAACTTAAGTGCTAAGCTCACTTAATCCACTTCATTAAATAAACCATACTAAAAATTATTCTAGCTTCCTTAATAAAATCAAGCATTCACAAGACTATGCTAACACATAAAATTCATACCCGAGCCAACACAAATAATACTCAAATTTTGGGATGTTACAAATCACGCCACTTCCGCCACCGCCAGCACCTCCATGACCGTAGAAGTCACATCCACCTCGCGAACCATACACCAATAAGGATTCTCAAGCCCCTTTATCTTTTAGCTTTACTTCGTTTACATTTTTGTTTCCTCTTTCTTTACTTTTCTTTTCTTTAATTATATATTTAGTTTATTTTAAATTTGTCTTAATAAATCCTGGCTAATCCTCCACGAGTTCCCCAATTTCTTCATCTAGCGCAGAACTCGTGAGCATCCACCACATCCAAAAACGAGCCCTCCAACTTATCTTTCACCACGACCACTGCCAACTCTAGGAAATCATCCAATTCAGGGAGTGTCACTCCCTCCCCTCTCTTTTGATTTTACATATTAATTGTCATTATATATCTTTGTACATTGAGGGAATGTGCATCTTAAGTGTGGGGGGATGAATCTTAGATATTCCAAACTTTTTGCAAAATCCCTGAATTTAGTCTTGTTTGAAAGTAAATTACTCATATTACTAATTAGGATGAAATTTCTGATGATTTATGATTTTTATTGATATGTTTTAGATTAAGTCATTGATAATTGTGCATTGATAATTAAATTCTAAGAATACTAGAGAATCAAGCATGATAAGTCTATTTTTCAGAAATTAAAAATTTTCTAGGTGGTCGAGCTGAGTTTAAATATTACTTTGAAGTTTGAAATTTACGAGGTTGACATCAAAATACCCATAATTTTTGTGAGTTTTTGAGCCTTATAGAGCATAAATTCTTTTTCTTGCTCACTTTATTGATTATGAGTATGTCAACACTGATTTGTTATTCTAGAACTTGCATCGATTATACATGTCAAGACCACATTTTTTGATTTGATACACAGAGATGATAAAGGCACCTAGGCTTTAACCCACTAATTCCATAAAAAGCCTACCTCCATAACTAACCCCTAGTGAACCCCTTTTAATCCTAACAACCCCATTTATTGACTCACCCACTAATATTAACCCAGAACCCCTTTGTTTTTGTTATCACCATTCCTTTTGACTACCCTTATATCGAGATTTGATTTGATTAATCGCCTAACTAGTTTTTTATTTCAGTTATGTATTTATAGTTTGTTCTTAAAAAAAAATCATCAAGAGTATATTCATTATTAGTTGTGATTAAATGAGCTTATACGCTTGAATCCCAGATATCAAAGAAGAAGCTCGTATTATTAGTATTATTAGTTCTCAACTGATGTAATTATTATTATTAGTTCAGTAGTTCTTAGTTAGGTAATTTGTCAATTCAATCTCGATTCTAACCCTCTTATTCAGCCTTTTTCCACACCTTAACCCTAGCCCCGTTACAACCCTAACAAAGACCTTTTGATTTGTGTTTTATCTCATATTTCAGTGGTGGAGATTTGATTTTCATGCAAGCTTATGAGATTAACTCTTCATGTTTGACTTTTGAGTGCCTAAATTCTGAACTTTAAACACTTTGAGTGATTTGAGTGAATCTTTTGTGAGGATGCCAATCCTTGTCGATTTCAAATTAAAGATAATTATCTAGATAAGGGGAGACGCCTATGTTTTCGAGCTACAAAATCTATGACTTATACTGTTTGAATTTTTAGGACACTTTGAATTGAATTATCCATGTATAAATTATCTATGAATTATGATGAGACACTATCAATGACTATTATGAATTGAGGAAAGTTCGTTTTAATTGTAAGTTGAGAATTTTGCTTGAGGACAAGCAAAAGCTTAAGTGTGGGGGTATTTGATAAACCGTAAAAGTAACATATTCTAAGCCCACATTTAGTATGCTTTTGGATGATTTAAGCCCCAATTTATGTAAAAAGGTGCTCTTAATCCTTTCTTTTCACGTCTTATACTCAGGAAAGCACCCGATGACGAAAAGAACGAGAAAGGGCTTAAAACGGACCAAGTTGGGCCAAGCCACGAAATCAGCACGGCCTGGACTTCAAGCCACACCGCCGTGCCACCATTCCTACTAGAACACAGCTTTACCACTACTTACACGACCGTGCCTCATTCAACAGTATCGAACATGGCCTGGCCGCGATTTACACGGGCGTGTGCCATGGCCGTGCCTCTGCCGTGGAGAAGAGCAATTCCATTCGGGAAAGGATACTTAGGGAGAAAGAAATGTGTTTCAAAAGCCTATAAATACACCCTAGGTACCAGCTGAAAGGGCGCGGCGAGCTAGGCCAAGAAGCCAAGCTGAAAAGGTCAGATTTGTGGGAATCACTCGAAGATAGCCAGTTGATCCATCTCAAGAAGCTGGAATTCTACTCAATACGGAGTATCTCCTATTCAATTCCTTCAGGGGGTTTTAGGGATTTCTTATGTTTTGTTTTATCTTTTCTCTTGAGATGTTTTCCTTTATTGTCATGAACTAAACCTTCGGATACCCGAAGGGGATGAAACCTATGATGAATATTGTTATTTGATTTTTAAATTATATGATAATAACTTAGTTTGTTCTTAATTGTGTGAACTTAATCCAAATCTAATGTGCTTAGGTGGAGGAGGAATAGACCCTGCCTAAGAGTAGATCCAACATAATTAAGCGGAGTTGATCGCACGCCTAGAGATAGGGTGACGAGACTTTGCCGGATTAGGGTGAAACCTAATATGGGAATCCACAGATCAATTTACTGCTATTCTAGGGGGTTATTATAAGCGAACGAGAGTTCCACTAATTAACCTAGGGTTAGACGTTATTCGCCTCAAGAGAGGGTTTAATATACGTTAGGGAGTCTCACGGATCAAACTAAGTAAATAAATCATATGGTTCAAGGTTAAATAACAAGTGAAGTCGAGGTGGATTTTTCCTAAGGGTATCGCTTGAGTCAACTGATTTTTCCCAAAAGTTATTTCCCAAATTCATTCTTTTTGTCTTTGCATCGCAGCTTAGTAAGTAGATTAGTTTTAGTTTAAACAACCCTCACTTTATATTAAGGCTAAATAATAAGAAGACGGTGAGTATTAGTACTTTTAGTTCCTTTGGGTTCGATAATCCGGTCTTGCCTAAGCTATACTACTGTTCGATAGGTGCACTTGCCTCAATAGTTGTCAGTGCTAGTTCCATGTTCGATCATTCTTTTATAAAATTTTAAAACTTTGATTTACAGCGATCAATGGATTGAACGAGGATATTCGATTGTTAGTGGGAATTCTTGAAATTAAAGAATTAGTGGTACTAGTTGAAAGAGCTATCAAGGCTGAAGAGTTGAGCAAAGAGAAAAGAAAGGAGGAAAGTGAAGTAAGAGATGTAAGAAAAAGATCAATGGGCAAGTCATTCCAGTCTCAAGTAAAGAAGTCTAGAGAAATGAATACTCGATCGAATGTTTCTAGTGTGAATTTTCAAAGAGATTGAGGAAGACAAAATTCAAGTTCTAAAGCTCAAGCGACCTCTATGGCAAGTGTAGGTAGTGTTAAACCTATTAGACCGGAATGTCAACATTGTGGAAAATGACATTTGGGAGAATGTTATTTTATCAGCCGAGCATGTTTTAAGTGTGGATCTCAAGATCATTTTCTGAAAGATTGTCCAAAAAGAGAAGAGATAGAAAAGTTTCAAAATGTGAAATCGAGCAGTGTGACTACTAGAGGAAGACCACCAAGAAATGTGGGGACTGGAACTAGTGGTAAAGGTATAATAAAAGACACCACCGTAAGATCCGAAGTTAGAAGTTTCTTGGGTTTAGTTGGTTATTATCGGAGATTTGTATAAGGATTCTCTATGATAGCTTCTTCGATGACTCGATTATTACAAAAAGATTTGAAGTTCGAGTGGACTGATGAATGTCAGCAGAGTTTCGACCGATTAAAAGATCTACTAACGAAAGCACCTGTATTAGTGTAGCCTAAACCGGGTAAGGAATTTGTTATTTATAGTGATGCCTCATTAAATGGTTTAGGTTGTGTCTTGATGCAAGAAGGTAAAGTAATAGCCTATGCTTCAAGACAACTTAAACCACACGAAAGAAATTACCCAGTACATGATCTTGAATTAGTTGCTATTTTATTTGCACTGAAGATATGGCGGCATTACTTGTACGGTGAAAAATGTCATATTTATACTGATCATAAAAGCTTGAAATATTTGATGACACAGAAAGATTTGAATTTGAGACAGCGCAGGTGGCTTGAGCTGATAAAGGACTATGATTTGATTATTGATTACCATTCGGGTAAGGCTAATGTTGTAGCTGGTGCTTTGAGTCAGAAATCTCTGTTTGCTTTACGAGCTATGAATACCCAGTTGTCACTAACTGATGATGGTTCAATCATAGCTGAATTGAGAGCTAAACCGACATTTCTACAGCAAATATGTGAAGCTCAGAAGAATGATGAGAAATTACAGGATAAACAGGTACAATGTGAGTCAGGTAATGATTCAGAATTTTAGATTGGGACTGATGGTTGTTTATTATTCAGAGGCAGAGTTTGTGTACCGAAAAATTCAGAGCTTGTACAGAAGATTTTACACGAGGCACTCAGTGGTATTATGCCCGTACATCTGGGAAGTAATAAAATGTATAATGATTTGAAAAAGATGTACTGGTGGCTAGGTATGAAACGTGATATTTCTGAGTTTGTATCAAGATGTTTGATATGTCAACAGGTCAAAGCAGAACATCAGGTACCTTCGGGATTACTCCAGCCAATTACTATACCGGAATGGAAATGGGAAAGAATTACTATGGATTTTGTGTCGGGATTACCATTGTCACCGAAAAAGAAAGACTCAATTTGGGTGATAGTTGATCGATTGACTAAGTCGGCTCATTTCATTCCTGTGCGAATGAATTTTTCACTTGACAAGTTAGCCGAATTGTATATTGCTGAAATAGTCCGATCACATGGTGTGCCTATGTCTATTATATCTGATCGGGATCCACGGTTTACTTCAAGGTTCTGGAAGAAGTTACAAGAGGCATTGGGTACTAAATTGAATTTTAGTACAGCATTCCATCCCCAAACCGATGGGATCCGAAAGAGTAATTCAAGTACTCAAGACATGTTGAGATGTTGTGTATTAGAATTTGAAGGTAATTGGGAAAGATATCTACCTTTGGTGGAATTTGCATATAATAATAGTTATCAATCGAGCATAAAAATGGCACCTTATGAAGCGTTGTATGGAGGAAAGTGTCGGACTCCATTATACTGGACTGAACTTAAAGAAAATCGGTTGGATGGAGTTGATTTGGTAAAAGAAACTGAAGAAAAAGTGAAGATAATCCGTGATTGTTTGAAAGCTGCACCGGATCGACAGAAGTCATATGCGGACTTGAAAGAAAAGAGATTGAATTTCAAGTGGGCGATAAAGTATTTTTGAAAGTGTCTCCATGGAAGAAAATTTTGAGATTTGGCCGTAAAGGTAAATTAAGTCCAAGATTTATTGGTCCGTATGAAGTGATAGAAAGAATCGGTCCAAGTGGCTTATCGATTGTCTTTACCATCGAATTAGAAAGATTTCATAACGTGTTTCATGTTTCTATGTTGAGGCGATATCGATCTGACCCATCGCATGTGATTTCACCAACTGAAGTGGAAATTCGATCGGATATGACATACGAAGTAGAGCCGATTCGAATCTTAGCACGAGAAGTGAAACAATTGAGAAACAAAGAAATTGCTTCAGTGAAAGTGTTATGGAAACGACATGGAGTGGAAGAGGCAACATGGGAAACTGATGAGGCTATGAGGAAACAGTATCCCAACTTATTCACTGGTAAGATTTTCGAGGACGAAAATCTCTAAAGGGGGGAGAGTTGTGATAGCCCGAAATAGGGCCTAAACGGAATAGTGGTTTCAAAACCACAATTCTGAAGTAGAAAAATTTATTCTGATTAATTTTTATAATTCATCGAGTGATTAGATGCATGTGTTAGAATATCGATAGAAAATTTCATGAATTGCATGTCTAATTTGCCTATTAGGACTTAATTGCAAAAGTTGATAAATATGAGTTGTAGATGTTAAAGGATTTAATTGAAGAGCATAATTGAAGTAGAGGTCCTTAAATGGTAATTATACCATTAGGTTTTCATGTACAAAAATGGACATACATAGGTAGAAATAACCAAAGTTTTTAATGAAGGGTATTTTAGTCATCTAGTAATTAAAAGATTAAAAAAATGAAAAAGATGGCAAAATATGTCCATCTTCTTCATTAGAACGAAATTTCAAGGGTTCTCCATAGCTAGGGTTTGTTTCAAGCTTCCAATCTCCATAGTAAGTGATTCCAAGCCCCGTTTTTAATGTTCTTTACGTTTTTAGAGTCCCGGTAACTCGATTTAGCTTGTACTAGCAATAATTTAACCTAGGGTTCATATTTGGAAAAATACCCATAGGTGAAATGTGTTTGTTTTGATGTTTTATGATAGAATATGAGGTTTGAAATTATGTTAAACAACTTTTGCTAAGCGATTTTAAGTGAAAACGAGTAAGACAGCTTAATCTCCAGAAAATACCTAATGTTCATAAGTATATGTTAGAGTGAGAATTTGATGTTGTCATAGAAGGGAAAAATAATCAGCATGTCATAAAACATAAGAATAAGGGACAAAGTTTAATTTCCGAGCTTTGGGGCAAAAGTGTAAATATATGAAACTTTAGGGGCAAAAACATAATTTTGCCAAAATATTGTGTATGAATTGTATTTGAATGGAATGTTGATAAAATGTATTAAATTTTGCTAATATAGATCAAGAAAGAAGGAATAGTGAAGGTGATCGGGGAAAAGAGAAGGTTATCGACTAATTTACGAAAATAGTCGTTTTGCATCCGAGGTAAGTTATGTGTAAATAATAGCAATATATTTTTATAAATTGTGAATTGTATTTGATTTGTGAATTAATATTGAATGTGGAAGAAAATTTGTTCATGAATTATTCAAGTGATAAAGTGTTTAAAATAAGTGTTAAGAGTAAATTCCGGTTGAACTTAGGAATAGAAGTGGATACAAGTGATATATCACTAGAGACCAAAGTGTTACAAGTGTTACAGTTGAGTCCCCGGTCTTTGGGTGATCTAGCATGTGTTGCGGACAACGACGGCTTGTGTGAGCAGGCCCGTGGACATTTCTAGTGTTATTGATCGTGGTAGCCGGCTACATTACGATGGTAGCTTCGGCTACAAATCGATGGTAACCGGCTACATATCGATGTGGCACTTATGTGCTAATTCTCTACGTATCCGTGTATATTCCGAGTGTTCAACGGGATTAATAATAAATTAAAGTGAATTTGAGATGAAGTGTGTATGCAGGTATAGTTGAAAGAATGAGCATGCGTGATAATGATTAAGTATTTAAATGTATGTGCAAGTGAATGGGTATGTGTAAGTGAATGAATTTGTTAAGAAGGATATTGATTAATTATATGTAAAAATGTTAATTATTACTTGAGTGCTTATTGTTTACATGTAACTTACTAAGCTATTAGTAGCTTACTCGTTCTTTTCTTTTTCTTTGTTTTGTAGTGTGTTGAACTTACTTGGATTGGAGATCGTCGGAGCCTCGTATCACGCTATCAAGCCTTTACTTTGGTATATAAATGCTTTTGAAATGTTTTAGGTTATGGCATGTATAGGGATCAAATTATTTTGTATGGATACCTAAGTGATGCTTACTACAAAGAAAATATGAAAAAGTAAAAATTTGCAATGAAACAGTTTTTGGACAACAGCAGTGACGTGACTTTGAAAAATCACTAAAAATAGGAGAAATGGAATTAGAAGGTGAATAAGATATAGAATTAAATCTTGTTGTGTCTAATTTCATATGAAAGAAATAGTGTAAGCAAAGGAATTTTATATTCTGTGATATTTGAATTTTAGTAAGACAGGGCCAGAATGATATTTGAAGTCCCCTATTTAGACTTTAGAAAAACATTTAAAATTGTAAGAATAAAATTACGAGTTATAATTTATATGTATAGATTTCTTAGTGAGTCTAATTTCAGTAGAAATAAGTATTAATAACATATAAAAATTGTACAATGAGAAAATTTATTTTTAGTGAAGAGTGGTCAGAACCGTTGAACTGTGAAACAGGGGAGAATTTAATGAATAAACTGTACTAATTGGCCAAACCAAAAATTCTAAAAATTTTATAGTGAGAAGATATATGAGTCTAGTTTCAGGTAAAATTTACGGATCTAAATATTGAGCTTCGTAACTCGAGTTATAATTAAATTAATGACTGTTGCGCAGATGGACAGATTTGTCGTGAATGATGAAATAAATTATTTTTATACCCGAAGTGGTAAGTTAAGTTAAATAACGCCTTGTGCTCGACTCCGGCGACGGTCTCAAGTAACTGGTGTTACAATCTTTATGAGTTTATGGTTGCTATTTAATTCCTTGCAAACTTACTAAGCTTATTACTTACCCCTCTCATTTCTCTCTTCTTTGTAGTATTGCCAAGATAGCTCGAGAAATCGCAGACGTCAAAGTTGGAGATCACACTATCGACTACTATTTGGTATAGCCCACTAGATTCATTTTGAGTATGGCATGTATAGGACTTGGTATTTTTGTCATGTCATATTTGAAAGCCAAATGTGTTGGCTATTCTAGTTGTTCAATTTATTTTGTAAAAGGTCATGGGAGGTTGGCCTATACTTGATATGTCCATATATTCAATGAAGATGAATTTCATGAAGTGTATGTTTTTGTGGATGTCTTGATTCTTTTGAGTTCTTAGAGGTACCATATGGTCATCTTAAATATTGAATTGTTTTGGTATGAGTGTGAGTTCTTGCTAGGGTGGCAAATGGCTTGGTAGATAGCCATATAATTGTTCACACGACAGACACACGGGCGTGTGTCTAGGCCGTGTGTGACACACGTTCAACCCCATGGGCATGGTGCTAGGCCGTGTGTCCCCTTGCATGCTAGAGTTGCAAGTCAGTATGCTCAGTAGTAAACACACGGGCAGAGACACGGCCGTGTGTCTCAGCCGTGTGGGAGGCACGGCCAGGAACATGGGCGTGTGCCCAGGCCGTGTGAAGTCTGCACCTGAAGTTAGGAATTTAATTCGACACACGGTCTGAGGACACGGGCGTGTGCCTTGACCGTGTGACCATAGTGAGATGATGATGTCATAAACAGAATGCCAAGGTTTTGGCACACGGGCTAAGACACGGAAGTGTCGAGGCCGTGCGAGGGACACGAGCGTGTGTTCGGCCGTGTGTATTAAGTCAGTGTCAACCACGGGCGAGGAGCACGGGCATGTCTCAGGGGCACACGGGCGTGTCCCTTGAGCAACATGGGCGTGTGGCCCCTGTTTAGGAAAAATTTTTCTAAGTGCGTAAAAGTTTTTGATTAATTCCCGAAACCTTCCAGTAGTATGTTTAAGGCCTTGTAGGCCTAGGATGAGTATGTTATGGGTTTAAATGGAAAGTTTTTGAGACGAAACGAAAATTTATAGCCCGAAACTTTATGTTTAAGCAAGTTGAGTTAGGTAATGCCTCGTATCTGATTCAGGCTTCGAACACGGGTAAGGGGTGTTACAGCCTTGCTGAGTGACATGGAAAATCCAAGGAATACGGGTAAGGAACATTGTAAAGTAGTTGCTTCACGAAGCTGAATGACTTTGGGACCCAAGGAAGTTGAGGTTGAAGATGAACCTGCTAAGAGAAAGGAAAATCAACCGACAGTTGAAATTCCTGCACCACAGATGCCAAATTCTGAAAGTTCTGAAGAGGTAAAATCTAAACTAGTAAATTCTAATAAGCTAACACCTTTGTCAGATGCAGATACAATACCTCAGAAAAGTTGTCCGATCCAAGCCAAGGTTCCATCACCTCCATATCCATAAAGACTTAAAAAAACAAAATAGGAGGTGTAATTCAAGAAGTTAAAAAGCAGAATAGGAGGTGCAATTCAAGAAGTTCTTAGATGTTCTTAAGTAGCTTCACATCAATATCCCATTGGTAGAAGTCTTAGAACAAATGCCCAATTATATCAAGTTCATGAAGGACATTCTGTCCAAGAAGAAGAGGCTTGACGAGTTTGAGACTATAGCATTAACAAAGGAGTGTAGTGCATTTCTACAGAACAAGCTACCTTTGAAAGTGAAGGACCTTAGAAGCTTTACTATACCCTATAAGATTGGAGAATCTTACTGTGGTAAAGCTCTATGTGACTTAGGAGTGAGCATCAACTTGATGCAAATGACTTTTTTTAAGATGTTAGGGATAGGTGATATTAGACCAATCACTGTGACACTCCAACTAGCGGATCGATCTCTAGCACACCGGAAGGAAAGAACGAGGATGTTCTGGTACGTGTAGATAAGTTTATTTTTCATGTTAATCTTATTGTTTTAGATTTTGAAGCAGATAAGGAAGTGTCGATCATCCTAGGGAGACATTTCCTAGCAATGGAGAAAACATTAATAGACGTGTAGAAAGATGAACTCACTATGTGAGTTCAAGATGACTAGGTGACTTTTAATGTTCTTAAAGCGATGAAATTCCCTGATCCGGTGGAAGAATGCTAAGTAATAGAGGAGATAGAATCCTTAGTTTCTACAGAATGGAAGTGCAATTTTGTAAAAGCCCCTTGGAAAACACCTTAAGGTCTGAGCCATTGGAAGATAAACAAGGTAAGGAAATTATGGCTTTAATAGAAGCCAATCCAAAGGGCTACGTTTGACCAGCACATTTTGAATCATTGGAGTTGGAAACTCGGGAATACACACAACCAAAATTGTCAATCAAGGAACCACCCAAACTTGAACTAAATGTACTACCTTCTCATTTGAAATACGTTTATCTAGGTAACTATTCTACTTTGCCTGTGATTATCTCAACAGAACTAATAGAACGCCAAGAGGAGCAACTGGTTGAAGTTTTGAAGAAATTTAAAAAGGCGATCGGTTGGACATCAGCTGATATACGAGGAATAAGCCCTTCCTTTTGTATGCACAAGATTATATTAGAGGAGGGTGAGAAAGCTAGGATTGATGGGCAAAGGAGAATCAATCCTATTATGAAAGAGGTAGTTCAAAAGGAGGTTATCAAATGGTTAGATGTGGGAATTATTTATCTCATCTCAAATAGTTCATGGGTAAGTTCGGTACAGTGTGTGTCAAAGAAGGGTGGAATCACGATTGTAGAGAATGAGCGTAATTAATTAATTCCGACGGGGAATGTCACGAGCTAGAGAATCTGTATAGACTAAAGAAAACTAAACAAGGCAACCCGGAAGGATCACTTCCCACTGCCTTCCATGGGCCAAATGTTAGAACGACTGGCAGATAAAGAATATTACTATTTTTTAGATGGGTATTCGGGGTACAACCAAATAGTTGTAGCCTTATAAAACCAACACAAAATAACTTTTATTTGCCTGTATAGTACGCTCGCTTTTAGACAAATGCCTTTCAGTTTATGTAATGCACCTACAACATTTCAACGATGCATGATGACAACATTTACAGATATAATTGAAAATTTTGTTGAGGTATTTATGGATGATTTTATTTTTTTGGTGATTTGTATGATATTTATTTAAGTAATTTGGCTAAGGCACTGAAGAGATGTGAGGAGACAAACCTTGTCCTTAACTAGGAGAAATGACACTTTACGGGTAAGGAAGGGATTGTCTTAGGACATAAAATTTCCAGAAAAAGGATCGAAGTTGACAAAGCAAAGGTAGATGTAATTAAAAAGTTGCCACCCGTAGTCACTATTAAAGGAGTTAGAAGTTTCTTGGGGCAAGCCAGTTTTTACCGAAGGTTTATCTGTAACGACCCGAAATTGGGCCTAGTAGGATTGGGCCCAATGGGCCTTGGGCGTAGGAGTGTTTAAAATTTTTGAGAACAAGAGAACGACATTATTTCAAGTTAGACTTATTAGGAAGGTGATTTTGGAAAGTTACGAGGTTTCTAGGAAGTTACGGGTTCAAGTTAGGCTATAGGTAAATTTTTGTATTTGAGCACTTAAGGGGAAAAGGCAAGTGGCATCAAGGCTTAAGGTAATAAGTGTGTATTTTGCTAGCATAAGAGAGCATATGGCAAGGAGGTTAAGGCATCAAGTTGAGAGCATGGAAGGAAGGGGTTCAAATCCCATCTTTTGCAAATTTTGACTATTATTTTTGTATTCTTTCTTAAGTGTCGGCCAAGCTAATAAATAAGGAAAGTTGGACTTTTTAAGTTTGGCAAGATGGCTAAGGATATTAGGAAAGGATGAAGGTAGGGAAAGAAATCAAAAGAAAAGGAAAGTATAGGGAACATGTTAGCACAAAAAGAGGAAAGTGTTTTGGAAAGTTTTGGTTGGCAAATGTTTGACCTTTTTGCCAAGGTATGTACGGTTTTGGTGAAGGGGGGAGTATAGCCGAAATTTGCTAGGAGTTTTTGACAACTTTAGTGATTAAGAAGTTGTTTCTCTTTAGTTTTTGTGTCATCTTTCTTTCCCAAATCCTTCCTATTAACCGTAGCTCCCAAAAGCCAAAAAGAGAGTATCTTTTCTTTGTTTTGGTCTTTTCTTTTCATTGTTGTGCCAAAATATTAATCCATCTTTTACCAATTTTCTTGTTGCCAAAATACTCACATTTTCCTTTGCTTACATCTCTTTTGGTGTTGGCCGAAACCCTTCAAACCCCTTGTTCATCTTCTTCTCTAATCCATTTTCCTCCATAGCCGAATATCATTGCCCATTTTCCTCTATAGCCGAACCCTTCATCTCTTCTTTATCTTTTCTTCTCATCCGTATTAACACCCACTCCTTTGATAAATCGGTAAGTAGTTCTATTCTATATTCTTATTTTTCTTTCTCCTACCCGAATGTGTGTTTATCAACATTCGAATATTCATTTTGTTTCAACCAAAATATCTTCCTTTCATAACTCTTTACAATATGATCACCTTCTAATGTAGAATTATAGTGGAAGGCCGAAACTTTGATTCTTTCGTAGTCACCGTACAATCGTTGGGAATCGGTCCTATAAATCTTTAGGGTAAGGAGTTCTTCAAGGATTTTACGAAATCATTCTTATTTGTTTAAGATGTTATCGGAATAGTGATGATTAACCGATTATATTTTAGGGACCAAATCGCTCGATCACCTATCCCTCGTAATAAGAGACTCGGATTTTTGGTAAGTGATATAGATTGTTAATCAATCGCAATACTTGGTTGAAGTTGAAAATTGGGCTTTGGACTAATTGTTAACCTATTGTACCTTTAGGTGCCGCGGAGAGTATCGTGTTACGAATTCCGAATAAGGTGTGTAATCCCGTACCCTTCCGAATACCTATTTGAAATGGTGTGTAATCTCATACCTCTCTGAAAGTTTGCATAAATGTTCTGTGATTCGGTCGAAATACCGAAGGAAAACTGGAAACCGGCATCCGTGACCACTCGGGCGTGCGTATATTCGTAGTGGTAACCATATTTTTGCAATGAAACAGTTTGGTCAGCAGCAGTGACGTGATTTTGAAAAATCACGAAAAATAGGAGAAAGGGAATTTGAAAGCGAATAAGATAACAAATTAAAGCTTACTGCGTCTATTTTCATATGAAAGAAACGGAGTAGAAAGAGGAATTTTATATTCTGTGATATCTTAATTTTAGTGAGACTTGTTCTGATTGACTTCGTGGTTCCCTGTTCTGTCTTGGAAAAATCGTTTAAAATCTTACAAAGTGAATTATGAGTTATAATTTATATTTATAGATTCCTTAGTGAGCCTATTTTAAATAGAAACGAAGTAAGAGCAACATATGAAAAATGTACAGTTAGATATTTGAATTTCAGGTAAGAGAGGTCAGAACCGTTGGTCAGTGAAACACGGGAAACTTTAAGGAATAAACTGTACTAAATGCTTAAGCCAAAAATTCTAGAAAAATTTTAGTAAAAATATATATGAGTCTAGTTTCAAGGAAAATTTACGGATTTAAATTTCTAGTTTCTTAACTCGAGTTATAGTCAATTTAGTCAGTATGACGCAGATGGACAGTTTCAATTTTTGTGCCCCAAATTAGTAGTTAAGTCTAGGTTGCAAAATTACCATAATACCCTTAGAGGGTAAATTACCGAAATACCCTGGGTTGCAAGATTACCAAATTACCCTTAGTGGGTAAGATTACCAAATTACGAAAATGCCCTTATGAGCCAAATCACCGAAATGCCCCTAAAGGGCCGATTTGTTATATTGCCTTAACGGGCCGATTTGATATATTACTTAAATGGGCCGATTTGATTTATTGCTTAAATGGGCCAATTTGATATATTGCTTAATGGGCCGAATTGATATATTACTTAATGGGCCGATTTGATAAATTGCCTTAAAGGGCCGATTTGTAAAGTGTTAATGGGCTAAACTTTTGTCTGAATTAATTATTGTTGTTATATTTGTAAATATCATGATTTGCTATGTATGATGCATCTACATGAATTTGAATGGGTTGGGAAAATGTTGAAGAGAAGAAATTCTGGTGGCACTGCCACAAATATGTTTGATAATATGATACTCTGAGATTCTGGTGGCTTGCCCACAATTAAATTTGTTATAAAAGGCATAATGCCTGCGGTTGGTGTGTTGGCGGGGTGGGTTGACTTGATCCCCACAGGTGTGATGGATGGTACGGGTGGTGTGTAGCGGATGGATTATTAGGATGGTTTGAGTTTGCATTACATTCATATGATACATTTGATACATTATTTTGTAAAAGGGCTTAGGCCCAAATTTTTGCTATATGGGTTCAGGCCCAGTGGATGACGGTAAGGGAATTTCACACTTAGTTCTTGTAACTCACTCCCCCTTTTTCTTAACCCTTGTAGGTAATGCTCAGTGACGAGGACTTGGGGCCATGGATGACTCGGTGGAGGCCATACTTTTGGATTGTTATTTTCGGACTTTAGTAAACTTCTTTTCCATATTATTTCGTTGCTTTTATTATTTCGGGTTTTAAAGTTGTAATAAGGCCTCTGGAATATTTTTTTTTCTTTTTGTTTGACGTACTTATTATCTTGTTTGAATTATTTTAAATGGGGATTTTTTTCTAAAATCATAAATAAAGGTTTTCCAAAATCGATTAACAAATGGATTTCATAATAAACTTTTATAAATATTTTAACACGGAAGTTTTCACTCGAACTTTCAAATGATATTTTCAAAAGACACGGTTTTATAAGATCATTAGTTCAAATTTTCGATTTCTCAATTAACTTTTGAGGATTAGTAGTATTTTATCAAATATTTCTAATTAAACATGTTTTCTTGATTATAACAAAATAATATCTATTTTAGTACAAATCAAAAGGGATTTAACACGTTTTTCTCATGTGACATGTCAGATCCGGTCATAACGCATGGGCCGGGTTTGGGGTGTTACATTTTATGGTATCAGAGCCCGGTTGCAAAACTCGGCTGTGGTTTGGGTTCAAAAGTGTTTTTCCAAAGTTGTTTAAAATTTTTATTTATACATACATGTTCTGAAGGAAGTATGGCACCACGGGTATTCGGCACCAAGTCAAGTAAGTTTATGTTTTCAATTTATGATTATTGTGGTATGACTGTAGAAATACTCTAGAACTTTAAGCTTTAGGTGCTGAAACTATAGAGATTGAGACTTTAGGATACGTATTGCGAAAACAACTTTACTTTCTATACTCCATAAAACATTGTTTAATAAACACTGAAATAGCATACTGATTCATAAGACTCTTAATCAGATTAAATCGATTTAGAAATCATGAGTGCTAGAAGACGTAGACGCGGTAGACGTGGACGTGGTAGAGGCCAAGGTGCTAGGGCTAGATCTTCGGCACTGAGGCATGTTTCCGAAAGGGAGGCGCTGGCATCGCCAGTGGCTGAGACGGGATCTCATGATCGAGCTGGGGTTGATGAGCTGACTCAGATAGTTAAGAAGGTATTGAAGAAGGTTAAGGGAATCGGTGAAGCACTTCGAGTTGGGTCTGTGGACTGTAAGAAGAAAATAGATCGCAGTTCTTTTGGATCGTAGTCTCGTTCCGTAAAGCATGTCAAGGCACGTCCAAACTTTACGGCTTGCGATTATTGCAGAAGGCGTCATCCGGGAGAATGCTGGAGAAGGTCAGGAGCATGATTGAGATGCGGGTCTAAGGAGCATAAGGCTCGGGATTGTTTCATCACCATCAAGTCAGGTATGTTTTGGTTGGACGTGATGATTGAATGTAGAAAATTTTAGGTATAAGTGGTAGATAACTGCTTGCTTCTGTGGTTAGGTGTTTGGTTGTGTGAAAGAGGATTTAAGATTATGTTAAAAGTACATTAGTGTTATTAATATCAGAGTGCGCAACGAAAGCATAGTGGTGTGATTTGAGCAATGCATTTAGTAGTTGGTTGGAAATTTCGAGGACGAAATTTCTTTAAGGAGGGTAAAATTGTAACGACCCGAAATTGGGCCTAGTAGGATTGGGCCCAATGGGCCTTGGGAGTAGGAGTGTTTAAAAATTTTGAGAACAAGAGAACGGCATTATTTCAAGTTGGACTTATTAGGAAGGTGATTTTGGAAAGTTACGAGGTTTCTAGGAAGTTACGGGTTCAAGTTAGGCTATAGGTAAATTTTTGTATTTGAGCACTTAAGGGGAAAAGGCAAGTGGGATCAAGGCTTAAGGTAATAAGTGTGTATTTTGCTAGCATAAGAGAGCATTTGGCAAGGAGGTTAAGGCATCAAGTGGAGAGCATGGAAGGAAGGGGTTCAAATCCCATCTTTTGCAAACTTTGACTATTATTTTTGTATTCTTTCCTAAGTGTCGGCCAAGCTAATAAATAAGGCAAGTTGGACTTTTTAAGTTTGGCAAGATGGCTAAGGATATTAGGAAAGGATGAAGGTAGGGAAAGAAATCAAAAGAAAAGGAAAGTATAGGGAACTTGTTGGCACAAAGAGAGGAAAGTGTTTTGGTTGGCAAATGTTTGACCTTTTTGCCAAGGTATGTACGATTTTGGTGAAGGGGGGAGTATAGCCGAAATTTGCTAGGAGTTTTTGACAACTTTAGTGCTTGAGAAGTTGTTTCTCTTTAGTTTTTGTGTCATCTTTCTTTCTCAAATCCTTCCTATTAACCGTAGCTCCCAAAAGCCAAAAAGAGAGTATCTTTTCTTTGTTTTGCTCTTTTCTTTTCATTGTTGTGCCGAAATCTTAATCCATCTTTTACCAATTTTCTTGTTGCCAAAATACTCACATTTTCCTTTGGTTACATCTCTTTTGGTGTTGGCCGAAACCCTTCAAACCCCTTGATCATCTTCTTCTCTAATCCATTTTCCTCCATAGCCGAATATCATTGCCCATTTTCCTCTATAGCCGAACCCTTCATCTCTTCTTTATCTTTTCTTCTCATCCGTATTAACACCCACTCCTTTGATAAATCGGTAAGTAGTTCTATTCTATATTCTTATTTTTCTTTCTCCTAGCCGAATGTGTGTTTATCAACATTCGAATATTCATTTTGTTTCAACCAAAATATCTTCCTTTCATAACTCTTTACAATATGATCACCTTCTAATGAAGAATTATAGTGGAAGGCCGAAACTTTGATTCTTTTGTAGTCACCGTACAATCGTTGGGAATCGGTCCTATAAATCTTTATGGTAAAGAGTTCTTCAAGGATTTTACGAAATCATTCTTATTTGTTTAAGATGTTATCGGAATAGCGATGATTAACCGATTATATTTTAAGGACCAAATCGCTCGATCACCTATCCCTCGTAATAAGAGACTCGGATTGTTGGTAAGTGATATAGACTGTTAATCAATCGCAATACTTGGTTGAAGTTGAAAATTGGGCTTTGGACTAATTGTTAACCGATTGTACCTTTAGGTGCCGCGGAGAGTATCGTGTTACGAATTCTGAATAAGGTGTGTAATCCCGTACCCTTTCGAATACCTATTTGAAATGGTGTGTAATCTCATACCTCTCTGAAAGTTTGCATAAAATATTCTGTGATTCGATCGAAATACCGAAGGAAAACTTGAAACCGGCATCCGTGACCACTCGGGCGTACGTATATTCGTAGTGGTAACCATATTTTTGCAATGAAATAGTTTGGTCAGCAGCAGTGACGTGATTTTGAAAAATCACGAAAAATAGGAGAAAGGGAATTTGAAAGCGAATAAGATATCGAATTAAAGCTTACTGCATCTATTTTCATATGAAAGAAACGGAGTAGAAAGAGGAATTTTATATTCTGTGATATCTTAATTTTAGTGAGACTTGGTCTGATTGACTTCGTGGTTCCCTGTTCTGTCTTGGAAAAATCATTTAAAATTTTACAAAGTGAATTATGTAACAGTCCAAAGTTGACCCTAATCGAAACAGTGGTTTTGAGACCACAAATCTGAGTCTGAATAATATTTTAATATTATTTTCTGTGTCATTGATAAGTGAATTAGCATGTGTTAAATTTCTGTGAATTAAATTGCCTATCTGTGTGTTTAATTTGACTAAAGGACTAAATTGCATAATTGGTAGAAGTGGATTCTTAATTGATTATTTGCTTTATTAAAGTGAAGTCCTTAAAGGACAATTAGTCCATTATTGTTTAAGTAGACGGCAACATGTAGAAAAAAAATTAGATAAATTTTATGTTATTATAATATGTTAATATAAGTAATAAGTAAATGATTATTTCTTTTATTTTAAGTCATAAAATAATGAAAGAAAGTGGAAAGAAAGAGAACATGCTTTTGTTCATCTTCTTGGCCGAATGTGAGAAGGAAAGAAACTCCATTTTTGAAGCTTGAGTTTCGGCATTAGGAGAGCTCAATTTGGGGTATGTATTTTGTTTAGTTTTTGATAATTTTTACATTTTTGAATTCGTTGCTTTGAATGCTATACAACCCATGTTGAAATTTTTGAGTTTGAGACATGTTGAGGATTCGGCCATGGATGTATATTCATGATTTGTGATGTTTGATGGTAGATTATTAAGAGTATGTTTTAAACCATCATGTTTGGAATTAGAAATTTTGATAAAATTTAGTGATAGGGATTAAATTTGAAAGAATAAATTTTTGAGGGACTAAAACATGAGACAAATGAAATGCATGGTCTTGTATGAAGCCTAGGAGCATTCGGCCCTTGAAGTGTGTGGCCAAATTTGGTGTATTTTGTGTTTTGTACAAATAGGACTAAATTGTAAAAGTGTGAAACATTAGGGGCAAAATGGTAATTTGCCCATTTAAGTGATTTTGGATTAAATTGAAATGAAATGTGTTTGAATGAGCCTAAATTAAATATGTTCAGATCAAGAACAAAGAAAAACGGACTTGGATCGGGGAAAAACGAAAGTTATCGAATAGCCGGTTCTAATTGTCCGACGATATTCGAGGTAAGTCTATAAGCAATGTAATATCGTTAATGTTATTTATAACCTTGAATACATGTTGAATTATGAAGTTATAATTGTAGATTTAGTCAAAGCCGAATGTGGATAGTGATTTAATAATGAAATGTTGTTGAATTTTAACTGAGTTGATATGTTTCGGTGATATGAATTATGTGTGATTTATGTAAATTTTGGGCAGCATGTAATGTGTATGAGATGGTAATAATATCGTTATTCGAGCTTCGAGCCTAGCAGGCCTTGTGCCGGTGAACCATATCGGGCTTATTGCCTAGCAGGCTAAATGCCAGTGTTTAAATTTTAGACCTCGGGTCTAGCAGGCCTTGTGCCGGTGAACCATATCGGGCTTATTGCCTAGCAGGGCAAATGCCAATGTTTAAATTTCAGACCTCAGGTCTAGCAGGCCTAGTATCAGTGTGTATTTCAGGCTTTGATGCCTAGTAGGCTTAATGCCGGTGATGTATTATAAATAGAGAATTCATGAATCATTTACAAGGTGGAACGTAATTACTGCAATAAGCTAAATGCTCGGGTAAGTATAAGTTTTCATAGTTGCAAGGAATAAGGTAAGTTATTATATTACCATTCGAATTAAGTGAGATGTGATATAGTTGAAGCTTTCAGTAAGATTTTAATATGTGCATTTGATCTTACCAATAATGAGTATGATATATATATATATATTGGAATTTAAGCTTGGTTATGCCTTTGAGATTCGGCCATATGTGTAAATGCTAAATGTGAGAATGATTGGATATGTTTACATATGTGTATGACTGATTACATGTGGTTAATATATATGTTATACTTATTTGGTTTCGAATATGCGAATACATATTGTATTTAGGTGTTTCAGTGAGATTGCATGCTTATAGTAAGAAAATGATAATTGTTAGGTTAAGTAAGGTAATGGCATTCGGCCATAATGAACTTATAAGTCAAATTATTTATATTCAATGTCATAAACCAATTGTTTTAAAATAGTTTAATGTTTGAATGCTATATTATAATTGCTTAAGACTTACTAAGCTAGTAAGCTTACTCTGTGTGTGTTCAATGTTCTATTTTATAGATTTTGATCAAGCTACGAGCTCGAGGATCGTCGTGAAGTCAACCACACTATCATCTCTTTTGGTACTTATAAGCTTAGTTTTTTGAACAAAAGGCATGTATAGGTTAGACTAAGTTTTTAAACCAAAGAATTTTTGTCTTGTATATAAGTATAGCCATGCGAAAATGGCTAAGTTATGAAACTATGATCTTAAATGAATGTGACTTTGATGCATGTGCTTCATGGTAGTATAATCGATAATAGGAGTTGCATGGATGGATGTTTAGCTAATCACCATGACATTCATGTCATTCATTTAATTAGTCATTAACTCATTGTATCATTAAAGTGAGAAATACATTTTTTTTAGTATAGATATTCATATAGTTAACCTAAAAGTCAAGTTAGCCATCGAACAAAATTGACTTTGCAAAGTCCGTTAGTTGATTACATTTAAGTAGTTAATTTTTGTATAAATATATGTGAATGTGTTTGATTCTTGAACTTAGGAAGAAATGTTGTTAAAGTGATTTACTCAAGTTTATATCGAATAGAGGAAGGAATGTTATATGTATATGGTCTGATCGGTTAAAATGTGCAAGCGTAGGTTTTGATGTATGAAATGGCCTATCCGGTTATGGTATAAATAAGTGCATATATATATCATGTTGTATATGTCATGATGTTTGATAGTTAAATGATTGATTCTATCTATGTGAATAAAGTGATAGATAAATGATTAGCTGTATGACTTCATTATTTCGGATATTTGTTCATAAAAATTTTTCTATGCCTAGGTATACATTCAATTACAAATTGGTATGATTTGGTTGACCATATAAGTATGGTATGAGTATATATTTACTTGTATATAGACAATTACTAGTATTTGAGTAAAGCATGAATATGAAAAGAAATTTGTATGGCATTTATCTTGATAATCGAATTGGATATGGAACATATGGCAAAGTGTATACATGTCTTGTATGATTGGTTAATTCGAAATAGTCAAATACACATAGGATTTTTGTGACTGTTATAATATGCTTAATCATAATATGGATTGAAAATGCATTATTTGTTTGTGAACATTAATCCATGTATCGGCATGTTCAAAATTATAAAGCAAAGTGTTTAAATTGTGTTAAGTAATACCTTGTGACCCCAATCCGGCGATGGATACGGGTTAGGGGTGTTACATTTGATTGGCATCAGAGCTTACAGTTTAGTCGATTCTAGGACTACCGTAGCGCGAGTGAGTCTAGCTATACATGCCTTAATTTGTAATACGATAGTGTGGTGACTTCTGACATTTAAATTGTGTTTTATATAGTAAATGGATCCTGACAGAGCCGTAGCTGATGATGTAGAGAGCGTAGTGCCTGATCTCGCACATGGGTCAGCGCCGGTAGACTCTCGACCTATCTCGGGTAGCCATGAGGGGGAGGCTAAGCAAGCCTTCTACCAGATGATGAATGAATGGTTTACCCAATTTATTCGAGACTAATCCCTACTGTACAACAACCTCCACCCCGAATAATCCAACTCGATACCTTCAAAGACTCCGATGATAGATCCGATGAGATCTAGCAGCCTCCCGTTGATAAAATTAGAAAACACGGGGCTGAAGAATTTAAAGCTAATGATGATGACAACGCGGAACGAGCCGAGTTGTGGCTTGATAATACTATCCGTGTGCTTGACGAGTTATCATGCACTTCGGATGAATGCTTGAAGTGTGCTATATCCCTATTACGGGACACCGCATATCACTGGTGGAATACACTAGTATCGGTGGTTCCAAAAGAGAAAGTGACTTGGGATTTCTTTCGCATCGAAGTTCGTAAGAAATATATCATCAGAGATTCATTGATCAGAAATGAAAAGAATTTCTGGAATTGAAATAGGGTCGAATGACCGTGACTGAGTATGAACGAAAATTTGTCAGACTGAGCCGATATGCCCGTGAATGTGTGTCAACTGAAGCCATTATGTGTAAAAGATTTGAAGACGGTTTGAATGAAGATATTAAGTTGCTAGTCGGCATACTCGAGATTAAAGAGTTCATGGTACTTGTCGAACGAGCTTGCAAAGCTGAAGAGCTTGGGAAAGAGAAAAGAAAGGCTGAAATGGAAGCTAGAGACATTTGTAAAAGATCATCGAGTAAGACATTTCATTCGGTATTCAAGAAGTTCAAAGATGAATCTGGTCGACATAGAGTTACTTCAGACTTATCTAGACGAGATCGACCACCTGTGGGTTCTCGAGCTACTTCGATGGCCAGTGTTGGTAATGTCCAGTAGAATCGGGTTGAATGCAAGAATTATGGTAAATGGAATTTTGGGAGTTGTAGATTTCGTGATCGGTCCTGCTTTAAATGTGGATCGTCAGATCATTTTATTCGAAAGTGCCCGATGCTAGTCGAGCAAAATACGGCTTAGAATACAAGACCGAGTAATGTATCAGTGCGAGGCAGACCACCTAGGCATTCTAGAAATGTAAGTGGCAGTCAGAAAGGAACCAAAGACACTACAGTTCGATCAGAGGCTCGTGCACCTGCTAGAGCATATGCTATACGTGCCAGAAAGGATGCTTCTTCCCCAGATGTTATCACCGGTACTTTCACTCTTTATGATACTACTGTGATTGCATTTATTGATCCTGGTTCGACTCATTCTTATGTGTGTGAAACTTTAGTATCCAGTAAGACTCTGCCTGTTGAGTCTACCGAGTTTGTGATTCGTGTATCAAACCCCTTGGGTCAATGTGTTCTGGTTGATAAAGTGTGTAAAAGTTGCCCGTTGATGATTCGGGATTCATGCTTCCCCGCTGATTTAATGTTGTTGCCTTTTGACGAGTTCGATATAATTTTGGGAATGGGCTGGTTAACTTTGCACGATGCTATTCTTAATTGCAAAAGAAAGACCATTGATTTGAGATGTCAGAACGGTGAAATTATCTGAATTGAATCTAATGACTTGAATGGGTTACCAGCAGTAATATCCTCAATGTTAGCTCGTAAGTATGTGAAAAAGGGGTGTGAAGCTTACTTGGCTTATGTGTTGGATAGTAAAGTGCGAGAAATGATTGAACCCGTACGATTGTGTGCGAGTATCCGATGTGTTTCTGAAGAACTACCAAAGTTTACCAATTGCTCGAGAAATAGAGTTTGGTATTGAATTAGTACCGGGGACGACTCCGATTTCGATAGCTCCGTATCGGATGGCACCTACAGAATTAAAAGAGTTGAAAGCACAGTTGCAAGAGTTAACAGATAGGGGCTTTGCACGCCCGAGTTTCTCTCCTTGGGGTGCACCAGTTTTATTTGTAAAAAAGAAAGACGAGACTATGCGAATGTGTATTGATTACCGACAGCTTAATAAAGTAACTATAAAGAATAAATACCCGTTGCCACGGATTGACGATTTGTTTGATCAGTTGAAAGGAGCTTTAGTGTTTTCAAAGATAGATTTGAGATCGGGTTATTATTAGTTGCGAGTCAGAGATTCTGATGTGCCAAAGACTGCTTTTTGAACGAGGTACGGACATTATGAGTTTCTGGTTATGCCTTTTGGACTTACTAATGCACCTGCTGTTTTTATGGATCTGATGAATCAGATTTTCAGACAGTTTTTGGATCGATTTGTGGTAGTGTTTATAGATGATATTCTGATCTACTCTAGAGATGAAACTGAGCATGCCGAGCATCTGAGACTGGTGCTACAAACTTTGCGAGATAAACAATTGTATGCAAAGTTTAGTAAGTGTGAGTTTTGGCTGAATGAGGTCAGTTTTCTGGGTCACGTTGTTTCAGCGTCAGGTATTCGGGTTGATCCGAATAAAATATCGGCTATACTTGATTGAAAACCACCAAGAAATGTTTCTGAGATTCGAAGCTTTCTGGGACTTGCTGGTTATTACAGACGATTTGTGAAAGGTTTTTCTATGATAGCCACACCTTTGACAAAGCTATTACAGAAAGATGTCAAGTTCGAATGGACAGAATCATGTCAAAAAAGTTTCGATCAGTTGAAAGCTCTTTTAACCGAGGCTCTAGTGTTAGTTCAACCTGGATCGGGTAAAGAATTTGTTGTTTATAGTGATGCATCTTTGAATGGTTTGGGTTGCGTTTTAATGCAGGAAGGCAAAGTAGTAGCCTATGCTTCGAGATAGTTGAAGCCACATGAAAGAAATTATCCGACACATGATTTGGAGTTAGCAGCCATTGTATTCGCGTTATAGATTTGGCGTCATTATCTATTCGGTGAGAAATGTCATGTCTTTTCGGATCACAAAAGTTTAAAGTACTTGATGACTCAGAAAGATTTGAACTTGAGACAACACAGATGGTTAGAGCTGTTGAAAGATTACGAATTAGAGATTGACTACCATCCGGGGAAAGCCAATGTTGTTGCGGACGCCTTAAGTCAGAAATCATTATTTTCTCTTCGTGCATTGAACGCACATATGGTTATGTCTGATGATGGTTCGATAATAGCCGAATTGAAAGCAAGACTGTTGTATATTCAACAAATTTGTGATGCTCGGAGAGTTGACAAAGATACGATGGCAAGACGAGTTCAGTGTTAAAGTAATGCAGAGTCAGAGTTTCGAATTGATGAAAATGACTGTTTGAACTTCAAAGGCCGAATATGTGTTCAAAGGAATGTGGATTTGATTCAGATGTTGTTGAATGAGGCTCATAATAGTCGATTGTCGGTACATTCGGGTAGCACAAAAATGTATAATGATTTGAAACAGTTCTATTGGTGGCCTAGTATGAAACGTGACATATCTGAATTTGTCTCGAAGTGCTTAGTTTGTCAGCAAGTAAAAGCCGAACATCAGGTGCCTTCTGGGTTACTTCAGCCGATCATGATACCTGAATAGGAATAGGACAAAATTACTATGGATTTTGTATCTGGTTTGCCTACAACACCGAGCAAGAAAGATGCAATTTGGGTTATAGTGGATAGACTAACCAAATCGGCTCACTTTGTTCCAGTTCATACGGACTATTCGCTCGATAAGCTTGCTGAGTTGTATGTATCTCAAATTGTGAGATTACATGGTGTGTCGATTTCCATTGTTTCGGGCAGAGACCCGAGATTCACGTTGCGGTTTTGGAAGAAATTGCAAGATGCTTTAGGTACCAAACTACACTTTAGCACAGCTTTTCATCCGCAGACAGATGGTTAGTCTGAACGAACCATTCAGATACTTGAGGATATGTTGAGATGTTGCGTCCTCGAGTTTGAAGGTGCGTGGGAACGATACTTACCTCTGATTGAATTCGCCTACAATAATAGCTTTCAATCCAGTATCAAAATGGCACCTTATGAAGCTTTGTACGGCCGCAAGTGTCGTACACCATTGTACTGGACCGAGCTCAGTGAAAATAAGATACACGGGGTTGATTTGATTAAAGAGACTAAATAGAAAGTGGCAGTAATCCGAGATAGTTTGAAAGTTGCATCAGATAGCCAAAAGTCATACGCGAATTTGAAACGTAAAGACATTGAGTTTTAGGTCGGAGACCGGGTATTTTTGAAAGTTTCTCCGTGGAAGAAAGTACTTCGATTTGGTCGAAAAGACAAATTAAGTCCGAGGTTCATCGGACCGTATGAGATCATCGAATGTGTTGGGCCTGTTGCTTATAGATTAAAGTTGCCCTCTGAACTAGAAAAGATACACAACGTATTTCATGTTTCGATGCTTCGTAGATATAGATCAGATCCGTCACATGTGATCGCCCCGTCTGAGATTGAAATTTGATCCGATATGAAGTACGAGGAAGAACCGATCCGTATCTTAGCTCGTGAAGTGAAAGAGATGAGAAACAAGAAAATTTCGTTAGTAAAAGTATTATGGAATCGACATGGAATAGAAGAGGCTACGTGGGAGCCAGAGGATTCTATGAGACGACAATATCCGATTTTGTTTGACGGTAAGATTTTTGGGGACGAAAATCCCTAAGGGGGGAGAGTTGTAACAGTCCAAAGTTGACCCTAATCGGAGTAGTGGTTTCGAGACCACAAATCTGAGTCCGAATAATATTTTAATATTATTTTCTGTGTCGATGATAAGTGAATTAGCATGTGTTAAATTTCTGTGAATTAAATTGCCTATCTGTGTGTTTAATTTGACTAAAGGACTAAATTGCATAATTGGTAGAAGTGGCTCCTTAATTGATTATTCGCTTTATTAAAGTGAAGTCCTTAAAGGACAATTAGTCCATTATTGTTTAAGTAGACGGCAACATGTAGAAAAAAAATTAGATAAATTTTATGTTATTATAATATGTTATTATAAGTAATAAGTAAATGATTATTTCTTTTATTTTAAGTCATAAAATAATGAAACAAAGTGGAAAGAAAGAGAACATGCTTTTGTTCATCTTCTTGGTCGAATGTGAGAAGGAAAGAAACTCCATTTTTGAAGCTTGAGTTTCGGCATTAGGAGAGCTCAATTTGGGGTATGTATTTTGTTTAGTTTTTGATAATTTTTACATTTTTGAATTCGTTGCTTTGAATGCTATACAACCCATGTTGAAATTTTTGAGTTTGATACATGTTGAGGATTCGACCATGGATGTATATTCATGATTTGTGATGTTTGATGGTAGATTATTAAGAGTATGTTTTAAATCATCATGTTTGGAATTAGAAATTTTGATAAAATTTAGTGATAGGGATTAAATTTGAAAGAATAAATTTTTGAGGGACTAAAACATGAGACAAATGAAATGCATGGTCTTGTATGAAGCCTAGGAGCATTCGACCCTTGAAGTGTGTGGCCAAATTTGGTGTATTTTGTGTTTTGTACAAATAGGACTAAATTGTAAAAGTGTGAAACATTAGGGGCAAAATGGTAATTTGCCCATTTAAGTGTTTTTGGATTAAATTGAAATGAAATGTGTTTGAATGAGCCTAAATTGAATATGTTCAGATCAAGAACAAAGAAAACGGACTTGGATCGGGGGAAAACGAAAGTTATCGAATAGCTTGGTTCTAATTGTCTCGACGATATTCGAGGTAAGTCTATAAGCAATGTAATATCGTTAATGTCATTTATAACCTTGAATACATGTTGAATTATGAAGTTATAATTGTAGATTTAGTCAAAGCCGAATGTGGATAGTGATTTAATAATGAAATGTTGTTGAATTTTAATCGAGTTGATATGTTTGGTGATATGAATTATGTGTGATTTATGTAAATTTTGGGCGCATGTAATGTGTATGAGATGGTAATAATATCGTTATTCGGCTCCGAGCCCAGCGTGCCTTGTGCCGATGAACCATATCGGGCTTATTGCCTAGCGTGCTAAATGCCGTTGTTTAAATTTCGGACTCTCGGCTCAGCGGACCTTGTGCCGGTGAACCATATCAAAGCTTATTGCTCAGCGTGCTAAATGCCGGTGTTTAAATTTCAGACCTCGGGTCCAGCGTGCCTAGTGCCGGGTGTGTTTCAGGCTTTGATGCCTAGTAGGCTTAATGCGGTGATGTATTATAAATAGAGAATTCATGAATCATTTACAAGGTGGAACGTAATTATCGCAATAAGCTAAATGCTCGGGTAAGTATAAGTTTTCATAGTTGCAAGGAATAAGGTAAGTTATTATATTACCATTCGAATTAAGTGAGATGTGATATAGTTGAAGCTTTCAAAGAAGATTTTAATATGTGCATTTGATCTTACCAGTAATGAGTATGATATATATATATTGGAATTTAAGCTTGGTTATGCCTATGAGATTCGGCCATATGTGTAAATGCTAAATGTGAGAATGATTGGATATGTCTACATATATGTATGACTGATTACATGTGGTTAATATGTATGTTATACTTATTTGGTTTGGAATATGCGAATATATATTGTATTTAGGTGTTTCGGTGAGATTGCATGCTTATAGTAAGAAAATGATAATTGTTAGGTTAAGTAAGGTAATGGCATTCGGCCATAATGAACTTATAAGTCAAATTATTTATATTCAATGTCATAAACCAATTGTTTTAAAATACTTGAATGTTTGAATGCTATATTATAATTGCTAAAGACTTACTAAGCTAGTAAGCTTACTCTGTGTGTGTTCAATGTTCTATTTTATAGATTTTGATCAAGCTACGAGCTCAGGGGATCTTCAGCGAAGTCAACCACACTATCATCTCTTTTGGTACTTATAAGCTTAGTTTTTGAACAAAAGGCATGTATAGGTTAGACTAAGTTTTTAAACCAAAGAATTTTTGTCTTGTATATAAGTATAGCCATGCGAAAATGGCTAAGTTATGAAACTATGATCTTAAATGAATGTGACTTTGATGCATGTGCTTCATGGTAGTATAATCGATAATAGGAGTTGCATGGATGGATGTTTAGCTAATCACCATGACATTCATGTCATTCATTTAATTAGTCATTAACTCATTGTATCATTAAAGTGAGAAATACATTTTTGTTTAGTATAGATATTCATATAGTTGACCTAAAAGTCAAGTTAGCCATCAAACAAAATTGACTTTGCAAAGTCCGTTAGTTGATTACATTTAAGTAATTAATTTTTTTATAAATATATGTGAATGTGTTTGATTCTTGAACTTAGGATGTAATATCCGGGATTTAGGGCTTGTGCATTTTTGCATGTGCTAGTATGCCTATGAGTGTTTTGAATGTGTTTTTATGAATTTTGGGAACCCTAGTGTGTAGTCAAATGCCTTAGAAATTATTTGACTTTAAGTCTAAAAAGGGGGAGCTAAGCTTGATAGGCCTTAAGAGAAATTGTAGGTGAAATTAGACACAGAAATGGTCTTGGTAAAGTGGCAAGGAGGCGCCACTTAAAGCCTCTGTAAGTGACGCCACAAGCTTGTACAAGTGGGCCAAGGTTCGAGTCACAAGGGGAGCAAAATAAGAGCTTTAATTTTGCGGCAAAAGGAAGTAGTAGTAGACGGCAATGGGGCACTGAGTGGATGAGTGTAGATCAAGTTAAATCCTTTTAAATTTTTGGCTAAGCAAGGGCTATTTATTAGTTTATTTCAGTTATTTTTTGAATAGGTGATAAAGAGAAAAATAAGGAGAAAAATAAGGGATTTGATAGGGAAGGATGTAGTGGCCGAATGTGGGGCTCTTGTGGTGGTATTTTCGGCCAAGGAGGGAGAGCAAGGCCATTATTCATTCTTTTCTCTTCTTCTGTGTCTCTGTCGAATTCTCTAGGAAACCTTCTCTTTTCTCTTTTATTTTGCCAAGCCGAAATAACCTGTGTTCTAGCCGAATCTCCATCATCAACTTTCTCTTATTCTCATAGTTTCTCAAAAGCCGGAAGCGAGTGTTCTTAGCCATAACCAATTGTCCACCTATTTCCTCAATCGAATTCTTTATTTAGTGGCCATAGCCGAATGCTCCTCTACCCTTTTTGGTGTCGATTTGATCATTTAAGCAAGAGCCGAATCTCTCTGCTTCAGGGAAGGACAATTGATTAAGTGGTAAGGAATCTCTTCTATGTCGAAACACTATTCACTTTCTTTCACTAACTGTCGAAATCAAGGTATTAATTTCATTAATATTCTTGTCTGCCGAAACTTGGAAGGATCTATCGGGATTTTTGGAGTTGTCGACTACAAGGAGGAAATCATTCGGGATTTGGTAAGCAAGTATGGTTTTAGGCCGAAGGCCATTTTATTGTGTTTAAACGTTAGATTAGATCTGACATATGCCTATAGGAATCTCGACATCACCAAAAGCAAGGATCAATTTCGGGTTTTAGATCCACAAGGTAAGTGAATCTGATATTCGGCCAAGGCCATAAATAGTGATTTAGATATGTTTCTTATTCGTTTAAAAGCCGAAACTAACCAAGTTAAGTGATTTAGCATTGGCCGATTGAAAGGTAGGGATATCACAGAATTTCGGGATTTGATTAGTAATCAAATCGGAAACAAGGTAAGATTTTGGTTGCGATAATCCTTCGAGAATTGACTATATAGCCGAATAGGCTTTTGCTAAAATATTAAGTGTTGGTCGAATGTAGGAACTAAGATCTAGAGCATTAGATCGGGATTCTTTGGGATTTCAGTGAACTCGCTAAGTATACCAGGTGTGTATCCCACACTGAATCTTGATTGATTTACGGTATTATTTTAATCTATGTGTCAATAATAATATGAAAAGTGGGCTAAGGTACCATGCAATGGTACAAAGTACTCAGGTACGTAATCTTAACATCATGTTAATAAATGTTATGAACATGTGGATTATGGCATGTATGTGAATATTGATAAGATTGTGAAATAAGGCCTAAGCCATGATAATTGCATGATTTGAATGACATGGGGCATATGGGTTATATGGAAAGGGGAAGTGATCTGGTGGTTTATACCACAATATCTGAATATGGTGACTTCAGTCACATAATCCGAATGTGGTGACTCATGTCACAATATCCGAATGTGGTGACTTATGTCACAAAATATATTATCTCGTGGCTATGCCACGAATTTATAAGGGCGATGTGCTAGTCGTTTGCAGCGACTGCCTTCGATGATGTGTAGCGGATGGGTGGGTCGATTTAGTAATCCCCACGGTGTGATGGTTGGTACGGGTGATGTGTAGCGGATGGTTATCTAGGTATGGGTTCGGGTTTGCATCATTATCTCTATCTGTTATATATATGTATGATATGATATGCCTGAATCGTTGGGAATTAGTGTTGGTTATACACACTGAGTCTGTGTGACTCACCCCTTTGTGGGATATCTTTTCAGGTGATACTGAGTGACATGGACCGGGTCAGCGGAGACTATGTGGTGGCCATGCTGAACAATTTCGGGATTTCAAACGGTTGAATTTACGTTTTCTATTATTTTATTTTCGGGATTCATTTGGTATTTTTCAGATGTAATAAGGCCACTACTCAGACGTTTAAATTTTTATGCTTTAAGTTTTAACTTTCATTTAATAATCGGTACATGAATTAACCAATTGTTTTCGCAAATCTCTAAATGTTTTATCACCTAAGTAACTACGGTTTACCACTTAATAACCATTTCAAAAAAATAGGCAACCCCACAAAATCATCACATTTTCCAAATTGACAAACAAGATTTGAAATGTTTTACTCGAGGAACATGCCAGATCCGGTCGAGGATCGTGGGCCGGGTTTGGGGTGTTTCAGCTTGGTATCAGAGCCAAGTTTTTAAAACTCTCGGCCTTGGGTTTGAAGCCCACAATATTTTGAAGATTTGGCCCAAATAAATTTTGTGAAAATTTTTGTGACATGAGCAGGTTCTCTGGCATGGCACCTAAGTCTCCGACCCGAAGTCCACCAGGTAAGTACCCCTAATTGTTGTGTGAATTATATTATGACTTGTAGAAGGGTATATTGGGAACGTAGATTAGTATATTAAGTACTTGAGCCCTAGGATTAGTTTACCCCAACATAAGAATTACATAAGACTTAATGCCTAACTAAACAAACCTGTGACTAAGTCGCCGAGTTAGGGTGTGGCAACCATTATGCGCATGCCTAGGATTGGATTCGGGAAGAGCCTGGTATTTAAGCAGTCCTAGTGACTCACCTCCTCTTCGCTCGAATCCTACCTGGTGCGAAGCTACGGTTCACCCTAACCAAGAGGACTTACTCACGGGCTAAACTCAATAATTAAAACCCGAAAGGGACTAGCCGTATTTTTATAAAAACCCTAGTTTTAAAAATCAACAAATTACCCCTTTGATTCATAGCGAAATTGTTTTGAAATTTTTTCCAAAATATTTCCGACTTACAAAATTTACTAAAATACCCCTGGGTTGAGAAATTACTAAAATACCCTTGGTTTATGAAATTACCACACTACCCTCAATTTTTTTCTAAAATATTCTTACTTTACAAAAATACCAAAAACCCCTATTTTGCAAAATATTAAGATACCCTGAATTGGAAAATTTATGAAATTACCCTGATTTACAAAATTACCAAAATGACCCCGATTTTCAAAATTTCTGCCATACCTCTGATTTGAGAAAATTTTCAAAAGTACCCTCGAGTTTTGAAAATTTCAAAGTGCCCTGATTTATTAAGATTTTTAAATTGACCCCGCTTTATTACCCAAAATACCCCTGTAGGAGAAATGACGAAAATACCCCTGGAATAGGAACGGACGAAAATGTTTGAATAGTGGAATGTGTGCAGTAGGTACTACTGAATGATTGTGTTTCTCTGAATTAGGATAGAAAACTTGGAACGAAAACTTTGAAATGATCGAAAGAACTGCTATTAAACTTCTTTCCATAAAATTTCTTCGCGGATAATCAGTGGAACAAATACTAATGCATAAAATTCCTTAAATCAGATTAAAGCGCGATCGTAGAAATGAGTTCTAGGGGACGTGGTCGTAATGTGCGAGGATGTGGTAGAGGCAGAATGACCGTATCGGAACCCGTTAGGTCTGGACAAGGGTCCGAAAATGAGGTACCACCACCCCCACCACCAGCTGTTGGTGTTGAACAGCAAGATCAGACGGGGGATGATGCAGTATCGCAGGCGATGCTGCGGGTTCTTGAGATGGTGGCTGGAGCAGGTGGAGGTGGGGGAGCTCGAAAATCTGTACCCGAGCGACTCCGAGTAAATAGAGCTGAAGTATTCCGTGGCGTATCTGGTGTGGCACCCAGTACGGCTGAATATTGGATGGAAGCGACAGAGCGAGTTATGGATGAGCTGGATCTGACTGCTGAAGAGAAGCTGAAGGGAATGGTGTCGCTACTTCGCGATGAGGCATATCAATGGTGGCTCACAGTTCGGGATGGTGCTACGGCTGAGGAACTCACTTGGGACTATGTTAAGGCGGCATACCATAAGAAGTATGTTGGAACTAGTTATACTGATGCTCAGAGGAAGGCATTTCTGGGGCTGGTTCAAGGGAACAAGTCCGTAGCGGAGTACGAGGCTGAATTCTTAAGATTGAGCCGGTATGCTCGAGGTATCGTGGCTACGAGCATGAGCGATGTGTCCGGTTTGAGGACGGACCGAGGATGACTCGAGGTTGTTGATAGCTCCACGCAGAGCGTAGATTTTGCGATGTTGGTGGAAAAGGCTAAGGTAGCCGAAGGATTTAAGGAATCTGTAAAGGCGTATCACGGATCGGAGCAGCAAAAGAGAGGTTTTGGGTCGTCAGGGTCATCTGGGAATGCGCAGAAGAGGCCTAGGGTTGATGGGCCGCGAGGTCAGCAAGTTGTGACAGGAGGGCAGGATCGTACTTGTGATCAGTGTGGGAAGAGGCACCTAGGAGAGTGTTGGAAGAAGACGGGAGGATGCTTTAAGTGTGGATCCAAGGACCACATGATTAAGGACCGCCCTATAAAAATAAGCGGGCCGACCAACAGTCAAGGTTCTAATCAGTGGAAGAGGGGGACAGCAGCCTCGGCTGGCGGGTCGTGGTCCGATTGGCGAGGAAACGGTCTTTGGAAGAGGACGTGGAACACCGTGTAGAGGTGTTGGTAATATCGAGGCTAGACGGCCAGGACTGGTATATGCGGTTCGTCGGAGGGAAGACGGCAATGCACCTGATGTTATAACGGGTACGTTCCTTATATCGGAGTTACCCTTTATTGCTTTGATAGACATAGGGTCAACTCATTCCTATGTTGCTAGTGAAGTATCCGAAACTTTGCATGTGAACTTTGAGACTGTACCTAGGAAGATGACTGTACTTAGTCCTTTAGGGTAGACTGTGAAAGTAGATAAACTCTTTAAGGAAGTGCCTTTAGAAGTTCAGGGGACGCAGTTCCCAGCTGACTTAGTGGAACTACCATTCGGGGAATTTGATCTAATCTTAGGCATGGATTGGTTAGTGAAGTACCGTGCGAATGTGGATTGCGCCGCTAAACGCATGTCGTTGAGAACTCCCGACGATAAGGAAGTTGTGGTGATGGGCGAAAGACAGAACTATTTGTCGAATGTAGTATCCGCCCTTAAGGCGGAGAAGTTGGTAAGGAAAGGATGTCCGGCTTTTCTGATATGGGTCAGTACCTTGGACACTAAGGAAACAAGTGTTGAAGGGGTTAGAACAGTAAGGGAATTTGTGGATGTCTTTCCAGAGGAATTACCTGGAATACCCCCGGACAGGGAGGTGGAGTTTGGAATTGACTTGTTGCCTGGAACGGCGCTAGTATCTATCGCTCCGTATAGAATGGCACCGAAGGAGTTGGTTGAGCTCAAGGCTCAAATCCAAGAGTTTCTTGATCGTGGGTTTATCCGACCCAGTGTGTCTCCATGGGGAGCACCGGTCTTGTTCGTGAAGAAGAAGGACGGAACTATGCGCCTGTGCATAGATTATCGTCAGCTGAATAAGCTGACCATCAAGAACAAGTACCCTTTGCCAAGGATAGACGACTTGTTCGATCAGCTTAAGGGGGCAACAGTATTCTCAAAGATAGACCTAAGGTCTGGATATCATCAGCTTAAGGTGAAGGAAGCAGATATCCATAAGACAACTTTCCGGACAAGGTACAAGCATTATGAGTTCGTAGTAATGCCGTTTGGGTTGATGAACGCCCCAGCCGCGTTCATGGATATGATGAACCGGGTTTTTCAACCTTACTTGGATAGGTTCGTCGTTGTGTTCATAGACGATATCCTAGTATACTCCAAGTCTGAGGAGGAACATGATAAGCATCTCCGGGTTGTGTTGCAAGTACTAAGGGAGAAGAAGCTCTATGCCAAATTCAGTAAGTGTGAATTTTGGCTGAAAGAGGTCACATTCTTAGGGCATGTGGTGTCTGCTGAAGGAATAAGGGTGGATCCTAGGAAGATTGAGGTAGTGCTGGATTGGAAACCACCTAAGTCTGTGGCTGAGATTCGAAGTTTCTTGGGATTGGCAGGCTACTACAGAAGGTTTGTGGAAGGATTTTCATCAATAGCCGCACCTTTGATGAAGTTGTTGAGAAAGGAAGTACCTTTCGTCTGGTCAGATAAGCAACAGGAGAGCTTTGAGAAGCTTAAGAGGGTTTTGACTGAAGCTCCAGTTTTAATTCAGCCTGAGGCAGGGAAGGACTTTGTGGTGTATAGTGATGTTTCTCACACAGGATTAGGATGTGTCCTGATGCAAGACGGGAAGGTAGTCGTTTATGCGTCTCGACAATTAAGGCCACACGAGGTTAACTACCCGACGCATGATTTGGAATTGGCAGCGGTGGTCTTTGCTCTTAAGGTGTGGAGGCATTATCTTTATGGAGAAAAGTCAGTGATCTACACGGACCACAAGAGCCTTAAGTATCTGCTGACTCAGAAGGAGTTGAACTTGAGACAGCGAAGGTGGGTGGAATTACTGAAGGATTATGATTGTTCTATAGAGTATCATCCGGGCAAGGCGAATGTAGTGCCAGATGCTCTAAGTCGAAAAGTAGTGTTGGATCTGAGGGCGATGTTTGCACATCTGAGCTTGTATGACGACGGAAGTTTGCTGGCTGAATTGCAAGTTAAGCCGTCATGGTTGAATGAGGTGAAAGAGAGTCAGTTGGCAGATGATGATCTAAGTGCTAAGTTGCGACAAGCGCAGAGTGGGGAGTTAGAGGATTATGGTGTTAACAGCGATGGAGTATTGTGTTTCAAGGATAAGGTCTGTATGCCGAAGAACAAGGAGTTAAGGCAGAGGATTCTTCAGGAATCGCATAGTAGCCCCTATGCTATGCATCCTGGAGGTACCAAGTTGTACAGGGATCTAAGAGAACAGTTTTGGTGGCCTGGTCTTAAAAGGGAAGTTACCGAATTTGTAGGGAAGTGCTTGACGTGTCAGCAAGTTAAGGCTGAACACCAGGTTCCATCAGGATTGCTTCAGTCGATAAAGATTCTGCAGTGGAAGTGGGAGAGAATCACCATGGACTTCGTTAGTGGGCTTCCCCTTACGCCTACTAAGAAGGACTCGGTATGGGTGATAGTGGACCGATTGACAAAGTCCGCGCATTTCATCCCAGTAAGAGTTGATTATTCTTTGCAGAAGTTGGCAAAGTTATATGTGGCAGAGATTGTAAGGATGCATGGAGTGCCGGTTTCAATCATTTCAGATAGGGATCCAAGGTTTACTTCTCGATTTTGGAAAGCACTACATCAGGCTTTAGGCACCAGATTGGATTTCACTACGGCTTTTCATCCACAGTCGGACGGGCAATCTGAACGAGTAATCCAAGTGTTAGAGGATATGTTGAGGGGCTGTGTGATAGACTTTAGAGGAAGTTGGGAGGAATATTTGCCGTTAGCGGAATTTGCATACAACAACAGCTATCAAACCAGTATTCGGATGGCACCGTATGAAGCGTTGTATGGACGGAAGTGTCGCACTCCTACGTGTTGGACGAAATTAGGGGAACGTCAGGTTTTGGGGCCAGAGATCGTGGCTGAATCCGAGGAGAAGGTTGAGGTAATTCGGGCACGGTTGAAGGAAGCATCTGATAGGCAGAAGTCGTATGCAGATCTTAAACGGAAGGAAATAGAATTTGATGTGGGGGATCAAGTGTTTCTTAAAGTTTCGCCTTGGAAGAAGGTTATGAGATTTGGTTGCAAGGGGAAATTAAGTCCAAGGTTTATAGGACCTTATCGGGTATTGAAGCGAGTTGGACCAGTGGCATACCAGCTAGAGTTGCCACCGGAGTTGAAACAGATGCACGACTTATTCCATGTGTCTATGCTACGTCGTTATCGATCGGATCCATCTCACGTAGTTCCGGTTAAAGAGGTGGAGCTAAGGCCAGATTTGTCCTACGAGGAAGAGCCGACTCAGATTTTGGAACGAGATGTGAAAGTGCTACGAAGGAAGTCAGTTCCTTTAGTCAAAGTGTTATGGCGCAATCATGGATCGGAAGAAGCTTCGTGGGAGCCGGAAGAAACAATGCGACAATAATACCCTCACCTATTTTAGCCAGGTAATTTCGAGGTCGAAATTATTTTTAAGGGGGTAGAACTGTAATATCCGGGATTTAGGGCTTGTGCATTTTTTCATGTGCTAGTATGCCTATGAGTGTTTTGAATTTGTTTTTATGAATTTTGGGAACCCTAGTGTGTAGTCAAATGCCTTAGAAATTATTTGACTTTAAGTCTAAAAAGGGGGAGCTAAGCTTGATAGGCCTTAAGAGAAATTGTAGGTGAAATTAGACACAGAAATGGTCTTGGTAAAGTGGCAAGGAGGCGCCACTTAAAGCCTCTGTAAGTGACGCCACAAGCTTGTACAAGTGGGCCAAGGTTCGAATCACAAGGGGAGCAAAATAAGAGCTTTAATTTTGCGGCAAAAGGAAGTAGTAGTGGACGGCAATGGGGCACTGAGTGGATGAGTGTAGATCAAGTTAAATCCTTTTAAAATTTCGGCTAAGCAAGGGATAATTATTGGTTTATTTCAATTATTTTTTGAATAGGTGATAAAGAGAAAAATAAGGAGAAAAATAAGGGATTTGATAGGGAAGGATGTAGTGGCCGAATGTGGGGCTCTTGTGGTGGTATTTTCGGCCAAGGAGGGAGAGCAAGGCCATTATTCATTCTTTTCTCTTCTTCTATGTCTCTGCCTAATTCTCTAAGAAACCTTCTCTTTTCTCTTTTATTTTGCCAAGCCGAAATAACCTGTGTTCTAGCCGAATCTCCATCATCAACTTTCTCTTCTTCTCATAGTTTCTCAAAAGCCGGAAGCGAGTGTTCTTAGCCATAACCGATTGTCCACCTATTGCCTCAATCGAATTCTTTATTTGGTGGCCATAGCCGAATGCTCCTCTACCCTTTTTGGTGTCGATTTGATCATTTAAGCAAGAGCCGAATCTCTCTGCTTCAGGGAAGGACAATTGATTAAGTGGTAAGGAATCTCTTCTATGTCGGAACACTATTCACTTTCTTTCACTAACTGTCGAAATCAAGGTATTAATTTCATTAATATTCTTGTCTGCCGAAACTTGGAAGGATCTATCGGGATTTTTGGAGTTGTCGACTACAAGGAGGAAATCATTCGGGATTTGGTAAGCAAGTATGGTTTTAGGCCGAAGGCCATTTTATTGTGTTTAAACGTTAGATTAGATCTAACATATGCCTATAGGAATCTCGACATCACCAAGAGCAAGGATCAATTTCGGGTTTTAGATCCACAAGGTAAGTGAATCTGATATTCGGCCAAGGCCATAAATAGTGATTTAGATATGTTTCTTATTCGTTTAAAAGCCGAAACTAACCAAGTTAAGTGATTTAGCATTGGCCGATTGAAAGGTAGGGATATCACAGAATTTCGGGATTTGATTAGTAATCAAATCGGCAACAAGGTAAGATTTTGGTTGCGATAATCCTTCGGGAATTGACTATATAGCGGAATAGGCTTTTGCTAAAATATTAAGTGTTGGCCGAATGTAGGAACTAAGATCTAGAGCATTAGATCGGGATTCTTCGGGATTTCAGTGAACTCGCTAAGTATACCAGGTGTGTATCCCACACTGAATCTTGATTGATTTACTGTATTATTTTAATATATGTGTCAATAATAATATGAAAAGTGGGCTAAGGTACCATGCAATGGTACAAAGTACTCAGGTACGTAATCTTAACATCATGTTAATAAATGTTATGAACATGTGGATTATGGCATGTATGTGAATATTGATAAGAATGTGAAATAAGGCCTAACCCATGATAATTGCATGATTTGTATGACATGGGGCATATGGGTTATATGGAAAGGGGAAGTGATCTGGTGGTTTATACCACAATATCTGAATATGGTGACTTCGGTCACATAATCCGAATGTGGTGACTCATGTCACAATATCTGAATGTGGTGACTTATGTCACAAAATATATTATCTGGTGGCTATGCCACGAATTTATAAGGGCGATGTGCTAGTCGTCTGCAATGATCGCTTCGATGATGTGTAGCGGATGGGTGGGTCGATTTAGTAATCCCCACGGTGTGATGGTTGGTACGGGTGATGTGTAGCGGATGGTTATCTAGGTATGGGTTGGGTTTGCATCATTATCTCTATCTCATTATATATATGTATGATATGATATGCCTGAATCGTTGGGAATTAGTGTTGGTTATACACACTGAGTCTGTTTGACTCACCCCTTTGTGGGATATCTTTCCAGGTGATACTGAGTGACATGGACCGGGTCAGCGGAGACTATGTGGTGGCCATGCTGAACGATTTCGGGATTTCAAACGGTTAAATTTACGTTTTCTATTATTTTATTTTCGGGATTCATTTGGTATTTTTCAGATGTAATAAGGCCACTACTCAGACGTTTAAATTTTTATGCTTTAAGTTTTAACTTTCATTTAATAATCGGTACATGAATTAACCAATTGTTTTCGCAAATCTCTAAATGTTTTATCACCTAAGTAACTACGGTTTACCACTTAATAACCATTTCAAAAAATAGGCAACCCCACAAAATCATCACATTTTCCAAATTGACAAACAAGATTTGAAATGTTTTACTCGAGGAACATGCCAGATCCGGTCGGGGCTCGTGGGCCGGTTTTGGGGTGTTTCATAGGAAAAAGTGTTGTTAAAGTGATTTACTCAAGTTTATATCGAATAGAGGAAGGAATGTTATATGTATATGGTCTGATCGGTTAAAATGTACAAGCGTAGGTTTTGATGTATGAAATGGCCTATTCGGTTATGGTATAAATAAGTGCATATATATATATCATGTTGTATATGTCATGATGTTTGATAGTTAAATGATGGATTCTATCTAAGTGAATAAAGTGATAGATAAATGATTAGTTGTATTACTTTCATTACTTCGGATATTTGTTCATAAAAATTTTTCTATGCCTAGGTATACATTCAATTACAAATTGGTATGATTTGGTTGACCATATAAGTATGGTATGAGTATATATTTACTTGTATATAGACAATTACTAGTATTTGAGTAAAGCATGAATATGAAAAGAAATTTGTATGGCATTTATCTCGATAATCGAATTGGATATGGAACATATGGCAAAGTGTATACATGTCTTGTATGATTGGTTAATTCGAAATAGTCAAATACACATAGGATTTTTGTGACTGTTATAATATGCTTAATCATAATATGGATTGAAAATGCATTATTTGTTTGTGAACATTAATCCATGTATCGGCATGTTCAAAATTATAAAGCAAAGTGTTTAAATTGTGTTAAGTAATACCTTGTGACCCCAATCCGGTGACGGATACGGGTTAGGGGTGTTACAAATTATGAGTTATAATTTATATGTATAGATTCCTTAGTGAGCCTATTTTCAATATAAACAAGTGGGAGCAACATATGAAAACTGTATATTTAGATATTTGAATTTCGAGAAAGAGTGGTCAGAACCGTTGGTCAGTGAAACAAGGGAAACTTTAAGGAATAAACTGTAGAAAATGGTTAAGCCAAAAATTCTAGAAAAATTTTAGTAAGAAGATATATGAGTCTAGTTTCAAGGAAAATTTACGGATTTAAATTTCGAGTTTCCTAACTCAAGTTATAGTCAATTTAGTCAGTATGACGTAGATGGACAGTTTCAATTTTTATGCCCCAAATTAGTAGTTAAGTCTGGGTTGTGAAATTACCATAATACCCTTAGAGGGTAAATTACCGAAATACCCCTGGGTTGCGAGATTACCAAATTACCCTTAGTGGGTAAGATTACCGAATTACAAAAATTCCCTTATGAGCCGAATCACCGAAATGCCCCTAAAGGGCCGATTTGTTATATTGCCTTAACGGACCGATTTGATATATTGCTTAAATGGGCTGATTTGATATATTGCTTAAATGGGCTGATTTGATATATTGCTTAATGGGCCGAATTGATATATTGCTTAATGGGCCGATTTGATAAATTGCCTTAAAGGGCCGATTTGTAAAGTGTTAATGGGCTGAACTTTTGTCTGAATTAATTATTGTTGTTATATTTGTAAATATCATGATTTGCTATGTATGATGCATCTACATGAATTTGCATGGGTTGGGAAAATGTTGAGGAGAAGAAATTCTGGTGGCACTGCCACAAATATGTTTGATAATATGATACTCTGAGATTCTGGTGGCTTGCCTAATATTAAATTTGTTATAAAAGGCATAATGCCTGCGATTGGTGTGTTGGCGGGGTGGGTTGACTTGATCCCCACAAGTGTGATGGATGGTATGGGTGGTGTGTAGCGAATGGATTATTAGGATGGTTTGGGTTTGCATTACATTCATATGATATATTTGATACATTATTATGTAAAAGGGCTTAGGCCCAAATTTTTGCTATATGGGTTCAGGCCCAGTGGATGACGGTAAGGGGATTTCACACTGAGTTCTTGTAACTCACTCCCCCTTTTTCTTAACCCTTGTAGGTAATGCTCAGTGACGAGGACTTGGGGCCATGGATGACTCGGTGGAGGCCATACTTTTGGATTGTTATTTTCGGACTTTAGTAAACTTCTTTTCCGTATTATTTCGTTGCTTTTATTATTTCGGGTTTTAAAGTTGTAATAAGGCCTCTGGAATATTTTGTTTTTGCTTTTTGTTTGACGTACTTATTATCTTGTTTGAATTATTTTAAATGGGGATTTTTTTCTAAAATCATAAATAAAGGTTTTCCAAAATTGATTAACAAATGGATTTCATAATAAACTTTTATAAATATTTTAACACGGAAGTTTTCACTCGAACTTTCAAACGATATTTTCAAAAGACACGGTTTTATAAGATCATTAGTTCAAATTTTCGATTTCTCAATTAACTTTCGAGGATTAGTAGTATTTTATCAAATATTTCTAATTAAACATGTTTTCTTGATTATAACAAAATAATATCTATTTTAGTACAAATCAAAAGGGATTGGGTCAGATCCGGTCATAACGCATGGGCCGGGTTTGGGGTGTTACATTATCAATGATTTTTCAAAGATTTTCAAGCCTTTGTGTGTATGCTATTAGAGAAAGGCACAATTTTTAAGTTTAACAAAGCATGCTTGGAAGCCTTTGAATAATTGAAAAATCGATTAATCTCAACACCAATAATTGTTACACCAGTTTGGAACTCTCCTTTTGAGTTGATGTGTGATGCTAGAAATTTTGCTATGGGAGCTATGATGGGACAAACAAGAAATAAAGTATTTCATCCGATCTACTATGCAAGCATAAATTTGACAGGAGCCCATCTTAACCATACAGTAACTGAAAAAGAACTTTTTTCCATAGTTTTTTCTTTTGACAAGTTCTGTTCATATCTTATAGGTACAAAAGTCACAATTTTCACGGATCATTCAGCCATTAAATACTTACTCACAAAGAAAGATGTTAAACCAAGGTTTATTCAATGGGTACTCTTACTCTGAGAATTTAACCTTGAGATCCAAGACAAAAAAGGAGTTGAAAATTAAGTAGCGGACCATTTGTCGAGATTGGAACAACAGGAGGTAACTCATTCACTTGTTCCTATTAATGAAAATTTCCCAGATGAGCATATCTTTGAGGCAAATCCATGAAACTCCTTGGTTTCCCGATTATGCAAATTATTTAGCATGTGGAATAATGCCTCATGGAATGACATACCAAAAAAGGAAGAAATTCCTTCATGATAGTAGGTATTACTTCTTGGAGGAGCTGTTTTTGTTTAAGCAATGTGCAGATCATATAATCAAGAAATGTGTAGCTGGAAGCGAGATAAACGAGATCCTATACCACTTTCCATTCATCTCCGAGTAGGGAACATTTTGATGGTTCCCGCACTGCAGCAAAGATTTTGTAAGCTAGATTTTTCTACCCTACTGTTTAAGGATGCATATGCATATGTGAAGAATTGCGATCGATGCCAAAGGACTAGAAACATATCAAGGAGGAATGAGATGCCTTTGACGATATTCGAGGTAGAATTATTTGACGTTTAGGGCCCGTTTCCTTCTTCTTATGGTAACAGGTACATCCTAGTGGCCGTTGACTATGTATCCAAGTGGGTGGAAGCTGAGGCATACCAAACAAATGATGCTAAGGTAGTTATGCTATTCTTACATAAGTATGTATTTTCAAGGTTTGGGACTCTTAGAGATATAATTAGCGATGAAGGATTGCTTTGTAAATAAATGGCTTAAGTGGTTGCTTGACAAGTATGATGTGAAACACAGAGTAGCTACTGCCTATCATCCACAGACGAATGGGCAGGTTGAGCTTGCAAACTGTGAGATCAAATGAATTCTTGAGAAGGTGGTTCGACATAACAAAAAAAATTAGTCTTGGAGGCTTGATGACGCTCTATGGGCCTATCGGACAGCTTCCAGAACACCGTTAGGAATGACTCCTTATCGCTTAGTCTTCGAGAAAGCCTGTCATTTACTGCTCAAATTGGAGAATAAAGCTCACTGGGCCATAAAAAAAATAAATCTAGACATAAAGAAAGTTGGTGAAAGAAGGATGTTACAACTCGATGAGTTGCTCGATGAGTTGGAAGAATTGAGGTTATTTTCATACGAGAATGCCAAGATGTACAAAGAAAAGACCAAGAGATGGTATGTCAGACATATACAACCTTGAGAATTCAAAGAAGGTAAAAGGGTCTTGTTGTTCAATTGAAGATTGAGGTTATTCCCCAGGAAGCTCAAATCTCGATGGACTGGACCATTCATCATTCATAAAGTCTATCCTTATGGAGTGGTGGAATTGCAGAATAAAAAGAGAGGTACATTTAAAGTTAATGACCAACGTCTTAAACACTATTCAGATGATGAATTTGAGCGAATTAATACCTTGTTCAATTTAATAGACACTTGATTTTTAATTAATTTGAATAAATGACATACTTAGAAATATTCTCTTGAATTAGTACATTAAATTAAATTTATTTAAGGAGATTAGAACTTAAGCGGGACCATTTGTGACCCCTTCAACATTTCCTAGGAATTTAATTTAATGTAATTTTTTGAGAAAATATTCTAAGTAGCCTAAAAGGAACTTTTATTTTAATTTATTTTCTTTCAATTTTATGCTGAATAAAAGGGTCAAGTTGGCCCAAGTTTTAATCAGTTTATTTCTGTTTAGTTTTATTTCAGTGCAGGTAATAAAAATTTGCAATTTGGGCTCGAATACCAAAACAATGATGAGAAGGAAAATACCCAATGTTGCGCCCCTAAGTCTTCCCTAAAACCCTAAATTTGTCGCCACCTTATTCCCTTATTTCTTTGTCATCCAAGTCTTTCCATAGAAAAATATTTGCTATCAAATTACCCTAATCCACTACTATAAAAACCCTTACTACCATCATATTTCCTACACCACCTAAGCAGTTAGCCTTAACCCTTAACCTTATACTTTTCTTCTCTTATCCACAGGCCTCAAAGGCCTAAACTTTCTCCAAAATTTTCTTTTTGCCTCCGCACCTCTCATTTATCGCATTATCTCTTTCAACGCTGCCGCAATTTCTTCTCCGCCATAGCAACCACTCTCCATGGCTGCACTTTGATGCAGCAACCGTACCCAACGTTTCCCTTTGCCACCGTAAATCTCTTGCCACAACTCCATCATCGCCACACCATCATCAACCCCTAACTCCTTGCTGAATCGCCATGACTCGTAAGAGAACTCGATCTTCGAAAACTTCTACTAAAAATTCAATTGTGATTCAAGATCAGGAAGTAAAGGAGAGATTTGATTCTATCTTCAAGAATCAACCTATGTTCCTAGAAAAAAGGATTCAATTTGGAAAGCATTGATAAGATGATTGTGTCAGTATTAATTCGGAAAATAGTAGATGCTTTAAAGTGGAATCAATTTTGTGATGCACAATCACTACTTGAAGAAGAATTAATACGAAAATTATATGCCAATGTAACCACGCCAGATGCCACTGAAGTTCTTGTTCGTAAAACTAAGATCATATCTTCGAGTCATGGGAGCATGATTCAAGGCAAGGTGAAGGAACAAGACAAAAGGGATGATGCAAATTAATAAAAGGGGGGAAATTTCTTTTTCTTAGTATTTCGTTCAAGACATTTTTATATTTAATTTGGTAGTATTTTTCTTTTGCATAATAAAATTTAAAAAAATTGCAAGTTATGATTAAATTAAGCCGATGCCTTTCCATTATTTTTGTTCTCTAGTAAAAAGCAAAATGGTGTGGTAATGTGAATGTACATGTCTAGGATTGGATTTGTCAAGGAAAAACTTAGTACTTAAGCAGTCTTCATGAATCCCCTCTCTTTCCTGGAATCCTACCTAGTGCACGATTCACATTCACTACTTTGTTATTTTGCAATGAGGACATTGCTTCTTTTTAAATGGGGGTAAGGGCCATCTTGCATGATTTTTATAATTTTCAATTTTCACACATAAGTATGTTGAAATAAATTAATGCTCAGAGAATTTTTTTTGTTAATAAATTAGCTCATATGAAAATATAATTTCTAATTCTATTCAAGTTTTTTTTAAAATTATGTTAGCTTAATCATGATATGATTGTGTTTTCTAAGTCTTATGTATGTTAGCCATGAAATTTACTTTTCCTTAGAAATTAGGCATGCATTAAGGTTTAAGTCTTTAGAATTGTCTTAGTGACTTTCTTGAGGTGGAATCCTAGTAGGCATAAGAATCTGAAAATGATATAGGCACATTTTGTTTGGATCGTTTGAGTCTTTCAAGCCTACCATATTTAAAATTAATCCTTGAAACCTTATTTTGAGTTGTATGGCCTACTTTATTTGATTCACCTACATCATAAGTCATCTTGCCTTCTTTTCATAATTTTTACCTTATCTTTGCACCAATTTTAACTTTACTTGCTTTGGTGAAAAGAAATCTTGAGGGAGAAGTCAAAAAAAGATATCTATTTCAAAAAAGAAAAGAAAAAGAAGAGAGGTATGATCAAATACCAAGAAATATCATCGAGTTTGAGTTCAAAATTAAGTTTAGGGGTGTTAACCCAATGAGTAAGGTAGATTGTGCCACAAAAGATCCAAGGCAAGTTTAAAGTTATTTAGCCCCAAAATCACTTCTCTTTACCCTACCGAGCCTAGCCCCATTACAACTCAGTGAAAGACATATTTATTTTGATAATTATGCCGACTGCATTAGTGGAGAGAAATTACTAAGTTCAACATATGAAGTCCATTATTAAACCTTAGGATTGTTTTGCTTAATTAAAATAAGGAAGTATAATTGAATGGTAAGATTTACATATGTCTCAGAAAAACATGTGAATTATGATTTATGTTAACAATTTTCTTTTACATGATATAAAATTTTAAAATTATATTTACATGCGAGCAACTTATTAGCAAGAAGGGTTTGTGGGCATAAATTTGATAACGCATGATTATGTGAAGAATTAATTTTGCTTAAATATTGTGCAAGATTGTCCCGTTGAAATTTTTTATTTGCATGTAACATTACTCAGGCCAAGAAATGGATTAAGTTTGGGGGTGTGATAACTCTAAATTATATAGATTTTTAGAGCACCTTTTTACTTAGAATTTATGCAAATCCCAAGTATTTTGATAACTAATTATGTGTTTTTAGTACATATTGAGAATTTAGGCACACTTAAAGAAATGTTATAATTTTTGAGTAATTCGGTGCTAAATTCACATAATTCTACTCTATGTTGCTACATTTTGAAATTTTCATAATTTGTGCTATAGTTGTTTTAGCTTGGTATATTGATTTGTCGATGTCCGAAGCCAGTATGGGTGACACATGCACATGAGCTGAATATCAATCCGTATGGGACGATAAGCTAAGGCATTGGACTCAATAAAATTATTTTAACCCAGCTTGGAAGTGGGTTGCTAAAAGGAACAAGTCTACCTTCTACATTGGAGCCCAAACCGTCTATTAAGAGGAAAAAAAGCCCATATTCGATAATGACTTGGTAAAGCAGCCCAATCAACTTTGGAATAATTATTCAAGGGTCCTACATGTATAAAAAACTCACAAATCAGCCCCAGTCAGACCCCATAGTTTTCGTCCAACCCATGCCACAAATCAAGCAAGAATCAAGCTTGAATCATGAAAAAAATCAACCCCAATCTCCATGAAATATGGCCGACCATGCATGAGAGATTTCTAAGGGATGTTCATGCTATTTTTAGCAAACTCCCATGCCTTCCCTAATGTATAAATACCACCCTCATTCACCTCTCAACTTATCCTATAATATATCATCTTATCAATCATTCATTCTCTTCTCTCCCATGCCTAGCCTTTCATCCCATCCTCTCCTTGAGAGTTCCCTTAGCAAGCAGTTTGACTACCTCTGGACGTATTAACATCCAGAATGTGAATATTGCACCTAAAGATAAAGATTTGAGGCAGTATCCACAAGTATACGGGTCAAGTTGTAATATAGTTTTACAATGAAGTAGGTAAGTACTTTGATGACCGTACCCAAGGGAGGCGTGTAACAGCCTAATTTCAGTGAAGTCAGAATAGTGGTTTCGTAACCACAAATCCGAGCTGGAAAGATAAAATATTTTAAAATTATGAAATGATTAGTAATGTGATAGAAAGATTGCATAAGAATTTTGATAAGAAAATTTTATTAATTTGGTGCTTAATTGTAGAAAGGACTGAATTGCATAAAATGTCAAATTTGAATTCTAGTAGCTATAAGGATTAAATAGCTATGGAATTCAAAACTTGAGGTCCTTAAATGGTAATTAGACCATTGATGAAAATTATGTAGATATTTTTGGTGAATCATCCATGGAAAATTAGAAAAGGTTAAGGACTAAATTGGAAATGGAAAAATTATAAAGATGATAATTAAATTAAATTAAAATATCATCATTTTATATCATCTTCTTCAACCTAAAATCCATGGAAACCCTAGGAGAGAGAAAACAAGTTTTCCAAGCATAAAATGGTAAGTTCCCGTGTCCTGTTTTTAGTAATTTTTATATTTTTGAGATCGGGAAAGCTTAATTTCTCTATTTGGGGGTTAATTTGAATAGATATCAAAGTATAGAAAATTTTCCATGGATGAACATGCTGAAATTTAAAAGTTTATGGTAGAAAATGAAAAGTTGTTGATAGATAAACAACTTTTACAAAGGGAAATTTGATGTAAACTTGATTTAGGGACTAAATTGAAAAATGGTAAAACCCATGGAAAATTCTAAAATTTTTAGAATACATGTGCTGTAAAAGTTATATTAGAATTTTGATTAGGCTCGGAATAAGGATTAAATTGCATGAATTTTAATTTTTGAGCTTAGGGACGAAATTGGAATTAATTAAAAGTATATGGGCAAAATGGTACTTTTGCCTAAATAGTAAATTGTGTTAAATAGAGTATGAAATAGATTGAATTGATGATTAAATTTATTTATATAGATACAGAAGTACCAAACAAAGAGCTAGATCGAGGAAAGGAAAAGATTTTGGATTAGTAGATTTTAGTTACGAACAAATATCAAGGTAAGTTCGTATAACTTAAATGAGCATAGAAATGTGTTGTTTTAAATGCTATATTACATTATATATGTTGTATGAAATTTGTATGTATGGAAATTGTAATGGATGGAATGGTACATTGATCGTTGCTCGAAACTAACTATGACAACGAATAAGGCAAGCGCACCTATCGTTTGGTAGTATAGCTATGGCAAGACCGGAAATATCGTATCCTTAAGGACCAAGAGTACTAGTAGTTACTATCTTTTTATTATCTAGCCTAAGTATTAAGGGAATTGATGTTTATCTAACTAATTACTAAACTAAGGATGCTAAGACAAAGAGAGTGAATTGGGAAAATACTTTTGGGGAAAACCAGTTGATTAAGACAATACCCGAGGAAGAATCCACCTAGACTTCACTTGTTATTTAACTCTGAACCAGACAATTTATTCACTTGACTTGATCCGTAGGATTCCCTAATTTATATCAGTACCTCTTTCGAGGCTACTAACGTCTAACCCTAGGTTGATTAATTGAAATCTCTTTCTAATTAAAACCCCTAGTGTTGCATTAACTCGATCTATGGACTCCCATATTAGGTTTGACCCTAATCCAAACAGATTTTTAGTCATCCTATCTCTAGGGTTGCGATCAACTCCGCTTAACTATGCTAGATCTACTCTTAAACAGAGACTTTTGCTCCACTGCCTAAGCACATCAATACTTGAATCAATATCCTGAAATATTAAAACAAGAATTAAGAACACATAATTAAGAACAAATCAAGTATTTATCATATAGTTCAGAAAACAATAACAATATCCGTCTTAGGTTTCATCCCCCTCAGGTATTTGAGGGGTTTAGTTCATAATTATAAAAGAATACATCTCAGAAGAAAGTAAATAACAAAACATAAGAAAAAACCCTAAAACCCCCTGAAGGAAATTGAAGGGAAGATTCCGTCTTGAGTGCAACATCCCAAAATTGGGCCTAGTAGAATTGGACCTATTTGGCCCATTGGGCCTTGAACGTAGAAGCGTTTTAAAAATTTTTGAGAATAAGAGAACGGCATTATTTGAAGTTGGACTTATTAGTTAAGTGAATTTGGAAGGTTACGAGGTTTCTAGGAAGTTCCGGGTTCAAGATAGGCTATAAGTAAATTTTTATATTTAGGCACTTTAAGGAGAGAAGGCAAGTGGCATTATGACTTAAGGAAATAAGTGAGCATTTTGCTAGCATAAATAAGCATTTGGTAAAGAGGATGTGGTGTCATTTGAAGGAGCATGAAGGGAAAGGGTTCGAATCCCATCTATTGCAATTCTGGATTTATTTTTTTGTGCTTTCTTTCCAAGTGTCGGTCATGGTAATATTTAAGGCAAGGGAAGACTTTTTAATTATAGGAAGGTGGCTAAGGAAATATGGTAGGGAGGTAAATTAGGAGAAGTGAAGGAAAGAACTAAAAGAAAATGGCAAGAGAAGGGAACATGTTGGCTAATATTGTGGGTGATGTTTTGGAAAGATAATTGGGTCAACATCTATCCTTTGGACAAAAGATGCCACACGGTTTGTTAGGGAAAAAGGAGAGCAGAATTTTGCTAAGTTTTAGTGCATGAGAGGTATTTTTCTCTTTGAGCAATTTGTGTCTCTTTTCCAAACTCTTTTCCCTTTTTGCTTTGGCCGAAATCTTCTAGTCAATTTGTCCATTTTTCTCTTTTTGTTTTGGCCATAATCTTCAATGCATTCTTAGTCATTTCTCTTGATAGCCGAATTTCAATCATCTTCTCTTCTCCATCTTGTGAGTTGAACACATCTTCTTTAATCGAATCGTGTTCTAGTGTGTGGTCGTAAAGCACATTCTTGCCGATCCCTCTCTAGTCTTAAGTCAATCGATTGAAGTCGGATCTATCATCATTAAGGTAAGGGGTTCATTTTTGGATTTTTGGTTATATCTTTATTTGGCTATGTTGCAAATCGGATTGAAGTTTGACTAATCGATGATGTTTTAGGGACGAAATCACTCGATATATTCTATTTGCTAATCCTTCGGATATAGTGGTAAGTGATGCAAGTGTAAGTAATACGTTGGGTATGAAATCTTTTGGAAATCCGAGGTGATGCAAGTGTAAGTAATACGTTGGGTATGAAATCTTTTGGAAATCCGAGGCTAACTTTTGGTTGGTATTGTTCTAGGATCAAAGAAGAGTGGTTCTTAAGGAAATCCAAATAAGGTGTGTAATCCCGTACCCTTCCGAATACATGTTGAAATGGTGTGTGTTCTCACATCTCTCTGATGGTTTTTATGATATGTTCTATGATTCGTTTGAAATACCGAAGAAAACTGAAAACCGACATCCGTGACCACTCGGGCGTGCGTATATTCGTAGTGGTAACCATAGTTTACAATGAAACAGTTTTTGGTCAGCAACAGTGACGTGATTTTGAAAAATCACAGAAAATAGGAGAAAAGGGATTAATAAGTGAATAAGATATCGAATTAAATATTACTGTGTCTATTTTTATATGGAAGAAGTGGAGAAGGAAAAGAAATTTTAAAGTCTGTGATATTTTAATTTTAGTGAGACTGGTTCTTAATGACTTCGTGGTTCCCTGATCTGTCTTGGAAAAATCGTATAAAATTGTACAAAGTGAATTATGAGTTATAGTTTATATGTATAGATTCCTTAGTGATCCTATTTTCAATAGAAACAAGTGGCAGCAGTATATGAAAACCGTCCAGTGAGATATTTGAAATTAAGGTAAGAGAGGGCAGAATCGTTGGACAGTGAAACAAGGGAAACTTTAAGGAATAAACTGTACTAATTGGTTAAGCCAAAAATTCTGGAAAATTTTTAGTAAGAAGATATATGAGTCTAGTTTCAAGGAAAATCTATGGATTTAATTTTCTAGATTCCTAACTCGATTTATAGTCAATTTGGTCAGTATGATGCTGATGGACAGTTTCGATTTTTATGCCCCAAATTAGTAGTTAAGTCTGGTTTGCGAAATTTACCAAAATACCCTTAGAGGGTAAATTACCGAAATACCCCTAGGTTGCGAGATTACCAAATTACCCTTAGTGGGTAATATTACCGAATTACGAAAAGTCCCTTATGGGCCGAATTACAAAAATGCCCCTATGGGCCGAATTACAGAAATGCCCCTAAAGGGCCGATTTGTTATACTGCCTTAACGAGCCGATTTGTTATATTGCCTTAATGGGCTGATTTGTTATATTGCCTTAACGGGCCGATTTGATATATTTTGCTTAATGGGCCGATCTGATATATGGCTAATGGGCCGATTTGATATATTTTGCTAAATGGGCCGATCTGATATATGGCTTAATGGGTCGATTTGATATAATGCCCTAATGGGCCAATTTTGTAAAGTGTTAATAGGCCAAATTGTTTGTAATAAATATCTGAGTTATTAATTATCGTGGTTATATTGTAAATATTATGATTTACGATGTATGTTGCATTTACATAAGTTGCATGGGATTGGGATATTGATGATCGGGGAAGTGAAATTTGGTGGCTCTGCCACATATTCTTGTGACTCTGTCACATTTTGTCTGGTGGCTAAGCCACGTATATTCTGTTATTCTGGTGGCTTGTCCACAATTCGAATTTGATATAAATGGCTAAATGCCTACGATTGGTGTGTTGGCGGGGTGGGTTGACAAAAGATCCCCACAGGTGTGATGGATGGTACGGGTGGTGTGTAGCGGATGAATTATTAGGATGGTTTGGGTTTGCATACATTCATACATTTGCTTCATTTTAAGATTGCTTTGTAAATGGGCTTCGGTCCAAGTGTACGTTAAATGGGCTTAAGCCCAAAATATTGCTAATGGGTTCAGGCCCAATGGATGACGTAAGAGGATTATACACTGAGTTCTTGTAACTCACTCCCCCTTTTTCTTAACCCTTGTAGGTAATGCTCCGTGACGAGGACTTGGTGTAACACCCCAAACTCGGACAAGACACCACGACCGAATCTGGTATGTTACGGGGAAAACGTCTTTGAGTGATCAGATTTTTTTTCGTTTAAAAGCGGGGTGAAAACATAGTGAATCTGAGGAAAATTTGAGTAGGCTTGTTTGATTAGATTTTGAAAACTTATCCAAAGTATATAGTTAAAATGAGTTGATTTCATTTAGCATATCCAATAGTTTCTTAGTGCTATTTTGAAACATTTTTGACTTAGTAGAATATCGAGTTTGGTTTGAAGCTCATTTGAGTTTACTTTGTAGCAAAGCATAGTGAGATACCCGATGGTATAGTTTAAAACACACTGCGTTATAATTTTGAAAACATTATCTTACCAAATTTTAGTAAAATTTCATACCAAGTTATTTGTTAAGCAGGTTGCGAATCTAATTAAAACATAACCATCAAAAAACATAATTTAAAGGCCTTTTACAAATCCAAATTAAAAACCCAAATAAAAGTAATTAAACTAAAGTACCCAAATGATAGAGTTTGAGTAAAACTTTATTAAGCATGGCATGAGCACCCGAGTCCATCCGGCTCCATGTCCGCGTCTCACGAGTCACTGAAATGTCAAAGGAGAGGGTGAGTCGAATGACTCGATGCATAAATCCCGCTCCGATGAAACAACATGCTAGCACACATCATACTTAGCAACATAATTAATGCAACCCCAATCCTAACCATCCGTATCTCCTTTCCTACCCCGTGTGGTACCAAACCACTGGTGGTGCCAAACCACTAGTGACATATAGTCACAATGTGTTACCAAAACACTGGTGTCCCAAAGACACAATGTGCTACCAAGCTGCTTGGTGACCGTAGTCACGATAATCGAATGATGGGGCCAACCCATCGTGTGATACCCAATCACTAGCAGACGATCCCATATCTCAAAGTGGGGCCAACCCACGGTGGTGTTAAACCACAGGGACGAGTCGCAATGAGGTGCCCAACCTCTAGTGTCCCAAAGACACAAATGTGCTACCAAAGCACTGGTGACCGTAGTCACGATAATCGAATGATGGGGCCAACCCATCGTGTGATACCCAATCACTAGCAGACGATCCCATATCTCAAAGTGGGGCCAACCCACGGTGGTGTCAAACCACAGGGACAAGTCGCAATGAGGTTCCCAACCTCTGGTGTCCCAAAGACACAAATGTTGTACCAAACCACTGGTGACCCAAAGTCACAAAGTGTGTTACCAAAACACTGGTGCTCGTCAGCACAAAATATCACTGCTCCCTCCACTCATATCACCCATCAACATACCGTACTCATGTAATCATGCATATCATACAAATCATGCATATCATGCCAACATGTCTAGCATTACATCTCATAGCATGCATAACATAGATCATAATACCCAAGGTATCCATAATAGAACTTGTAATAAATAGGACTTACCCGGATACGTACACATACCCCGTTTGGGTATCCAATTATCCGTCATACTGTTATGGTTTTTAACAGGCAAACAGGTTTATTAATAACATTACTAGGTATCAGTGTGTTAGTTTACACACCTGGTAATACGAGTCTAGAAATCCTGACAAAAGTGATCTAAGTCCCTTGATTAACTGTCTCCTATAATCGGCCAACATAGGGGTTAGTACACAAAAACCATTCGGCCAAAGGCTTTATACCAAGAGAAGTCATCTCAAACCCTTACCTTCACTTCTTAACTTGGTTTCCAACCAACCCCGAACCTCAATGGTCCTTCTAAGACAATCGGCCACCACCTTGAAAAGAATAATGCTTAATCCCTTATCATTCACGATTTAATCGAAACTGCAGACGATTAAACTAACAACAACCAATCACTTACCCCTTACTAATCAATTGACAGAAGAAAACGGCTCCTCTTGCTTGCTTCCACAATCCAATGATCCTATAACGAAGAGAATAGAAACACGAGATTAACACCTAATATTCGGCCAAGAAGAACCACTAGGGGAAGGAAAAGATTCGGCTAACACCTTAGCAAAGAGGGGAAAGAAGTTTCGGCTTCACACCAAGGAAGAGAACTCAAGAGAGAAGTGGGGAAACAAGGGGTTGATATTCGGCTAATTAACAAAAAGGAACAAAGAAAAGAAAAGTGCTTTCGGTTGGAAAGAGGAAGCAATGGAGAAAGGTATTTTGGAGAATGGGGTTTCGGCTATCAAGGTTTCAAAACAAAGAAAAGAGTATGGAGAGAAGAGAGTTATAATTTCGGCTTACTCCAATGAAGAAGGAAGAAGATGTGGAAGGGACATTCGGCCACAAGCTCAAATTCAAGAAAACAAAGCAACTTTTCGGCAACTAAAGGGGTTTGATGTTTTCGGTTTCAAGAAGTGTAGAAGATGAGAGAAATTCTTTAGAAAGAATCGGAAACACCCCGATAAAAAGAATGAACTTCCTTTTTACCCAATATGACCGAAAATGCACCAAATGAAAAGTGCATTTCGGCACACTCTTCCCCCACACTAAGCCGTCACTCCCCTCCAACTCCCCCCCTAAATTTGGCCAAATCCCCCACAACACTCCACTCCACACATTCAAACAAGCATGACCAAGTCTTCCTCCTAAACTCACTCTCCTCCCACCATTTGAACGGTTTGACCAAGTCCAAAGAAGAGTTTGAATTGTCTTCTACTTCCTCCTCCCATGCCGTCCAAAATGGGAACCAAAATGGGGACTTTGCAGCTCGAACACTAGACCTCCACCCCATGCATTCGACGCCACACCTAGCTCCCAAGTAACGCATGCTTGCCACCTTGCCCGACTCACCTTTTTGTTCAACAAAACCCCAAATAAAACTCTTATACCTGACTTTCTCGGCTCCTCTCCTATAAAGCCTAAAAACAAAAATTCTCCTACCTACTCAGGCACACTCCTAACCTACAATTAAGCCGAAACTACACAAACAAGCAATACAAAGACACTTAACACATGCAATAACATGCAACAACAAAATAGCCCCTAACTTGGGATATTACGGTTCTACCCCCTAAAAATAATTTCGGCCTCAAATTACGATCGTAAGAGTTGCGGGTATTCTTTGTCTTATCATATCCTCGGATTCCCACGTAGCTTCTTCACGCCATGATTCCGCCAAAGTACCTTAACCAAAGGCACGGACTTCTTACGCAGAACCTTCACATCTCGATCAAGAATCGCATGGTTCCTCCTCCATGGTCAAATCTGGATTTACCTCGATCTCTTCCACTGCTACCACGTGCGACGGATCTGAACGATACCTCCGAAGCATCGAAACGTGAAAAACGTCGTGAATCTGACTAAGCTCTGCTGGCAACTCAAGCTGATACGCCACTGGTCCAACTCGTCTCAGAACCTTATACGGCCCAATGAACCTCGGACTTAGCTTGCCTTTCTTCCCGAATCTCAACACCTTTTTCCAAGGTGAGACCTTCAGGAAAACTCGATCCCCCACAGCGAACTCTATATCTCTTCGCTTAAGATCGGCATAAGACTTCTGCCGGTCCGAAGCTTCCTTCAATCTAGACTGAATCAACTTAACCTTGTCTTCGGTCTCAGCAACCAACTCGGGTCCCAACAACTGACGTTCACCTAACTCCGTCCAACACGTAGGTGAGCGACATTTCCTACCATACAACGCCTCATACGGTGCCATTTTGATGCTCGCTTGATAACTGTTGTTGTAGGCAAACTCAGCTAATGGTAGAAACTCCTCCCAACTACCTCTGAAATCCAGGACACAACCCTCAAAGATATCTTCCAAGATCCGAATGACCCTTTCTCGATTGACCGTCGATTTGCGGGTGAAAAGCCGTGCTGAAATCCAAACGAGTACCCAGAGCTTGATGCAATGCTTTCCAGAACCTTGACGTAAACCTAGGATCCCTATCCGAAATTATCGAAACTGGCACACCGTGCAACCTCACAATCTCTGACACATACAGCTTCGCTAGCTTCTGAAGTGAGTAGTCAACCCTCACCGGAATAAAGTGAGCTGATTTAGTCAGACGATCCACCACTACCCAAACTGAATCCTTCTTGCTTGGCGTAAGCGGTAACCCACTGACGAAATCCATGGTTATCCTTTCCCACTTCATCGAGGAATCTTCACAGTCGAAGCAAACTCGACGGCAATCGATGTTCAGCCTTGACTGCCGACAAGTCGGACACTTCCCAACAAACTCTGTCACCTCTTTCTTCAAGCCAGCCACCAAAATCGCTCTCTAAGATCCCTATACATCTTGCTACCTCCGGGATGCATAGCATAAAGACTGCTATGTGCGTCTGAAGAACCTTCGCCTCACTCAACATCTTTAGGCATACAAGCCTTACCTTGGAAACACAGAACCCCATCACTGGACAAGTCAGAACCCTCCAAACCACCATCCTCGCACTTGCAACCTTCGCGCACTCGTAACCTCATCCAATAAGCTGTTTCTCTCGATCGCTTCAACCTGTAGGCTTAACTTGCAACTCGCGAGAATACTCCCATCGTCATACAAACTCAAGTGGGCAAACAATGCTCTTAAGTCCGAAACAACCTTGCGGCTCAATGCGTCGACCACCACGTTAGCCTTGCCCGGATGATACTCAATCGAGCAGTCGTAATCTTTCAAAGCAACTCAACCCATCTCGCTGCGCTCAAATTCAAATCCTACGAGTCGCAGATACTTGAACTCTTATGATGCGTGTAGACTATCGATCTCTCTCCATACAAGTAGTGCCTCCAAATCTTTAAAGCGAAGACTACAGTGCTAGCTCCAAATCGTGCGTCGGATAGTTGACCTCATGTGGCCTCGGTGCCGAGAAGCGTAAGCCACAACCTTACCTTCTTGCATCAAAGACACAACCCAAGCCCGTATGTGATGCATCGCAATAGATCTGTGAATTCCTTACCGGCCTCAAAGTTGAATTAAAACCGAGCCTCGGTCAAAATCTTCTTTAACTTATCGAAGCTTTCATTGTTTCATCCATACAAACGGAACTTCTTTCCTCAAAGCAACTTGGTCATCGGCACTTTGCTATCAACGAGAAACCCTCAACAAACCTTCGGTAGTATCCGGCCAAACCAGAAAACTCGAATCTCGACCAGCGACTTAGGCGGCTTCCAATCTAAAAGCGCCTCAATCTTACGAGGATCTACTCGAATCCCCTCGGTGACACTACATGACCCAAGAAAGTCACTTCTCTAAGCGAACTCGCACTTACCGAACTTAGCATAGAGTTGCTTTTCCTCAAAATCTGCAACACCACTCGCAAATGCTTATCATGCTCTTCCTCTCGTCCTGAGTACACCAAGATGTCGTCTATGAAAACCACGACGAATCGATCCAGATATCTTTGAAACACCCTATTCATCATATCCATAAACGCCGCGGTGCGTTAGTCAACCCGACGGCATTACGTAAATTCGTAGTGCCCATACCGAGTCCGAAACGCTGCTTTTTATGGATATCGGCCTCCTTAACCTTTAAGCGGTGATACCTGGACCTCAAGTCGATCTTGAAAATACCGCAAAGCACCGCCGGTGATCAAACAAGTCATCTATCCGCGGCAAGCGGATACTTGTTTTTTTTAATCGACTTGTTCAAAGTGGCGTAGTCTATACACATCCGCATCGTGCCATCTTTCTTCTTAACAAAAAGTACCGCGCGCACTTACGGCGAAACACTAGGCCTAATAAAACCTCGATCCAATAAGTCCCGGATCTCGAGCCTTAAGCTCCACCAATTCCTTTGGCGCCATCCTATACGGAGCAATAGACATCGGCGCAGATTCGGGTAATAGATTTATCCCGAACTCTACCTCGCGATCTGGCGGCAAACCCGGAAGCTCCTCAGGAAACACATCAGCAAATTCCTTAACAGTACGAACCTTCTCTACAGCAGACTCTTTAGCCTCCAACGCATACACATGAACTACATACGCTTTCACGACCCTTACGACCATCTTCTGCGCGCCAGAGCAGATACCACATTTGATAAGTAATCCCTCCTATTACCTATCATAACCACCTCATCACCCTCACCCGTCTTAAGAACCATGCGCTTGGCCGCGCAATCCAACCTCGCCTGGTACTTGACCAACCAATCCATCCCAAGAATCGATCGAACTCCCCAAACGGCAGGTTCCACCGGATCAAGAGCAAACACTACCCCTTGGAGTTCTAGGGTACCTCTCTAAAAGCAGATTTATCTACTACTACAGAGTGACCTAGAGGGCTAATCACGGTCATCCGCTCAGAGGATATCTCGAGTCTAAATCCATGGTCTCTACTATACTCATCGGCAACATAAGAGTGCGTTGAACCCACATCAATCAAAGCAAAGATAAGGAGAACCAAAAATCGTAAACGTCTCGGTTATGACGCCAGTGCGTCGCCCTCCTCTCGGCGCCTCGCCGCATACACTAATCCAGGTTGTCTAGCATCAGAACTACCCGCACCTCTGCCCGGTGCTCCACGGCCCCGACCAGAACCATTACCGCCTCTGCCATTACCACGGCCCCTCTGCGGTGGCGATCCATTACCTCTGAGGCCCGACACGGCCCGCCTCTCGATGAATCCCTAGCCAACCTACGCGGACAATCCCTCACACGATGCTCCAGAGAACCACACTCGAAGCAACCTTTTCCTCCAGTCCAGCAACCACCCCAATGAGATTTTCCACATTGATCACACTGCGGCGGTCCCTGCCTAGCAGCAACAAACCTAGCAGGCTGATTCGGCCCACTCGGTCTAGCTCTCTTCTGCGGATTGCCTGACGATCCAGAAGACCCAAAGCTCCTCTTATGCCTATTTCTGTCCATGCCCTGTCTCACTGACTCCTTAACACCCTCGACTACCTTAGCCTTCTCAACTAAGATAGCAAACTCGCTCCTGGCGAGGAGCAATCAGCGACCTCAAGTCGTCTCGCGGACCATCCTCGAAACGAACACACCTCTCATGCTCGGTGGCCACAATGCCTGGCATACCTACTCGACCAGGAACTCGGCCTCGTACTCAAAGAACAGATTTACTCCCGAACAAGCCTCGTCGAAATGCCTTCCGCATTTGGGAGTCAATATAACTAGCTCCGATGTATTTCTTTTGATCTGCGGCCACGAAATAATCCCATGTCGATCCTCATCGCCACACTTGTCTCCGAACCGTGAGCCACCACTGATATGACTCATCCCGAAGAAGCGATACGATGCCCTTCAGCTTCTCTTCAGCAGTTAAGTCCAGATCATCCATGATCCGCTCGGTTGCCTCTAGCCAGTATTCAGCAGTGCTGGGAGCAACACCAGAAACACCTCGGAAGAATTCGGCCCCATTTGCCCGAAGTCGCTCAGGAACAGATTTCCTAACTCCTGCACCACCACCTACACCAGCTACCCTTTCCAACACTCGCGCAAAGCATCGCTCGTGACATCGCATCGCCCCCGATCGATCTTGGAACTCACCACCTCCGGTGGTGGCGAAGCCGGTATCTCATTTTCGACCGACTTGACCGGATCCTACGCTCTAAAGCGTCATCCTACCACGACCTCGTCCATGACCACGTCCACCTCTAGAGCTCATGACTAATCTTCCTACGTATCTGATTAAGAATTTTATGCATCAGTATTTATTCCACTTGTTTAAAAGCAAGTCTTATGAATATTTAAGGAGATTTGTTCTCGCGAGTTCACGAGAATCCTATCAGTTTCAATCTCTAAAGTAGTATACTATTGCTATTCATCAAATCATATCACATCCAATCAATTCACAAGCAATAGTATGGGTACTTACGGGCGAATGGCCAGTGAGGAGACTCGGTGCCATGCCTTTCAAACCATACTTTAAGAATAAAGACTAACAAAACAATCTTTTGAAAACCTTTTGGGCCTCGGGCCACACCGTAGAAGCCTTTGAACTTGGCTCGATACCACAATTGTAACACCCCAAACTCGGACAAGACACCACGACCGAACGGTATGTTACGGGAAAACGTCTTTGAGTGATCGATTTTTTTCGTTTAAAAGCGGGGTGAAAACATAGTGAATCTCGAGGAAAATTTGAGTAGGCTTGTTTGATTAGATTTTGAAAACTTATCCAAAGTATATAGTTAAAATGAGTTGATTTCATTTAGCATATCCAATAGTTTCTTAGTGCTATTTTGAAACATTTTTTGACTTAGTAGAATATCGAGTTTGGTTTGAAGCTCATTTGAGTTTACTTTATAGCAAAGCATAGTGAGATACCCGATGGTATAGTTTAAAACACACTGCGTTATAATTTTGAAAACATTATCTTACCAAATTTTAGTAAAATTTCATACCAAGTTATTTGTTAAGCAGGTTGCGAATCTAATTAAAACATAACCATCAAAAAACATAATTTAAAGGCCTTTTACAAATCCAAATTAAAAACCCAAATAAAAGTAATTAAACTAAAGTACCCAAATGATAGAGTTTGAGTAAAACTTTATTAAGCATGGCATGAGCACCCCGAGTCCATCCCAGGCTCCATGTCGCGTCTCACGAGTCACTGAAATGTCAAAGGAGAGGGTGAGTCGAATGACTCAGTGCATAAATCCCGCTCCCGATGAAACAACATGCTAGCACACATCATACTTAGCAACATAATTAATGCAACCCCAATCCTAACCATCCGTATCTCCTTTCCTACCCCGTGTGGTACCAAACCACTGGTGGTGCCAAACCACTGGTGACATATAGTCACAATGTGTTACCAAAACACTGGTGTCCCAAAGACACAATGTGCTACCAAAGCACTGGTGACCGTAGTCACGATAATCGAATGATGGGGCCAACCCATCGTGTGATACCCAATCACTAGCAGACGATCCCATATCTCAAAGTGGGGCCAACCCACGGTGGTGTTAAACCACAGGGACGAGTCGCAATGAGGTGCCCAACCTCTAGTGTCCCAAAGACACAAATGTGCTACCAAAGCACTGGTGACCGTAGTCACGATAATCGAATGATGGGGCCAACCCATCGTGTGATACCCAATCACTAGCAGACGATCCCATATCTCAAAGTGGGGCCTACCCACGGTGGTGTCAAACCACAGGGACAAGTCGCAATGAGGTGCCCAACCTCTGGTGTCCCAAAGACACAAATGTGGTACCAAACCACTGGTGACCCAAAGTCACAAAGTGTGTTACCAAAACACCGGTGCTCACGTCGGCACAAAATATCTTGCTCCCTCCACTCATATCACCCATCAATATACCGTACTCATGTAATCATGCATATCATACAAATCATGCATATCATGCCAACATGTCTAGCATTACATCTCATAGCATGCATAACATAGATCATAATACCCAAGGTATCCATAATAGAACTTGTAATAAATAGGACTTACCCGGATACGTACACATACCCCGTTTGGGTATCCAATTATCCGTCATCATCTTGTTATGGTTTTTAACAGGCAAACAGTTTATTAATAACATTACTAGGTATCGGTGTGTTAGTTTACACACACTGTAATCTGAGTCTAGAAATCGACAAAAGCGATCTAAGTCCCTTGATTAACTGTCTCCTATAATCGGCCAACATAGGGGTTAGTACACAAAAACCATTCGGCCAAAGGCTTTATACCAAGAGAAGTCATCTCAAACCCTTACCTTCACTTCTTAACTTGGTTTCCAACCAACCCCGAACCTCAATGGTCCTTCTAAGACAATCGGCCACCACCTTGAAAAGAATAACGAGTTAATCCCTTATCATTCACGATTTAAGCGAAACAGCACGATTAAACTAACAACAACCAATCACTTACCCCTTACTAATCAATTGACAGAAGAAAACGGCTCCTCTTGCTTGCTTCCACAATCCAATGATCCTATAACGAAGAGAATAGAAACACGAGATTAACACCTAATATTCGGCCAAGAAGAACCACTAGGGGAAGGAAAAGATTCGGCTAACACCTTAGCAAAGAGGGGAAAGAAGTTTTGGCTTCACACCAAGGAAGAGAACTCAAGAGAGAAGTGGGAAACAAGGGGTTGATATTCGGCTAATTAACAAAAAGGAACAAAGAAAAGAAAAGTGCTTTCGGTTGGAAAGAGGAAGCAATGGAGAAAGGTATTTTGGAGAATGGGGTTTCGGCTATCAAGGTTTCAAAACAAAGAAAAGAGTATGGAGAGAAGAGAGTTATAATTTCGGCTTACTCCAATGAAGAAGGAAGAAGATGTGGAAGGGACATTCGGCCACAAGCTCAAATTCAAGAAAACAAAGCAACTTTTCGGCAACTAAAGGGGTTTGATGTTTTCGGTTTCAAGAAGTGTAGAAGATGAGAGAAATTCTTTAGAAAGAATCGGCTTACCCTGATAAAAAGAATGAACTTCCTTTTTACCCAATATGACCGAAAATGCACCAAATGAAAAGTGCATTTCGGCACACTCTTTCCCCCCACACTAAGCCGTCACTCCCCCTCCAACTCCCCCCCTAAATTTGGCCAAATCCCCCACAACACTCCACTCCACACATTCAAACAAGCATGACCAAGTCTTCCTCCTAAACTCACTCTCCTCCCACCATTTGAACGGTTTGACCAAGTCCAAAGAAGAATTTGAATTGTCTTCTACTTCCTCCTCCCATGCCGTCCAAAATGGGAACCAAAATGGGGACTTTGCAGCTCGAACACTAGACCTCCACCCCATGCATTCGACGCCACACCTAGCTCCCAAGTAACGCATGCTTGCCACCTTGCCAGCTCACCTTTTTGTTCAACAAAACCCCAAATAAAACTCTTATACCCCAGCTTCCTCAGCTCCTCTCCTATAAAGCCAAAAAACAAAAATTCTCCTACCTACTCAGGCACACTCCTAACCTACAATTAAGCCCCGAAACTACACAAACAGCAATACAGCACACTTAACACATGCAATAACATGCAACAACAAAATAGCCCCTAACCCGGGATATTACACTTGGGGCCATAGATGACTCGGTGGAGGCCATACTTCAGAAATGGTGTTTATTTTGAACTTTAGATTTCTATTTCCATTCACTTTACTATTTTGGTTTTTATGATGTAATAAGGCCTCTGGAGTATTTATTTTTGCTTTATATTGACGTACTTTAATTTTGCTTGAATTGTTTTTAAATGGGAATTTTTCTAAAAACTTAAATAAAGATTTTCCAAAATTGATTAACAAAAGGATTTCATAACAAACTTTTACAAATAATTTTAACTCGATTTTTCTTTAAAATTATGAATGACATTTTCAAAAGTCACAGTTTTAAAAGATTACTAGTTCGATTATCGATTTATCAAACAACCTCTCAAAATACTTGTATTTTATCTATGTTTCCGCAACGTTTTCAAAATGCTTCTGCAACTCTATTTATAAACGTCACATTTTCGTAAATTGTTTATTTCAAATATGCTTCCGCAAATGAAAAGGTTTTTAAAGATTATTACGTTTTCAAGTAGTTAACAATTGCTTAAGTGTTTTTGGTTTTAACAAAGAGGCTATATTTCTCAAGCAAGTTTTTAATAATTGCGAAGATGGTTTTTACTTCCATGTGACACACCAGATTCGGGCCTAACTTCTAGGCCGGGTTTGGGGTGTTACATTGAGTGTGATTCCAGCTTCAGAGATGGATCAACTGGCTTTCTTGGAGTAATTTCCTGAGTTCAGCCCTCTCTGGCTTCGCCCCTGATCAAAGACACTCTTTAGGTTATACTTAGGGCATTTATATAGGCTTCGAAATGTCTTTCTTCGCCCCTAAGTATCTTATTCCGAATGAAACTCATCTTGGCTATAGCAGGGCCACGCCCGTGTGACACGCCCGTGGTCGACTCTCTCGGCCGTGGCCGATCCTGTTTGCCACACACGGTCGTGTGACCTGGTCGTGTACGATGTTCTAGGCCGTGTCTCGGTTGTTACTCGAAACACACGACAATGGGTGATAGTCCAGGCCGTGTGAGTCTCTAAGGTAAGCCCATTTTCTCCATTTTCGGCTCATTTCTCGTTCCTTTCGACCTCTGATGTTCTCCTAAGTATAAATCATGAAATTAAAGGATTAGGAGCATCAAATTCCACAATTCAAGGGATAAATCATCCAAAAGTATGCTAAATATGGGATTAAAATATGTATATATTATGGTTTATCAAATACCCCCACACTTAAGCATTTGCTTATCCTCAAGCAAAATTCTCAGTTCACAATTAAAATTAACTCCCCTCAATTCATAATCTTCATCAATAATGTTTCATCATAATTCATAGATAATTCATACATTGATAATTTAACTAGAAGGTTCCTAAAGATTCAAACAATCAAAGTCATAGTTTTTATAGTACGAAAAATAGGTGTTTCCCCTTACCTAAATAATTACCTCTAATTCAAAATCGACAAAAATTGACATCCTCACTAAAGGTTCACTCAAATCACTCAAGGTGTTTAAGGTTAAAAAATAAGCACTCAAGAGTCAAACATGAAAAGTTAATCCCATAGGCTTGCATGAAAATCAAATCACCACCACTGTAAAATGATATGATACACAAATCAAAAGGTCTTTTATGGGTTGTAACGGGGCTTGGGTTAAAAGTGTGGATAAAGGCTTGAATTAGAGGGTTAGTATCGAGACTGAATTGACAAATTACCTAACTAGAAAGTTGGACTAATACTAAATAATTACATCAATTGAAAACTTAATACTAATAACATGAGCTACTTCTAAAGATAATGAAATTAACAGTTTAAGCTCAAATAACATAGAACTAATAATGAATATACTTTTTTTTAGAACAAATCATACAATAATAATAAGATAGAATTTAACAACTGAAATAAAGAAAATAGTTAAGTAACCGATCAAATCAAATCTCGATATAGGGGTAGTCAAGAGAAATGGTGATAACAAATACAAAGTGGGTTTTGGGTTAATATTAATGGGTGAGTCAAGAATTGGGTTGTTAGGATTCAAAGGGGTTCACTAAGGGTTAATTATGAAGGTAGGCTTTTTATGGAGTAAGTGGGTTAAAACCTAGGTGCCTTTATCATCTCAGTATATCAAATCAAAGGTGTGGTCTCGACATGTATACTCGAAGAAAGTTCTAGAATAACAAGTCAATGTTGACATACTCATAATCAATAAAGTGAGCACGAAAAGGAATGTATGCTCTAAAAGGCTCAAGATCTCACAAAAATTATGGGCTTTTGGTGTCAACCTTGTAAATTTCAAACTTCAAGGTAATAATTAGATTCAGGTAGACAACCTACCAAATTTTTGATTCTGAAAATAAACTCATAATGCTTGATTCTCTAGTCTCCTAAAGTTTAAATCATCACTGCATAATTAGCTATGACTTAATCCAAAACATATCAATGAAAATCATAAATCAAAGGAAATTTCATTCTAACAGTAATATGAGAACATTTACTTAAGAACAAGATATACTTCAGGGATTTGAGAATAATGCAAAAAGTTAGGCACTTTTTAAGATAAAATTCACCCCCCACACTTAAGATGTACATTGTCCTCAATGTAAAAATATAACAATTATAATAAGAAAATCACAAGATAGGGAAAGAGGTGAAACTTCCTGAATTTTGGATGGAGTCAGAGAAAAAAAATCGGGGAAATTCGGGCCGAGTTTGAGGAAGACATTCCTGTGGCGGTGGTGTCTATGGTCGTGGTGGGGTGATTCCTAAGCAGCCTTTATAACCTAAAACCAAGAAACTAAAATAAAATTGATTAAATTAAGCACAAGAGAGATAAAGAGAAGGAAAATAAAGGTAAAGAGAAAAGACATAGGTAAAATAAATGGACTCAAATGTCCTTGGCTTGTCGAGTAAATGAAGTGGCCGGCATGAACTTATGTGGATCGGTCTCGTACGGGGAGACTGTGCTGGGGTCCTTTCGCTTCTTCGGCATGGGGATGGTGGTGAGGATGGTGAAAGAAAAGGAATGAGGGGAAGTGGAACGGAAGATGAAGGGAAAAAATAATAAGAAGAGAAAGGGGTGTGGTAGCTGGGGTGGCCAAAGAAAGAGTGATGGAGGGAGGGAGTGAACAAAAGAAAGGGGTTTAAATAGAAATTTTGACACCTAGTTACTTCCCACGCCCGTGTGTCGTGGGTGTGTTAAGTCACACGGCCATATCACACGGCCGTGTGGTGGCTCGTTCGTTTCTCCCACGCCTGTGTAGAGGTTTCCACGCCCGTGTATCGTTCTCAGTGTCGGCCACGGGCTCAAAGCATGGGCGTGTCTCATACCCGTGTGACTTTCTCAGTGTCGGCCACGGCCGTGCGATAGCCGTCTGTGATCTAGGGATTTTTCGTCCTTGGCTCGTACGACCTCTGCCATGCCAGTGTGTAAATTCGTGATGCCCACACGGCCATGGCTATGCCCGTGTGCAAGGCCGTATGGTACGGAAACCTATGCTTTATTTAACTTGGTTAGTCTTTAGTTGGGTGCTAGGAATCAAAGATGTGAAAATTAAAGGGGTTAGTGCTCAGGTTGCCTCCCGAGAAGCGCTCGTTTAAAGTCCTAAGCTAGACTTACCTTTCATTCTCATAATCATGGTGGTTTGAGGAGTTGAAACTCCTCTTTCCTGCTATCAATTCTAACAATATATGGTTTGAGTCGAGTAGTGTTTATTTTAAAAGTGCCAAACTTAGGATTAGTTACCTCGACTGTTCCGTATGGGAAGACATTCAGTACCGTAAAAGGGATTTCTTCGTTAAGGTCTGAAATGGTGATTCAAGGGTCTGTCTTTTCCAACAATACCTGATCCCCTACTTTGAAGTGATTTGCTGTTCCTAGAAGCTCGTTTGGGGGTTCCCTCGGTTTTGCTTCGTGTGTTCTTAGTTTCTCCTTGAAATGTGTCTTCCATTCGTCTAGTTCCTCTACCTGAAGCCTTCGTTCCTCATGAATCACTTCCTTGTTTGTATGAGATCTAGGATCTGGCTCAGATGTGTACTTCCGGGGTGCTTCCTGAAAAGAAGGTTGAACCAATTGGTTATCAATAGAATTTATGTCCTTACCTTTTTCACTTGACGTCCTAGCCGAGTCAAGAGCCTGCAAAGTGATCGTTTCGTCACCTACACAAAATGTGAGTTCTCCTGTACCAACATCAATTTTAGTTTTGGCAGTTGCTAAAAAGGGTCTTCCTAGGATTAAAGGAATACTATTGTCAAATGACAAAGTCTACTGGGAATATAAATTTATCAACTTTTACTAGCACATCTTTGATTATACCCCTAGGGACTCTAATGGTTTTATCAGCTAATTGAATTGTAACACCCCAAACCTGGCCCATGCGCTATGACCGGATCTGGAATGTCACATGAAGAAAACGTATAAAGAACTTGTGATTCTTACTAAAGTAGGCGTTATTTGGTTATAGTTAAGAAAACAAGTTTGGTTATAAATATTCGATAAAATACTACTAATCTCGAAAGGTTGATTGATGAATCGAAAATCGAACTAGTGAACTTTAAAACCATGACTTTTGAAAATGACGTTGATAATTCGAAAGAGAATCCAAGTTAAATTATTTGTATATACATTTGTTATGAAATCCATTTGTTATTCAATTTTGGAAAACCGTTATTTATGATCTCAGAAAATCCCTGTTTAAAACAATTCAAGAAAAATAATAAGTATATCAAAACATAAAGCAAAATAAAATATCGGATGCCTTATTACAACTTTAAACCCAAAATAGTAAAAATAACTTGAAATAAAGCGGAAAAGAAATTTACTAATGTTAGAAAACATCATTCCTAAAGTATGGCCTCCACCGAGTTATCCATGGCCCCAAGTCCTCATTCTTTGAATATCACTGCAAGGATTAAGAAAGAAAGGGGGTGAGTTACAAGAACTCAATGCATAATCCCCTTACCATCATCCACTTTGGGCCGAACCCGTATAGCAACATCTTGGGCCTAAGCCCATTTACATAATAGTATTTAAAAGAAATGAATACAACCCAACCCATCCATCCATCACACCCCGACCAGGTAATCACACCTGTGGGATCAAGTCAACCCACCCCACCGCTCACACCAATTTGCGGTCAATTTTGCTAAAGTATATTATTTTTGTGGCCATGCCCTTTGAAATCATAATTAAGCACAATAATAAGCAAATTGTGGCTATGCCACTGAGCTACTTGCTCTCCATACAATTTTTCCCAACCCATGCAATATGTAAAGATGCAACATAAGAAAAGTATATCCACACATATAGTAACCATTATTCTAATGAAATATTTTGATGAATCGGCCCATTAAAGCACTTTGGTAAATCGGCCCACTAAGGCATTCTAGCAAATCGGCCCGTTAAGGCATTTTGGGTAAATTGACCCATAGGGGCATTTTCATAAAAACGGCCCATTAAAGCTTTTTAGTAATTCGGCCCATAAGGGTATTTTTGTAATTTTACAAATTAATACCGATTTTGATAGATCTTAAAATTAACGTTGTTTAAGCAAGTTACTCGATTCTTGCCATATTACGGTTATTAGATTCGTAAGCAACAACGATCTATTTTTCCAACATGATGGTGAATCACGAATCTACAGGATTTCGGTGTGAGATTACACACCTGATTACGGTAAGGACTAAACCTTCTTGATCGTCGGCACCTAAGTCACCATAACACTTGATTAACTAACAAGAGATAGTGTCTTAATCAAAATCTAAATCAAACGATCTAAAGAAATGCTTACCCTTAGTATCGTGAACGACTACGATTTGCATACTCTCACCAGAAGATGGTCCACAACCTGGTGGAAAATCCCGAACTGTCGATACTGCCCTACGTTTGAATTTGGGAGTAGATATTGCAAGTCCACTCCCTTTTTGCCCTTCTATCAATTTTCCTTTAATAACGCTACCACTTGCCTCCATTGAAAGAGTCTCGATCAGAATAATACTACGATAAGAGAAAGTAGTTATCTAAGGAGAGGGTTTCAGCTTACCACTACTTCCAAAGGATCGACGAGTAGAGAAGATCGAGTGATTTAGTCCCTATAATAATCGATTAGTCAAATCTATCGATCCGTTTAGCAAAATAACCAAGTAGCGATATTGAATGTGTAACACCCCAAACCCAGCCTAGAAGTTAGGCCCGAATCTGGAATGTCACATTAAAGGCGCACTTCAAAACAATTTACTAGTTAACCATTTAAGGCCCAAAAGCCCAAAACAAAAGATTTTTTCGAAAACCATATTAACACTTTAATAATTTTATGAAATTTCTTAAGTGGGCAGTTGAAACAATAATAATAATAAACCCAAAATTCAAAGTCAAATAGGAGTTACATGGCCTTATTACAATCCAATGAAAAAAACAAAGTATTTAAATAGAATCATTTGAATAAATTAAAACATTTGAACAACTTGTAGTGTGGCCATCTCCGAGTCCTCTCCCTCGTCGAGCCGCCTATTCAGGATTACCTAAAACATTTAAAATTAAGGGTGTGAGTTTCGAAACTCAGTGTGTACAACCCTTGGCAATCAAATCACATACAAATATTCACATTGGGCCTAAGCCCTAACAAAATCGGTGGTCTTGGGCCTTAGCCCACAATGACCTCATATCATATCATATCGTATCATTTATAAACAGATAATGCAAAACCCACCCCAAAAATCCATCCGCTAAACACACCATTTCCCTTCCAACCTTATGAATCCTGTGGGGAATTCTAGCTCGACCCACCCCTCCGCTACTACACACCAAGGGTAGCCGGTTATGATACTACTCGAACGTTGCAACAAAGCGCTTAATCACATACATTGGGCTTAAAGCCTCCGGTGGATCCATACCGTACGGCCATGCAATCCTCAAATATTGACACAGAGTCATCAATATATATATGTTAGGCACATAGCCACGGTAAATATGATTGGCACAAAGCCATAATAACAGCACAAAGCCTTCGGTATTGGCACAAAGCCATAATTATGGCACAAAGCCTTTGATATTGGCACAAAGCCCATAATTACGGCACGAAGCCCATATTAATGGCACACATCCCTCAGTAACATTATCGATGCAGCATGGCTGCTCGGTGGCTAAAAAGCCTGTGGTGGATCCATACCATACGGCTATGCGATCCCGGATCCATACCATACGGCCATGCAATCCTCAAATCTTCCTCCGTACCATAATTCCCACCCATATGCATCCTAAGCAGAATATCATATGAATGCATCAAACACAAAAGTAACATCCACAAACCCATATTCATCACATTGGGGTATTTTCGTCATTTCACTACCCATGGGTATTTTCGTCATTTCATTACCCAGGGGTATTTTTGTAATTCTACCCTACAGGGGTATTTTGGTAATTTGGAAAATTAGGGGTATCTTGGTAATTTTACAAACAAGGGTATTTTAGTAATTTTACAATATAAGGGTATTTTAGTAATTTTCCAATATAAGGGTATTTTAGTAATTTTCCAATATAAGGGTATTTTAGTAATTTTCCAATATAAGGGTATTTTAGTCATTTTCCAATATAAGGGTATTTTAGTCCCTCTCGGGTTTTAGTTATAAACTTTGGCCCATAAACAAGTCCTCGCGGTTAAAGTGAACAAACACTATGCACCAGGTAGGATCTCAGAAAAGAGGAGGTGGGTCACTCGGACCGCTTAAATACCAAGCTCTCACTAGATCCAATCCTAGACATGCATATGTCGGTTACCACACTCTAACTAATCGACTTGTTCACAGACATGTTTAATTAGATTAAGTCTTATGAAATTGAAGAGTTGTTCAAACTAGGCCTAAGTCCATAAACCCTAGCATATTTGTCTACGTTCCCATAAAGCCCATCAAACCCAAATTCCAACCTTACGGCCCATTAGGCCCAAAGCTTATCATATGGCCTATTAGGCCCAAAAAAAGTCCAAATCGTGTCTCATGCGTAACTAACTCAATATGTTTAACAAGCCAAACCATTTAATCAAACTTAGCCTCAGGGCCCACCGGGCCCATTTAGCCACTTTCAGCTTTTCGGCTTTTCGACATTGCCGATATCGTGTGTGTAGTGTTTGTACACACCTGGTAACCTCGCGTGCTGCAAACCCCTTAGTCATGAACCTACAATTGACATTACTAGCGATTAACCAAAGCGTTAACACATACTAACCAAAAACCGAAACCTCACCGTACCCTTACCGTGTGCCTCACGTTCTAGCAGCCCTTCCTTTGCTACTATTTGCGATTAACCTCTAGATCTGCACCCAAACACCTATATCGTCAAAACCAAGTGACCCATATTGATCATAAGTCACCCCTATGAGCCACAATAGATTCAGTCATTTACTAAACCCTAATTGAGTCGAGAATACTTACTGCCTTGATAGCAATCCTTACCTACCGCACTTGCGATTGCTGAACCTCACCCTTGTTAATACATGGTAATGGAAAAGAGGGGTTAGATAGCCCTTGGCTTTCAACAAAACGTACTAAGGGAGTTAACGAATACTTACGAATCCAACCTTAGATCCTGCGGCCTACCAAACGAGATTCGGCTTTTAACCTTGACTGAGAGTAGATACCAACTGATTTGTGATAGAGAAAAACAACAAAGATTCGGTACTAATGGGGGATTTCGGCAAGAGAAGACGATGGTAATTCGGCAATAGAAAAGTTTGGCTAAGAGAGAATTCGACAAAAAGGAATGATGGTTTTTCGGCAATGGAAGAATTCAGCAATAGAAGAACAGAATGAGGGGGAGAAAAGAAAAGATCAAATGTGCTTGTGTGAGGGTAACTACAGGATATTCGGTAAAGAAAAGAAAGACTAACTTATTTGCAAAACTCTCCAAATGCCGAAAGCCACAATGAAAATTCGTAATACCCCCTAAAAGAACCAAAAACGGAACTCATTTACCCTCCTAAGCTGAATTTATACACTTCCCACTTCCCATAACGACACCAACTCTTCACACTTCTTAGCTCCTAACTTTTCTCCCTGATAACTCATCAATCTCATCCTAAATTTTCTCTAAGATAAGCTCATTTATCCCTTCCTTAATTTTCTCTCATGAACACTTCCTTCAGAGTTCACATCCAACACCACTACTAACCATCTAGAAGGCAAAAACTAAATCCCCAACAAAATACCATGCCACTATTCGAACCTTGGACTCCCTTGCCTGCTAATGACGCCACCTCTCTGCTCCCTAAGTGGCGCCACTTTGCCACTACACCACAAGCTCTTTTGTGTCATTTTTCTTCTTCATTTATTTAAAAGGCATACTAACTGAAGTCACAGTTCCCTTGGGCTAAAACTAAATTTTTTCCTATACCCTTACTTGACCCCAGAACATCTCTAACACCCCTAGACACTCCAAATTCATTAATCCTCAAAGCCCACATGCCAATTGTCATTTTATCGCTCACTTAAAAATTTTCTGAGACCCAAAGCCCAAAGCCCAATTCTTCTAGGCCCAAATTCGGGGCGTTACAGAATGGACTAAGAAGAGACTCCTTACCTTAATCGATGATGAATCCAATTCCCACCGATTCAACTTATGACTAAGGATGGGTCGGCAAGGATGTGAGATTCGGCCAACCCCACAAGAACACTACAAAAAGGAGATGATCACGATATGAGGGAGTAGAAGGAAATGGTGTTTCAGTTTTAGAAATAAAGTGAGACAACCAATGATGATGGTCACACCTTCGGTTATGGAGAAAAGAAGATGAAAGGAAAAGAATGAAGCCACTTACCCGATTCAACCAAGGAATAAAGTGATCAACACGCAAGATGGAGAAGAGAGAATGGCTAGGAGGATTCGGCTACTTAAAGAGAAAAGAACAAGCAAGATTCGACCATCAAAAATATTGACTAAAGAAAAAGAGAGAAGGGTTGAAAAAATGGTGAAAAGAAAAAGAGATGGAAAAAGAGGTGTCGAGAGAGTTTGGCCTACACTAAGGAAAAGATGAGCAAAATGGCTTGAGTGTTTTTGGCAAGACAAGAGAAAAAGGTTGAAAAAAAAGGCACAAAATGTTCAAAAGAAGAAAAACTTTGCATGCACAAAACTTGCAAAATGGCCATAGGAAATTCGGCTCCCAAAAATTCCCTTACCAAAACCGTATGCCCCTAACACCAAAAAGGTTTTAGTTGACCAATTTCTTTCCCCATGTACCTCCCTAAGATTCGCCAACATATCCCCCCTTATCTCTTTCCTTTACTTCTTTCCTTATTTTCCCTTGATCTCCTCCTTTCTCTTTTCCTTAGTCTTCTTTCCATCATTTGAAAGTCTTCCTTTCCTTCTATAGAGCCATGGCCGAAACTTACCATCTTCCACTTGATTAGCACAAAAAAAAATATATTTGCAATAGGTGAGATTCGAACTCCACCCCTTAAGCCCCTTCATGTGACGCCTCACCATTTTGCTACTAGCTCTTCTTGTGCTAGCAAAATACTCACTTATTCTTTTAAGTCTTGACGTCACTTGCCTTCTCCCCCTTAAGTGCATAAACACAAAAATTCTACCAAGGCCCAACTCAACCCCAAGCCTTCTTAGGGTCCCTAAACATACACAACTGACACTGTTAGCTAGCCTAACGCATGGTATAATGCAAAACATAAAATCCCAAATTTCAGGATGTTACATGAATGCTCATCCTAGTTTGTTTAGGTTTCCCTAGACCTAGTTTAAACATTTTGTAAGGCATAACATTGATGCTTGCCCCTAGATCTGCTAAAGCATTATCAACAGATAAACTACCAATTAAACAAGGAATCACAAAACTCCCTGCATCTTTTAATTTTCGTGGTAGTTTGTTTTGTAGAATTATTGAACACACTACGTTTAGCTCCACATGCGACGCCTCGTCTAACCTCCATTTGTTTGTCAGAAGCTCTTTCAAAAATTTCCTTGAATCTGGCATCTGCGAGATAGCTTCAAGAAACAGTAAGTTAATATGTAATTTCTTTAAAAGTTTAAGAAATTTACCAAATTGTTCCTCTGTGTGGTCTTTCTTCATCGCACTAGGATATGGCACTCGAGGTGTATACTCTTTAATGATAGGTTTCTGTGTATCGTGGCTTACCTCAGCCTTACCTTTATTTAACACGGGTTCTTGTCTTGGCTCAGATTTGGATTCTACTAATCCTTCACTATCGTGATTAGTAATGGCATGAATTTGCTTCTTTGGGTTAGTTTCAGTGTTGCTTGGCAAGCAACCTTGCGGTCGTTCTGAGATTAGCTCAGCTAGCTGACCTAACTGGTTCTCGATCCCTTGAATCGATGCCTGTTGATTTTTGAGCATTATCTCGTTGTTTTGAAAACGGGTTTCTGACACCGCGATAATTTTTGTCAGCATCTCCTCAAGGTTCGGCTTTTTCTCTTGTAGATAAGGTTACTATTGAAAGCCTGGAGGGGGTTGTTGTCTTTGATTTCCTTTACCTCCCCATGAGAAATTTGGATGGTTCCTCCACCCTGGATTATAAGTGTTACTATAAGGGTTATTTTGAGGTCTAGAATTGTTACCCATATAGTTCATCTGTTCATTTTCTATGCCAGGGTTGTTGGGTGGGTATTCTGTATTGTTTGACCCTCCTCCATTTGTATCATGATCGCATCTTTGGATGTACTGCGAGGAACCACACAAACCATCAATTTTCTTACTTAAGAGTTCTACCTGATTTGATAGCATGCTTACTGCATCGAGGTTGAAAACACTGGCAGCTTTTGTCGGCTTTGTCCTCATAACTTGCCACTGATAATTATTCAGTGACATCTCTTCAATGAATTCATAAGTAGCCTCAGGTGTTTTGTTATTTAAGGTTCCACCGGTGGCCGCATCAATAAGCTGCCTAGTTGAGGGGTTCACACCGTTATAGAAGGTTTGAACTCAGAGCCACAATAAAGATAACCCATGATGAGGGCACCTTCTCAATAAATCCTTATATCTCTCCCATGCATCGTAAAGTGTCTCTAAATCCATCTACACAAAAGAAGAGATATCATTCCTCAATTTAGCCGTTTTAGCCGGCGGAAAATATTTTAACAAAAATTTTTCGGTCATTTGTTCCCATGTAGTGATTGATCCTCGTGGAAGATAATTCAACCACTGTTTGGCTTTATTCCTTAAAGAAAAGGGAAATAACCGAAGGCGAATGGCATCATCAGAAATGCCATTAATTTTAAAGGTATCGCATAATTCCAAAAAGTTCGCTAAGTGTGTGTTAGGATCCTTATCCTGCAAACCATCAAACTGAACAAACTGTTGTATCATCTGTATAGTGTTAGGTTTCAATTCGAAATTATTTGCAGCGATAGGAGGTCTAATGATACTTGATTCCGTTCCTGTTAAATTAGGTTTAGCATAATCATACATAGTTCAAGGAGGAGGATTTTCGGCAACCATAGGAGGAAGTGGATTATTCTGGGGATCATCCATCTCTTCCGTGTTATTAATATCGTCCTCTTGCTCTTCTTGTGTGTATTGTAGGCTTCACCTAATTTCTCTTTGGTTTCTGCGAACGATTCCTTCTATATCACTATCGTAAAGTAGAGGTCCTGACGGGTTTCTTCTAGTCATAAACTAGAATACCTGCCAGAAGCAAGGAAAAAGAAAAATTAGCAAACTAGAAATAAAATAAAAATTAATTGCAAAAATAAAATGGCTAAAGTAATAAAAATCAAGTGTTCCTAATATCTTAGTCCCCGGCAACGGCGCCAAAAACTTGATCGTTGCTCGAAACTAACTATGACAATGAATAAGGCAAGCGCACCTATCGTTCAGTAGTATAGCTATGGCAAGACCAGAAATATCGTATCTTCAAGGACCAAGAGTACTAGTAGTTACTATCTTTTTATTATCTAGCCTAAGTATTAAGGGAATTGATGTTTATCTAACTAATTACTAAACTAAGGATGCTAAGACAAAGAGAGTGAATTGGGGAAATACTTTTGGGGAAAACCAGTTGATTAAGACAATACCCGAGGAAGAATCCACCTAGACTTCACTTGTTATTTAACTCGAACTGCATTTATTTATTCACTTGACTTGATCCGTAGGATTCCCTAATTTATGTCAATACCTCTTTTGAGGCTACTAACGTCTAACCCTAGGTTGATTAATTGAAATCTCTTTCTAATTAAAACCCCTAGTGTTGCATTAACTCGATCTATGGACTCCCATATTAGGTTTGACCCTAATCCAGCAGATTTTCGTCATTCTATCTCTAGGGTTGCGATCAACTCCGCTTAACTATGCTAGATCTACTCTTAAACAGGGACTTTTGCTCTACTGCCTAAGCACATCAATACTTGAATCAATATCTTGAAATATTAAAACAAGAATTAAGAACACATAATTAAGAACAAATCAAGTATTTATCATATAGTTCAGAAAACAATAACAATATCCGTCTTACGTTTCATCCCCCTCAGGTATTTGAGGGGTTTAGTTCATAATTATAAAAGAATACATCTCAGAAGAAAGTAAATAACAAAACATAAGAAAAACCCTAAAACCCCCTGAAGGAAATTGAAGGGAAGATCTTCCGTCTTGAGTGTGATTCCGGCTTCAGAGATGGATCAACTGGCTTTCTTGGAGTAATTCCCTGAGTTCAGCCCTCTCTGGCTTCGCCCCTGATCAAAGACACTCTTTAGGTTATACTTAGGGCATTTATATAGGCTTCGGAATGTCTTTCTTCGCCCCTAAGTATCCTATTCCGAATGAAACTCATCTTGGCTATAGTAGGGCCACGCCCATGGTCAACTCTCTCGGTCGTGGTCGACCCTGTTTGCCACACATGGTCGTGTGATCTGGTAGTGTACGATGTTCTAGGCCGTGTCTCGGTTGTTACTCAAAACACACGGCCGTGGGTGATAGTCCAGGCCGTGTGAGTCTCTAAGGTAAGCCCATTTTCTCTGTTTTCAGCCCGTTTCTCGTTCTTTTCAGCCTCCGATGTTCTCCTAAGTATAAAACAGGAAATTAAAGGATTAGGAGCATCAAATTCAACAATTCAAGGGATAAATCATCCAAAAGTATGCTAAATGCGGGATTAAAATATGTATATATTATGGTTTATCATATATGATGGAAATTTATTGATAAAGTGTAACACCCCAAACCCGTCCTAGACGTTACGACCGGATCTGACGTGTCACATCGAAGTGTTGATTTGAAAAAAACTGGTCTTGTTGATGAAAATTCCTTACTAAAGGTTTAAATCCTTTTAAAACTAATTGCTATTGAAAATGTTGGGGTTGTAAAATCAAAACTTGTTAACCACTTATTGGTCATATCATTTATTACAAGTTTATTAATCTGAATTAAAAACCGCGAAAGTTTTTAAATTTGTAAACCTTAAAGTTTGAAATGCGTGATTTTCTTTGGAAACAGTTATTATTTTGAAAAACCCGTTTTTCCTAATCTAGCAGGTAGAAATAAGAAGTTAAAACCAAATAAAAGTTAAACCTCAAATGGCCTTATTACATAATCAAACCCAAACATAAATTAAAAATATTTAAAACTCAAGCGGAAAAATAGTGTTCACGTGGCCACCTCCGGTCCTCGCGGCTCGAAATCGACATAGTGGGGATTACATGCGATTAAAAGAAAGGGTGAGTTTGCGAAAACTCAGTGTGTAATCCCTTATCAGTCAAACATCAATCGGTGCAAGCAGAAACAGATTGGGCCTAAGCCCTATACTGAGAGCAGATCGATGCGGGCTTTAGCCCTATCACAGATGTGATGTAGGTCTAAGCCCAAAATAATAATAGTACAGAACAGAGATGCAACCCAACCCAATCCAGCCAACACACCACCCGTACCAACCAACACACCATATAGGGACTAAGTCGACCCACCCAGCCAACACACCAATATCGCAGCATCGCTGCTAACAGGAATGCAGCAAAGCTGCTAACAACAGTAAACGTGGCCCAGCCACTAAGATCAGGATATGTGGCGAAGCCACTAGAACAATAAAAACGTGGCAAAGCCACTAGTACAGTACTTCCTTCAAATCAGAATCCCAACCCCAATGCAGAATGTCGTGTTAAAAATATTACGTGTATGCAGTATGTCATATTCAAAACCAGTCATATAGGTATCATATATACATCAATAAAACTACCACAAGTGGTATAATGGTCATTTCGTCAGTTAGGCGTAAAACGGTAATTTCACCCCTCAGGGGTATTTTGGTAATTCTACCCAACAATGGTATTTCGGTCGTTTTGCTCACTAAGGGTATTTTAGTCATTTTACTCATTAAGTGTATTTTAGTCATTTTACGACCTTTTCTAAGGCCTACAGTCGCCTTGAGCGACACAGATATTTCATTTTGTCGAAAAAGTGTAAACAGGCTCAAAGCCCAATATTCGACCAAGATGGGCCCACACGCTCGTGTGGCCCGTTTGGCCCAAATCCTATAACAGTTATGTGATCTACGTATCCCTAAAATAGTTTCTACTACTTTTTGTAAATTTTACCTGTGTGGGGTCCACGAGCCCATTGGGCCCACACGGCCCATTTCGGCCCAACAAGGCCCAACACGGCCCAATCACACGAGAACACTCGCAATGGCCTCTTCAGTCTATTGCCTCCGGTTGTGGGCTCGATTTTACCACACGAGCGATCGCACGCTCGTGAGGCCTCACAGAGACGATAGTGTGATTACACACCTTCTTACGGAGTCGTTCCAAGATCCACGAGCACCCAACCTTGTTTGACGACTGACCTTAATCTCTTAAGACCACTGATCAGGATTGGTCACACGCCTATGCCGAATATCTGAATCCAAAAAGATCTTATTAATCAAAACAGTGATCAAATATGTGGCCTTTAATCTGCAATTGCTGACTTACCAACTATAGGAATATTCGGCCTAATCTAAGAGTATGGTAGTGGTCTTACCCTTAACGAGAGACAGAGTTGACGACTTGAGTCACTTCTGCACTATTCCACTCCTTAGGAATACCTAAAACCCAACGATCACCACATCAAGAGGAAGGGGTCACCATTCGCCCATCAAAAAAAATGAAGGAAAGAAATAGTCGGCTTTTAGAGAAAAAGGGAATAGGGAGAACAGTTTTAAACACGAAGTGAAAAATATGAACACTTACCGATTTCAAAACGCTTGCAGAACTGAAACAGAGAGAGAGGAAAGGAAACATAAATTTGGTCACCCCCGAACTAATCAAGAGAAAAGAGAAAGGTTCGGTCTACAAGCCAATTGGAAGTCGAAAGAAAAGAAAAGGAGAGAGGTGATATTCGGCTTATAAGAAGAAAGGGAAAAAGAAGAAAACAAATGAACGAAGAGGAAGGGAGAGGAAATGCATTCGGCTTAAGTTGGGAGAGGGAGAGGGAAGCAAAGATTCGGCCAATAGAGCTTGAAGAAGAAATGCAAAATCGAAACAACAAAAGTGTCTAAATGGTTAATTGCGAGACAAAAGATGCACGAATGGTAGGTTGAATTTTCAGCACTCCCAAAAACAATAAAAATGCCAACAACCGAACAACAGCAGAGAAAAGCACTCAAGAACCCCCTAGCCGAATTTGTATACCCAAGACTCCTAGTTCGGCTACAACACTCACACCTTTGGAATTGCTTGATTCTCTCCATGATTTACTCCTACAATTTCTCTATGACCAATTCAAACTTCTCACCAGCAGTGTTTCAGTCCAACTCTTCCACCTTCCCAACTCAAGCAGCAAAATAAACACTTCATTGCTAATCTCAGGATTTGAACCTCAGACCCCTTGCCAGCTGTAGCGCCACCTTGCCACTAGACCACTCACTCTCTTTGTGTCATTAACCAAACATTATTATTAATAAAGCCTAAGTACCAGTGTCCAGGTTCATTTAAGGGGAAAAAATAAAATTTTTGCAAAAGCCAAGACTTGAACCCAAGCTTCTCAAATACCCCCATACACACCCAAATCACTTAGCCATTAAAGCAAACAAGCAATTTGTGTCAGAACACGCAAAATTAAAGACCCTATATTTTTAGGGCGTTACAACTCTACCCCCTAAAAGAAATTTCAGCCTCGAAATTTACCTGGTCAAAATAGGTGAGGATATTGTTGTTGCATCATTTCCTCAGGCTCCCACGTGGCTTTCTCGATACCGTGGTTACGCCAAAGCACCTTCACCAAAGGAACATATTTCCTCCTTAATACCTTAACATCACGATCCAGCATCTGCACCAGTTCTTCCTCAAAAGTCAGATCAGGTCTAACCTCAATCTCCTCAACCGGCACTATATGCGAGGGATCAGAGAGATATCGCCTCAGCATGGAGACGTGGAACACATCATGTATCTTGTTTAACTCAGGAGGCAGCTCAAGCTGATAGGCGACAGGTCCCACACGCTTTAATATTCGGTAAGGTCCGATGAATCTAGGGCTCAATTTGCCTTTCCGTCCAAACCTCAGAATCTTCTTCCATGGTGAGACCTTCAAAAAGACATAATCCCCCACAGATGCTTCCTTTAACCGATCTCGGATCAACTTTACTTTTTCTTCGGTTTCAGAAACTAACTTTGGCCCCAAAACTCGCCACTCACCAAGTTCTGTCCAACAGGTAGGAGTACGACACCTACGACCATATAACACCTCGTACGGTGCCATCTTAATACTGGATTGGTAGCTGTTGTTATATGCGAACTCTGCTAGCGACAAGTAGTCTTCCCAACCGCCTTTGAAATCAATTACACAGCTTCTTAACATGTCCTCCAATATCTGAATCACCCTCTCCGATCGACCTTGACCGAGGATGAAATGCGATCTTTGAAGTCCAACCTTGTACCCAAAGCTTCGTGTAACTTTTTCTAGAATTGAGATGTGAATCTAGGATCCCTGCCCGAAATGATAGAAACTGGTACCCCATGCAGTCTCACAATCTCAGCCACGTATAACTTAGCCAACTTCTGCAGTGAATAATCAGTGCGGACCGGTATAAAGTGAGTAGATTTAGTCAGTCGGTCAACAATCACCCATACTGAATCCTTCTTAGTCGGTGTTAAGGGTAACCCACTTACAAACCTCTCCCACTTCTAGAGTGGAATCTTTACTGGCTGCAGTAACCCAGAGGCAGTTGGTGCTTAGCCTTAACTTGCTGGCATGTCAGAGACCTACCCACAAAGTCAGTAACCTCGCGCTTAAGCCCTAGCCACTGGTACAGTTCACGCAGATCTCGATACAACTTGTTTCCACCAGGATGCATAGCATAAGAATTGCTATGCGCCTCCTGTAGGATAGACTGCCTCAGATAAGGATCTCTTGGTATACAAACTCTCCCATGGAAACATAGTACTCCTTCACTATTCAGCCCAAAATTTGCGGTCTCCCCCTTCTCAACCAATCAAAAATGAGGAACCAACGATTCATCCAACAACTATTTCTCCTTAATTTGATCGATCCAGGTTGGTCTCACTTGGAGTTTAGCCAACAAACTACCATCCTCAAACAGGCTGAGACGAGCAAACATTGCTCTCAAATCAGATACAACCCTACGGCTCAATGCATCGGCTACTACATTAGCTTTACCAGGATGGTACTCAATCGAGAAATCATAATCCTTAAGCAACTCTATCCATCTTCGTTGCCTAAGATTTAACTCCTTCTGAGTAAGGAGGTACTTGAGGCTTTTATGATCTGTGTAAATAATAGACTTCTCACCGTATAAGTAATGCCTCCAAATCTTCAGTGCAAATACCACCGCAGCTAACTCCAAGTCGTGAGTAGGGTAATTCGCCTCGTGGGGCTTAAGCTGATGAGATGCGTAAGCAACCACCTTAACCTGTTGCATCAACACATAACCCAATCCAGTGTGCGACGCATCACTATAGACAATGAATTCTGCCCGGACTGGTTTGTATTAACCTGAGGGCTTCATCGAACTTTCTTGATTTCACAAAACTCTCTCTTCGCTTATTGGTCTAATTAAAGCGGTGCCGCTTTACGCGAGAACTCAGTTAAGTGCGGCAATCAGTGAAAACCCCTCAACAAAATGTCTGTAATACCCAGCCAGACCCAGAAAGCTTCGAATCTCAGATACAATCTTTGGTGGTTTCCAATTCAATACGACTTCAATTTTTCAAGGATCAACCCTAATCCCCTCGGCAGACACCACATGACCCAGAAATGTCACTTCTAGCAACCAGAACTCACACTTGTTGAAATTTGCGTAAAGCTGCTTTTCCCTCAGAATTTGTAAAACAATTCGTAGATGTGCATCATGATCCTCCTTGGTTCTTGAATACACCAGGATGTCGTCTATAAACACCACCACAAACCGATCCAAATAGGGCTGGAATACTCGATTCATCATATCTATTAAAGCAGCTGGTGCATTCGTCAACCCAAACAGCATCATTAGGAACTCGTAGTGACCATAACGAGTCCTAAACGCAGTCTTATACATATCCACTTCTTTAACCTTTAGCTGATGGTACCCGGATCGAAGATCTATCTTGGAGAAAATTGAAGCTCCTCGCAGCTGGTCAAACAAGTCATCTATCTCGGTAAAGGGTAATTTTCTTAATAGTCAGTTTGTTCAGTTGACGATAATCGATGCACATGCGCATGGATCCATCCTTCTTCTTCACGAATAACACTGGTGCTCCCCATGGAGACACACTCGGCCGAATGAATCCTCGGTCCAGTAGCTCTTGAATTTGAGCCTTTAACTCCACCAGCTCCTTCGGTGCCATCCTATAAGTGGTGATGGACACCAGAGCTATTCCCGGTAGGAGCTCAATACCGAATTCGACCTCACGGTTTGGGGGGCAACCCAGGAAGCTCTTCAGAAATACATCAGGAAACTCATATGATTCGACATCTCCAATGAAGGACCTTTAGAATCGAAGCTCACGACATAAGCTAAAAACGTCTACGCAACCCTTGCGAATCAGTTTCTCGGCCTTTAATGCTGAGATTACATTAGACAGATAATCTCTTCGCTCCCCTAACACAACCACCTCCTCATCCTCAGTAGACTTCAACACCATGTGCTTAGCAGCGCAATCCGAATTCGCACGGTGTTTCACTAGCCAATCCATGCCCAATATAAGATCGAATTCACCAAACGAAAGCTCCATCAAATCCCCCGAAAAGACAACCCCTTGGACCTCTAGGGGCACGTCTCTGAACAACTTATTCACCCTAACCGACTGTCCCAGTGGACTTAACACAGTCATCTCACTATCAGTAATTTTAAACTGAGAACCCAGTGTCCCAGACACAGTGCATGCAGCATAAGAGTGTGTAGACCCAATGTCAATTAAAGCAGTGTATGGTACATTGTAAATTAAGAACGTACCAGTTATGACGTTCGGGGCGTCGCCATCCTCTCGACGACGAGCAGCATAGACCAAAGTTGGCTGTCTTGCCTCAGTGTTACCAGCACCTCTGCCCGGTGCTCCACGTCCTCTTCCCAAACCATTTCCCCCTCTGGCCTGACCATGGCCTCTCGGTGGCTGCTGACCACCTCTCCCTGGTTGAGCATGGCCCTGACCTGCGGCTTGCATCTGAACAGGCCTCTGAGTACAGTTCTTAACCTGATAATCCATGGACACACATCTAAAACATGCCCCAGTTCATTTCTAGCACTCACCTTGGTGAGCTGTCCCACAATCTGCGCAAGGCTGAGGTCTGACCATAGTAACAGGAACTGCTCGGACTGGCCCATCAAATCTGGCCTTTTTTATAGGCCTTCCAAAAGAACCCGAGGGCCCTGAATCCCCTTTAAATCTACCCCTATCTTTCTCGCGATTCTAGCGCTTAGAGCGCTTCACCTCCTCTGCAATTTTTGCTTTCTCAACAAGGGCAGCAAAGTCTCGCTCCCTCTGCGGAGCTATTAGCACTCGTAACTCATCCCATAGGCCATCCTCAAACTGCACACAATGTTCATACTCAGTTGCGACTATTCCGCGAGCATAACGACTCAGCTGTAAGAATTTTGCCTCATATATTGCCATTGTCTTATTCCCCTGGGTCAGACTCAGAAATTCTCTTCTTCGGGCGTCCACATAACTTGCGCCCACATACTTCCCTTGAAAGGCCGTCTTGAAGAAATCCCACGTCAAGCGGTCGGCCTATGTACCCTCTCTCACAGTGAGCAACCACTGGTATGCCTCGTCTCGCAGTAAGGACACTGCTCCCTTTAATTTTTGTTCCACAGTACAGTCAAGGTCATCCATTATCCACTCGATAGCCTCTAACCAATACTCTGCCATATTCGGGGCTACACCAGAAACACCCCTGAAGATTTCCGCTCCATTAGACCGGAGTCGCTCAGAAATTGACCCTCGGCCCACTGGTCCAGTACTTGCTCCAGCAACTATTTCAAGAACACGTAGCATTGGGATAGAGCATCATCCCCAACTACTCGGTCACGAGACTCTGTCTCAGTTACTGGTGAGGTTGGTGCCTCTCTAGCAGGCATGTGACCCAATGCTGAAGACCCAGCCCTAGCACCTCGGCCTCTACCGCGGCCTCGAGTACCCCTTTCGTGAGTACCTCTTGTGCTCATTTCTATACATCGTATTTTCTGTTTTAAAAATCTTATGAATCAGTTCATAATTCCAGTAATTATTAGTGGATGTTTTATGACAATCAGTATTTAAAGTTTTTGTTTTCGCAAATCGAAATATCTCACTACTGATTTCAGGTCTTCATAGTGATCTCGATTTACCTATAAATGAGTTTTTGTATAGCACTACTATCTATAGTAATTTCTCCGTATAACATTTCAATCTATAGCGGTATACAGTGTCAGAGAGCTTACAGATTTGGCACCGGAGACTCGGGATGCCACACTTTCAGTAACAACCTTTCGATTTTTGTTTCGAACCCAAAATTTAGACAATTTTAGAAAAATTTTCTACAACCCATTCCACAGCTGAGTTTTGCAACTTGGCTCTGATACCACTAAATGTAACACCCCAAACCCAGCCTAGACGTTACGATCGGATCTGACGTGTCACATCGAAGTGTTGATTTGAAAAAAATTGGTCTTATCGATGAAAATTCCTGACTAAAGGTTTAAATCCTTTTAAAACTAATTGTTATTGAAATCGTTGGGGTTGTAAAATCAAAACTTGTTAACCACTTATTGGTCATATCATTTATTACAAGTTTATTAATCTGAATTAAAAATCGCGGAAGTTTTTAAATTTGTAAACCTTAAAGTAGGGGTGAGCAAAATCTGATTTGATTCGAAAAACTCGATAAAATTTTCAAATTTTGAATTAAATAGTTCGAGTTATTTGAGTTAATCAAGTTATTTGGATCAACTCGAATAAAAAATTAAGTTTTTTGGTTTAACTCGAATATGAATTACACAATTCGAGTTATCCGAAAATACGAATAAGAAAAGGCAAAACTACGCTGTTTTGATAAACGTTTACCTTTTTCTAAAGTTAAAAGTCAAAACCATTAAGTTAAAAGGAAAAAACTACATTGTTTTCATAAATGTTTACTCATTAAGTTAAAAGGCAAAACCATTATATTATTTATATAGTTAAATAATTTTGTATTTTGTTTACTAGTTAAATAATCTGTTCATGTAAACACAACATTGAGTATAAATAATAGGATTCGTTAACTCGACTCGACTTGACTCAAAATTTTTTGACTCAATTCGATCTGATTAGAAAAAATTCAAATTGAGTTCGGTTGCTAAAATAGGATTCGTCAACTCGACTAACTTAAAATATTTTGACTCGATTCGACTCGACTCGATCGAATACTCACCCCTACCTTAAAGTTTAAAATGCGTGATTTTCTTTGGAAAAAGTTATTATTTTGAAAAACTTGTTTTTCCTAATCTAGCAGGTAAAAATAAGAAGTTAAAACCAAATAAAAGTTAAACCTCAAATGGCCTTATTACATAATCAAACCCAAACATAAATTAAAAATATTTAAAACTCAAGTGAAAAAATAGTGTTCACGTGGCCACCTCCGGGTCCCTCGCGGCTCCAAATCGATTAAGGCTGGGGATTACCTGTACAGTTAAAAGAAAGGGTGAGTTTACGAAAACTCAGTGTGTAATCCCCTATCAGTCAAACATCAACAGGTGCAAGCAGAAATAGACTGGGCCTAAGCCCTATACAGTAGCAGATCAGTCTGGGCTTTAACCCTATACAATAGCAGTGTGGGTCTAAGCCCAAAATAATAACAGTACAGAACAGAGACGCAACCCAACCCAATCCAGCTAACACACCACCCGTACCAACCAACACACCATGTGGGGACTAAGTCATTTTGCTCATTAGGGGTATTTCAGTCATTTTACTCATTAAGGGTATTTCAGTCATTTTACGACCTTTCTTAAGGCCTACAGTCGCCTCGAGTAACATAGATATTTCATTTTGTCAAAAATGTGTAAACGGACTCAAAGCCTAATATTCGGCCCAGATGGGCCCACACGCTCGTGTGGCCCGTTTGGCCCAAATCCTATCACAATTATGTGATCTACGTACCCCCAAAATAGTTTCTACTACTTTTTGTAAATTTTACCCGTGTGGGGTCCACGAGCCCATTGGGCCCACACGACCCATTTCGGTCCAATGAGGCCCAACACGGCCCAATCACACGAGAACACTCACAATGGCCTCTTCAGTCTATCGCCCTCGATTGTGGGCTCGGTTTTACCACACGAGCGATCGCACGCTCATGAGGCCTCAAATGCCGAAGTTTTGGCTTTTCGAATTTTTGGCTTTTACCGACTCACAGAGACGATAGTGTGATTACACACCTTCTTACGGATTCGTTCCACGATCCACGAGCGCCCAACCTTGTTTGATGACTGACCTTAATCTCTTAAGACCACCGATCAGGATTGATCACACGCCTATGCCGAATATCAGAATCCAATCAGATCTTATTAATCAAAACAGTGATCAAATATGTGGCCTTTAATCCACAATTGCTGACTTACCAACCATAGGAATATTCGGCCTAATCTAATAGTATGGTAGTGGTCTAACCCTTAACGAGAGACAGAGTTGATGACTTGAGTCACTTCTACACTATTCCACTCCTCAAGAATACCTAAAACCCAATGATCACCACATCAAGAGGAAGGGGTCACCATTCGGCCATCAAAGAAAATGAAGGAAAGAAATAGTCGACTTTTATGGAAAAGGGGAATAGGGAGAAAAGTTTTAAACACGAAGTGAAAAATATGAACACTTACCGATTTCAAAACGCTTGCAGAACTGAAACAGAGAGAGGAAAGGAAACAAAAATTTGGTCACCCCCGAACTAATCAAGAGAAAAGAGAAAGGTTCGGTTCACAAGCCAATTGGAAGCCGAAAGAAAAGAAAAGGAGAGAGGTGATATTCGGCTTATAAGAAGAAAGGGAAAAAGAAGAAAACAAATGAACGAAGGGGAAGGAAGAGGAAATGCGTTCGACTTAAGTTGGGAGAGGGAGAGGGAAGCAGAGATTCGGCCAACAGAGCTTGAAGAAGAAACGCAAAACCAAAACAACAAAAGTGCCTAAATGGTTAATTGCAAGACAAAAGATGCACGAATGGTAGGTTGAATATTTGGCACTCCCAAAAACAAAAAAAAATTCCAACAACCGAACAATAGCAGAGAAAAGCACTCAGGAACCCCCTAGCCGAATTTGCGTGCCCAAGACTCTTAGTTCGGCTACAACCCTCACACCTTTGAAATTGCTTGATTCTCTCCACGATTTGCTCCTGCAATTTCTCTATGACCAATTCAAACTTCTCACCAGCAGTGTTTCAGTCCAACTCTTCCACCTTCTCAGCTCAAGCAGCAAAATAAACACTTCTTTGCTAATTCCAGGATTTGAACCTCAGACCCCTTGCCAGCTGTAGCGCCACCTTGCCACTAGACCACTCACTCTCTTTATGTCATTAACCAAACATTATTATTAATAAAGCCTAAGTGCCAGTGTCCAGGTTCATTTGAGGGGAAAAAATAAATTTTTTGCAAAAGCCAAGATTTGAACCCAGGCTTCTCAAACACCCCCATACACACCCAAATCACTTAGCCATTAAAGCAAACAAGCAATTTGTGTCAGAACACACAAAATTAAAGACCCTATATATTTAGGGCGTTACATAAAGGGTAAAATTCCGTATGAATATTGAATTTCGATGGATAAATGTGATTTTCCTGATAAAACTGCATGTGTTGTAGAATGGATTTAGCTCAGACAGGTAATCCGAAATGAGTTTCTCGAGTATATGTTTCAATTAGGATTTAGCTCGGGTGGTAATCCTAATTGACTGGATTTAGACTGGAGTGGTAATCCAGAATAAACTCTATAGGGAATTCTTTGTCATATAAAGGATTTAGCCTGGACTGGTAATCCGACAAAGCCCTTAGAGTATATGTAACAGCTAGAATTTAGCCTGGACGAGTAATTCTGCTATGTGATATGTGGCTCGAGAGTGTACCTATAAGGTACTACTAGATATGAATTGACGAATACTGAAATTATACACCTCGAGTGTACTACTTGAAACATCCATGGGAAATTCAAAGATTCAACGGATAAAGTGTATATTGTTATATGAGAAACATAATATGGAATGTGAGTATAGCATGATGAGCTCATCTATGCAAATTGGTATATTATGACTAATATGTTGGTTGAGTATGTGTGAATAGGTAAATTACCAAATAATTGGAAAAGCATGTTTTGCATGGTTAATATATTGAATGTAATGGTAAGATTAATTTATGTTATACGAGCTTACTAAGCATAATATGCTTACTAGGTTTTAATTTCCCGGTTTTATAGTGCTCAAAGCTCGTGTAGGTTGGAGATTGGTCGGAGCAAATCATCACACTATCAATCTGTCATTTTGGTATAAATGAAAATCTTATTTTGTTAATGGCATGTATAGGCTAAATAAACCAAATGATGGTATGTAAATGATGAATGAAATTTAGCCATTGGAATGGCTAATATACTTATGTTTTGATATATGTCATGGTTGAGTCAATACATTAACTAAAATGATAAGTAAGAACATCTAATTTTGAAAATTATATAAGTTACATAAAAGTAAGTCATTAAAAACAAATATATGATGAAATGTATCAATTTTAATGATAAAAATTGGCCTGAATTATACTTGTATTTGGTCGGATTATACTTGTAAGTGTTGGTACAGGAAAAATGGAAAATTTGGGTGAGAAATGAGGGTATAAAATGGCCTTATTTTATCCATACGGGTAGACATGCGGGCGTGTTTCTAGGCCGTGTGTGACACACGGCCTGGTACATGGGCATGTTGTCTGGCCGTGTGTCCCCTGCATTTTAATTTTGAGAAACAGAATGCTCAGAATTGAGCACACAGGCAGAGACATGGGCGTGTGTCTCAGTCGTGTGGGTGACACGACCTTGAACACGGGCGTGGCATGGCCATGTGACGTAAGTCAGAGAGCAACCTAAATTAGACACGGCCTGAAGCACGGGCGTGTCTAAGGGTCACACAGGCATGTCCCTTGGACCACACGGGCGTGTGAGCCCTACACCTTGGAAAATTTTTAAAATGTCACGAAAAAATTTCTTAAAGTTTCTGATTAAGTCCCGACTCGATTCTAATGTTCGTATTGGGCCTCGAGGGTCCATTTAAGGGACGTCCTGAACAATCTTGGTTAATGAATAGTGATTTACATGATTTATCTTAAAATATTCTGAAAAGTGTCGGTAACGCTCTGTAACCCTATTCCGGTGATGGATACGGGTTAGGGGTGTTGCAAGGCGAGTACTAAATGAATGTTAACCTAAACATAAATAGAATTAATTAGTAGTTTAAAAAATTTATATTACGATAAAACATAAATGAATGATTTTTAGTGTTTTTATTAGTAAAGAATTAAAAATTGCATAAATAAAAGGGACTTCGAAAAACTAATTTCTAAACTCAATCAAATGAATACATGACTGGTTAGCTTGCTTTGATGATCACAACTAATTCATATTTCAAGTTTCTATTCAATCAACTAGTCTCTACCTTAATAGGACCTCTCGATCTTCCACTAAACTAATGAGTCGGTAAGAACTACTTTCTCTCGACCTCACAGTCCAGATCGGTTTGGGGTAAAGGTGTTCACAGATAGGCCATACCAATTTTGGGTTAATTCTCACCTAAATGACTTCATAGGATCATCAAGCCTAGGGTTTAAGTTTTTCCTCTCCAAAATAGTTGATCCTCTAAGAAAACCATACATAGAAATTAATCAATCACACCTTCACTCACTAATCCCCTACAAGAGGATTAGTTCCTCATAGAATCCATAAACATAATAAACCTGAGGTAAAAGATATGCATGAAAAATAAATCAGGAATAGAGTTTAGATATCCTAATTGTATTCGATTGATGAAGCACAAAAATCCTCAAACATTTGATTGCGTCTACAAATCAAGTTCTCCGAAGAACACGAATGAAAACAATTGAAAAGAAATCTAAACCTTAAGAGAAAGAAAAAAAGTGAAAACTAAACTACAAGGAAAAACTTGAGAATATGAAAGTTGTCCGTTAACAAGTGTTTAGGAGCCTATTTATAAAGTTAGGGTTGCCTTCATCCTCAATCCTAGGTTAGCTAACGCTCTCGTGTTTAAATTTTTATTGTGTAGACCAAAACGCCCCTGGCTCGTAATTATCTCTCGTATAAGGTTGGTGTTGCGACACTCTAGTGCCCGTGTCGCGACATCGAGGGTAGTATGTGTAATTTAGCGATGTCTTCAGGGGTGTGTTGTGACATTCTATAGCTATGTTGCGACTCCAAAGGCAATATGACAATTCTTGCATTCTACTCCCTATGTTGTGACCTCGAACTCCCCATGTTGTAACACAAAGACCAGTATTGAGTTCCTATGCCCTTGCATGGTCTCCTGCACACTCACTAAGTACATCAGCTCTCCTTTAGGCTTCATTCGATCCCTAAGGTCAATAAAAGACTCAAAATACACTTTTTATTGATTGTAAACTAAACTATAAAAACTTGACTAAAACATAATAAAAGCTCTCTTGTTCGTATTATGGCTACACCGTATTACGGCTATCAAAATACACTAGTTTAATCTGCTATACCATATTATGGAAGATCACAGTTCTTGAGAGAAAAGCTCTCTTAGCCGGCCACCTTGAGGAGTAATTTGCATCGGAGCAACGACGGAAATCAGAGGAAGCCACCATGGATAGTTCTCGGGAAATCACCAAAATCATCTCAAAGTTTCTTCTTCCTTTCTCTTTTAGTTGTTCTTAGTTTACAAACATAATTGCAAATTATTTGATTGTTTTTTCATTAATGATAATGACTTAAATTGTTTCAACTATAATGGTTGCAATGCCTTGATTCGATTTGTTCAATTCATGTTTATATTTTTCAATGCCTCAATTGTTTATGCTTCCAATTAAAATCATTCATGTTGTTCATGCATTAAGATATGTTTGACTACATTAGAATTAATTGCATAATTCGACCCAGATTGTAACACCCCAAACCCGGCCCATTCGTTACGACCGAATTTGAAATGCCACTGCGGAAAAACGTTTGAAGACTGATTTCACTTTTGGGAAAAACATTAAAAATTTTGTCAGTTGAAAACCATGTCCAATTAAAAATTCTAAATAATATAAGCTTGATAAAAATATCCAAATTAAAACTTTATTATAAGCTTTTAAAATATAAGTTGCCAAAATTAAAAGCACTTCCCAATAATAATTTAATAGTCGTCTAGCTTAAACATAATAAAAATGTTCAATCACTTTAATGGGCCTTATTACAATAAACACTTAATCAAAATAATGAAAATATAACTACTTAATTAATTAAAATATCTTTCTGCATGGAAATGCTGCATGCATAGCCACCTTTGTATCCACTCCAACCCGGTCCAAAAATCACGATCACTGCGATGTTTAATAAAAATTGGGTGAGTCATACGGACTCGATGTGTAATTAGTCCTTTGAATTCCACCCACATGTTAACCACAGATTAACTCATATATCGGATATCAATTATCAAATTCACATGTTATCACATTCAGGCTTGGCCCATATTCATATCACATTCATCTAATAGGGTAGTTAACCACATAATTTCCACATACCGGGCTTAGCCCATTTCCACACTGTGATCCACATTCATATCTTTGGGCTTTGCCCATTTCCACATTAATCCACATATCATATTGGGCTTGGCCCATCTCCACATATGTTCACATACGAAATCATGCAATTATGAAGCCCAACCCAAACCTAGGGTCCATCCGCTACACACACCCCTTATCCGAGCCTACCACACACGAGGATTATCAAATCACCCTCTCCTTTTCACTCCAAAGGCAATCACTGCCGTCCACGTGCAATTAAGCACAATAGTCCACAACGCGACCTCAGTCAGCGCCAATCCACGATGTAGCCGTAGCTAACACCAAAACCACGATGGGACACATAGTCACTCATCAACCACGATATGGCACATAGCCGATATCAACCACGATGAGGCACGCGAGCTACTCATCAAGCCACGTGAACTAAATCGCAATTAATCCACAGCGTGACCTCGATCCAACGTCAATCCACGATGTAGCTCAAGGCTAACATCAAACCACGTGCTCGAAGTACACCCGTACCTTCTTTCATATCATATCCCACCCATGCACATGCCACATAAAATAATGATACAATGTAATGATGCATGAGCATGTTCATCAAGCATATTATCACATATTCATATTAATAATCACATATCATCAGGTTTGGTACTTACCGGATTATCGACATACCCCTTGAGGGTATCCTTATCACAATTTCCTTTGCACTAGTTAGCACATTCATAACACATACACATTTCACGTACATATCATATACGGAAAGCGGTGGGTTAATCACACACTGTCTATTTAGCGAAATCCCGAACTACTCGAATCTAACACGATCTAGAATCCGAAACTCTTCTTATTCCGTCGATTTGCTCCTAAGAACCAAAGTCGAAATCGATCATCACCTAAGCTCATAAAATGGCCTATGGCCGAATATCAATACTTCCTTACCTTGCTTACCAAATCCCGAAAACTACTCCTTGCTCTTGAACTGTCGAAATCCCTAAGTGAAACCACATCAAAATCGGCTTAAGCATAAATTTATAGAAAAATAACCCTTGGCCGAATACCATACTTGCTTACCTTAATCGCTTCAGATCCAAAAACTCCTCTAATACTCCTCTTGTCGGCTATATACAAAAGACACAATGGTAAGGCACTATGAATATTCGGCTATCCATAGAAATCAAGACCACCCTTGATTACGACATACCAAAGAGATAGAAGAATGGTTAGGAGAGAACTCTTACTTACTATAGAGAATCGATTGGAGCAACCTTCAACCAATGACACCTCCGGCTTCTATCACTTGCGACAGAGAAGAGAGAATATGGCCACTGAAGATTCGGCTAAGCCCTTAAAAAGGTGATTCAATATTCGGTTATCTCTTAAAAGTAGATGTAGATGGAAGAAAAGAGGTATAAAAGTGGCTAAGAGATTTCGGCAATGGCTCTCAATGGAGATGAAACATTCGGCTAAGGTATTGAATGATAAAGGGTCATTTGGCCATTCAAGCAAAGGTGTAAAATTGGGGTCGAAAGAAAATAAAGATGAAGAAAAGTATGTAGAGGAATTTCGGCACACACTAAAAGGAAGAAAAAGAACCCGAAAAACACCTATAACCCTTTTAAATAGTTTCGGCCCTATCTCCTCTTCATGGCCGAATTTGCTTACCCAAAAGAGCCCCATGCTTGGCCACCACGTCAACTCATTATCATATCCCAATTTAATCTCCTACTATGTCTCTTCAACACCCATTCAAATTAAATTGAATTTAATCTACAATTATCTTACCTATTTAAAATAATAAATCACATAATTATCCCCTGTATCCACCAACTTAAAATAAAATAAACAATAATATCCCTTACTAATATCCCATTTAATCTCTTATCCTATCTCCTAAAATAAATAAAATAAAATCTCATTTGATCTAAATAAAGCCATAATTATCCTATATTAAAATAAATAAAACTACACTTATCCTACTCTTAGCCGAAATTTAAGATAATACAAGGTTTATCTCATCCATTTGAAGTCCCAAAGCCGTCCAACTCTTCTCCCTTGCCTTGTCGCATCAGCAAAAATAAAACCACCCCTCCTTGCTGCTCACAAGCCTCGAACCCAAGACCTGCTGGAGCCCTTGGGCGCAAGCTGCAGATAACGCCTGAGCCACTTTGCCAAGGCGTTTTTGTGACATAAACTCGCCCCAATTCGTTTTAAGACCTCCTTGCCTAGCTCCCCTTGCCTTAACTTAGCAGGAAACAAAATAAAAACACGCCTCTCTGCTTGTCAACAAGGCTCGAACACGAGCCCTCTTGAAGCTCCTTTTCGCATAGCGTCCAAGCCACTTTACCGAGCTCACTTTCATGTCCAAAAGTCCTTACAATTATTCTTAAGGCCTCCTTAGCCCAACTCCTTTTAACGCCAAAAATAAAAGTCCATTGCTTCCTACGTGGCTCGAACCCAAGACCGGCCACAGCGCCATTTCGAGCCCTTAAGTGGCGCCTTGCACCACTTTACCAAGGCCTGTTTATGCCAAACATGCCTAAGATTTTTCCCTTAAGGCCTCCCTGGCCTTGCTCCGCTTTAACGACAAAAATAAAAACTCCCAAGTGCGATTCCTGCAGGTTGAACCTCCTCCCCTTGGCACTCCACTTGACGCAAACTCCCAAAGACCTGGTGGCATCCCTTGCCACTTTACCACACTGACTACTTGTGTCCTAAACTCCCAAAACTTTTCTTAAGGGCTCCTTCACCCAGCTCCCCTTTTATACTTAAAATCCAATATTTTCCCAAAACTTTCACCTACACCCTAGGGTTCTCAAAACCCCTAAAACACCTCCAAATACACTTAAAGCCTACTACACTTGAGTTATGCTCCAAACGCACAACCCCTAATCTAGGATGTTACAGTTCTACCCTCCTTAAAATAATTTCGTCCTCGAAATTACTTACTATCAAACAATCATGCATTCTTAACTCATCACCCTACTCTCTGCACATTGCGCACTCTGATCTTAACAAAACTAACACATTCCTTTGATACTATCTCAAGATTCGCATTCAAAGTTCCTTACACTTCACTAGCATACAAACACGAACTATCTTTAAAGCAAAAAATAATATTCCAAAAACAAGGAACTTACCCGCTATCATATCCTTGGTTGTCTCACATCAGAACCTTGACTCTCTCGCTTGGGGTTCCACGACCTTGACCTCGAGCCCTATCCATCACTTGAGGACATTTCTTAACCAAATGAACCTTAGATCCACACCGAAAACATGCCTTACTATTTCCCCAACATTCTCCTGCATGAGCTCTTCCACACTGAGCACATAAACGACTCCGATTCTCAGAAACTGGCACAGGTGCCCGTAAAGAATTCTCGATCCTTGGTCTTTTTCAAACATCTTCAAACGATGCTGACGGTCCAAAACTTCTCTTATTCCCATTCCTTTCCTTATCTCGGTTCTGCCTTACAGTCTTCTTAACTTCCTCAGCTATCCGAGCTTTCTCCACTAGAATGGCAAAGTCTCTTTCTCTATGCGGAGCAATCAACACTCGTAGCTCATCACGCAACCCATCTTCGAATCGGACGCACCTTTCATACTCAGTAGCCACGATCCCCTTGGCGTCTCGACTTAAGCGCACAAATTCCGCTTCATATTACGCTCCGACTTACTTCCTTGAACCAAGTTTAGAAACGCCTTCCTTTGCGAGTCTAAATAACTAGCTCCAATATACTTCCCTTCAAACTTAACCTTAAAATATTCCCAATCCACTCGATCTGCCGGGACACCTTGTGCGACGGTGAGCCACCATCGATAAGCTTTGTCCCGAACAGCGAAACCGCACCCTTGACTTTTCCTCATCCAGTGCAGTCCAAATCGTCCATTATTCTTTTGTTGCTTCCAACCAATACTCGCTACGTTCGGAGCTACTCGAATACTCCTCTAAAAATCTCACGGCTCCGTTCGACCTAAGCTTTTCCGATCATCGACTTCCAAACTCCGATTCCTACACTAGCTCCGACCACTTGCTCGAGCACTTGCAACATAGCCCGCGATCGCTGCGTCGCCATCGCCTCTGTCGATCTTGATCCTCCGCGCCATCGCTTTGGCGGCGGCACATCGTTTTCTGACCCATGGCCAGACCCTACTAGTTCCGATACTGCCATTCTACCTCTACCGCGTCCACGACGACCACGTCCCCTAGAACTCATTTCTAACGTCGCGATTTATCTGATTAAAAAGTTTTATGTATCGGACTTTTGTTCCACTTATTAACCGCGAACAATTTTATGATATACAGATATTTAGAAGTAGTTCTTTCGATCACACAAAGGTTTAGTTCAAGTTCACTACTCTAACTCAGGGAGACACATTCACATTCATAAGCAGAGACACATTCATTTCTCCATGAAGTCACATTCATTCACAACATCATTCACTACACTTTTATGGCCATTTGGTCCTTTCCCAACCCGGGGGTAATTTCGTCATTCGTCCTACCAGTATTTTTCGTAATAAATCAGAGGTCAATTTAAAAATCTTTACAAATCAAAGGTTATTTCAAAATTTACAAAAACTCGGGGTTTATTTTGAAAATTTGTTTTCCAAATCAGAGGTGTTGCAAAAATTTCAGAAATCGAGGTTATTTCGGTAATTTTGGAAGTCAGGGGCAGTTCCGTAAACTCTCTAAATCAGGGTATCTTGTTATTTGTAAAACAGAAGTTTTTGGTATTTTTGTAAAGTAGAAATATTGTAGCAAACGTCGAGGGTATTTTTGAAAATCTAAAGAACTAAGGGTATTTTAGTAATTTACAATACAGGGGCATTTTTGTAATTTTATAAATCGGAGATATTTTGGAAAAATTTTCACAATAATCTTTTACTACAATTAAAAGGGTAATTTAGGGATTTTAAAACTAGGGTTTTTATAAAGCTGCATGGCTAGTCCCTTTCGGGTTTTAATTATCGGGTTTAGCTTGTGAATAAGTCCTCTTGGTTAGGGTGAACCGTAGCTACGCACACAGGTAGGATTCGAGTAGAGAGGAGGTGAGTCGCTAGGGGCTGCTTAAGTACCAAGCTCTTCTTGAATACCAATCCTAGACATGCGTACTATGGTTGCCACACCTTAACTCGGCGACTTAGTTCACGGAGTTTGTTTAATGGTCCTTAAGTCTTATGCACTTGTGTTTGAGTAGCCCAGTCCTAGGGTTCAACAGATCCTAGTTCACTAATCTACGTTCCCTTCATACTTATAACATTCACATACACATTTCACTTGAGTAGTCAAGGTACTTACTTACGGTGGATCATGGTCGGAGATACAGTGCCATGCGAGAATAACTGAAAAATAATTCATAAAACCCATATTTTGAAAAAGCCCATTTAAAAAAATGTTTTTAGACCCAAAACCCTCAAAGCTGAGTTTTGAACCAGCTCGATACCAAAGCGTAACACCCCAAACCCGGCCCATTCGTTCTGACCGAATTTGAAATGCCAACATGGAAAAACGTTTGAAGAGTGATTTCACTTTTGGGAAAAACATTAAAAATTTTGTCATTTGAAAACCATGTCCAATTAAAAATTCTAAATAATATAAGCTTGATAAAAATATCCAAATTAAAACTTTATTATAAGCTTTTAAAATATAAGTTGCCAAAATTAAAAGCACTTCCCAATAATAATTTAATGGTCGTCTAGCTTAAACATAATAAAAATGTTCAATCACTTTAATGGGCCTTATTACAATAAACACTTAATCAAAATACTGAAAATATAACTACTTAATTAATTAAAATATCTTTCTGCATGGAAATCGCTTACGCATGGCCACCTTTGTATCCACTCCAACCCGGTCCAAAAATCACGATCACTGCGATGTTTAATAAAAATTGGGTGAGTCATACTGGACTCGATGTGTAATTAGTCCATTGAATTCCACCCACATGTTAACCACATATTAACTCATATATCGGATATCAATTATCAAATTCACATGTTATCACATTGCAGGCTTGGCCCATATTCATATCACATTCATCTAATAGGGTAGTTAACCACATAATTTCCACATCTACTGGGCTTAGCCCATTTCCTGTGATCCACATTCATATCTTTGGGCTTTGCCCATTTCCACATTAATCCACATATCATATTGGGCTTGGCCCATCTCCACATATGTTCACATACGAAATCATGCAATTATGAAGCCCAACCCAAACCTAGGGTCCATCTGCTACACACCCCTTATCGACCTACCACACACCGGGGATTATCAAATCACCCTCTCCTCTTCACTCCAAAGGCAATCACTGCCGTCCACGTGCAATTAAGCACAATAGTCCACAACGCGACCTCAGTCAGCGCCAATCCACAATGTAGTCGTAGCTAACACCAAAACCACGATGGGACACATAGTCACTCATCAACCACGGTATGGCACATAGCCGATATCAACCACGATGAGGCACAGAGCTACTCATCAAGCCACGCGAACTAAATCGCAATTAATCCACAACGTGACCTCAGTCAACGTCAATCCACGATGCAGCTCAAGGCTAACATCAAACCACGTACTCGGAGTACACCCGTACCTTCTTTCATATCATATCCCACCCATGCACATGCCACATAAAATAATGATACAATGTAATGATGCATGAGCATGTTCATCAAGCATATTATCACATATTCATATTAATAATCACATATTATCAGGTTTGGTACTTACTGGATTATCGACATACCCCTTGAGGGTATCCTTATCACAATTTCCATTTGCACTAGTTAGCACATTCATAACACATACACATTTCACACGTACATATCATATACAGAAAAGCGGTGGGTTAATCACACACCTGTCTATTTAGCAAAATCTCGAACTACTCGAATCTAACACGATCTAGAATCCCAAAACTCTTCTTATTCCCGTTGATTTGCTCCTAAGAACCAAAGTCAGAAATCGATCATCACCTAAGCTCATAAAATGGCCTATGGCGAATATCAATACTTCCTTACCTTGCTTACCAAATCCGAAAACTACTCCTTGCTCTTGAACTGTCGAAATCCCTAAGTGAAACCACATCAAAATCGGCTTAAGCATAAATTCATAGAAAAATAACCCTTGGCCAAATACCATACTTGCTTACCTTAATCGCTTCAGATCCAAAAACTCCTCTAATACTCCTCTTGTCGGCTATATACAAAAGACACAATGGTAAGGCACTATGAATATTCGGCTATCCATAGAAATCAAGACCACCCTTGATTAGGCATACCAAAGAGATAGAAGAACGGTTAGGAGAGAACTCTTACTTACTATAGAGAATCGATTGGAGCAACCTTCAACCAATGACACCTCAGACTTCTATCACTTGCAGCAGAGAAGAGAGAATATGGCCCTTTGAAGATTCGGCTAAGCCCTAAAAAGGTGATTCAATATTCGGTTATCTCTTAAAAGTAGATGTAGATGGAAGAAAAGAGGTATAAAAGTGGCTAAGAGATTTCGGCATTGGCTCTCAAGGAGATGAAACATTCGGCTAAGGTCTTGAATGATAAAGGGTCATTCGGCCATTCAAGCAAAGGTGTAAAATTGGGGTTGAAAGAAAATAAAGATGAAGAAGAGTATGTAGAGGAATTTTGGCACACACTAAAAGGAAGAAAAAGAACCAGAAAAACACCTATAACCCCTTTAAATAGTTTGGCCCTATCTCCTCTTCATGGCCGAATTTGCTTACCCAAAAGAGCCCCATGCTTGGCCACCACGTCAACTCATTATCATATCCCAATTTGATCTCCTACTATGTCTCTTCAACACCCATTCAAATTAAATTGAATTTAATCTACAATTATCTTACCTATTTAAAATAATAAATCACATAATTATCCCTGTATCCACCAACTTAAAATAAAATAAACAATAATATCCCTTACTAATATCCCATTTAATCTCTTATCCTATCTCCTAAAATAAATAAAATAAAATCTCATTTGATCTAAATAAAGCCATAATTATCCTATATTAAAATAAATAAAACTACACTTATCCTACTCTTAGCCAGAAATTTAAGATAATACAAGGTTTATCTCATCCATTTGAAGTCCCAAAGCCGTCCAACTCTTCTCCCTTGCCTTGTCGCATCAGCAAAAATAAAACCACCCCTCCTTGCTGCTCACAAGCCTCGAACCCAAGACCTGCTGGAGCCCTTGGATGCAAGCTGCAGATAACGCCTGTGCCACTTTGCCAAGGCATTTTTTTGTGACATAAACTCGCCCCAATTCGTTTTAAGACCTCCTTGCCTAGCTGCCCCTTGCCTTAACGCCAGAAACAAAATAAAAACACGTCTACTGCTGTCAACAAGGCTCAAACACGAGCCCTCTTGAAGCTCCCTTTGCCATAGCGCCCAAGCCACTTTACTGTGCTCACTTTCATGTCCAAAAGTCCTTACAATTATTCTTAAGGCCTCCTTAGCCCAACTCCCTTTTAATGCCAAAAATAAAAGTCCATTGCTTCCACGTTGCTCGAACCCAAGACCAAAGACAGCGTCATTTCGAGCCCTTAAGTGGCGCCTTGCGACCACTTTACCAAGGCTTTGTTTTTATGCCAAACACGCCTAAGATTTTTTCCCTTAAGGCCTCCCGGCCTTGCTCCCCTTAACGACAAAAATAAAAACTCCTAAGTGCGATTTCTGCAGCTCGAACCACCTCCCCTTGGCGCTCCACTTGACGCAAACTCCCCAGCACCCAGGTGGCGTCCCTTGCCACTTTACCACACGGCTACTTGTGTCCTAAACTCCCCAAAACTTTTCTTAAGGGCTCCTTCACCCAGCTCCCCCTTTTATACTTAAAATACAATATTTTCCCAAAACTTTCACCTACACCCTAGGGTTCTCAAAACCCCTAAAACACCTCCAAATACACTTAAAGCCTACTACACTTGAGTTATGCTCCAAACGCACAACCCCTAATCTAGGATGTTACACAGATGGTGATTAATGGACATAATAATTGGAAGATGCATGCTTAGTTTATATCCCATCAAGAATAAATTAAAGGTTCGTAATAATTTTGAAAGAACACTATTAGCTTGCATAACTTTCGATTTATGTAATTAAATTGTTTCAAACCTGACTCGTCCCATTTACTTTGCATAAATTCTAAGGGATCCTTAATTAAACGGTGACATAAAAATATGCACACTTTTTTAGGTGAAAAATCTAAGATCTCGAAAGAGCTATGATTTAGATTTCAAGTTCATAAATGATCGAGTTACCATGGAATTTTTCCCCAAACGTTTGTTAAGCATGATGATGAATGAATTGAATTAAGAGTTATAATTGTTCTAGCTTATTCATGTTATTATTGTTAAAACTTGTGAATTGCTGCTAAATCATTTCATTGCATTTAGTTTATTTCATTGCATATTAGTTGTTGATTTAATTTAAACATCCATCACTCTCAATTATTTTATTTTTATAACCAACTTGTTAAATATTAATTTTACAATTGCTAATTATCAACACAGTCCCTATGGAGACAAATTTTTTTTTACTCACTTATTACTTGATAATGACTGCGTATACTTGCACATTTCGTCATGAACCATCGTGTGACCCCTGTTTTACAATTTTGCCCATTTTTTTGGAATGTTTCAATTCAATCCTTGATTGTTTTCGGGTTGATTTTAGTGCTTTTGTAAGCTTAATTTAAGCTCGAAATTGTATGCAAAACATGTTTATTTGAATGATTGTTATATAATGAATGTTTTGATGAATCTTTGAATTAAATTCACATGTTCAAGTTCTGTTTATTACTGTAGCATTCTATAATTCGATTCCAGTGACGGAGACGAATGAGGAGTGTTACATTTAATAGTATCAGAGCTATTCTAGGATTGAACGTAATATGTTTGGAGTCTAGAAAATACATGCCACATAGAACCTGAGATAGTGTGATTCTTTTGATCTGATGTAACCCTGTTTTCTTGTATATTTAAAGATGTTTGCTGAATCAAATCATGTTGTCACTGAAGAAGTTGATAGTTGTAACGCATGGTTTGTGCAAGTATACACAGTTGTTATCAAGTAATAAGTAAGTAAAAGAGTTATCATCTCCACAGGGAGTGTGCATGTTAATCAATTAATTGTAAAATTAATACTAACAATTTAGAGAACACAATATTTTTGAGGTGATTAATGATGAAATTAAATAAAATAATCTAGATACAAAGTGATCCCTAATGCAAATTAACCTAAATGCAATGTATGTAATGGAATTAATGAGTTGGGTTTAGCAGCAAATTAACAAACTTCAATAATCAATAACATGAATAGGTTAAAATAATCACATAATTCAACTTAATTCATTTTCATCATGCTTAATAATGTTTCGAAAAATATTCCATGGCAACTCGATCTTTCATGAGCTTGAAACCAATTTAAAGTCCTTTCAGAATCTTTTACATAGAAAAACATGCATACTACCATGAACATATTTAACTAAGGGTTTCTTAGAATTCATGTGAAGTAACATGGACGAGTTAGGTTTGAAACAATTTAATCACATAAATCTAAAAGCTATGCAAGGTAATAGAGCTCTCTCAAGTTATTACAAATCTTTAATTTAATCAGGTTAGGATGTAAATTAAGCATGCACCTTTCAATTATTGTGTCCATTAATCGCCTTCTGGTTAGGATTGATCAACTAATTCTAATGCATTCAATCACATTTTCATGAATGAAATACATGCTTGAGTTTAATTGAAAGCATGAATGACTGAGGCACAGAACAGTATAAACATGATTTAAATGAACTTTATTTAATTGATGCAATTATTCTAGCAAAAAAAATTTAAGCTACAATTTTTTATGAAAAAGTAACAAAACAAATTGTGAACAAGATTAATATTAAAAGTAAAACAACGATAAGGAAGGATAAACTTTGATTGATTCGACAGTTTTCTAGAATCTGATTGTAGCGACTTCCTCCACTCCTCGTGTTGCTTCTTCACAAAGTACTCCTCAAAGTGGCCAGCCAAGGGAGTATTTTCTCAAGAATTTGCTAGATAATGGAGAGGGAAAATGGGGATGGCTATACGTGAAAGGAAGGAAATGTGATGAGAATTAGAAATGAATAATGAATGTTAAGTGAGGGATGATTGATGAGGGATGTAGAGGGTAATATTTATAGTGGATGGATGGCTAGTAGGTTTTCTAAAAATAGCTTAAAATCCCTTAGGTTTCTCTTTCCTATGGCCAGCAATAAATTGTGGAGATAGGGGGTTATTTAGTTGCTTGATTCATGCATGAAATCATGATTGAATCAAGCAAGGTGATGGACTGTTTCAAGGGTAAAGCTTGTGTGCTGATTTCTGATTTATTTGCAAATGTAGGGACCTCTAATAAATCTCCCAAAAGTGAATTTTGAGCTACCCAAATGCTCTTGCCAAATTGGTCTTCATTCTCCCTTATTTGGATGGGTTGATGACCCAAATGCTTGCCAGACTTGTTGATCAATTGCACCAACTTCAATTGGATCACATTAATAGTATAAGCTAAATAAGTTTACACATAAACAATTAAGCATCATAGTATAAGCTAAACAACAATTAGCATTATACTACCAAAAGTAATGAACAACTATGCTTACTCTTTCTAACCCTTACCACATTTCCAACACATCATGAGTCAAATACTCATAACCATCGAAATGCACCCTTGCATTCAATGTCACATTTACACAATATACAACACATCAATATTTCTCGATAATTCATCCACACAGCTAATTAACTTAATAATACATCCACACAACTATTTTACTCAATAATGCCATCACATGGCTAATCCACACAGCAAATGTCTCGGTGGTTTCGCACTTAGCACACCACAATCAAATAATTAGGTGGTATCGCACTTATCCTACCACAAAGGTAATCATAGGGGTTTCTCACTTGGCCCACTAAACGATATACCTAACGATAGCATCGCACATAGCCAGCTCATCATCAATATGCATTAGGATGGTATCGCACTTAGCCTGCCATCTAGCATTATCACTACACATTCACATGTCCACTTACTCAATTAAACATCCATTCACAATTCTACTACATTCATTCTACTTGAACCACATAGGTTCTCAATCAATCTCGAACAAGCTACACACTAGCTATCATCAACAAATTGTAAGTATGAATGCATTGTTTATGCATAGACTTATCTCGGTACTCAAAATTATTGAGACTTGCAATTTAGTCCACCACCTTACTTTTGCTTCGGTTTCGATCCGGGCTTTGCCTTTCTTGATCTATAATGAATAAATCAGCTTATTCAATACACACATTGACTAGATTGACCCTTATCTCATACTTTAGCAAAATTACTATTTTGCCCCTAAACTTTCTCATATTTACACTTTAGTCCCAAAGGCTCGTAATGTGATTTTTATTCAACTTTCTAGTCTTTCATGCTTAGTCGAACCACTTATTCAACTAAAGCTATCATCAATTCTCACAAAAACACACATGTATGACCAAACTTAAGATTTTCACAATCAAGTCCCTACATGCATTTTCATGGAAAATCACTTAACAAAAGATGTTTCTACTACATCAAGCTTTCATAATCTTCCATAAAATATCAACATACATGCATGTCATACATGACCACATTTTTGAACATCCATTTTAGCTCATCAAATAGCTAAAAATAGCTTACTCATGCTACTAGGACTTCAAAAATACAAAGAATATAAAAAACGAGGCTAGATGCACTTACTAGCAAGCTTGAAAAATTGAAGAACCCTAGCTATGGCTTCCTTCAAATTTTCGGCAACCTTGGGGAAGAAGATGAATGAATTTTTTCATCTTTTCTCCCATTTTAATCACTTATTTGATAAATGACCAAAATGCCCTTTTTGATAAACTTTCTATTTTAATTCATCCATGCCCAATTTTGTCCAAATATTAGAATTTGGATAAATTGCTATTTAAGGACCTCTAATTAATAATCTAAAGCTATTTCACACATATAGCTTCTAGAAACACACATTTTGCAACTTTTCCAATTTAGTCCTTTTGGACAATTCAACCATAATTTTTCAAAATTGCTTCATGAAACTTTCACACTAGCATGCATACAAGGAATAAACCTCAAAACTCATTTATAACCCTCGGATTTGTGGTCTCGCACCACTATTCCGACTAGGCCCTAAACCGGGATGTTACAACTCTCCCCCTTTTAGAGATTTTTGCCCCCGAAAATCTTACCAGTAAAGAGGTTTGGATGTTTCTCTCTCATAGCTTCTTCCCCCGAAAATCTTACCAGTAAAGAGGTTTGGATGTTGCTCTCTCATAGCTTCTTCTGTTTCCCACGTAGCCTCTTCCACACCATGTTTCTGCCATAACACTTTCACTAGTGCTATGCTCTTATTTCTCAACTGTTTCACTTCTCGAGCCAAGATCTTAATCAGCTCCTCTTCATAAGACATATCCGATCTTATCTCAACTTCCGTCGAAGGAATCACATGTGAAGGATCGGAGCGATACCGTCACAACATCGACACATGGAACACATTATGAATCTTTTCCAACTCTACTGGCAAAGCCAACCGGTATGCTATAGGCCCAATTCTATCTGTAATCTCATACGACCCTATGAATCTTGGACTCAATTTCCCTTTTCGTCCAAATCTCATAATCTTCTTCCATGGGGACACTTTCAAAAACACTTTGTCGCCCACTTTAAACTCAATTTCTTTTCTTTTCAAATCCGCGTCGACTTACGCGCCGGTCCAAGCGACTCTCAGACTATTACGGATTACTTTCACCTTCTCTTCAGTTTCTTCCAGTAGATCGACCCCATGGATCTGCTTCTCAATAAGCTCGGTCCAATACAAGGGAGTCCGATACTTTCGACCATACAAAGCCTTATACGGAGCCATCCGTATACTCGACTGATAACTATTGTTGTAGGTGAATTCGACCAAAGGTAGATATCTCTCCCAACTACCTTCGAATTCTAACACACAGCATCGAAGCATATCTTCAAGAACTTGAATCACTCTTTCAGACTGACCATCGGTTTGCGAATGGAACGCAGTACTGAAATTCAATCTCGTACCCATGGCCTCTTGCAACTTCTTCCAAAATCTCGAAGTAAAACTCGGATCTCTATCCGATGTAATAGACATAGGCACACCATGCAACCTCACTATCTCTGCCACATACAACTCAGCTAACTTGTCCAGTGAATAATCAACACGTACTGGAATAAAGTGAGCCGACTTTGTCAATCTATCCACAACAACCCACACAGCATCTCTCTTTCTCGGAGTCATCAGAAACCCCGTTACAAAATCCATGGTAATCTGATCCCACTTCCATTCGGGTACCATTACTGGCTGAAGCAATCCCGAAGGCACTTGATGCTCAGCCTTCACCTGTTGGCAAATCAGACACTTTGTCACGAACTCTAAAATATCTCTTTTCATACCCGGCCACCAATAAAACTTCCTCAAGTCGTTGTACATTTTCGTACTGCCCGGATGTACTGACAAACATCCACTGTGGGCCTCATGCAAAACCTTTCGAATCAACTCCTCATCTTTAGGAACACAAATTCTGTCACGATACATCAGACAACCATTCAAATCCACTCGAAAATCAGAATCACTTTATGATCCGCACTTAGCTATCTTAGCTTGCATCTCACTGTCATTTCTCTGAGCCTCACATATTTGTTGAACAAATAGTGGCTTAGCTCTCAATTCTGCCAAATTAGCACCATCGTCAGACAATGCTAAACTCATGCTCATAACTCTTAGAGCATACAAGGATTTCCTACTCAGGGCATCCGCAACCAAATTCGCTTTTCCCGGGTGGTAGTCAATGACTAACTCATAGTCTTTCAACAACTCAAGCCACCGTCTCTGTCGCAAATTCAGATCCTTCTGATCCATCAAATACTTCAAACTCTTGTGATCCGTAAAGATTTGGCACTTCTCACCATACAAGTAATGTCGCCAAATCTTTAACGCAAAAATAATCGCCGCTAACTCAAAATCATGAGTCGGATAATTCTTCTCGTGCGATTTTAGCTGCCTCAAGGCGTAAGCGACTACCTTACCCTCTTGCATCAACACGCAACCGAGACCATTAAATGACGCATCACTATAAACCACGAACTCCTTCCCCAATTCTGATTGAACCAAAACCGGTGCCTCAGTGAACATTGTTTTCAGTCTCTCAAAGCTCTGTTGACATGTCTCAGTCCATTCAAACTTGACATCTTTATGCAACAACTTCGTCATTGGAGTAGCAATCACGGAGAACCCCTTTACGAAACGTCTGTAATATCTTGCTAATCTCAAGAAACTTCTGATTTCCAATACGTTCCTTGGCGGTTTCCAATCCACAACAGTCGATATCTTACTCCGATCAACTCTGACACCATCACCTGACACAATGTGTCCTAGGAATCCGACCTATCGGAGCCAAAACTCACTCTTGCTAAACTTAGCATACAACTGATTATCTCTCAAAGTTTGCAAGACAATTCTCAAATGCTCTTCGTGATCGTTCTCATCCCGAGAATAGATCAATATATCGTCAATAAAGACAACTACAAACTTGTCCACATACGGTCTAAAAACACGGTTCATCATATCCATAAAAATCCCAGGTGCATTCGTCAAACCAAACAGCATAACCGAAAACTCATAATGGCCATACCTTGTCCGAAATGCAGTTTTCAACACATCTTGCTCTTTCACTGAAATGGTGATAATAACTTGAGACCTCGTGTCTATCTTGGAGAACACTGTAACTCCCTTCAGTTGATCAAAAAGATCATCAATCCTTGGTAAAGGATACTTATTCTTCATCGTCACCTTATTCAGTTGTTTATAGTCTATACACAACCTCATAGACCCATCTTTCTTCTTCACGAATAATACCGGAGCACCCCACGACGAGTAGCTCGGTCTTGCAAAACCCTTATCTGTCAACTCTTGCAACTGAACCTTCAGTTCTTTCAACTCTACCGATTCTATTCTATAAGGAGCAATTGAAATAGGTGCCGTTCCCAGAACCAACTCAATTCCAAACTCAACCTCTCTCACTGGAGGTAATTCGGGTAACTCTTCCAGAAATACATCTGGATACTCACATACCACTGGCACTGTTTCAAATTCTACTCCAACCTCTCGAGTATTCAACACAAAAGCAAGATAGGACTCACATCCTTTTCTCAAACATTTCTCAGCCACTAGGGAAGAAATCATCACTGGTAGACTATCCGATCCACCTGATTCAACCTGAACCACATCTTCACTCTCACATTTCAATTCAATAGACTTACTACCACAGTTCGCTAAGACAATATGGGTAGTCAACCAATCCATGCCTAGGATTAAATCAAACTCATCAAACGGCAACAACATAAGGTTTGTCGAAAAATAATGATTCTCAAACAATAAAGGACAATTCTTACACACTCTGTCCACTAACACATGCTTTCCTAACGGGTTTGACACCTTAACCACTATGTCCGTAGACTCAACGGTCATACTCAAACTAGATGCTAATCTCATGCAAATATAAGAATGAGTAGACCCTGGATCTTGATAAACTAAAATAGTAACATATTTTAATCCCACATTTAGCATACTTTTGGATGATTTATCCCTTGATTTATGTAAAAAGGTGCTCTTAATCCTTTCTTTTCATGTCTCATACTCAAGAAAGCACCCAAGAATAAAAAGAATGAGAAACGGGCTCAAAACAGACCAAAATGGGCCAAAGAAGAAATCGACACGGCCTGGACTAAAGCCCACACGGCCGTGCCTCCTCAAATATACTAGAACACGGCCTGATGTCGATCTACACGGTCGTGCCTCATTAACGGAGTCTAACACGGCCTGGACACGATTCACACGGGCATGTGCCATGGCCGTGCCCCTGCCGTGGAGGAGAGTAATTTCACTCGGAAAAGGATACTTAGGGGCACAGAAACCTATTTCAAAAGCCTATATAAAGACCCTAGGTATAACCTAAAAGGGGGCGGTTAGCTAGGCCAAGGAGCCGAGCCGAAAAGGTCAGATTTGTGGGAAACTCTCAAGGGATAGCCAGTTGATCCATCTCAAGAAGCCGGAATTCTACTCAAGACGGAGGATCTCCTCTTCAATTCCTTCAGGGAGATTCAGGGATTTCTTATGTTTTTTTTATCTTTTCTTCTGAGATGTTTTTCTTTATTATTATGAACTAAACCCCTCAGATACCTGAGGGGGATGAAACCTAGATGAATCTTGTTATTGTTTTCTGAACTATATGATAAATACTTGATTTGTTCTTAATTATGTGTGCTTAATTCTTGTGTTGATATTTCACAGATATTGATTCAAGTATGATGTGCTTAGGTGGTGGAGCAAAAGTCCATGCCTATTCATAGATCTAGCATAATTACAGCGGAGTTGTTCGCGCGCCTAGAGATAGGGTGATGAAGTGTTCCCGGATTAGGGTGAAACCTAATATGGGAATCCATAGATCGAGTTAATGTGATTCTAGGGGTTTTAATTAGAAAGAGATTTCAATTAATCAACCTAGGGTTAGTCGTTATTCGCTTCGAGAGAGGGTCTAATGTACATTAGGGAATCCTACGGATCAAGTCAAGTGAATAAATCGTCTGGTTTAGTGTTAGATAACAAGTGAAGTCTAGGTGGATTCTTCCTAAGGGTATCGTCTTAATCAACTGAGTTTTTCCCAAGTATTTCCCCAATTCATTCTTTTTGTCTTTGCGTCTTTAGCTTAGTAATTAGTTAATTTAGATTAATATACAAATTCACTTATTTTAGGCTAAATAATAGAAAGAAAGTTAGTACTAGTACTTTTAGTTCCTTTGGGTTCGACAATCCGGTCTTGCCTAAGCTATACTACTGTTCGATAGGTGCACTTGCCTCAATCGTTGCCATAGTTAGTTTCCTGGTTCGATCATTCTCATTATAAATTTTAAAACTCTAACTTCACAGCTATCAAGTTTTTGGCGCCGTTGCCGGGGAACTAAAATATTAAGAAAGCTCTATTTTTATTACTTTAGCCATTATTTTTTTTATTTTTTGCAATTTATTTTTATTTTTATTTTTATTATTATTATTTTTTTTACTTTGCTAATTTTTCCTCTATTTTGCTTTTGGCAGATAATTTTAGTCTATAGAGAAGATGGCACTGAATAATTATCAGTGGTAAGTGATGAGGACAAGGCCAGCCGAAGCAGCCAGTGTCTTCAACCTCGACGTACACCCAATAATGCAATATGACTCAAATCTAGGAGGCGTGGTGAATCCTGAGTACCCACCCTACGGATATGGCATGGAGAACAAACAAGTCCACTATATGGGTAACTATTCTAGACCTCAAAATAAATTTTATGATAACATTTATAATGCAAGTTGGAGGTACCATCCCAATTTCTCGTGGGATGATCAAAGTAGCCAAAGACCGGAACTTCCTCCAAACTTTCAACAACCACCTCACCAACAGGAAGAGGAGTCGAACCTTGAAGAGATGCTGACAAAATTCATGGCAGCTACAGATAACCGTCTCCAAAAAATTGAGACAACACTTAATGACCAACAAGCATCGATCAAAGGGATCAAGAACCGAGTTGGGGAACTTACTGAGTCAGTTGGGGAACTTACTAAGTCAGTTATACAACTTGCTAAGCTGATCTCAGAACTACCACAAGGAAGCTTGCCAAGCAATACTGAAACAAACCCGAGAGAGCAAAATCAAGCCATTTACGATAGTGAAGGGTTAGACGAACCAAAACCCAAGGGAAGAACCTGTGGTAAGTGAAGGTAAGGTTGAAGTGTGCCATGATATACCAAAACCGGCAATTATAGAGTACCAACCTCATGTGCCATATCCCGATGCAATAAAGAAATACAACAGAGAGGAAGAATTCGATGAATTTACACTTTGTGTAGACGACGAAACAATCACTCTTCAAGCTCTTGACTAAGCTAGGACATCGAGTAATAAAGGTACGAACGTTAATTATATTGATAACCATTTGGTTCAACCTTCTTTACAGGAAGCATCACGAAGTCACCTAGCTGAGCTAGATCTTAGACCTCGTACCCATAAGAAATAATTCATGAAGAACTAAGGCTTCAGGTCGATGAACTAGATGATTGGAAGACACACTTTAAAGAGAAACTAGGAATACACGAAGTGAAACCAAAGGAAACCCCAGACGAGCTGATAGGAACAACAAATCACTTCAAAATAGGGGATCAAGTATTGTTGAATAAGGAAGACCCTCGAATCACCAATTTAGACCTCAAGACAAATGAAGAAATCACTTTTGAGGTACTTAATGTCTTCCTATACGGCACAGCCGAGGTAAGCAATCCTAAATTCAACACTTTTGAGGAAAACATTACTCGACTTAAACTATATATCCATAACCGAATTGATCGCATGCGAAAGGATTTTCACCTCCTCAAACCACCATGACCATACAAATGAGAGGTAAAGTCTAGCTTAAGACTATAAACGAGCGCTTCTCGGGAGGCAACCCGAGCACTAACCCCATTAATTTTTACATTTTTTTATTTTTACTTTTATTTTTCCTTTTAGCACCTAACCATAAACTAACCAAGGTACAGACTTCCATACCACACGGCCTTGCACACAGCCGTGGCCGTGTGGCCATCACAGGAAGGTACAAGGGCGGGGGCAACCACCAGATCCATAATCTCTATTTAGACCCCCCTTCTTCCTTTTTCTTGTTCAGTTGTCTTTCTTCTTTCATTTTCCATTATTTACTTTTATTCTTATTTTTATTTACTTCTATTTTTATTTTTATTTTTATTTTTATTCTTATTTTCTTTATTATTTTCTTCTTATTCTTCATACCATTTAGATTTAGCTTAGGATACAATAAAATCAGACCGGCTACCTTAAGGATTCAAGTTCAAACGGTTCGAGGCGCTTCCCCATGTTTACCTCCAATCCTATCCGATTTCTTTTCATTAACTTCATCCAAAATTCAGGAAGTTTCACTTACATCCACATCTTATGATTTTATGATTTATTTTGCTATTATCTATCTTTGTACATTGAGGGCAATGTACATCTTAAGTGTGGGGGGTGAACAACCTAAAAAGGTGCCCAATTTTTTTCATTATTCTCAAATTCCTGAAATTAGGTGCCAAACTTTCTGCATTATTCTCAAATCCCTAAATTTTGTCTTGTTTTTAAGTAATTTCCTCATATTACTAATTAGGATGAAATTTCCATGATTTATGATTTTTATTGATGTGTTTTAAATTAAGTCATTGATAATTGTGCATTGATAATTAAATTCTAAGAATACTAGAGAATCAAGCATGATAAGTCTATTTTTTAGAAATTAAAAATTTTCTAGGTTGTCTACCTGAATTTGAATATTACTTTGAAGTTTGAAATTTACGAGGTTGATATCAAAATACCCATAATTTTTGTGAGTTTTTGAGCCTTATAGAGCATATATTCTTTTTCATGCTCACCTTATTGATTATGAGTGTGTCAACATTGACTTGTTATTCTAGAACTTGCCTTGTTTATACATATCGAGACCACTCCTATGATTTGATATACAGAGATGATTAAGGCACCTAGGTTTTAACCCACTAACTCCATTAAAAGCCTACCTTCACAATTAACCCCTAGTGAACCCCTTTGATCCTAAGAAGCCTTTTTATTGACTCACTCGCTAATTTTAACCCAGAAACCCTTTATTTTTGTTATCACTATTCCTTTTGACTACCCTTATATCGAGATTTGATTTGATTAATAGCCTAAATATGTTTTTATTTTAGTAATTTATCCTTTGTTATGTATTTATGATTTGTTCTTAAAAAAGAAAAATCGAAGTATATTCGTTATTCATTACTAGTTTTGTGATTAAATGAGCTTATATGTTTCAATTCCAAATATTGAAGAAGAAGCTCATATTATTAGTATTATTAGCTTTCATTTAGTTCATTATTCTGGTAAGGTATTTTATCAATTCAATCTCGACTCTAACCTTCTAATTCAGCCTCTATCCACACCTTAACCCTAGCCCCGTTACAACCCTGAAAAAGACCTTTTGATTTGTGCATCATCTCATATTATAGTGGTGGAGATTTGATTTTCAGGCAAGCCTATGGGATTAAATTTTCATGTTCGACTTTTGAGTGCTTTTTCCTGAACCTTAAACACTTTGAGTGATTTGAGTGAATCTCTAGTGAGGATGTCAATCCTTGTCGGTTTTGAATTAAAGGTAATTATTTAGATAAGGGGAGACGCCTATATTTTCGAGCTACAAATCTATAACTTAGATTGTTTGAATCCTTAGAACTCTCTGAATTGAATTATCCATGTATAAATTATCTATGAATTATGATGAAACATTGTTGATAGGAATTATGAATTATAGAAAGTTCGTTTTAATTGTAAGTTGAGAATTTTGCTTGAGGACAAGCAAAAGCTTAAATGTGGGGGTATTTGATAAACCGAAATAGTAACATATTTTAATCCCACATTTAGCATACTTTTGGATGATTTATCCCTTGATTTATGTAAAAGGTGCTCTTAATCTTTCTTTTCATGTCTTATACTCGTGAAAGCACCCAAGAATAAAAAGAACGAGAAACGGGCTCAAAACGGACCAAAATGGGCCAAAGAAGAAATCGACATGGCACGGACTAAAGCCCCACACACCGTGCCTCCTCAAATATACTAGAACACACCTGATGTCAATCTACACTACGTGCCTCATTAACTGAGTCCAACACGGCTGGCCACGATTCACACAGGCGTGTGCCATGGCCGTGCCCTGCCGTGGAGGAGAGTAATTTCACTCGGAAAAGGATACTTAGGGGCAAAGAAACCTATTTTAAAAGCCTATATAAAGACCCTAGGTATAACCTAAAAGGGGGCGGTTAGCTAGGCCAAGGAGCCGAGCCGAAAAGGTCAGATTTGTGGGAAACTCTCAAGGGATAGCCAGTTGATCCATCTCAAGAAGCCAGAATTCTACTCAAGACGAAGGATCTCCTCTTCAATTCCTTCAAGGAGTTTTAGGGATTTCTTATGTTTTGTTTTATCTTTTCTTCTGAGATGTTTTTCTTTATTATTATGAACTAAACCCCTCAGATAACTGAGGGGGATGAAACCTAGATGAATCTTGTTATTGTTTTCTGAACTATATGATAAATACTTGATTTGTTCTTAATTATGTGTGCCTAATTCTTGTGTTGATATTTCATGGATATTGATTCAAGTATGATGTGCTTAGGTGGTGGAGCAAAAGTCCCTGCCTATTCATAGATCTAGCATAATTACAGCGGTGTTGTCCGCGCGCCTAGAGATAGGGTGACGAAGCGTTGCCAGATTAGGGTGAAACCTAATATGGGAATCCATAGATCGAGTTAATGTGATTCTAGCGGTTTTAGTTAGAAGGAGATTTCAATTAATCAACCTAGGGTTAGTCGTTATTCGCTTCGAAAGAGGGTCTAATGTACATTAGGGAATCCTACGGATCAAGTCAAGTGAATAAATCGTCTGGTTTAGTGTTAGATAACAAGTGAAGTCTAGGTGGATTCTTCCTAAGGGTATCGTCTTAATCAACTTAGTTTTTCCCAAGTATTTCCCTAATTCATTCTTTTTGTTTTTGCGTCTTTAGCTTAGTAATTAGTTAATTTATATTTAATAAACAACTTCACTTATTTTAGGCTAAATAATAGAAAGAAAGTTATTATTAGTACTTTTAGTTCCTTTGGGTTCGACAATCCGGTCTTACCTAAGCTATACTACTGTTCGATAGGTGCACTTGCCTTAATCGTTGTCATAGTTAGTTTCCAGGTTCGATCATTCTCATTATAAATTTTAAAACTCTGACTTCACAGCGATCAGATCTATTAAAGCAATAACAAAGGTGTCAAAGAGAAAAAAAGTACCCGTTATCACATCAAGGGAGGATGCTTCTTCGCGAGCGCGAAAAGCATACGTCCTTGCAGGTGCCCGACCCTTCGATCTCATAGCAGAGTCTCTGGACGCACCCCTACCACTATTCCCACCTCTAGGGTTTCTTGGTGGTCTACCCTTTACAGACACATCACTAGGTCTCATCTCTTGCTTCTCTTCCTTAACATCCCTCTCGAGGCAGTTCCGGATAAAGTGGTTAGGGGAACCACACTTATAACATTTCCGACTATTTCCCCAACACTCTCCGGTATGATATCTACCACAACTTGGACACTCTGGTTTGCTCTTCGTATTGCCCACACTTTCAATCGAGGGGGCTTGGACTCTCGAACCCGAGCGAGTATTGCCTAAGTCTCGATGCGAATAACCCACTGGTGCCGTCGTCCGAGGATTCACTTCCTTGGATCTTTTTGACTGGGCTTGGTATGACTTGCCCATCGGCCTCTTTCTAGCATCTCGGGCTTCACTCACAGCCCTCCTCTTTTCTGAACTCAACTCTTCGGCCTTGCTTGCCCTTTCAACTAACACCACAAACTCTTTCAACTCCAAAATACCAACTAGGAGTTTGATGTCCTCATTCAGCCCATCTTCGAACCTCTTACACAAGATGGTCTCAGTCGATACACATTCTTGAGTGTATTTGCTAAGCCTAACAAACTCACGCTCATACTCTGCTACTGACATCCTTCCTTGCTTCAACTCAAAGAATTCCTTCCTTTTGCGATCAGTAAATCGCTGGCTTATATACTTCTTCCGGAACTCTTCCAGAAAGAAGTCCCACGTCACTCGCTCTCTCGGGACTACCAACGTTATTATTTTCCACCAATGGTATGCCGAATCTCTCAGCAAGGATATGGCACACTTCAAGCTCTCCTCAGGCGTACATGAGAGTTCATCGAAAACCCTCATCAAGTTCTCTAACCAGAACTCTGCTGACACACCCCAAACTCGGCCCACGAGCCTTGACCGGATCTGGTATGTTCCTCAAGTAAAACGGTTCAAAACTTTTTGAGCACTTTAGAAAAATTCGGTTGGTTTTGAAAGAAAATTTTTAATTTGTGTTAGGCTCGAGTTGAAATCAAGTTTATCTATTTGAAATCTAGGTTTTGTAAAACTATATTACTCCATTTCAAAATTTTTCCTAAATAAAAAAAAAATTCATTCACGTTTAGGCGTCAAAACATCTAACGTTTTTTTTTTTTTAGAAAAATTCATTTGAGTTCAATTAAATAAAATCGTATCAAAATAAAATAACTTAAAGACATGCATCAACAGTTTAATATCAGTGGCCTTATTACAAACGAAAACAATACCCAAAATAACTCCAAAAATATAAAATATAAAAGTCCCAAAATTAAATAAAACTTCAAGCTGAGCATGGCCACCACTAAACTCCGCCGACTCGGTCCATCACTGATCGTCACACTGAAAGAAAATGTTCCACAACCGGGGTGAGTCAAACAGACTCAATGTGTAACCAACACTAGACCTCAATAATTCGGGCATATCATATTAATTCATAAATATATATAACCAGATAAAAGTAATGATGCAAACCCGAACCCAATCCTAGATACCATCCGCTACACATCACCCGTACCAACCTGCACACCGTGGGGACTACTAAGTCAACCCTCCATCCGCTACACATCATCGAAGGCAGTCGCTGCAGACGACATGCTCATCGCCCTTATAAATTCGTGGCATAGCCACCAGATAATTATTATGTGACCGAAGTCACCACATTCAGATAATGTGACCGAGGTCACCACATTCACTTCCCTTTCATAATCACCCATATGCCCATGTCATACATATCATGCAAAAATCATGCCTTATTTCACATTCTTATCATGTTCACATATGCCATATCAGTTCATTTCATACTCATAGTAGGAGTAGGAAAACGTACCTGGGTACTTTGTACCATTGCATGGTACTTTAGCCACATTCACATTATTATAAGCATACATATTAATTTAAGCCGTAATCTAATAGAGTTTAGTGTGGGGTACACACCTGATAATGTTGATTACGATACTACCGATACCAACGCTCTCGCTAGCAAAAATTAACAATGAAATGCTTATCCCTATGAAACCGCCCCTAAAAGATCATAATCAAAATCGATCAACCTTAATAGACAAAATGGCCTTTGGGTAGAATATTAAAACCTCCTTACCTTGATTGTCTAGATCCCAAAAATATCACTTGTCCTTGTAGATGTCGAAATCCCTACATGATCTATGTTAGATTCGATTTCTAACATAATGAACAAAATACATGGCCTTGGCCTAAGATTACACTTGCTTACCTTGGATATTTATATCTCGAATGATCTCCCCTAAACGCGTCGGCTATAAAAGAATCCAAAAAAATCCCCCTTCAAAGCCCTATCGATTTCACCCTTGCTAGGAAACACAGAGATATTCGACTACTTGGAGAGTGATGGACTTTGAAGGAAAAATAGATGAAGAAATTGGCTAGATGGTGATGTGCTTGGCTTTGACGAATCGTGAAAAGAAGAAGTGAAGGAAAAGAGAGTTACGGCTATGGTGTTTTGGTTTTAGGGATTTGCGAAAAGAAAGAAAAGAGAGAATGATGGCTATAAGTTTGGCCAAGGTTAACCAAAAGAGAAAGAAAGTTGATCACCAAAGAATTTTGGCCTAGACAAGGTAAATGAGAAGAGAAAAGGAGAAAAGAAAGGGATGAAAAATAATGACCTTAGTGCTATGGTGATTTCGGCATGAGGGAAAAGAAACTTGAGAGAATAGGCAAATTAAACCAAAATGGTCAAAATGGAATGGCCAATAGAAAAGAGAGAAAAAAATAAAAGATGCTTACCTAATGCTAAAAATGCATTCGGCTAGGAAAGGAAGGTGAAGAGAAAGAAAATATTTGCTTTAGAGAAAACACAAAATAACCCAATTGTCAAAATGACCAACTAGCTACCGATCTACCAAAACCTTCAACAAAATTCGGTCACCCCTAGGCCCCAAAATCGTCCAAATACATGGACTCCAAAGTCAAAATTTTTCCACACAAAACTTTCCATAGCAAATCACCTTACATTATGCCTTGTGTTCCCTCATCATTCCTTAATCAAAATGATTCCTTTCCCCAAATTCAAGCTTACCTAAATTATTAATCATCTTGCCATAAAAATTTAAAGTCCAACTTACCAAATATAAAGCTTGACCGACACTTGATGTAAAGATGCAGAAAAAATAAAGTCTCCAAAATGCACTCTATGTTATTCGAACCACTCCCCTCAAGCAACCATTCATGCGTCATTTCCACCATGCCACTAACTCCTCATGTGCTAATTTTAGGCACTTAAATTAACTTAAGCATCATAATCACTTGATCCACTTCACTAAATTCTTCATACTAACAATTATTCTAGCTTCGAATAATTCTAAGCCTTCACAAGATTATATTAGGCACACAATAAAATCATATCCAAGCTATCAGAAGCAACAAGATGATACTCAAATTTTAGGATGTTACAACTCTACCCTCCTAAAAAAAAAATTCGTCCTCGAAATTACCTGGCTAGAACAAATGAGGGTATTGTTGTTGCATTGCCTCTTTCGACTCCCACGAAGCCTCTTCCGATCCATGATTACGCCATAATACTTTGACCAGAGGAACTGATTTCCTCCGTAACACTTTCACATCCTGTTCCAGAATCTGAATCGGTTCTTCCTTGTAGGACAAATCTGGTCGTAGTTCCACTTCCTCAACTGATACTACATGAGATGGATCCGACCGGTAACATCGTAGCATCGAAACATGGAACACATCGTGCAGCGCTTCAACTCAAGGCAACTCTAAGCGATATGCCCTCTGGTCCAACCCGCTTCAAAACCCGATAAGGTCCTATAAACCTGGGACTTAACTTTCCCTTGCGACCAAATCTCATCACCTTCTTCCAAGGTGAAACCTTTAGGAACACTTGATCCCCCACAGCAAATTCTATATCCTTTCGCTTAAGGTCTGCGTACGACTTTTGCCTGTCAGATGCCTCCTTTAACCGAGCCCGAATTACCTTAACCTTTTCTTCGAATTCAGCCACCATCTCAGGACCCAAAACTTGACGTTCCCCCAATTCTGTCCAACACGTAGGAGTGCGACACTTCCGTCCATATAGTGCTTCGTACGGTGCCATCCGAATACTCACTTGGTAACTGTTGTTGTAAGCAAATTTCGCTAAAGGCAAAAATTCTTCCCAGCTTCCTCTGAAGTCTATCACACAGCCCCTCAACATATCCTCTAACACTTGGATTACTCGCTCAGACTGGCCGTCCGACTATGGATGAAATGCCGTAGTGAAATCCAATTTAGTGCCTAACGCCTGATGTAGCGCTTTCCAAAACCGAGAAGTAAACCTTGGGTCCCTATCCGAAATGATAGATACCGGCACTCTATGCAACCTTACAATTTCCGCCACATATAATTTTGCCAAACGCAAGGAATTATCGACTCTTTACAGGAATAAAATGTGCGGACTTGGTCAAATGGTCCACTATTACCCATACCGAGTCCTTCTTGGTAGGCGAGGGGAAGCCCACTAACGAAGTCCATGGTAATTCTCTCCCACTTCCCCTTGTGGAATCTTGATTGGCTGAAGTAACCCTGACGGAACCTGATGTTCAGCCTTAACTTGTTGACATGTCAAACACTTGCCAACAAATTCTGTAACTTCCCGTTTTAGACCAGGCCACCAAAACTGTTCCCTTAGGTCTCTGTACAACTTAGTCCCTCCGGGATGCATAGCATAAGGGCTACTATGCGACTCCCAAAGAATCTTCTGCCTAAGCTCCTCACTCTTCGGCATACAGACCTTTCCCTTGAAACATAATATTCCATCACCGGACATACTGTAATTCTCTAGACCACCATTCTGCACTTTCCGCATCTTAGCACTTAAATCTTCATTTGCCAACTGACCCTCTTCTACCTCATTTAACCATGTCGGCTTGACTTGCAACTCTGCTAGCAGACTTCCATCGTCATACAAACTTAGATGTGCAAACATCGCCCTTAGATCTGACACCACTTTTCAACTTAGGGCATCCGCCACTACATTCGCCTTGCCCGGGTGATACTCTATGGAACAATCATAGTCCTTCAGTAACTCCACCCACCTTCGTTGTCTCAAGTTCAACTCCTTCTGAGTCGACAGGTACTTAAGGCTCTTATGGTCAGTGTAGATCACTGACTTTTCTCCATAGAGATAGTGCCTCCATACTTTAAGAGCAAAGACCACTGCCGCCAATTCCAAGTCATGTGTCGGATAGTTAACCTCATGAGGCCTCAATTGCCGAGACGCATAAGCAACTACCTTTCCATCTTGCATTAACACGCATCCCAATCCTGTATGAGAAGCGTCACAATACACCACAAAATCCTTCCCTGCCTCAGGCTGAATCAAAACTGGAGCTTCAGTCAACACTTCCTTAAGCTTCTCAAAGCTCTTTTGTTGCTTATCCGTCCATACGAAAGGTACTTCCTTCCTTAGCAACTTTGTCAAAGGTGCGGTGATCGATGAGAACCCTTCTACAAACCTTCTGTAGTAGCCTGCCAATCCCAAGAAGCTACGAATCTCAGCCACAGACTTAGGAGGTTTCTAATCTAGCACTGCTTCAATCTTCCTAAGATCCACCTTTATTCCTTCAGCAGACACCACATGTCCTAAGAATGCAACTTCCTTAAGCCAAAATTCACACTTGCTGAATTTGGCATAGAGCTGTTTCTCCCTCAACACTTGCAACACAACTCGGAGATGCTCATCATGTTCCTCCTCCGTCTTGGAATACACTAGGATGTCGTCGATGAACACAACGACGAACCGATCCAAGTAGGACTGAAAAACCCGGTTCATCATATCCATGAACGCGGCTGGGGCGTTCGTCAACCCAAACGGCATTACTAAGAACTCGTAGTGCCCATATCTTGTTCGAAAACCCGTCTTATGGATATCTGCCTCCTTCACCTTAAGCTAATGATATCCTGACCGTAGATCTATCTTCGAAAATACTGCTGCCCCCTTCAGCTGATCGAACAAGTCATCTATCCTTGGCAAAGGATACTTGTTCTTAATGGTCAGCTTATTCAACTGACGATAATCTATGCACATACGCATAGTTCCGTCCTTCTTCTTCACAAACAGGACCGGTGCTCTCCACGGAGACACACTAGGTCGAATAAATCCACGATCAAGCAACTCCTGAATCCGAGCCTTGAGCTCAACCAACTCCTTTGGTGCCATTCGATAAGGGGCAATTGACACGAGGAGGCATTTCTGGTAGCAAGTCAATTCCGAATTCCACTTCCCTATCCGGGGTATTCGGGTAATTCCTCAGGAAACACATCTTCAAAATCCCTTACAGTTCTAACTCCACTAACACCTTCTTCCTTTGCATCCAATGCACTAATGAAAGTCAAGAAAGCCTTGCACCCTTTCTAAACCATCTTCACACCTTAAGTCTTTGAAACTACATTAGACAAGTAGTTTCTCCTTTCTCCTATCATGACTATCACTTCGTCCTCTGGGGTCCTTAACTCCATTCGCCATTTGCACATCCAACACGGCCCGATGTTCCACTAGCCAATCCATACCAAGTATAAGATTGAATTCCCAAGGGTAGTTCCATTAAGTCACAGGAAAGTTCACTCCCTGAATCTCGAGAGGTACACTCAGAAAGATTTTATTCACCACTACTGATTTGGCCTAGAGGGCTTACTACGATCATCTCCCTATCGAGAAAGTTCGGAGGCTATGTCTAGAGTTTCAACTACTCTACATGCAACATAAGAATGGGTCGAGCCCACATCAATCGAGCAACATAAGGTTTACCAAAAATAAAGAACGCACCGGTTATAACGTCCGTGCGTTTCCATCCTCCCGCCGATGAACCGCGTATACTAGACCCGGTTGTCTTGCCTCAGTATTACTCACACCTTGGCCCGGTGTTCCTCGTCCTCTGCCAGCACCGTTACCTCTACCATTTGGACCACGACCTCGCTGAGGTCTTGTCCACCTCCTCTACTTTGATTAATATTACGGCCCATTGGGCGGCTCCGTCTATCTTAATGGGACAGATCCTTAATCATATGGTCCTTAGACCCGCACTTAAAGCATCCGCCCGTCTTCTTCCAACACTCTCCTAAATGCATCTTCCCACACTAATAACATGTACGATACTGCCCTCCTGTACCAGCTTGCTGACCACGCGAGCCCTCAGCTCTAGGCCTCTTTTGAACATTTTCGACAATGCGGCGATCCAAAACCTCTTTTACGCTTATTTGGATCCGGAAGTACGCGCCTTACAGTGTTCTTGATTCCTTCGGCCACCTTAGCCTTCTCTACCAACGCGGCAAACTCACGTTCTTGATGTGGGGCTATCAGTAACCTCAGATCATCCCTTAGTCCGTCTTCAAACCGGACACACCGTTCATGCTCTGTAGCCACCACTCCTCGAGCATACCGGCTCAACCTCAGGAATTCAGCTTCGTACTCCGCCACGGACTTGTTCCCTTGAACCAGCCCTAGAAAAGCCTTTCTCTGTTCATCAGTATAACGTGTGCCGACATACTTTTTCTGATACGTCGCCTTCACGTACTCCCAGGTCAGATCCTCAGCTGTGGCGCCATCCCGAACTGTTAACCACCACTGATATGCCTCATCGCGTAATAGCGCCACCATTCCTTTCAACTTCTCCTCAGGGGTCAAGTCGAGCTCATCCATAATTCGCTCTATGGCCTCCAACCAATACTCAGCTGTACTGGGTGCCACACCAGATACGCCACGGAATACCTCAGCTCTGTTGGCTCGGAGTCGCTCGGGTACAGACTTCCGAGTTCCCATATTTCCACCTGCTCCAGCCACCATTTCCGAACTTCGTAGCGACCTCACGATCAGCGTCATCCCCGTCGATCTTCTTTGTTCCGCACCAACAACAGGCGGTGGTGGTGGCGGTGGTACCTCATTTTCAGAACCTTGACCCGACCTAACGGGTTCCAACACGGTCATTCGGCCTCGATGCATCCTCGTACGTTACGACCACGTCCCCTAGAGCTCATTTCTACTATCGTGCTTTAATCTGATTAAGAAATTTTATGAATTAGTCCTTGTTTCACTGATTATTCGCAAAGAATTTTTTTTTTTTTGAATAGAAGTTCAATAGTGGTTCTTTCGATCAATCAAAGTTTCAAGTCTTCTATCCTTATTCAAAGGAACACATTCATTCAATATTCCTACCACACACATTCATTATTCAAACCTTTTCAGTCTATTCCTATCCCAGGGGTATTTTCGTCATTTGTCCTACAGGGTATTTTGGTAATAAACCGAGGTCAAATTGAAAATCTTAATAAATTAAGGGTATTTTCTAAAATTTGCAAAACTTGGAGTTCTTTTTGAGAATTTTTTTTCCAAATCGGTGTTGTTGCAGGAATTTTGAAAATCGGGGGTCATTTTGGTAATTTTGTAAAATAAGGGTAATTTCGTAAAATTTCCAAATTGAAGTATTTTAATATTTTGCAAAAATAGAGTTTTTGAACATTTTATAAAGTAAGGAAATTTTAATGAAACTGTGAGTAGTATGGACATTTTATAAACTAAGGGCATTTTTGTAATTTTATAGCCAAGGGTATTTTAGTAATTTGTAAATCGGAAATATTTTGGAAAAATTTTCAAGCTAAATTCTGCTACCATTTAAAAGGGTAATTTGGTGATTTAAAACTGAAGTTTTGAGTTTAGCCTATGACTGAGTCCTCTTGGTTAGGGTGAACAGAAGCTACGCACTGTAGGATTCAGCGAAGATGAGGTGAGTCACGAGGACCGCTTAAGTACCAAGCTCTTAGGATCCAATCCTAGACATGCGCACAAAGGTTGCCACACCTAACTCGGCGACTTAGTTCACGGGTTTGTTTAATTAGGCACTTAAGTCTTATGTGATTGTTGGGGTAAACTAGCCCTAGGGTTTAAGTACCTATCATGCTATTCTACGTTCCATTTCTACCCTTCTACAGTTCATGCTATAAATCACCCAAATGAAATAGAGGTACTTACAGTGGACTTGAATTCGGAGACTTGGGTGCCATGCCTAAAAACCTGCTCTTTTCAGAAAAGTTTTTCTCAAGACTTGTTTGGGCCTTATTTTAAAAACATTGTGAGGTTTATACCCAAGGCCGAGAGTTTAAACCTTGCTCGATATATTAAAATGAAACACCCCAAACCCGGCCCACGAGCCTTGACCGGATCTGGTATGTTCCTCAAGTAAAACGGTTCAAAACTTTTTGATCACTTTAGAAAAATTCGGTTGGTTTTGAAAGAAAATTTTTAATTTGTGTTAGGCTCGAGTTGAAATCAAGTTTATCTATTTGAAATCTAGGTTTTGTAAAACTATATTACTCCATTTCAAAATTTGTCTTAAATAAAAAAAAATTTCATTCACGTTTAGGTGTCAAAACATCTAACGTTTTTTTTTTATTTTTAGGAAAAATTTATTTGAGTTCAATTAAATAAAATCGTATCAAAATAAAATAACTTAAAGACATGCATCAACAGTTTAATATCAGTGGCCTTATTACAAACGAAAACAATACCCAAAATAACTCCAAAAATATAAAATATAAAATTCCCAAAATTAAATAAAACTTCAAAGTGAGCATGGCGCCACTAAACTCCCATGACCTTTGTCCATCACCGATCGTCACTGAAAGAAAATGTTCCCCAACGGGTGAGTCAACAGACTCAATGTGTAACCAACACTAGACCTCAATAATTCGGGCATATCATATTAATTCATAAATATATATAACAGATAAAAGTAGTGATGTAAACCCGAACCCAATCCTAGATACCATCCGCTACACATCACCCGTACCAACTTGCACACTGTGGGGACTACTAAGTCAACCCTCCATCCGCTACACATCATCGGCGAGCGATCATTGCAGACGACATGCTCATCGCCCTTATAAATTCGTGGCATAGCCACCGGATAATTATTATGTGACCGAAGTCACCACATTGAGATAATGTGACCGAGGTCACCACATTCACTTCCCCTTTCATAATCACCCATATGCCCATGTCATACATATCATGCAAAAATCATGCCTTATTTCACATTCTTATCATGTTCACATATGCCATATCAGTTCATTTCATACTCATAGTAGGAGTAGGAAAACGTACCTGGGTACTTTGTACCATTGCATGGTACTTTAGCCACATTCACATTATTATAAGCATACATATTAATTTAAGCCGTAATCTAATAGAGTTTAGTGTGGGGTACACACCTGATAATGTTGATTACGATACTACCGATACCAACGCTCTCGCTAGCAAAAATTAACAATGAAATGCTTATCCCTATGAAACTGCCCCTAAAAGATCATAATCAAAATCGGTCAACCTTAATAGACAAAATGGCCTTTGGCCGAATATTAAAACCTCCTTACCTTGATTGTCTAGATCCCAAAAATATCACTTGTCCTTGTAGATGTCGAAATCCCTACATGATCTATGTTAGATTCGATTTCTAACATAATGAACCAAAATACATGGCCTTCGGCCTAAGATTACACTTGCTTACCTTGGATATTTATATCTCAAATGATCTCCCCCTAAACGTCGGCTATAAAAGAATCCCAAAAAAATCCCCCCTTCAAAGCCCTATCGATGTCACCCTTGCTAGGAAACACAGAGATATTTGACTACTTGGAGAGTCATGGACTTTGAAGGAAAAATAGATGAAGAAATCGGCTAGATGGTGATGTGCTTCGGCTTTGACAAATCGTGAAAAGAAGAAGTGAAGGAATAGAGAGTTACGGCTATGGTGTTTTGGTTTTAGGGGATTTGCAAAAAGAAAGAAAAGAGAGAATGATGGCTATAAGTTTCGGCCAAGGTTAACCAAAAGAGAAAGAAAGTTGATCACCAAAGAATTTCGGCCTAGACAAGGTAAATGAGAAGAGAAAAGGAGAAAAGAAAGGGATGAAAAATAATTACCTTAGTGCTATGGTGATTTCGGCAATAGGGGAAAAGAAACTTGAGAGAATAGGCAAATTAAACCCAAATGGTCAAAATGGAATGGCCAATAGAAAAGAGAGAAAAAAAAATAAAAGATGCTTACCTAATGCTAAAAATGCATTCGGCTAGGAGAGGGAAGGTGAAGAGAAAGAAAATATTTGCTTTAGAGAAAACACAAAATAACCCAATTGTCAAAATGACCAACTAGCTACCGATCTACCAAAACCTTCAACAAAATTCGGTCAACCCCCCTAGGCCCCAAAATCGTCCAAATACATGGACTCCAAAGTCAAAATTTTTCCACACAAAACTTTCCATAGCAAATCACCTTACATTATGCCTTGTGTTCCCTCATCATTCCTTAATCAAAATGATTCCTTTCCCCAAATTCAAGCTTACCTAAATTATTAATCATCTTGCCATAAAAATTTAAAGTCCAACTTACCAAATATAAAGCTTGACCGACACTTGATGTAAAGATGCAGAAAAAATAAAGTCTCCAAAATGCACTCCATGTTATTCGAACCACTCCCCTCAAGCAACCATTCATGCGCCATTTCCACCATGCCACTAACTCCTCATGTGCTAATTTTAGGCACTTAAATTAACTTAAGCATCATAATCACTTGATCCACTTCACTAAATTCTTCATACTAACAATTATTCTAGCTTCGAATAATTCTAAGCCTTCACAAGATTATATTAGGCACACAATAAAATCATATCCAAGCTATCACAAGCAACAAGATGATACTCAAATTTTAGGATGTTACATCTGCCCTCTCTGGGTCATCATCTACCTTAGCTCTAAACTCCTCAGCCCCGTGTTTCCTAATCTTATCCACCGGGGGTTTCGATATCCTCACTACATCCATACCTTGAGCAGCCACTAGATTTGGCTGAGGTATAGGAGGAGGTGGAGGAGGTTGAGCATTAGGGTTCGCTCGAACATAGTCCGAGTACCAATTTCTCATCATCTGGAGAAAGGCTTCCCGTGCCTCTTCCCCTTGATCCCTAACATCGAGTCCACTTTGAATAGGCACGGTTCCTTGTGCAGGAGCCGACGCATTACTAGTTTGTTTATCATCGCGATCAATGGATCGAATCCATATACTATATAAAACAAGATTTAAAAATCATCGAAACCACCACACTATCATTGTACACTTATGGCATGTATAGCTAGACTCTTACACCCGCTATGGTAGTCCTAGAACCGACTAAACCATAGCTCTAATACCACTAAATGTAACACCCCTTACCTGGGTTCTACGCCAGAACCGGCCTGAGGCGTTACCGAACTCAAACCACTTGATCGCCACTTATGCTCGTCGTAAATACTCTCTGAAGTCATCTCAACAACCTTATTCTTGACTTACGAGGCCTCACTCATACACACGAGGGCTCTCGAGACTAAACCGAAACTTTTTCCAATCCTAAAAATTTTCTCTTTTGAGCAGGGCTCTGCGCGGTGGGTAAGGTACAACACGCTCGTGTGAAGTCACACACGCCCATGTTCCCAAATCGTGCTTAAAAACCCAGCATTCTGCCAATGCCCCACGGCCAAGGCACACACCCGTGCTTACCACCCGTGGTGCACACTGACTACCTTAACACGGCCTAGAGTCTAGACACACGCGCGCGTGTAGCAGCCCGTGGCCAACAGCGATTAATCCCACACGCCCTAGGCACACGCCGTGTGACTAGTCCGTGGTCTATTCTGACTTCAAATACTAACATGCAAGGGACACACGGCTGAGTCACACGCCCGTGCCTAGACACACATCCGTGTGTCTATCCACATGGACAAGAACAAAGCTATGTGCCAAGTTCTTTTCAGCCCTCTAGCATACACAACATATACTCATCTAACACAATCATAATCAACTCAAATTGAATTGCAATCTCACATAGACAACTATAACTTTTCATAAAACATAAAATAGCCAACAATTGTGGCATTATACAAAATAAGCTATCCATCTAAAGGCCAACACATCTTAGCCATTTACAACAAAATTCACTAACTTGTCTAGCCCCTATTCATGCCATACACAAAACATTGAGTCTCATGTGCGAGTGTCTTTGATAGTGTGGGCGATCTTCCAATTGATCCTCGTATCTCGGTTCAACACTTTTACTCTATAAGACAAGGGAAAGAAAATGAGTAAGCTTTGAGCTTAGTAAGTTTACACATAAACAATTAAGCATCATAGTATAAGCTAAACAACAATTAGCATTATACTACCAAAAGTAATGAACAACTATGCTTAGTCTTTCTAACCCTTACCACATTTCCAACACATCATGAGTCACATACTCATAACCATAGAAATGCACCCCTGCATTCAATGTCACATTTACACAATATACAACACATCAATATTTCTCGATAATTTATCCACACAGCTAATTAACTTAATAATACATCCACACAGCTATTTTACTCAATAATGCCATCACATGGCTAATCCACACAGTAAATGTCTCGGTGGTTTCGCATTTAGCACACCACAATAAATTAATAAGGTGGTATCGCACTTAGCCTACCACAAAGGTAATCATAGGGGTTTCTCACTTAGCCCGCTAAACGATATACCTAACGATAGCATTGCACATAGCCAGCTCATCGTCAATATGCATTAGGATGGTATCACACTTAGCTTGCCATCTAGCATTATCACTACACATTCACATGTCTACTTACTCAATTAAACATCCATTCACAATTCTACTACATTCATTCTACTTGAACCACATAGGTTCTCAATCAATCTTGAACAAGCTACACACTAGCTATCATCAACAAATTGTAAGTATGAATGCATTGTTTATGCATAGACTTACCTCGGTACTCAAAAATATTGAGACTTGCAATTTAGTCCACCATCTTGCTTTTGCCTCAGTTTCGATTCGGGCTTTGCCTTTCTTGATCTATAATGAATAAATCAGCTTATTCAATACACACATTGACTAGATTGACCCTTATCTCATACTTTAGCAAAATTACTATTTTGCCCCTAAACTTTCTCATATTTACACTTTAGTCCCAAAGGCTCGTAAAGTGATTTTTATTCAACTTTCTAGTCTTTCATGCTTAGTCGAACCACTTATTCAACTAAAGCTATCATCAATTCTCACAAAAACACACATGTATGACCAAACCTAAGATTTTCACAATCAAGTCCCTACATGCATTTTCATGGAAAATCACTTAACAAAAGATGTTTCTACTACATCAAGCTTTCATAATCTTCCATAAAATATCAACATACATGCATGTCATACATGACCACATTTTTGAACATCCATTTTAGCTCATCAAATAGCTAAAAATAGCTTACTCATGCTACTAGGACTTCAAAAATACAAAGAATATAAAAAACGAGGCTAGATGCACTTACTAGCAAGCTTTAAAAAATTGAAGAACCCTAGCTATGGCTTCCTTCAAATTTTCCTTCAAATTTTCGGCAACCTTGGGGAAGAAGATGAATGAATTTTTTCATCTTTTCTCCCATTTTAATCACTTATTTGATAAATGACCAAAATGCCCTTTTTGATAAACTTTCTATTTTAACTCATCCATGCCCAATTTTGTCCAAATATTAGAATTTGGATAAATTGCTATTTAAGGACCTCTAATTAATAATCTAAAGCTATTTCACACATATAGCTTCTAGAAACACACATTTTGCAACTTTTGCAATTTAGTCCTTTTGGACAATTCAACCACAATTTCACAAAATTTCTTCATGAAACTTTCACACTAGCATGCATACAAGGCATAAACCTCAAAAATTCATTTATAACCCTCAGATTTGTGGTCTCGCACCACTATTCTGACTAGGCCCTAAACCGGGATGTTACATGCAGGGTTGGTATGGGCATTAATGCATTGCATACACTTGTTCTGTTATTGAGATGGACTTAGGCACAGATAGATGTGATCTGTGACTTTTGATATGGGCTATGTAACATCCCGATTTAGGGCCTAGTCAGAATAGTGGTGCGAGACCACAAATTCGAGGTATATGAATGAGTTTTTGAGGTTTATGCTATGTATGCATGTTAGCGTGAAAGTTTCATGAAGCAATTTTGTGAAATTGCGGTTGAATTGTCCAAAAGGACTAAATTGCAAAAGTTGCAAAATGTGAGATTCTAAAAGCTATTTGTGTGAAATACCTTTAGAATATTAATTAGAGGTCCTTAAATAGCAATTTTCCCAATTTCTAATTTTTGGACAAATTTGGGCATGGATGAGTTAAAATAGAAAGTTTATCAAAAAGGGCATTTTGGTCATTTAACAATTAAGTGATTAAAATAGGAGAAAAGATGACAAAATTCATTCATCTTCTTCTCTAAGGCTGTAAAAAATTTGAGAGAGCCATTGTTAGGGGTTCTTCAAAATTTCAAGCTTGCTAGTAAGTGCATCTAGCCTCGTTTTTATATTCTTTGTATTTTTGAAGTCCTTGTTGCATGAGTAAGCTATTTTTAGCTATTTGATGAGCTATGATGGGTGTTAAAAAATGTGGCCATGTATGACATGCATGTATTTTGATGTTTTATGGAAGATTATGAAAGCTTGATGTAGTAGAAACATCTTTTGCTAAATGAGTTTCCATAGAAAATGCATGTAGGGACTAGTTTGTAAAAATCTTGGGTTTGGTCATACATGTGTGTTATGATGAGAATTGATGATTGCTTTAGTTGAGTAAGTGATTCGGCTAAGCACGAAAGGCTAGAAAGTTGAATAAAAATCACTTTACGAGCCTTGGGGGCAATAGTGTAATTATGAGAAAGATTTGGGGCAAAAGAGTAATTTTGCCAAAGTATGAGATGTGGGTCAATTTGGTCAATGTGTGTATTGAATAAGCTGATTTATTCATTATAGATTAAGAAAGACAAAGCCCAGATCGAAACCGAAGCAAGAGCAAAGTGGTGGACTAATTGCACGTTTCTATACTTTTGAGTATCGAGGTAAGTCTATGCACAAACAATGCATTCATACTTACAATTTCTTAATGCTAGCTAGTGTATAGCATGGTTGAGAATGATTGAAAACCTATGTGGTTCAAGTGAAATGAATGATTAAGTAAGTAGATTTGTGAATGTGTTGTAATAATGCTAAATGGTGGGCTAAGTGCGATACCATCCTAATGCATATTGACGATGAGCTGGCTATATGCGATGCTATCGTTAGGTATATTATCCGGTGGGCTATGTGCGAAACCACTATGAATACCTTGTTGGTAGGCTAAGTGCGATACTACCTTATTAATTGATTGTGGTGGGCTTAGTGCTTGAAACCACCGAGAGATTTCTTTGTGTGGATGTGATAGTGAGTAGCATAGCATAGTGTGGATGTATTATTGAGAAATAATGATGTGTTGTATATTGTGTAAATGTGATATTGAATGCAGGGTGCATGTCAATGGTTATGAGTAAGTGACTCATGATGTGTCGAAAATGTGGTAAGGGATAAAAAGAGTAAGCATAGTTGTACATTATATGTTAGTATAGTGCTAATTGTTGTTTAGCTTATACTATGTTGCTTAATTGTTTATGTGTAAACTTACTAAGCTCAAAGCTTACTCTCTTTCTTTTCCCTTGTCTTATAGAGCAAAAGTGTTGAATCGAGATACGAGGATCAATTGGAAGATCGCCCAAACTATCGACACACTCGTACATTAGACTCAATGTTTTGTATATGGCCTGTATAGGGGCTAGACAAGTTAGTGAATTTTGTTGTTAATGGCTATGATGTGTTGGCCTTTAGATGGATAATCTATTTTGTATAATGCCATAGTTGTTGGCACTTTATTATATGAAAAGATGAAGTTATCTATGTGAGATTGTAAGACTTTGAGTTGATTATGGATGTGTTGAGTGAGTGCATGATTGTGTATGCTAGAAGGGTGAAAAGAACTTGGCAAATAGCTTTGTCCTTGTCCATGTGGGTAGACACACGGGCATGTGTCTAGGCCATGTGTGACACACGGTCAGCCCATGGGCGTGTGACTTGACCGTGTGTCCCCTGTATGTTAGTATTTTAAATCAGAATAGACCACGGACTAGTCACACGGGCATGTGCCTAGAACGTGTGTGTTAATCAGTGTTGGCCACAGGCTAGCTACACGGGCGTGTACCTAGACTCTAGGCCGTGTTAAGGTAGTCAGTGTGCACCACGGGTGGAGAGCACAAGCGTGTGCCCTAACCGTGGGGCATTGGTAGAATGCTTGAGTTTTCATGCACAGGTAGTGACCATGGGCGTGTGTGACATCCACGGGTGTGCCAAATCTTACACGGGCATGTGAGCCCTGTATAGATGGAAAAATTTTAAGATCGTAAGTGTTTTCGATATGGTCTCGAGAGCCCTCGTGTGTTTGAGAGAGGCCTCGTAGGTCGGGATTAAGGTTGTTGTGATGGCCAAAGAGAGTTGTCATGTTGTGCCTAAGTGGCGATCTTGAGGTCTTTAATTTGGTAACGCCTCGTGCCCGGTTCCGGCGTTGAATACGGGTAAGGGGTGTTACAGGCTAAGACCCAACTGAGGCTATTATGGGCTAAGGCCCAAATGCCACCGTTACTGTAATGGGCTTAGGCCCGGATTGATGTGATGCATGCTTTATGATCGATGAGGGTTGTACACACTGAGTTTTCGTAAACTCACCCCCTCTTTGTAATTTTTTCAGGTAATCCTCAGTAAGCGGTTCGACGTACTAGAGGACTCGGAGGTGGCCACACTACGAACAACTTTAAATTTTAGTATTTTATTATACCTTGCTTAGACCGCTTTCTTATTGGGTTGTAATAAGGCCTCTTTTAACTTCTGGTTTTAATTTGGGAATTTCAGTTTACTACATTTTTATCTGTTAAGAGTAGTTTGCGGTTTTCCAAAACAATAACTGTTTCAAAACACTACGCTTTCGCAACTAAATTTGTAAATATCACTTTTTCGTAAATCGGGTACTTTTAAACTTAGCTTTCGCAGCTGAAAAGAAATTTCGGGAATAAACTTAAGAATTTCTCTATGCACCATGTTTTAAATAAATAATAATAAACTGACGTAACTAGGATTTTACTCAAGCTTTTAATTAAGAAGGGTTTTCAATGAAAACATGGTTTTCAAAAAACACTTCAATGTGGCATGCCGGATTCGTGCCTAACTTCTAGGCCGAGTTTGGGGTGTTACATTTAGTGGTATAAGAGCCAGGTTGCAAAACTCGGCTGTGGAATGGGTTTTCAAATCTTGGATTTCAACAAGTTGTTTTTTTTTCAATATGTGAAGGGTTTGAAATATTTCCTCTGACAATTGTGGCACACTGAGTCTCCGGTGTTGGACCAAGTAAGTTTTCCTGATACTGAAATCTGTTTTAAACTGTTATGCTGTAAATAGTTACTGGGCTTACTTTAAATGATAGACTATATTGAGACTCTTTAGCTAGAGTAAACTAAGAAACTATAGGAAACTGAAACTGTAGTGAATTTGTGATTGCGAAAACAACTCTTAACTGCTACTTCCATAAAACATCTATTTAATTATTGAAACTATGGACTAAATTGCATAAAATTTCTATTTCAGATAATACGTGAAGCGATAATGAGCACTAGAATGGGTACAAGAGGCCGCGGCAGAGGCCATAGAAGTGCTAGGGCTGGATCTTCGGCATCAGGCCATATGCCCAACGATGAAGCGAGAGAGGCTCCGGCTTCACCGGTAATCGAGACAGGGTCGTTCGATCGAGCTGCTGGGGATGACGCTCTTTCTCAAGCGATGCTTCGTATTTTGGAAAGAGTTGCTGGGTCTGTTGGGCCTAATACCGTTATTGGGGGCCGTGGGTCGGTTACGAAACGACTCCGGTCAAATGGAGCAGAGATCTTCAGGGGAGTTTCTAGGGTGGCCCCAACTGTGGCGGAGTACTGGTTGGAGGCCACCGAAAGAATTATAGACGACCTCGACTGCACGCTGAACAAAGGTTGAAGGGTGTCGTGTCCTTGCTGAGGGATGAAGCCTACCAGTGGTGGTTTACGGTAAAATAGGGTACCCCGTCTGATCGATTGACCTGGGAATTCTTCAAGTCCACATTTCAAGGAAAGTATGTGGGCGCTAGCTATGTCGATGCTCGTAGGAAAGAATTTCTGAATCTGGTTTAAGGTGACAAGTCTATGGCTGAGTACGAGGCAGAATTTTTGCGACTTAGCCGGTATGCTCAAGGAATTGTGGCAACGGAGTATGAATGTTGTGTTCGGTTTGAGGACAGCCTCAGAGACAGTCTTCGAGTGTTGATAGCTCCACAGAGGGAGCGGGACTTTGCTGCGTTAGTAGAGAAAGCTAAGATCGCTGAAGATGTAAAGCGCTCTGAGCGCCTAAACCGAGAAAGAGAAAGGGGCAGAAACAAGAGGAATTTTGAGCCCTCCAATTCTGATCAAAGACCTAAGAGTAGGGCCAGAGTGGATGGGCTAATCAGAACTGGGCCCCCTGTTGCTACTACTAGGTTACCACCTTGTGCTATTTGTGGGAAAGGTCATGTGGGTGAGTGCTGGAAGAGGACGGGTGCTTGTCTGAGTTGTGGTTCTATGGAACACCGTCTCAGAGAGTGCCCCAGAAGACTGGATCAGATGCAGGCCTTCAGTAGGGGCAATGTACAGCCACCTAGGGGTGGACGAGAGCCGCCAGAGGCCGTGGGACAGGGCGGGGTGGAAACTTGATTTAGGTCGTGGAGCTCCAGGCAGAGGTGCTGGTCATACGGAGGCGAGGCAGCCATCTTTTGTTTATGCAGCACGTCACCGAGAAGACGGAGACAATCCAAATGTGAATACTGGTACGTACTTTACCCATAGTGTACTATTTACCTAATTTGCAAAAAGGATTAGAGTGCGCAGCAAAAGCGTAGTGGTGTAACCTGTGTTGTGCGGCTATTAGATAGTTGGAAATTTCGAGGACGAAATTTCTTTAAGGGGGTAGAATTGTAACACCCAAAAATTGGGCCTATTGGGCCTTGGGCATAGGAGCGTTTAAAATTTTTGAGAATAAGAGAACGACAAAATTGCATGTTGGATCAGTTGGGAGAGTGATTTTGGAAGGTTAGGGGGATTCTATGAAGTCCTGGGTTCAAGCCATGTCATATGGAAATTTTTATTTTTAACATTAGGGGAACCCGGGCTCCTGGTATTAAGCCTTTTAAGTAACTGTGATTAAAAAGAGACACAAGAGAGCCTGTGGTGGAGTGGTTGTGGCGTCACAGGTATGGCAAGGAGGACAGAGGTTCAAGTCTCACTGCATGCAAAAGGGATTATTTATTTTACTCTTGTGTGGGCAAGAGTTTGTGTTGGATTTGAACTCTGTGTTGGAGAAGGTTTGAATTGGTCAAGTGAGTGATTTAAGGAGTGGATTAGGGAGTGATTTATGGAGGAAAAAGTGGAGTTTGAGTTGGTGTGGTATTGTGCCGATTTTGCTTAGGAGGTACTCAGAATTTCGGTGGAGGGTTATTCCTCAAGTTTCAGTTTTGTGTGTTTTTTCTTTTGTCATTTGGTTTTTGTGCTTGTTGGTGCCGAATTCTTCTATTGCCTCCTCCTTCTGCTACACATTTTCTTTGTTTTTCTTTCCCAATCTCGGAACGCTACTTCCTTGGCCGTTTAGACACTTAATTTTTGTGCCAAAATCGAAATTTGCTTCTTCCCCTTAATCTCTTTTCTTTTTGGCTCCCTACAAGTTGGTGAACCAATTCTCTTTGTTCTGGTTGTGGTCTCCTTGACCGAATATTCCACCTTCTCCCTCCACTCTTTCGATTTTGTTGACTGATCATCCCTTTTTTCTCTGGCTTTTGGAATTGGGTGTGTTAGCCGAATAGTCTTTCTCCCCCTCTCTCAATTCTTTTGGGATAACAACTCTTTCTCTCCACCTTATTGCTTTGACCGACTATTCCTTTCTTCTTAAGTAACTTTGCGATTCGGGAATTCCATAGGCCTAGTGGTTAATCTTTGGCAGCAGTGTAGGGGTGTGGCCTTCTGTCGATCGATCAAGGTAAGGATTTAGAGTTCTTTAATAAGTATGATAACGTAAGGATTTATTGGATGTTGGTCTGGTTGTACAAGAAGGGGATTGATGACAAATGTGTCTGAATGTAGGCTTTGGGCTCATAAACGGTTCACTCGACTTCGTTAATCGGTGTGCATTTTACCCTATACCTGATAGTCGCCTGATAAGCCGAAGGTGTGTACACGCACACACCACTCCAAGTAGATCGGCAAATGCCGAAAAGCTGAAATACCGACGAATGATGCCACACGAGCGTGCGATCGCACGTGTGGTGGACCGAGCCCATGAATATGGGCGTAAGATGGTTGAGGCCACCGTGAGCGTCCTCATAGGCTAAGGCTATTTTTGGGGCCAAATGGACCGGATTGGGCCGAGTGGGCCCAATGGGCCCGTGGGCCCTGACTTGAGTAAATTTTGTGATGGATAGGAATTAATGAGCCGACCATGACGATCACATGGCTAAAGGCAGTTTTGGGCTAAATGGGCCACACGAGCGTGTGGGCCCATTTGGGCCAAACAATACCGTTTTGACCATATATGTTATCTGTGTCGCTCGAGGCGACTGTAGAGCTTCGGGAAGGTCGTAAATTGACTGAAATACCCCTGTAGGGTAAATTGACTGAAATACCCTTGTAGGGTAAATTGACTGAAATACCCCTGTAGGGTAAATTGACTGAAATACCCCTGTAGGGTAAATTGACTAAAATACCCTTGTAGGGTAAATTAACTCAAATACCCCTGTAGGGTAAATGACCGTAGTACCCCCATAGGGTAAAATGACCGTTATGCCACTGAATGGCAAAATGACCAAGATGCCCCTACATGTTATATGATTATTATTGTATGCTATTTATGGTATGTCTGCATTCATGTGATATTATTCTGCATGGGGGATGGGATTATTGATCTGGAGGAAGCATATGAATTGTTAGGGTCGCATGGTCGCTTGACAACTGTGGATCCACCGATGGCTTTAAGCCGATTATGTGATTGGAAGCTCTGTTGCAACATTGGTTAGTGCTGCAACCGGTGCTACATAAGGAGTGTAGGGATGGGTGGGTCGATTAAATCCCCACAGGAGTGCAGGGTTGGACCGGAGACGGAGTGCAGGGTTGGTATGGGCATTAATGCATTGCATACACTTGTTCTGTTATTGAGATGGGCTTAGGCCCAGATATATGTGATCTGTGACTTTTGATATGGGCTAAGACCCAACTGAGGCTATTATGGGCTAAGGCCCAAATGCCACCGTTACTGTAATGGGCTTAGGCCCGGATTGATGTGATACATGCTTTATGATCGATGTGGGTTGTACACACTGAGTTTTCGTAAACTCACCCCCTCTTTTTAATTTTGTTCAAGTAATCCTCAGTAAGAAGTTCGACGTACTGGAGGACTCGGAAGTGGCCACACTACGAACAACTTTAAATTTTAGTATTTTATTATACCTCACTTAGACCGCTTTCTTATTGGGTTGTAATAAGGCCTCTTTTAACTTCTGGTTTTAATTTGGGATTTTCAGTTTCCTATGTTTTTATCTGTTAAGAGTAGTTCGCGGTTTTCCAAAACAATAACTGTTTTCAAAACACTACGCTGTCACAACTAAATTTGTAAATATCACGTTTTTGTAAATCGAGTACTTTTAAACTTAGCTTCCGCAACTGAAAAGAAATTTCGGGAATAAACTTAAGAATTTCTCTATGCACCATGTTTTAAATAAATAATAATACACTGACGTAACTGGGATTTTACTCAAGCTTTTAATTAAGAAGGGTTTTCAATGAAAACATGGTTTTTGAAAAACACTTCAATGTGGCACGCCGGATTCAGGCCTAATTCCTAGGTCAAGTTTGGGGTGTCACATTTAGTGGTATCAGAGCCAGGTTGTAAAACTCGGCTGTGGAATGGGTTTTCAAATCTTGGATTTTAATAAGTTGTTTTTCTTTCAATATGTGAAGGGTTTGAAATATTTCCTCTGAAAAGTGTGGCACACCGAGTCTCCGGCGTTGGACCAAGTAAGTTTTCCTGATACTGAAATATATTTTAAACTGTTATGCTGTAAATAGTTACTTGGCTTACTTTAAATGATAGACTATACTGAGACTCTTTAGCTGGAGTAAACTAAGAAACTGTAGGAAACTGAAACTGTAGTGAGTTTGCGATTGCGAAAACAACTCTTAACTACTACTTCCATAAAACATTTGTTTAATTATTGAAACTATGAACTAAATTGCATAAACTTTCTACTTCAGATAATACGCGAAGCGATAATGAGCACTAGAAGGGGTACAAGAGGCCGCGGCAGAGGCCGTGGTAGTGCTAGGGCTGGATCTTCGGCATTAGGCCATATGCCCAATGATGAAGCTAGAGAGGCTCCGGCTTCACCAGAATCGAGAGACAGGTCGTTCGACCGAAGCCTGCTTTGGGATGACGCTCAGATCGTGCAATGCTTCGTATTTTGGAAAGAGTTGCTGGGTCTGTTGAGCCTAATACCGTTATTGGGGGCCGTGGGTCGGTTACGGAACGACTCCGGTCAAATGGAGCAGAGATCTTCAGGGGGGTTTCTGGGGTGGCCCCAAGTGTGGCGAAGTACTGGTTGGAGGCCACCGAAAGAATTATGGACGACCTCGACTGCACGCTGAACAAAAGTTGAAGGGTGCCGTGTCTTTGCTAAGGGATGAAGCCTACCAGTGGTGGTTTACGGTAAAAGAGGGTACCCCGTCTGATCGATTGACCTGGGAATTCTTCAAGTCCACATTTCAAGGAAAGTATGTGGGCGCTAGCTATGTCGACACTCGTAGGAAAGAATTTCTGAATCGGGTTCAAGGTGACAAGTCTGTGGCTGAGTACGAGGCAGAATTTTTGCGACTTAGCCGGTATGCTCAAGGAATTATGGCAAAGTAGTACGAACGTTGTGTTTGGTTTGAGGAAGGCCTCAGAGATAGTCTCTGAGTGTTGATAGCTCCACAGAGGGAGCGGGACTTTGCTGCGTTAGTAGAGAAAGCTAAGATCGCTGAAGATGTGAAGCGCTTTAAGCGCCTAAACCGAGAAAGAGAAAGGGGCAGAAATAAGAGGAATTTTGAGCCCTCCAATTCTGATCAAAGACCTAAGAGTAGGCCAGAGTGGATGGGCCAATCAGAACTGGGCCCCCTGTTGCTACTACTGGGTTACCACCTTGTGCTATTTGTGGGAAAGGTCATGTGGGCGAGTGCTGGAGGAGGACGGGAGCTTGTCTGAGTTGTGGTTCTATGGAACACCGTCTCAGAGAGTGTCCCAGAAGACCGGATCAGATGCAGGCCTTCGGTAGGGGTAATGTATAGCCACCTAGGGGTGGACAGCAGCTGCCTAGAGGCCGTGGACAGGCCAGGGGTGGAAACAGTTTAGGTCGTGGAGCAACAGGCAGAGGTGCTGGTCATGCGGAGGCGAGGCAGCCAGCTTTGGTTTATGCAGCATGTCACCGAGAAGATGGAGACGCTCCAGATTTGAATACTGGTATGTACTTTACCCATAGTGTACTATTTACCTAATTTGCAATAAGGATTAGAGTGCGCAGCAAAAGCGTAGTGGTGTAACCTGTGTTGTGCGGCTATTAGATAGTTGGAAATTTCGAGGATGAAATTTCTTTAAGGGGGTAGAATTGTAACACCCTAAAATTGGGTCTATTGGGCCTTGGGCATGGGAGCGTTTAAAATTTTTGAGAATAAGAGAACGGCACAATTGCATGTTAGATCTGTTGGGAGAGTGATTTTGGAAGGTTAGTGGGCTTCTATGAAGTCCTCGGTTCAAGCCATGTCATATGGAAAATTTTTATTTTTAGCATTAGGGGAAACCGGACTCCTGGTATTAAGCCTTTTAAGTAACTGTGATTAAAAAGAGACACAAGAGAGCCTGTGGTGGAGTGGTTGTGGCGTCACAGGTATGGCAAGGAGGACAGAGGTTCAAGTCTCAATGCATGCAAAAGGGATTATTTATTTTACTCTTGTGTGGGAAAGAGTTTGTGTTGGATTTGAACTCTGTGTTGGAGAAGGTTTGAATTGGTCAAGTGAGTGATTTAAGGAGTGGATTAGGGAGTGATTTATGGAGGAAAAAGTGGAGTTTGAGTTGGTGTGGTATTGTGCCAATTTTGCTTAGGAGGTACTCAGAATTTCGGTGGAGGGTTATTCCTCAAGTTTCGGTATTGTGTGTTTTTTCTTTTGTCATTTGGTTTTTGTGCTTGTTGGTGCCGAATTCTTCTATTGCCTCCTCCTTCTGCTACACGTTTTCTTTGTTTTTCTTTCCCTATCTCGAAACGCTACTTCCTTGGCCGTTTAGACACTTAATTTTTGTGCCAAAATCGAACTTTGCTTCTTCCCCTTAATCTCTTTTCTTTTTGGCTCCCTACAAGTTGGTGAACCGATTCTCTTTGTTCTGGTTGTGGTCTCCTTGACCGAATATTCCACCTTCTCCCTCCACTCCTTCGATTTTGTTAACTGATCACCCCTTTTTTTCTCTGGCTTTTGGAATTGGGTGTGTTGCCCGAATAGTCTTTCTCCCCCTCTCTCAATTCTTTTAGGATAACAACTCTTTCTCTCCACCTTATTGCTTTGGCCGACTGTTCCTTTCTTCTTAAGTAACTTTGCGATTCGGGAATTCTATAGGCCTAGTGGTTAATCTTTGGCAGCAGTGTAGGGGTGTGGCCTTCTATCGATCGATCAAGGTAAGGATTTAGAGTTCTTTAATAAGTATGATAACGTAAGGATTTATTGGATGTTGGTCTGGTTGTACAAGAAGGGGATTGATGAAAAATGTGTCTGAATGTAGGCTTTGGGCTCGTAAGCGGTTCACTCGACTTCGTTAATAGGTGTGTATTTTACCTGCACTGATAGTGGTGATAAGTCAAGGTGTGTACACGCACACACCACTCCAAGTAGATCGGCAAATGTCGAAAAGCTGAAATACCGGCGAATGATGCCACACGAGCGTGCGATCGCACGTGTGGTGGACCGAGCCCACAAATATGGGCGTAAGATGGTTGAGGCCACCGTGAGCGTCCTCATGGGCTAAGACCATTTTTAGGGCCAAATGGGCCGAATTGGGCCGAGTAGGCCCAATGGGCCCGTGGGCCCTGACTTGAGTAAATTTTGTGATGGATAGGAATTAATGAGCCGACCATGACGATCACATGGCCAAAGGCAGTTTTGGGCTAAATGGGCCACACGAGCGTGTGGGCCCATTTAGGCCAAACAATACCGTTTTGACCATATATGTTATCTCGTGTCGCCGAGGGGGATTTGTAGACCTTCGAGAAGGTCGTCGAATTGATCAAATACCCTCGTAGGTAAATTGATCAAATACCCTTGTAGGGTAAATTGACTGAAATACCCCTATAGGGTAAATTGACTGAAATACCCCTGTAGGGTAAATTGACTGAAATACCCCTGTAGGGTAAATTGACTAAAATACCCTTGTAGGGTAAATTGACTCAAATACCCCTGTAGGGTAAATGACCGTAGTACCCCTATAGGGTAAAATGACCGTTATGCCCCTGAATGGCAAAATGACCAAGATGCCCCTACATGTTATATGATTATTATTGTATGCTATTTATGGTATGTCTGCATTCATGTGATATTATGCTACATGGGGGATCGGATTATTGATCTGGAGGAAGCATATGAATTGTTAGGGTCGCATGGTCGCTTGACGACTGTAGATCCACCGATGGCTTTAAGCCGATTATGTGATTGGCAGCTCTGCTGGAACATTGGTTAGTGCTGCAACCGGTGTTACATAAGGAGTGTAGGGATGGGTGGGTCGATTAAATCCCCACATGAGTGCAGGGTTGGACAGGAGACGGAGTGCAGGGTTGGTATGGGCATTAATGCATTGCATACACTTGTTCTGTTATTGAGATGGGCTTAGGCCCAGATAGATGTGATCTGTGACTTTTGATATGGGCTAAGACCCAACTGAGGCTATTATGGGCTAAGGCCCAAATGCCACCGTTACTGTAATGGGCTTAGGCCCGGATTGATGTTATGCATGCTTTATGATCGATGAGGGTTGTACACACTGAGTTTTCGTAAACTCACCCCCTCTTTTTAATTTTTTTCAGGTAATCCTCAGTAAGCGGTTCGACGTACTGGAGGATTCGGAGGTGGCCACACTACGAACAGCTTTAAATTTTAGTATTCTATTATACCTTACTTAGACCGCTTTCTTATTGGGTTGTAATAAGGCCTCTTTTAACTTCTGGTTTTAATTTGGGATTTTCAGTTTACTACATTTTTATCTGTTAAGAGTAGTTCGCGATTTTCCAAAACAATAATTGTTTTCAAAACACTACGCTTTCGCAACTAAATTTGTAAATATCATGTTTTCGTAAATCGAGTACTTTTAAACTTAGCTTCCGCAACTGAAAAGAAATTTCAGGAATAAACTTAAGAATTTCTCTATGCACCACATTTTAAATAAATAATAATAAACTGACGTAAATGGGATTTTACTCAAGCTTTTAATTAAGAAGGGTTTTCAATGAAAACATGGTTTTCGAAAAACACTTCAATGTGGCATGCCAGATTCGAGCCTAACTTCTAGGCCGGGTTTGGGGTGTTACATCAATAATCTTAACCTTAACTTTGCCTTGGATCTTTTCGAGGTACATCCTTCCTACTAACAGATTTTACCTCCCCCAACATAATTTGAAGCTTTATGCCCAACAATACTTCTCAATATTTTGATTATTTATTTTGCTCTTTTTGCTTTGACATTGAACAAATATTTTTCTCTTTTTTTTTGGATTCATACATAGAACATATACATCTTTTTGAATTTTTCCTCGATCTTTGCTCACCAAGACTAGTATAGTTAAGATTGGTGCAAAAAAAAAAAGGATAGAACTTAAAAAGATGGTAATACGGCTTATGATGTAGATGAATAAAAATAAAATAGGCTTAAAGGCTCAAACTAAAGTTTCAATGGTCAAATTCATATGGTCTATATCATGTTTAGATTCTTATGCCTCCTAAGACTTCGCCTTAAGAAAGTTATTGAATCAATTCTAAGGACTTAAACCTTCATGCATGTCTATTTCTAAGGAAATTAAATGTTCATGGAAAAAACTACATAAGACATAAGAATATACAAGCATTCCATACCTTAAGATAACATAAAAAAACTAAGATAAAATTAGAAATCATACTTGTATTTGAGCTAACTTATGAATTTTTTTTTCTAAACATTATTTTATTTCAGCATACTTATGTGTAAACATTGAATCATACTTAAGAACAAAATTTAAAATTTATGCAAATATTACCTTACCCCCCTTTAAAAAGAAGCAATGTCCTCATTGCGAAAACAAAGTAATAAATGAAAACTGAACACCAGGTAGGATAACAAGAAAAGAGAGGTGAGTCATGAAGACTGCTTAAGTACCAAGTCTTTCTTAACAATCCAATCCTAGATATGTTCATTCACATTACTACACAACTTCGCTTTTTATAATGAAAAGGTATTGAGTTTAATTTATTCATGTTTTCAATTTCCTATTTTTTATGCGAAAGCAAAATACTAACTAAGAAAAAAATATAAATGCCTAAAAATAAATACTTAAGAAAAATAAATTTCCCCCCTTTTAATTCGTGTCCTCATTTATGTCTTTCTCCTTGCCCTTCTTGGTTGCACTTGATTACATAAGCTCTTCTTGTCATGTCTCAAAGATATGATCTGGGAACTTAGGAAAAAAGTGTTAGAGATATTCTTAAAAGTATTCCGTATGGTATCATCTCTAATTTTCGCATATCTCTAGTAAGCTTGTTGTTGGTTATGCATAAATTTCCACATATCCATTATAATTGAAAATTTCGATTTCTTCATAGTTTTTGAAGAAGTAGGAATGGTCAAATCAAGATTAGCACTTGGCTCTACTGGTTCAGCAACATTTGGTTCCACCCTCAGTTCAGGGTTGTTTGGTTCCACTTCAGTTTTTGCTTCTTCTGTTTCATTTTCTGAGTCAACTTTCGATTCAGATTTGGTTGACAACTCTTAAGATTATGGTTCATTTGGTTCATTTGGCTCAACCTGGTTCAACAGTTCAACATTCTCCACTAACCTTTCAAGATCATGCCTTGTTATGCAACCTTGAACATAACAACCCTCCAGGTTTGCTTTTGATCTTACTTGGGCCCTCAAGCATAGTGAAGTAATCAATGATGGAAAGTAGGCACTTCCTGCCTTTTGTCTAGCGCAGTCTTGAATTCCTTGGGTATAATTCTCCCAACATTAATAGACCTTTCTACCATAATTGCATACAAAAAAAAACATTCGTTCCATCGAGATGGTGGAACTATGTGAGATAGGCATGAAGTTATATCGAAAAGTAGAACCATACCTTAGCCTCTGAATTTAAATATTCCCTTTGGGAAGAATGACTGCCATAGTTTCTTATAATCCATTGGGATCCCAAATTTGTAACAACATTAAGTACTTGTTGAAGAAAATCCCAATTGATATTTTTCATCATGGCAAAGTACTCATCTTATTTAACATCAGGTAAGTTAAACAAATCATTAATGGACTTAGAAGTAAGTGGTACCTTCTTTTTATGAATAAGAGCTTCATTACCATCTGGCGTGGTCAAATTGGCATAGAACTCCCGCACTAATTCCTCTTCAGGCATTGATCGTGCATCACATAATTTATTCCAATTTAAAGCGTCAATTGTTTTTTGAATTGACAAAGGCATAATCATCTTGTCATTGGTCTCCAAATTGAAACCATTTTCTGGCACCATGGGTTGATTTTTGAAGATAGAATCAAATTTTTCCCTCGCTTCCTCATCTTGAATCACAATTGGATTTTTGGTAGATGTTTTGGAAGATTTAGTTCTTTGTGAGACATGGTAACTTTTCCCTAAAAATAAATTTTTTTTTGGCTTTTGAGGTGGAGATTGCGGCGGTGACAAGGTTGCTCCGGTGATAGGCTTGTGGCGACAGAAGGGTTGCAGGGACAATAGATTGGTTTTGCGACAATGATGGAAAATTGGGGTTAAAGCTAGGGTTAAAGCTATTTACTTGGATGGTGTGAAAAATATGATGGCAAAGAGGGGTTTATATAGTAGAAAATTAAGGTAAATTTGTAGCAAAAATTTAGCTACAAAGGATGCTTGGGCAGCAAGGCATGGAGGGAAGGAAAGTGGCGGCAAAGATTAGGGTTTTAGGGGTTTATGGATGACAATTGTGTAACAGCCCGAATTTGTGCCTAGTCGGAACAGTGGTTTTGGAACCACTAATTCGAGGCCGGAGAAATTATTTTTAATATTATTTTATGTGTTATAGCATGATTATATGAGTACATGAAAATTTTGGTGAATTAATTTTAGTGATTAGTTGCTTAATTTTGAAAAAGGACTAAATCGCATAAAGTGAGAAAGTTTTGTTCTACAAGCTAAAGGTGTTAAATAGCTATGGAACACTAAAGTAGAGGTACTTATTGAGTAAATAGACCAATAAAATTATGGTGGCTGGACATGGAATTTTTAATTGGAGACAAAGTCATAAAAATTGTCAAAATTAGGTGACATTAGGTGACTTGTTTAATAAAAAAAAAACAAAAAGAGAGGAGGCTATCATCTTCTCTTCACCACCGAAATTTTTAGCAAAAAAGGGGGGTTTTGAGAGCTCAAATTTTAGCCAAGCTTTTCTCTTGCAAGTAAGTGATTTTGGAACCCCTATAGCTTAATCTAGCTAATGAGGGGACTACTTTGCAAAATGGTTGAGCGTCTAGGGTCTTTCCATGAGATTATTTATATTTTTTGTTGAAATTTTATGAAAGAAAATGAAATTTGGTTGTTTAATAAACAACTTTTGTGAAAGGATTTTTCATGAAAACACCTAAAATGGACCCTTTTGTAAAAGTTATAAAATGGATAGTAAATGTGTGAAACAATTGGATTTGTGAGTTGCTATAAGCTTAAAATAGATTCGGCTAGGCTTGGTTAATGAGGAAATTTGATGAAAATATTTTTACGAGCCTAGGGGCAAAATCGTGATTATGCGAAAGTCTAAAGGCAAAACGGTAATTTTGCCAAAGTAGGAATTTTGGAATGTCTTGATTAATGTGGTGATTTAATAAGGGAATTTTATCATTATAGATCAAGAAAAATGGGATCCGGACTTAGACCGGGGGAAAACCAAGCTATTGGACTAAATCGAACTAGTCGCCCATATTTTGTATACCGAGGTAATTTGTACGTAAATAATACAACTCTATTGTTATTATACACTAAACAATTGATATTGCATAAAATGTTTGATTATTGTTATGAATATGCATGACGAATTTTGAGGTGGTATACTCCCGGTTGAACCTTAGGAATAGATCGGATATCCATGCGATGACATTAGGGATATATGAGAGCCAGTGTAAGACCATGTCTAGGACATGGCATCGGTATTTATATGAGAGCCAGTGTAAGACCATGTCTGGGACATGGCATCGGCGTTGATATGTGTGCTAGTGTAAGACCATGTCTGGGACATGGCATCGACCACATTATGAGAGCCAGTGTAAGACAATGTATGGGACATGGCATCGACATTGAGACGAGAGCTAGTGTAAGACCATGTCTTGGACATGGCATCGGCATTTTACCCTCTTGTGTGAGGCTTATCAGATATCCTTTAGTATTCCAAATGGTTCCACGGGTTATTTAAGCTTATATAAATATATGAAAGGATATAATCATGTTGTGAGTGGTACAGGTTCTTACTCGAAACTCATAAGTTATGAACTTAGTTATGATGCGTTAATGGTAAGGATGAAATTGAGTAAGTTCTATGTAACACCCCATACCCGAGTCTGAGGCTTAGACCGGATACGAGACATTACTATTCTTGAACTTGCTTAAACATGTATTTACGGGCTATAAAATTTTGTTTCGAATTAACACTTCTCTTTCTTAAACAACTCATACATCTCATTGGCCTACGAGGCCTTAAACTCACGTTCGAAAACTTTCGGAGTTCAATCAGGAACTTTTCCTCGAAACAGGGGTCGCACGCCCGTGTTACTTGGGACACGCCTGTGAGTCCCTAAGACATGCCCGTGTCTTCCACCCGTGGTCGACACTGACTAATCACACACGGCCTTGACACGCCCGTAGACTTAGACCGTGTGCTAAACCTTGATATACTGACTTCCTTACACGGCCTGGGGCACATGCCCGTGTCCTAACCGTGTGTCATACACGGCATAAACAAACGGCCGTGGAATTATCTCATGGTCTATCCTGACTTAAGATACAAAGGTGCAGGTTGCACACAGCCTAGACACACGCCCGTGTGTCTATCCGTGTGGGCACTTAGAGGCTATCTACGAAGCCTTTTTACCACTCTCATTTACATAAATTCAGACATCATCACATAACTCCACATAGCATCAATTTAACTCTTGAATTAAAGACATTTAATCATTTAAAGACACAAAGACTTCATCCCATACACTAGAAAGAACTATTCCGAATACAATTACAATTATAACTTAAGCCATCATCTATGGCTATACACAACCAATCTCTAAGTTCTCTTAGGCCAACACAATTTGGCTACATCAATTAAAACTTAATCAACTCTAAAAGAATCCCTATACATGCCATGACTCATAAGAACTTGAAACACCATACCAAGCATTTATTCGATAGTGTGAAAACATCTCCGGTGGCCTCCAACCCGAGCTAGTTAAAATAACCTATAAGAGATGGGAAAAGAAAAGGAGTAAGCAATAATGCTTAGTAAGTTCATCTGTATAAACTGACAAATACCGACATTTATTGAATACATATAACCACAAGGTATTATACTGAGTTTTTCTCATTAAGTCATGGTAACTTAACCACTCTTGAAGCTTACTCATTCTATCTCTTACCACATTCACCCCATGCCACAAGCCAACTGCTCGTGTTAAATAGCACACATTCCTGCACTGATCGTCAGGTAACCACATAGAACAACACATCAAGCAATTTCAATAAGCTGCTCATACTACAAATCTCTCGGTGGTTTCGCACTTAGCCCACCATTAAATCTCTAATAGGGTGGTATCGCACACATCCCACCAATCATTTATAAGCGATGGTATCGCACACAGCCCATCGATTACTAATTAATCAGGTGGTAACGCACATAGCCACCGATATTAATATAGTTGATGGTATCGCACTCAGCCCGTCACTACCATCAATAAGGTGATACCTCACATAGCTCACCGTTATTTTACATTCGTGGATAGTAATCCACAAGTATATCTCTATTTAAAATGTTCATCCGAGAACATCCTCACATACTTTTATTCTTACTTAACTTTCTACGATACTTGATCGCATTCACACAATGCATCCATAAATCTATCTCATGCAACTAAGGTGCATTAATTACACATATCCCACTAGGGGTTCATCATATATTGAATTCATCTCCATTCAATTCTAACACATACTTGTGCTTCTCGTGGTACAACCACATACATTCAACATATCCGTTGAATCATTCAAATTGTTAACTAACTCTCTTGAGTCTCATACACATAGTTCTCATTGACATTATACCCCAATAAGGTCCTACATTCATTAACATGTCGATGCCATGTCCTTGACATGGTCTTATACGAACTCTTACACCGAGGCCATATTCCAATATGGTCTTACTCGAGACTTTAACCATCATTATATCATGCTATACACATTTCAATTCTATTGACATTTCATCAAAAGATATTTCATGCATTCATATGGTAAATATACATTCCATACCACATTGGAATGTTAAATTAACTCGTACGTAATTACAACGTTTGCACATGAACTTACCTCGATGCCGAAAGGCCCAAAAAGGGACTTTTTGCCCACATTTCTCTTTTCATCCATTCTAGGTCCAAAACTCGTTTTCTTTGATCCAGAACAATGAAATTTACTGATTTAATCACTTATAAATCATATTACACCATAATATACACTTTAGGCAAAAATGACTATTTTGCCCCTACACTTTGGCAAAATTATGATTTTTCCCTTAGGCTCGTAAATAAATTTTTATCACATTTTCTCGTTAAACAAGCCTATATGAACATTTAATCCTCTTACAACTATTCACAATTCCATCAATTTCATGCCTTAATGAACAAATTACAACTTTTGCATTTTAGTCCCAATTAGGTGTTTTCATGGCAATACCTTTCACAAAAGTTGTTTCTCATCATCCTATCATTCATTTTCTTCCATAAAAACTCATCGAACAACATAAAATCTCTCATGGCAAGTCCCTAGACTTTCAACCATGTTGCAAATTAATCCTCCCATTAGCTAGCTTAAGCTTTGGGGACTCCAAAAATGCAATTTTCATCAAAAATAAGCATCAAAATCACTTACTTGAATGGAGTAAAGCTTGCTGAAATTTGAAGCTTTCAAACCCTCCCATGGTGATATTTTCGGTTGAAGAAGAGAAGAAATAAAAAGATGATAGCTTTTTGCTTATTTCATCTTATTTTATTTCTTTTTAATTACCTAACATGACAACATTTAATGCCCTTGTCCCCTTTGTCTTCTTTGACCGGCCAAGCTAATTCCCATGGCCTAATTGCACATTTGGGACCTCCAATTTATAAACCATAGCTTTTTGGTACCTCTAGCAATTAAAATAAAACTTTTGCACTTTATGAGATTTAGTCCTTTTTCACAATTTAGCTAGAAATCGCTAAAATTAAGGCACCAAAATTTTCATGCATCCTTATAAACATGTTATAATACATAACATAACATGAAAATAATTTTCTCTAACTTCAAATTAGTGATTCCGAGATCACTGTTCTGACTAGCCCCTAAATCGGGCTGTTACAATTCTCCCCCCTTAGGGATTTTTGTCCCCAAAAATCTTATCAGGAGGAGTTGCTACCAACATTCTTAAAACGCTTCCATCTACTCTTCAAAATCGCCAATCCACTTATCCTCAAGTTTCTCTTACCAATAACTCTTTAGCTGTGATACATAAGGTCGAAACGTAACTTGAGGCCTAGGTTATTCTTCCTCTGGGGCATATACTAAGTAATCCACCAATTTGGAACTCTTTATATGTCCAAATAATCGTTCGGATCTTTACTGGTTGATTCACTACAATTTGAACGACATTCCCCTTCTTGGGAATTTGTCAAATCAAATTTGAAATCTATAAGGTTGTATCTCATTTTCTCATTCAATCGTTTACTAACTGTAATAGTCTTGACTCGTACGCTTTGAAAATTCAGCTTTTAGTGATCAACTACTTCTAACCATAGACTCAATCATATCGTGAAATGTACTCTATTGTCACAACATTTATGCACATAATTGCACTTTCTTATTCTTACATTAGTAGATATGCTACTACTAAATCTCATATCAAAACTTCTGTATAAGTTTTGGATTCATCATTATTCAAATTCTATCTCAAGGAAACATCGACAACGGAAATCTTATCCAATCTGGATTTTATCGCCTTAAATACCATTTATTAACTCACTTCTGAACTCCTTTGTTCTGAAAGGGAGATTCGCTCTAGTCATTAACCTTGCTGAAGCTAGGATATTACCAACTAAGGTCAACCGAGTAACTAACTCGCATTGCTTAACGTGGATCTTTTCATAATATCTAACTCATTACATAGACACAAAGGTGATTGTCTCTGGATCATCAATCTGGCAATTCTTTTCTCGATTCAGATTGAACTCAGTACTAGAACTTTCAATTAATAGTTCCTTCAATAATTTTCAACTCAACCATCACGGTTTGAACATTTCTATGAGCATATCTTTGTATCATGCTCCCCACTCACGAACACACAGAAATTTATTCTCTTTATTGATTCATGCGTGAATATACATAGAATTTGAATCATATCTCAATACATTAATCTACTCTTTTCTCCACACCGAGAACATATTTCAAGCACACTCTCATCTGAGTTTCTCTTGCTATGCTAATCTAAACTTTTACTATCGCCATATCTGATGATAGCAGGGACATCTTGGTCAGATTCATTAACTCTATTCGGCTTGTCCAAAAACCCATCACACAACGTGAAACACATGATTTCACTCCTTATACTAGAATCATCTCCAACTTCTCCCTCAAAGCACCCGAATAGGGTTACGAGGAGATAAAGGAATGTCGATTTCAATTTACTAAATCGACAACCGTTTTGTCTAATTTTTACAATCAGCTAACATTCTCATAAAATCATGGTTTATGAAGAGAACAACTACATCAGCCCTGAAAGGCAACAGATATTTGTACTTAATACTCAAGGAGATTATTATAATCCATCCTTGGCATCAATTAACCATGCACAAACTACAGGCTTCGAGCCAACTTACTCATACTTGCCATTTATTTAGCACATATCGTGCCACACATCGTACTCGTTTATTCTTGACTCGTTCACGAGTGCCTGTGTTCACTTATTTACACAGTTTTAGTACAATTTTAATTTTTACCTCTAGACTCATATATCAGTCCCATTGATCACTAGGGATAATCAAAGAAGCATATTCATCGTCATTCATGTTGGCACGAAACTAATGCCACACTCTCGAGGTGGTCTTATATGGAGTCACCTCTAAATGCCAATGCCATATCCCGAATAAGGTCTTATATGGACTTCCACATCAAGTATCGATGCCATATTCCAAATATGGTCTTATACGATTCTCATATCCATTACCGAAACCATATTCTGGATGTGGTCTCATACGGAATCATAACTTGGTGCCGAGGCCATGCCTCGAACATGGTCTTATACGGGACCTTCTCTATTTCATATCTCAATGATAGCCTTTTCATTATAGTCCCCTAGGACTTCAACCTCATGTTCAACAACAATTACTCTACATAGTAGAGTATCATGTATCAATGTGATACAAAGCATTCTCAATTATGCTAACATAAATATTGCATTAATCACATGTAAACGTACTCAACTTGATTCTCATAAACATCTCATCATGATTCAACAGTGGTAAGGGGGTGAAGTCGTAGAGCCCCTAACTTGATTCTCGGGACTACATACCTATGATTTACTATTCATTATCAATGAAATATCATCATAGTCACATAACTCATCTCAAGTGAGTTTTCACGTTTATCACGTTACAATTATCTCTATCACTCATACTTTTGAACTGTGACTTTAATAACTCAAGTTTCACATTAATATCTACTCGAGTACTTAACATTTAACTCTACTTTCTCTTACTATTGCTTATTAATCTAGAGAATGTCTTACGGTTTGAGTACGTCGTTTACTTGATCGCCATAGTCCAACTATGGTCTTACTCGTATCACAACATCATAGTCCAGCTATTGCTTTACATGTCGTCACGATGCCATAGCCTCGCTATGGTCTTACACGAAATTTCATATCAATACCAATGCCATATCCTAGATACGGTCTTATACGGGATCTTGTAACTCGATGTCAATGCCATATCCCAGATATGGTCTTATACGAGATCATACTTGGATGTCGATGCCATGTCCCGAACATGGTCTTATACGAGATCTTTCTTTGGTGCCGAAGCCATGTCCCAGACATGGTCTTACACGGAATCACTATTCAATGTCGACGCCATACCCCAGATATGGTCTTACACAGAATTACTATTTGATGCCGATGCCATATCCCAGATATGGTCTTATACGGGATCATGTATCGATGCCAATGCCATGCCCCAGACATGGTCTTATATGGGATCACATATCGTCACCAATGCCATGTCCCAGACATGGTCTTATATGGAATCACATGTAGTCCTACCATGGTCTTATTCATCATTTTATCATTAAACGACCGTACTCATCTCCTGCATTCTACTTAGTCAAACTTTTCAGTTTTAACTCTCACACTATAATATGTGTGACTTTGTATGAGGTCATAAGACGAAACATTATATCTTTTCTACTTTAATGATCCACACGTGATTTTTTAACCATGTGGACATATTTATCATAAACAATGGCATCACAAATCTCAAATGCTTACTTACTCTTACTGCTTCTCACATACATCATGGTACTTGCTAGTCTCATGTTTGTAAGGTAAACAAGGTACCTGTATCACTTGATCACATAAATCAGTATACTTTACTATAATAAGAATAATCTCAACATCATCATTCATAACATGAATTATACTTGTTAGTCAACCTTCACTAGCATGACACAATATCAACTTTACTACTAACTTTCTTGCTATCTCATTTAAGCTTTACTCATTTGCCCGATGAATTTCTATGAATAGTCGAGGATACTGAATCTCATTTCACATAACTCGATGCCAAAACCATATCCTAGATATGGTCTTACGTGGAATCTCTCATCTTGGTATCGATGCCATGCCCTGACATGGACTTACTCAGAGTCTTCCTTGGGTGTTCCCTTGGGAACTTACCATTGCCATGTCTTGACATGGTCTTACTTGGTATCTTTACTCATGAACTGGTCAATGCCGAGCCTTGGCTTGGACTTACATGGAAACTCTATCTCATGATAGCTTTTCAATGCCAAGACTTGTCTTGGACTTACATGATAACTTGCTTGATTGCCGATGCCATGTCTTGACATGGTCTTATACGGACTTTCTAGTCTCATGTGGCAGATTGAGTATCCTAAGTAATTCATTTTCAATCGGGGCTTTCATATACATGCTCTTAGTAACTTCTTTGTTTAATAAATTATTAAACATTTTCAAGGAATTAATGTGCACATAACAACATCACAAGCAATTCAATGAAATATTCATGAAGCTTGAAAATCATACAAACTTACTGAAATCAGCTCGGTTGGGAATCATCACTGTTTTAACAAAACAATTTCGTTAGAGTCGGGAGACATCACACTATCACGGTCCACATATGGCATGTATAGCTAGACTCTTACTCACGCTAGGTTAGTCCTAGAACCGACTAAACCATAGCTCTAATACCACTTAATGTAACACCCCATACCCGAGTCTGAGGCTTAGACCGGATACGAGACATTACTATGCTTGAACTTGCTTAAACATGTATTTACGGGCTATAAAATATCGTTCCGAATTAAAAAACTTCTCTTTCTTAAACAACTCATACATCTCATTGGCCTACGAGGCCTTAAACTCACGTTCGGAAACTTTCGGAGTTCAATCAGGAACTTTTCCTCAAAATAGGGGTCGCACGCTCGTGTTACTTGGGACACGCCCGTGTGTCTCTAAGACATGCCCGTGTCTTCCACCCGTGGTCGACACTGACTAATCACACACGGCCTTGACACGCCCGTGGACTTTGACCGTGTGCTAAACCTTGATATACTGACTTCCTTACACGGCCTAGGGCACACGCCCGTGTCCTAACCGTGTGTCATACACGGCATAAACAAACGGCCGTGGAATCATCCCATGGTCTATCCTGACTTAAGATACAAAGGTGCAGGATGCACACGGCCTAGACACACGCCCGTGTGTCTATCTGTGTGGGCACTTAGAGGCTATCTACCAAGCCTTTTTACCACTCTTATTTACATAAATTCATACATCATCACATAACTCCACATAGCATCAATTTAACTCTTGAATTAAAGACATTTAATCATTTAAAGAGACAAAGACTTCATCCCATACACTAGGGAGAAATATTCCGAATACAATTACAATTATAACTTAAGCCATCATCTATGGCTATACACAACCAATCTCTAAGTTCTCTTAGGCCAACACAATTTGGCTACATCAATTAGAACTTAATCAACTCTAAAAGAATCCCGATACATGCCATGACTCATAAGAACTTGAAACACCATACCAAGTGTTTATTCGATAGTGTGAAAACATCTCCGGTGGCCTCCAACCCGAGCTAGTTAAAATAACCTATAAGAGATGGGAAAAGAAAAGGAGTAAGCAATAATGCTTAGTAACTTCATCTGCATAAACTGACAAATACCGACATTTATTGAATACATATAACCACAAGGTATTATACTGAGTTTTTCTCATTAAGTCATGGTAACTTAACCACTCTTGAAGCTTACTCATTCTATCTCTTACCACATTCACCCCATGCCACAAGCCAACTGCTCCTGTTAAATAGCACACATTCCTGCACTGATCGTCAGGTAACCACATAGAACAACACATTAAGCAATTTCAATAAGCTGCTCATACTACAAATCTCTCGGTGGTTTTGCACTTAGCCCACCATTAAATCTCTAATAGGGTGGTATCGCACACATCCCACCAATCATTTATAAGCGATGGTATCGCACACAGCCCATCGATTACTAATTAATCAGGTGGTAACGCACATAGCCACCGATATTAAAATAGTTGATGGTATCGCACTCAGCCCGTCACTACCATCAATAAGGTGATACCGCACATAGCTCACCGTTATTTTACATTCGTGGATAGTAATCCACAAGTATATCTCTATTTCAAATGTTCATCCGAGAACATCCTCACATACTTTTATTCTTACTTAACTTTCTACGATACTCGTTCGCATTCACACAATGCATCCATAAATCTATCTCATGCAACTAAGGTGCATTAATTACACATATCCCACTAGGGGTTCATCATATATTGAATTCATCTCCATTCAATTCTAACACATACTTGTGCTTCTCGTGGTACAACCACATACATTCAACATATCCGTTGAATCATTCAAATTGTTAACTAACTCTCTTGAGTCACATACACATAGTTCTCATTGACATTATACCCCAATAAGGTCCTACATACATTAACATGTCGATGCCATGTCCCTGACATGGTCTTGTACGAACTCTTACACCGAAGCCATATTCCAATATGGTCTTACTCGAGACTTTAACAATCATCATATCATGCTATACACATTTCAATTCTATTGACATTTCATCAAAAGATATTTCATGCTTTCATATGGTAAATATACATTCCATACCACATTGGAACGTTAAATTAACTCGTACGTAATTACAACGTTTGCACATGAACTTACCTCGATGCCGAAAGGCCCAAAAATGGACTTTTTGCCCACATTTCTCTTTTCATCCGTTCTAGGTCCGAAACTCGTTTTCTTTGATCTAGAACAATGAAATTTAATGATTTAATCACTTATAAATCATATTACACCATAATATACACTTTAGGCAAAAATGATTATTTTTCCCCTACACTTTAACAAAATTACGATTTTGCCCCTAGGCTCGTAAATAAATTTTTATCACATTTTCTCGTTAAACAAGCCTATATGAACATTTAATCCTCTTAAAAATATTCACAATTACATCAATTTCATGCCTTAATTAACAAATTACAACTTTTGCATTTTAGTCCCAATTAGGTGTTTTCATGGCAACACCTTTCACAAAAATTGTTTCTCATCATCCTATCATTCATTTTCTTCCATAAAAACTCATCAAACAACATAAACTCTCTCATGGAAAGTCCCTAGACTTTCAACCATGTTGCAAATTAATCCCCCCATTAGCTAGCTTAAGCTTTGGGGACTCCAAAAATGCAATTTTCATCAAAAATAAGCATCAAAATCACTTACTTGAATGGAGTAAAGCTTGATGAAATTTGAAGCTTTCAAACCCCTCCCATGGCTGATATTTTCAGTTGAAGAAGAGAAGAAATAAAAAGATGATAGCTTTTTGCTTATTTCATCTTATTTTATTTCTTTCTAATTACCTAACATGACAACATTTAATGCCCTTGTCCCCTTTGTCTTCTTTGACCGGCCAAGCTAATTCCCATGGCCTAATTGCATATTTGGGACCTCTAATTTATAAACCATAGCTTTTTGGTACCTCTAGCAATTAAAATAGAACTTTTGCACTTTATGCGATTTAGTCCTTTTTCACAATTTAGCTAGAAATCGCTAAAATTAAGGCACCAAAATTTTCATGCATCCTTATAAACATGTTATAATACATAACATAACATGAAAATAATTTTCTCTAACTTTAAATTAGTGATTCCGAGATCACTGTTCTGACTAGCCTCTAAATCGGGCTGTTACATTCTGTCTATGAGAATGATTTCGAGACAATCTTGTAATCTTTGGCTTATACTTGTGATGTGTAAATATGTAGTAAATCTACCATTGTTAAATCAAGAATGTTGTGCTGGTTTGTAATATGCTATGTGTTTAAAGTTGCATGGTTGATGTTGTTACTTATTTACATGCAACTTACTAAGCTTTATGCTTACTCCCTTTTGATGTAAGCACACCCGGGGCAACCCAGGATTCACAATTTGACCCTTTCGAGTTTCTTAAAGGCCCGGTGACACGAGTGCGAGCTAAGCAATTCCAAGACGCTATTTTGACTTTATTGACTCAATGTTGGACTGAAATTCAGCTCGATAAAGAAGGAAAGGCTTGGGTCAACGTCTTAGAGAAGCTTTGCACCTTAGTGCAAGCTGCTCTCTGCTCGGTTCAGCTCACTCGAGCTCAAGTCAGCTCACACGAGCTCAATTCAGCTCATTGAGCTTATTTGAAGCTCTTTTCAGCTCGTTAACTTTAATTTTTGAATAAATTCAGTATTTCATTAATTTAGTTTGAATTACTACAGCTCATAAATATGTTTTAGATAATTACATGTTTTTATTAAGTCTTAGTCAATGCCGAATTTAATTTGTCTTGTTGAGATAATATTAAATTTGTCATAAGTTAATTATTATGTTAATTAGTGTGTCTAAATTATATTAATGCATGTTCAGCTGAATTTTTTATGTGAATTAATTTTGGTTCATGTGTTCTTGTAGGTGAGCCGAATTTGGGATGCATTTAATCAAGATCCATGCACATTAGATTCAATGTATGTGACGATGCATGCATGTCTTCTTACAATGCATGGTGGCTGATCATTGGTCTCCCAAGCACCTATTCGGTCAAGCAGTAGCTACCAATTTAAAACACATTCATAAAGGAGCTAAATGCATGAACAGCAAGTTACAATGAATGGAAGAATGCATGCATGTCTAGCTACATGAATTTTGCTGATCCTTTGAATCTCGTAAGTGACCATTCAGCCAAGAGGCATCTATTGGAAGTATCCTTCAAGCTATGGCTGAATTTAGACAAAGCCATTCACCTCCCTACAGCCAAATTCATCCAGCTGAAAATTCCTTCCTTCTTAAGCATGCCCATTGGCATCCCAAGTAGCTGAATACGGGCATGACCATTGGCCTCCCTCATGCTTTCATCTTTTTCAAGTTCATTGCTTAAGCATGAAGCTGCCCATTGGTGTTTCCTCCAGCCGAACATAGACAAGAAGATTTATAGTTTTTATTCCAGAATTTTCCAGCTCATTAATGGCCGAATACTTAGTCTTTAAGCTATGTATTTTAACCATTAGGATAGCCTTATGTTTAGGCTATAAATAGTTAGCTGATTTCATTTGTAATGGACTTTTGAACTTTGATTAAATTTTATGAACATTTTGTTCTCGAGTGAGTTTACCTCCTCTCCTATTTTGTACAAGTCTTGTTTGACTTATCTAGTGTTGCTAGTGGCATCTTCCCGACTTGTTTGAACTTATCACCAACTCCATTGGTGTGGCGTTCATCCTACTTCTCCATCCTACCACCTTAACGACATAAGAAACGGGGTGACACTACGATATAGTGTTGAATCTTTCTTCCGTTAAGTTCGTTTTCCATCCTCACCATTTATCCCAAAATTATCTATCTTTATTATTTTTTTTAAACTGAGCCTACTACATATTTCTAAACCTACCATTCTTTTCAAACCCTCTTTGTTAGCTGCCGTATATTTTCCACCAAACTTACAATTTCAACGCACCGAACAATCTCCTCGTCAACGATCGGGAAAACAAGTGAAATGACTCGATTAACCTGGGCCGTCTCACATCATTTGGTATCAGAGTTACTAAAACGAGGAGCGCCGACGTTCGTAGCTAGCCGGACTAGGTTCGTATTGAAAAAATTTTTGAAAAAAATCGAAAAAAATATTTCAAGTTGTATTTTAATTTCTCTTGTATTCGGTATCTTGTAGTTGAAGTTAAAAAAAAGAATTACGAAAATTCAAAAAAAAAAAGAAAAAAAACGAGTTTTAAAAAAAAAAGAGGAAAAAAAAGTGTGAAAGTTTTGCTTTGTATTTCATCTCCTCTATTCCCGATCGAGTTCGTTTTTCTACCATTCACTTCTTACCTTTCACGCCACACCCTAAACCCGACTTAATTTTTGCTTCAGCCTACCTTACACCAAATGCTTATCCTTTGTTAAACCATTTTGAAGCCGACCCCAAAGCTGCAATAAGTCTAAACGAGACGAGACGAGGTCGAGCGGTAAAAGGAAAGAGAGCGTGAGATCATTCGAGAGAAAGAAAAAGCCTTAAAAACGAGTGCAAACACGAGTGAGAGTGAAAAAATGTTCTTTCTTTCCTAGTGACTTTGTGAGGTCGTAGTGAGGTATTTAATTTTATGTTTTGTCCTCTTTAACATTTCTTCTTTTCAGTAAATAATCATGTCTCGAGAAAAATTTTTAGCCGATGAATTTCAGTACTTGGTGAATGAGATGGGCTGAATGTTTGAAGAAAAACTAAGTCCATTACAAAGACGGTTGGACTGAGTGGAGGAAAAGCCCCGACGGAAGCAAACTCCACCAAGTCGAGAAACGGAGTTAAGATCATCACGACGACACTACTCGAGAAGAGACTCATATCAAGACTCCTATTCAACAAGGCTTCCGAGACAAAGAAAAGCAAACTTCGAGTCAAAAATCTTTCGAGATGTTGAACGAGAAAGTACGAGTTATTCTTCGTATGCTTCAAAGACATCACGTACGGAGAATCACTCCCGAAGAGTTGATCGAGATATCTATGAAAATACTTTCTCCTTCTTCGAGCCAAATACTTTTTTTTATTCTTTTGTATCATCTTCATGTTGTAATCAAATCGAAAAAGAACACAAAAGAAAAGAAAAAGAAAAAGAAAAAGAAAGTGAAAAAGAAAAAGAAGTTGAAAAAGAGACAGAATTTGAGAAAGAAAATGAGAGTGAGAGAAAGAAAGACGAGATTGAGATCGAAAAAAAGTGTGAGGAAAAAGATAAAATTGAAAAGGAAAAAGAAATCGAGTCAGACAAAGAAACAAAAGAAAAGAACGAGCAAGAAAAGATAAGGAGTGTTTCAACTAACCCATATGAAATTTGTTCTTGTTTCGCTCCTTCTTTTCAGGTTTCCGAAAGGCCGAGTGATGAGTATCAACTTCAATACTTTCCTGACGAAAGATGTAACACCCTTAACCCATGTCCATCGCCGGATTAAGATTATAAGGCATTACCGAAAATAGCACAAGTCATAACAAAATTTTTCTGCTCATATAGTAAAAACCGAAAGCATTGTAAATAATAATACTTAATCTTAGTATACTTAACCCATCTCAAGTATATCTCATAACCATTAACCAATTCTCATCTAAACATTTTTCATCAAATACAAAGATTACAACTCATGTGATCAAATAAGATTCAATATTTGAACCTGCACATGCTCATTTTTAGTCTGCTAAAGCAAGTTGTCAAATACCAAACTAAACATACATATGTTTTTGTATAGAATTTCACTTAATTATGCTCAAAATATACCACTTGCTCACACATCTATACAAAACATAGATCACCACATCTAAATGTACATAATCACACCCAAATATACCAAATATGTCTTCCATAGCCTAAACATCTAAATTTAAACTTAATATACATGCATATATATATGTACCATAAGTTTAATATGTCAATTCAAAATACATAACATATTATCTCATCATCTAGCCGAATATACACATGCTTGCAATTACATTATTAAAGCATGATATCACTTAATGACATTAATCATACATATCCATATATATATATATATTTGCTTATAATGAATTCACATAGCAACCATACTTTTAAACCAAGCAAAACAAACACATATAACATGATTAAAACATAAGCATTAGAACATTTGACATTAAGATCAAGCCATTTTCGCATGGCCTATAATTACAGCATCAAAACGCATTCTATTTGTAACACCCCCAAACCCGGCCCACAAGTCCCGACCGAATCTGGTTATGTCACTGCGGAAAGACGGTTGGAAATCTTTGACTTTAGAATAAAACTTGAAAATTTTGTTAACTTTCGGGAAGTAAGTCCATTAAAAATTATTAAATAATATAAGCTTGTTGAAAACTTCCGAATTAAAACATTGTTATAAATTACTATAATATGAACCTTTTGAAAAAAAATATTTCTGAATATAATGTAAACTTCAACAAAATTAAATAGAGTACTTTAAATAAAAAGGGGCCCTTATTACATCAAATAAAAGTCCAAAATACTGATAATATAATATACTTAAATAGAGTAAAACATCTTCTGCATGAAAATCTCCTTCTGCATGGGCCACCTTGTATCCACTCCAACCCGGTCCGATCAACATGTCACCTGCGATGTTTGAAAATAATTGGGTGAGTCATAATGACTCAGTGTGTAAGTTAACCACTGAAATCCACCCACATGCTAGCCACATAATATCCCAATTATCAAATGCAACAAGTAATATATATTCATTTTAACAATTACCACAATCTGGGCTTGGCCCACATTCAAATCATACTCAAATACTGGGCTAGGCCCTTTTCTCATCAATCCACTGATTACCGGGCTTGGCCCATTTCCACGTATGTTTTCAAAACATACCCATTCATATTTCATATTGGGCTTGGCCCATTTCCATATCAATTCATAACGAAACCATGCAATCATGATACCCAACCCAATCCTAAGGTCCATCGCTACACACCCCTTATCCAAACCTACCACACACCGGGGACTATCGAGTCACCCTCTCCTTTTCCCTCCAAAAAGGCAACCAATGCCATCCACGATGTAGCGTATAGTCGACATCAAACCACGATGGAGCACCGCGGCAATCCATCAAGCCACGATATGGCATAAAGCCCATATCAATCAAGGTAACCACGCGAACTAAATCGCAAAGATCCACAACGCGACCTCGATCGGCGCCAATCCACGATGTAGCACAAAGTCGACATCAACCACGTACTCGAAGTACACCCGCACCTTCTTTTCATAACCCACCCATGCACATGCCACATAAAATATATTCGTGATCATGCATGCACATGCTTATTAATGTCCATAAACATACTCATAAACAAATAATCACACCGCAATAGATCCGATACTAACTCGGTCATCGCTATACCCTTTAGGGGTATATATGGCACACTTATTATCTGCACTTGTTAGTAAAACATATAACACATAAAACCCGAAACAAGTGGGTTAGTTACACACCTTATTACTTGGAGTTCTAGACTCTCGATCCTCGACGCTATCGTTTAGTGAGACTACGGCTATTTGCCTAACGTTTTTGCATTGCTAGCCCACACCACGGTGGCCAATCTCGCATGCCAGAAACGGATCTCTTCTTGAACTTTGGGATGGGAGCTTTCCCTTGCCCACTTTGGTAGTATTCGCATCCATAACGATATCTAATCAAAACTCGGTTAATACAGATCTCAAACGAATAATCATAAACTACTCATCCTTACCGATGAGTCTTGAAATCCCGAAAGCTCCTTAATCACCGCTAAAACTCCTAAATGGTCAAGGTCGAGAATCGGTTACCACAAATGCCAAATATGGCTTGTAACAAAAATCTATGAAAAGAGGACCCTATGGCCGAATAGCACCTAACCCTTACCTTCCTTAAATCGAATGGAGAAGAACTAGGAGAGGTCGCCCTTGCTAGAATTCGCCCAACCGCACTAGGATGCCAAGGATTTCAACAATGGTGCTTAGTATTAAAAGAGTTTCGGCTTAGTCTAATGATTAGAGAATCAAAGTTGAAGGAAATAAAAGGTATGGAAATAAAGAGAGTAAAGGAATTCGGCTAAGCCTACTTACCTCTTCCAACGATTGAAAAAAAACCCAAAGTGCTCCACACCACACCTACTATTCGGCCAAGGTGACAACTAAATAGGGGAAAGGAATTTCGGCACACCAAGAGGGAGAGGGAGAGATTTGGCAAAAGACTTGAGGAATAATTGGCACTCTACCCCTATTTATAGCATTCGGCCACCCCCTAGAAGACTCCAAGATTCACCAACTAATTCAAATCAATTTGAATTAGTTCAATTCAAAAACAATTTGAATTGGTCCACTATTATCCCACTTATCAAAAATAAATAATAATTATCCCACACTTCTAAATAACTTAATAGATAAATAAAAATAAAAAAAAACATTATCCTCATCTAAATAAAAGTCTTCTAGCCGTCCAACACCTTCAAAATTGCTGCCAAAAAGGAATAAAAATTTAAACTCCAAAACGCAGCTCCTTTGGTTCGAACCTGGGACCAGTCTGCTGCACACCCCTCCTCCAACGCCCAGGCCACTCGGCCACATTGAATTACATGCTAGAAACCCCCAACAATTATTTTTAAACCCTTCTTATCTCAGCCCATAACCGCACAAAAATAAAAACGCCAACATGCAGATCCAGGCGCTCGAACCTGCGCCCTTGCTCTCCTCCAGCGCCTAAGTGGCGCATGAGAGCCACTTCACCAGCCCATCTTTCTTGTCTGAATTCCTCACCATATACCTTTAAGGCCTTACAAAGCCCAACGCCCAAAACAATAAAAATAAAACGCCACTTTTGTTGCCGCCTAAACTCGAACCAGTGCCCTCAATGGCCCTACTTCCGATTTCTTAAACAGCGCAGATAACCACTTTGCCAACTGGACTTCCATGTCCATCAACTTGGACATTTATTTTAAGGCCTACCTAGCCCAGTCCTTGACGACAAAAACAAAGCAACATTGTTGCCCCAAAGACTCGAACCCTTGAGCTCTTAGGCGCCTCCTTCCCAAGACCTTAAGTAGAGCCTCTATGCCACTTTGCCACATCCTTTCTTGTGTCCTAAACTCCAGAAAAATATTTTAAGGCCTTCCTGCCCCATTTCCCCTTTTTATACTAAAAATAAAAAATTTTCCAAAGCCCTTCCTTTTTCATCCAAGTATTCTTAAACCTCTAAAACACATCCAACAACACCCAAAAACCTTCCAACACTGGAATTATACCCAAATTGCATAGCCCCTAAATCAGGGTGTTACAATTCTACCCTCCTTAAAAATAATTTCGTCCTCGAAATTACTTTACTAACAAACGTCCATACAACCTATCTTACCACCTTACGCTTATGCTGCGCACTCTGATCTTACTAAGGCTATCGTACCTACACAATCTCTAAGTTCGCGCTCAAAATTCAAAACACCTCTCTTAGCAACATAGAAAAGGCTAACTCATAAGCAAGCAAAGTAATTAAAGCATGTACCAAATCAAAGGAGCTTACCTGATATCACATCCTTGGTTGACTCTGACTAGAACCATTCCTTCCATGACTTGAACCACGACCCCTCGTCGCTTGAGGACAATTCTTAACTAAATGTGCCTTAGATCCGCACCGAAAACATTCTTTACTATTTCCCCAACACTCTCCTGTGTGAGGTCTTCCACATCGAGCACAGATACGATTCTGATCCACTGGTACAAGTGCACTTACAGGGTTCTCGGTCCTTGGTCTTTTCTGGACATTACCAAACGATGCTGATGGTCTAAAACTTCTCTTATTCTCGTTCCTATTCTTCTCTCGATTTTCTCTTATAGTCCTCTTAACCTCTTCAGCGATCCGGGCTTTCTCCACCAGAATGGCGAAGTCTCTCTCCCTCTGCGGAGCAATCAGCATTCGAAGTTCATCTCGCAATCCGTCCTCAAACCGAACGCACCTCTCATAATCAGTGGCCACAACTCCCTTAGCATACTGGCTTAACCGCACAAATTCCGCTTCGTACTCAGCTATCGACTTACTTCCTTGCACTAGATTTAGAAACGCTTTCCTTTGCGAGTCCAAATAAGCGGCTCCTACGCACTTTCCTTCAAACTTGACCTTAAAGAAGTCCCAATCCGGTCGATGCGCGGTACACCTTGTTTGATGATGAGCCACCAACGATAAAGCGTCGCGAAGTAATGAAACAACACCTTTCAGCTTTTCTTCTCGGGTACAATCTAAGTCGTCCATGATTCTTTCGACTGCTTCTAGCCAATACTCTGCTACGTTCGGAGCTACTCCAGATACTCCTCTAAAGATCTCGGCTCCGTTCAATCTAAGCCTTTCCGACACCGACTTCCGAGTTCCATTTCCTCTACTAACTCCTACTACTCGTTCTGGCGCCGCAACATGGCCCGCGACATCTGCGTCATCTTCACCTATCTCGATCTTGTTCCTCCGCGCCCATCGCTGGTGGTGGCACTTCACTTTCGACCCATGGCCGACCCTCTACCGGCCCGATGTCGCCATTCTACCTCTATCGCGTCCCCTAGAACTCATCTCTATCGTCGCGATTTAATCTGATTAACAAGTTTTATGCATTAGAAATTTCGTTTCACTTGTTTATCCGCGAACAAATCTTATGAAAAGAATTTCTAGAGGTAGTTCTTTCGATCACACAAATTTTCAGTTCAAGTTCCCTATTCTATTTCAGAATATCACGTTCATCCATAAGGACACATCCATTCATCAAAAAAAACACATTCCTTCCTCATTAAAGGCACATTCAGTGGTATCCACCACACACATTCACTATCCAGACATCTCTGCCTGTTTTTACCCCAGGGGTATTTTCGTCATTTTCCTACAGGGGTATTTTTGGTAATTTTGTAAATCGAGAAAACGCCTTTCAAAATCAGATTTAGAGCTTACAAACCAAAGGGGTAAATTTTGGAAATTTTAAAACTAAGGGGTTTAAAACAGTGAGGCAAATCCCTTTCGGGTTTTAATAATTGGTTTAGCCTATGAGCAAGTCCTCTTGGTTAAGGTGAACCGTAGCTACGCACCAGGTAGGATTCGAGTAAAGAGGAGGTGAGTCGCTAGGACTGCTTAAGTACCAAGCTCTTACTGAATACCAATCCTAGACATGCGTACAATGGTTGCCACACCTTAACTCGGCGACTTACTTCACAGGTTTGTTTAATGGTCCTTAAGTCTTATGTGTGTGTTTGAGTAGACTAGTCCTAGGGTTCAATAGCCCTAATATTCTAATCTACGAGCCCAACTAAGCCCATAACAGTTCATATAACAAATTACTTCACAAGTCCAAGTACTTACAGTGGACTCTGCCTGAGGTACAGGTGCCATGCCAGAAAAACCTGAAAAAAATTTCTTAAAAGCCCATATTTTTAAAAAAACCCATTTTGAAAATGTTTTTGGGCCCAAAACCCTCAAAGCCGAGTTTTGAACCGGGCTCTGATACCAAACTGTAACACCCCCAAACCCGGCCCACAAGTCCCGACCGAATCTGGTTATGTCACTGCGGAAAGACGGTTGGAAATCTTTGACTTTAGAATAAAACTTGAAAATTTTGTTAACTTTCGGGAAGTAAGTCCATTAAAAATTATTAAATAATATAAGCTTGTTGAAAACTTCCGAATTAAAACATTGTTATAAATTACTATAATATGAACCTTTTGAAAAAAAATATTTCTGAATATAATGTAAACTTCAACAAAATTAAATAGAGTACTTTAAATAAAAAGGGGCCCTTATTACATCAAATAAAAGTCCAAAATACTGATAATATAATATACTTAAATAGAGTAAAACATCTTCTGCATGAAAATCTCCTTCTGCATGGGCCACCTTGTATCCACTCCAACCCGGTCCGATCAACATGTCACCTGCGATGTTTGAAAATAATTGGGTGAGTCATAATGACTCAGTGTGTAAGTTAACCACTGAAATCCACCCACATGCTAGCCACATAATATCCCAATTATCAAATGCAACAAGTAATATATATTCATTTTAACAATTACCACAATCTGGGCTTGGCCCACATTCAAATCATACTCAAATACTGGGCTAGGCCCTTTTCTCATCAATCCACTGATTACTGGGCTTGGCCCATTTCCACGTATGTTTTCAAAACATACCCATTCATATTTCATATTGGGCTTGGCCCATTTCCATATCAATTCATAACGAAACCATGCAATCATGATACCCAACCCAATCCTAAGGTCCATCTGCTACACACCCCCTTATCCAGCCTACCACACACCAGGGGACTATCGAGTCACCCTCTCCTTTTCCCTCCAAAAAGGCAACCAATGCCATCCACGATGTAGCGTATAGCTGACATCAAACCACGATGGAGCACACAGCAATCCATCAAGCCACGATATGGCATAAAGCCCATATCAATCAAGGTAACCACGCGAACTAAATCGCAAAGATCCACAACGCGACCTCAGTCAGCGCCAATCCACGATGTAGCACAAAGCTGACATCAACCACGTACTCGAAGTACACCCGTACCTTCTTTTCATAACCCACCCATGCACATGCCACATAAAATATATTCGTGATCATGCATGCACATGCTTATTAATGTCCATAAACATACTCATAAACAAATAATCACAATGCAATAGATCCGATACTAACTCTGGTCATCGCTATACCCCTTTAGGTATATATATGGCACACTTATTATCGCACTTGTTAGTAAAACATATAACACATAAAACCCGAAGCAATGGGTTAGTTACACACCTTATTACTTGGAGTTCTAGACTCTCGATCCTCGACGCTATCGTTTAGTGAGACTACGGCTATTTGCCTAACGTTTTTACTGTCGCCCACACCCCGGTGGCTAATCTCGCACACAGTAAACGGATCTCTTCTTGAACTTTGGGATGGAGCTTTCCCTTGCCCACTTTGACCGGTATTCGCATCCATAACGATATCTAATCAAAACTCGGTTAATACAGATCTCAAACGAATAATCATAAACTACTCATCCTTACCGATGAGTCTTGAAATCCAAAGCTCCTTAATCACCGCTAAAACTCCTAAATGGTCAAGGTCGAATCGGTTACCACAAATGCCAAATATGGCTTGTAACAAAAATCTATGAAAAGAGGACCCCTATGGCCGAATAGCACCTAACCCTTACCTTCCTTAAATCGAATGGAGAAGAACTAGGAGAGGTCGCCCTTGCTAGAATTCGCCCAACCGCACTAGGATGCCAAGGATTTCAACAATGGTGCTTAGTATTAAAAGAGTTTCGGCTTAGTCTAATGATTAGAGAATCAAAGTTGAAGGAAATAAAAAGGTATGGAAATAAAGAGAGTAAAAGGAATTCGGCTAAGCCTACTTACCTCTTCCAACGATTGAAAAAAAAACCCAAAGTGCTCCACACCACACCTACTATTCGGCCAAGGTGACAACTAAATAGGGGAAAGGAATTTCGGCACACCAAGAGGGAGAGGGAGAGATTTGGCAAAAGACTTGAGGAATAATTGGCACTCTACCCCCCCTATTTATAGCATTCGGCCACCCCCCTAGAAGACTCCAAGATTCAGCCAACTAATTCAAATCAATTTGAATTAGTTCAATTCAAAAACAATTTGAATTGGTCCACTATTATCCCACTTATCAAAAATAAATAATAATTATCCCACACTTCTAAATAACTTAATAGATAAATAAAAATAAAAAAAAACATTATCCTCATCTAAATAAAAGTCTTCTAGCCGTCCAACACCTTCAAAATTGCTGCCAAAAAGGAATAAAAATTTAAACTCCAAAACGCAGCTCCCTTGGTTCAAACTCAGGACCATCTGCTGCACACCCTCCTCCAACGCCTGTGCCACTCGGCCACATTGAATTACATGCTAGAAACCCCAACAATTATTTTTAAACCCTTCTTATCTCAGCCCATAACCGCACAAAAATAAAAACGCCAACATGCGAGATCCAGCGCTCGAACTGCGCCCTTGCTCTCCTCAGCGCCTAAGTGGCGCATGAGAGCCACTTCACCAGACCCATCTTTCTTGTCCGAATTCCTCACCATATACCTTTAAGGCCTTACAAAGCCCAACGCCCAAAACAATAAAAATAAAACGCCACTTTTGTTGCCGCCTAAACTCGAACCTGTGCCCTCAATGGCCCTACTTCCAAATTTCTTAAACAAAGCAGCGATAACCACTTTGTTAATGGACTTCCATGTCCATCAACTTGGACATTTATTTTTAAGGCCTACCTAGCCCAGTCCCTTGACGCAAAAACAAAGCAACATTGCTGCCCCAGCAGCTCGAACCCTTGAGCTCTTAGGCGCCTCCTTCCCAAGACCTTAAGTAGAGCCTCTATGCCACTTTGCCACATCCTTTCTTGTGTCCTAAACTCCAGAAAAATATTTTAAGGCCTTCCTGCCCCATTTCCCCTTTTTATACTAAAAATAAAAAATTTTCCAAAGCCCTTCCTTTTTCATCCAAGCATTCTTAAACCTCTAAAACACATCCAACAACACCCAAAAACCTTCCAACACTGGAATTATACCCAAATTGCATAGCCCCTAAATCAGGGTGTTACACTATTATTTAACTAGCCTATACATGCCTTAAGTTCGAAATCTAAACTTTAAAGTTACCAAAATAAGTCGATAGTGTAGATGACTTCGTTGATGATCCCCTGAGCTCGTAGCTTGACCAAAATCTATAAAACAGAATAACAAACACACAGAGTAAGCTAACTTAGCTTAGTAAGTCTTAAGCAAACTTAACAAATCAATTGGATAATCAATCAAATTAAACCGAACAAATTGTAACATTAACTTAATAACATAACACATATAAATTATTATAGCTGAATGCCTATATCCTTTCATAACCAAAACATTCATCAATATCTACTTTAAATGTAAGACTTTTCAAAGGCACATCGATTAATAAATATTTATATGTATATATACCTCCATCTACAACCAAATAACAATTTTCATGTACATATAAAATAATCCCACATAATCGAATGTATATACAAAAATTTCCACATAACCGAATGTATATATATATACATATACATCTATTCAATAATCTCATATTTGCAAGTAAACAACGTCAACTCAATATCATTTTATCCACATATCCAAGATGCCAAATATACCATCACATTATCTATCAACTTACTTATTCAATAATCATCACATATAACATGTACTTATGTAAATACATACCTTATGGCCGAATGTAATCTAATTCATTTAAATAAGCTTTTGCTTGTTCAATGGCCACCATAACTCAATCATTTCATAAACATAAACTCATATTATAGATCAGGTATAAAACCCGCTAGGCATAAGCTGAATCACACATCGGCACTAAGCTCGCTGACCCGAGGTCCGATATTCAATCACCGGCAATAAGCTCGCTAGGCACAAAGCCCGATAAGTTCACCAGCCCAAGGCTTGCTAGGCTCAAAGCCTGAATAGTAATACTTTAACATTTCTCACAAGAATCATTTCATATATCGAACCTTTTACTCGTTTCGAACTTATTGTACGAACATTCAAATAACACATATCATTCAATAACCTATCCGAATCGAATATTATACTTAGCCAAATTCGGCTAATTCATATATAATTATGATGATTCCAAATTTCAGCACATACCAAATTACATAAATAATTTACGATGATTATTTGCTTAGAGACTTACCTCGGATATCGTCAGACAAATGTAAACCCGCTTATTCGATTATTTTCGCTTTTCCCCGATTCAAGTCTGTTTTCTTTTGTTCTTGATCTAAACATGTTCAAAATAAGCTCATTCAACTATATTTTCATTCAATTTAGTCCAAAAACACATTAATGGGAAATTTACATTTTTACCCCTAATATTTTACATTTTCACAATTTAGTCCCTATTGCACAAAACACAAAATATGCAAAATCTCACAACAACATAGCTAGGCCAAATCTTCCTTATAATCATATAAGTCCATGCATTTCATTTTTTCACATTTTAGTCCTCAAAAATTTATTTTTGCAATTTAGCCTAAAATACTCAAATTCATCAAAAATCCAAAGACAAAACATATTAATCTAACACATATATTTCATAATTCATCCTTAAACAACATAAAAAACCAACTATCAACAATGGCTCAACTCAAAATATTCATCAAACTCAAAAATTAAAGCATGGGTCTTGTACATTTCATAGCAACGATCTCAAAAACGTAAAAATTATCAAAAACTGAAATCAAACATACCTTGGATTGAGCTAAAAGATGACCTAATGCCCTAAGTTTTTCTAATTTTCTTTTTATTTTCTTTGATTCGGTTTTGAAAGAATGATAAGCATAAAATTATGGCTTTCTTTTTTTTTAATGCCTTTAATATTTTATTATAATGTTTTTATAATATATTATTAATATAACTTATAAAATTACACATATATAAGCACATAATATCCATGTTACCGTCCACTAACACAAACTTTTGGCTTATTTGCCACATAAATCCACATGCAAAAAGGAAACAATTCAATTTAGCCACTTGATTAAATAGATGGCAACCTTTACCACTTACGCGATTTAATCCTTTTTACTAAATTAAACACACAAACAGTCAAATTTTTATACGAAACTTTCACGCATACTAATTCACATATAATTAACACAGAAAATAATATTTAATTATTATTTGAACTCGGATTCGTGGTCCCGAAACCACCATTTTGATTAGGGTCAAATTCGGACTGTTACAAAAGACACTTTCGTATGATCAGCAAAGGTAAGGTTGAAGATGAAACCAACCCACACGAGCCCAGAGGTAAGCAAGGTAAGGAAATTTTAACAACCGAGTCACGAACACCAAGTTTGAAAGTTGTTGAAAAAGTTTTCAGTGACTTAGTTTTTAAAAGCTCTCCTTATTTTGGCCTGATTAATTGCTATTCTTTGAATGTGGTTGATGTCGTTTGGTCCAATCGAAAAACACAAAATATGAATTTGCAAAATAACAGGTTTTCACGAAAAGCGATTAAAATTTTTGATTGTGATAATTTTGTGCATCAATTACTTCATTGTGAAAAATCCTCGAGTTTTTGCAAATCTTTTTTGAAGAATGTAAAGAGTTTTGATTGTTTGATCCTGTGTATGGAAAAATCCTTTCGGTTTGCCATGTTTGATTTACTAAACCCTTTGCTACACTTTGGCATAAGTAATCAAACTCATGTTTTTAAACCCGGAATATGTTTTGGTTCGATTTGCGGGAAAAACCAACATCTTAAAGTTTGTACGAATAATTTCTATACTTGGTTTTTGAATAAGGAAATGAGGTTTGACAAATTTGACTTCAATTTAAATTCGTTCCTTAATCCATTTCTGTGGTTGTACATGAAGTTCGCGTTTCATTCCGAAAAGGCTAACTCAACCACGACATTTCGACTACACTATACCCCCGAGGAGCGAAGGTTTGTGTTGATCGAACGAGGTAAAAATGATCTTTATTTTCCTGCTCATAATGGTAAGACACTTGAAAGTCTTGAAATGTTTTTGTTCTCCTCGGATGGTGTTAAAAATCTTGTTGATACTTTGATTTTTGAAAGATACTTAGATCGTGATATGGGTAACCATTTTGTTTCATTTGAACATGATCTATTTATTTTGATTAAAGATAAAAAGAATCTTGTTTTTGATAATTGTCATGCTGCATTTGTGGGTGAATCTTTTCAATTACCTATTTGTGATGATTATGTCTATCTTTTGACCCATTACTCGCATGCCAATCAAGACTTGTGGAATCAATTTAAGATGTATGCATGCCTTGAAACCTATTCGATTTTGTTTCGAACATTTAACGAGGCATTGTCGAGTAAATTAGTTTGTTTGCATGGTAATTTGATTCTGTCCATTCACATGCGTTATACTTGTCTTGTCATGATTAAGCTTGGATTGCAAATTTGTTCGGATTGCTTTTTGCTAACTCACGGTCATAAATTCCAGATTACTCATTTTCCATTCTCCCCTTTCGATAAAGGCAAGCCGCGCGAACGTTTTTGAGTAAACCAATGGTTTGACTTGAGGACAAGTTGCTTTGAAGGGAGGGATGATGTAAGCACACCCGGGGCAACCCAGGATTCACAATTTGACCCTTTTGAGTTTCTTAAAGGCCCGGTGACTTGAGTGCGAGCTAAGCAATTCCAAGACGCTGTTTCAACTTTATTGACTCAATGTTGGACTAAAATTCAGCTCGATAAAGAAGGAAAGGCTTGGGTCAACGTCTTAGAGAAGCTTTGCACCTTAGTGCAAGCTGCTCTCTGCTCGGTTCAGCTCATTCGAGCTCAAGTCAGCTCACACGAGCTCAATTCAGCTCCTTGAGCTTGTTTGAAGCTCTTTTCAGCTCGTTAACTTTAATTTTTGAATAAATTCAGTATTTCATTAATTTAGTTTGAATTACTACAGCTCATAAATATGTTTTAGTTAATTACATGTTTTTATTAAGTCTTAGCCAATGCCGAATTTAATTTGTCTTGTTGAGATAATATTAAATTTGTCATAAGTTAATTATTATGTTAATTAGTGTGCCTAAATTATATTAATGCATGTTCAGCTGAATTTTTTATGTGAATTAATTTTGGTTCATGTGTTCTTGTAGGTGAGCCGAATTTGGGATCCATTTAATCAAGATTCATGCACATTAGATTCAATGTATGTGACGATGCATGCATGTCTTCTTACAATGCATGGTGGCTGATCATTGGTCTCCCAAGCACCTATTCGGTCAAGGAGTAGCTACCAATTTAAAACATATTCATGAAGGAGCTAAATGCATGAACAGCCAGTTACAATGAATGGAAGAATGCATGCATGTCTAGCTACATGAATTTTGCTGATCCTTTGAATCTCGTAAGTGACCATTCGGCCAAGAGGCATCTATTAGAAGTATCCTTCAAGCTATGGCCGAATTTAGACAAAGCCATTCACCTCCCTACAGCCAAATTCATCCAGCTGAAAATTTCTTCCTTCTTAAGCATGCCTATTGGCGTCCCAAGTAGCTGAATATGGACATGACCATTGGCCTCCCTCATGCTTTCATCTTTTTCAAGTTCATTACTTAAGCATGAAGCTGCCCATTGGTGTTCCCTCCAGCCAAACATAGACAAGAAGATTTATAGTTTTTATTCCAAAATTTTCTAGCTCATTAATGGCTGAATACATAGTCTTTAAGCTATGTATTTTGACCATTCGGATAGCCTTATGTTTAGGCTATAAATAGGTAGCTGATTTCATTTGTACGGGACTTTTGAACTTTGATTAAATTTTATGAACATTTTGTTCTCGAGTGAGTTTACCTCCTCTCCTATTTTGTACAAGTCTTATTTGACCAATCTAGCGTTGCTAGTGGCATCTTCCTGACTTGTTTGAACTTATCACCAACTCCATTGGTGTGGCGTTCATCCTACTTCTCTATCCTACCACCTTAACGACATAAGAAACGGGGTGACACTACGATATAGTGTTGAATCTTTCTTCCATTAAGTTCGTTTTCCATCCCCACCATTTTTACCAAAATTATCTATCTTTATTATTTTTGTTAAACCGAGCCTACTACATATTTCTAAACCTACCATTCTTGTCAAACCCTCTTTGTTAGCTTTCGCATATTTTCCACCAAACTTACAATTTCAACGCACCGAACAATCTCCTCGTCGACGATAGGGCAAACAAGTGAAACAACTCGATTAACCTGGGCCGTCTCACATCACCTTTCCTTTTCATTTTCTTATAGTATCGCCAAGCTAGCTCGGGGATCAAAGGATGTCGGAGGCTCGATCACACTATCAATCTAAACATTTGGTATAATTAGATTTATCATTTTTAGTATGGCATGTATAGAGACTTGTTCTTTTGTCAAGTGTCATATTGTTTTGGCCAAATGTGTTGGCTTGTCTTGAAGATTGACTCATGATGGCTAATACTTATTATTGATATTTGTAGATGATGATGTTTTTCATGAATGTGCAATTTTCATGGTGAAATATATGGTGTGTTAATGCATGAATGAGTAAGTCGCATGATTGGATTGATAAAGTACGTGTTAAGTTTTGCATGTGAATGGAGTGTAGTGGCCTTGATATGTGTATGCCTTGGTTGTAGCTAATTTGGTCAGATGTTTATGTGTGGATTGGTGTTACTTGATGTGGCTTATGTTGGTGCAAGTAAGGGTGGCTAAAGGGCTTGGTAAATAGCCTTGTTTTTGTCCACACGGGTAGACACACGGGCGTGTGTCTAAGCCGTGTGTGACACACGGTCTACCCCATGGGCGTGTAGTCTGGCCGTGTGTCTCAACCGTGTGGATGACACGGCCATAATACATGGGCATGTGCCCAGGCCGTGTGAAGTCTGCACCTTAAATGCGAAATTAAATTCGCCACATAGCCTAGCACACGGGCGTGTGCCTTGGCCGTGTGACCCTAAAATGATGCTGACGTCAGAAACAAAATATTAAGGTTTTAACACACGGGTTGAGACATGGACGTGTCATGGCCGTGTGAGGGACACGGGCCATGGACACGGGAGTGTGCCAGGCCGTGTGAAAACCCTTGTAGGTTCAAATTGAAAAATAAATCCACACGAGCAAGGGACATGGGCGTGTCCCTATATCCTTAGGCCGTGTGAGTTACACGGTCTTTCAACATGGCCATGTTATTAGGTCACACGGGCGTGTCGCCCTTCCACACGGGCTTGTACCCCTATTTTTAGAGACATTTTCCAAAGTTTTTTTTAAAGAACTCGGTTTGGTCCCAAATCGTTTCTAAAGTGTGTTTTGGGCCTCGTATGCTCATATTAAGGATTTTAAGATAAACTTTGAAAAGTTTTAAATTTGAACAAAATTTCATAACTCAAAAGTGTTTGTATGCATGTTATTAAGTTAAGTAATGCCTCGTACCTTGTTCCGACATAGGATACGGGTAAGGGGTGTTACATTTAGTGGTATCAGAGCTATGGTTTAGTCGATTCTCGGACTAACCTAGTGGGTGTACGAGTCTAGCTATACATGCCATATATGAATTATGATAGTGTGACAACTCCTGACAATTTAAAATATGTTTTTATATAGTAAATGGATCCTGATGGAGTAGTGGCGGATGATGTCGAAAGTAATGCGCCGGCTCCCGCAGAAGGGACCGCGCCAGTGAAAAGTGGGCCCGTGACACTGAGTCAGGGCAGAAGGGCTAGAGAAGCATTCCTTCATATGATGAATGCCTGGTATTAGGAGTTTGTTCGTGCAAACCTAAACGCTCCACCTCCTCCACCCCCTCCAATCCCTCAGCCTGCCCCTACAGCTCCCTAAGTAGTGGAAATGATTAGAAGGGAAAAACCTCCCGTGAGATGTAATTCAAAAGCAAGGAAATTTGAGGAATTTAGAGCGAATATAGATGATGACCTGCATGTGGCAAAGTTTCGCTAGAAAATACCATTAGGGTATTCGATGAATTGTCTTGCACACTTGAGGAGTGCATAAAGTGTGTTTTGTCACTCCTGCGAGACTCGGCCTACCAATGGTGGAACACCCTTGTGTCGGTTGTACCAAGGGAAAGGATTACATGGGAGTTTTTCCAAGAGAAATTCTGAAAGAAGTATATTAGTCAGAGGTTTATAGACCGAAAGAGGAAGGAATTTCTAGAATTGAAGCAAGGCCGAATGATAGTAACAGAGTATGAGCGTGAGTTCGTGAGGCTCAACAAATACGCTAGGGAGTGCGTATCTACTGAAGCCATCGTGTGTAAGAGATTTGAGGACGGATTGAATGAAGACATTCAACTTTTAGTTGGCGTTCTAGAGCTCAAGGAATTTGTGGTGCTCGTTGAGAGAGCTTGCAAGGCTGAGGAATTGGCCAAAGAGAAAAGGAAGGCTGATATTGAGTCTCGTGACTCAAAGAAAAGACAGTTGGGAAATCATTTCAGTCCTCATCCAAGAAATCGAGAGAATTTACTACCCGATCAAATGCTTCAGCGAGATTCTCGAGTAGAAATAAGAATAAGCAGTACACGGCGTCTAAAGCTCAAACCACTTCTATTGCGAGTGTTGGTAGTGCTCGACCAAATAAACCGGAGTGTTCGTAGTGTGGTAAACGACATTTCCGTGAGTGTCGAGGAAATAATAGAGGTTGTTTCAAGTGCGGTTCACTAGACCACTTCTTTCGAAACTATCCTGAGATGGATGAGAAAAACAGAAAGCATGATGTGCGAGTGAGTAATGCTCCTTTTAGAGGTAGACCACAGAAGAACCCAAGAAGTGGGGCTAGTAGTAGAGGTGCGCCTAGATATTCCACTGTGAGATCAGAAGGTAAAGCTCCTGCAAGGACTTATGCCATTCGCACTCGCGAAGAGGCTTCATTCATAGATGTGATTATGGGTACTTTTTCTCTTCATGATATCTTTGTTGTTGCTTTGATTGATCCGAGGTCTACCCATTCGTATGTTTGTATGAAATTGGTTTTTAGTATGAATATGCATGTTGAGTCTACCGAATTTGTGGTAAAAGTGTCAAACCCTTTAGGCAAGCATGTGCTAGTTGACCAAGTGCGTAGAAATTGTCCCTTGACAATTAGATGTCATTATTTTCTGACTAATCTTATGTTGCTACCGTTTGATGAATATGACGTGATTCTTAGTATGGACTGGTTAGCAGCTCATGATGTGATAGTAAATTGTGGATATCCTTCAAGTTGAATCAGGTGAATCTGATAGCTTGCCTGTAGTGATTTCTTCTTTGGTAGCTGAGAAATGTATAAGAAAAGGGTATGAGTCTTATCTCGCATTTGTGTTGAATACTCAAGTGTTGGAAGTAAAGATTGAGTAGTGCCTGTGGTATGTAAGTACCTGGATGTGTTTCCGGAAGAGTTGCCCGGATTGCCTCCAACTAGGAAAGTCGAGTTTGGTATTGAGTTGGTCCCTAGTACAACACCTATTTCGGTTGCCCCGTATAGGGTGGCACCGTTGGAGTTAAAAGAGTTGAAGGTTCAGCTACAAGAGTTAACGGATAAGGGTTTTGCGAGACCGAGCTATTCTCCGTGGGGTGCTCCGGTACTTTTTGTGAAAAAGAAAGACGGGTCGATGAGATTATGTATAGACTATCGTCAGCTTAACAAGGTTACAGTTAAGAACAAGTATTCTTTGCTAAGGATCAACTATTTGTTTGACCAATTGAAGGGAGCCACAGGGTTTTCTAAGATAGACCTGAGGTCCGGTTATTTCTAGCTGAGAGTTAAGGAACAAGATGTACCAAAAACTGCATTTTGGACGAGGTATGGCCATTATGAGTTCCTCGTCATGCCCTTTGGCTTAACGAATGCTCCTACAATATTTATGGATTTAATGAACCGTATTTTTTGACCGTACTTGGATAAGTTTATAGTTGTTTTTATTGATGACATATTAATTTATTCTCGTGATGAAAGTGAGCATGCGAAGCATTTGAGAACTGTCTTACAAACTTTAAGAGATAAGCAGTTGTATGCTAAGTTTAGCAAAAGTGAATTTTTGCTTCGAGAAGTTGGATTCTTGGGCCACATCGTGTCAGGTGATGGAATTAGTGTTGACCCGAGTAAGATATCGACTATCATTGATTGGAAACCGCCGAGGAATATGTCAGAGATTAGAAGCTTTTTGGGCTTAACCGAATACTACAGACAGTTTGTTAAAGGATTCTCCATGATTGCTACACCGATGACGAGGTTGCTACAGAAAGATGTCAAGTTTGAATGGACAGAGAAGTGCCAACAGAGTTTTAAGAAACTAAAAGCATTATTGACTGAAGCCCCAGTTTCAGTGCAATCGAAACTAGGAAAGGAATTTGTGGTGTATAGCGATGCATCCTTAAATGGATTGGGGTGTGAGCTTATGCAAGAAGGCAAAGTAATAGCTTATGCCTCGAGACAGCTGAAGCCACATGAGAAAAACTATCCGACACACGATTTAGAGCTGGCAGCCATCGTGTTCGCATTAAAGATATTGAGGCATTATTTGTATGGTGAGAAATGTCGGGTATTCACTGACCATAAAAGTCTAAAGTATTTGATTACTCAAAAGGAGCTAAACCTACGGCAGTGGAGATGGTTAGAGTTGATAAAGGATTATGAGTTGATGATTGACTATCACCCTGGAATGGCGAATGTGGTCGCTGATGCTTTGAGTAGGAAGTCATTATTTGTCTTGAGAGCTATGAATACATGGTTGGCTTTATCAGATGATGGTTCTATTCTAGCTGAGTTGAGAGCTAGACCGATGTTTCTCCGAGAGATTGGTGAAGCTCAGAAAAGTGATAAAGATTTGCAAGCCAAGATGGCTTAATGCGAGACGGGTAGTGAATTAGACTTTTGGATTGGTACTGACGGTTGTTTGATGTTCCGAGATAGGATCTGTGTACCTAAGGATGAAGAGCTTATTCAGAAGATTTTTCAAGAGGCCCATAGTGGTTGTTTGTGTATCCATCTAGGTAGTGTGAAAATGTATAATGACTTGAAGAAAATGTATTGGTGGTCGGGAATGAAAAGAGACATCTCAGAGTTTGTATCTAAGTGTTTAATTTGTCAGCAAGTGAAAACCGAACACCAAGTACCTTCGGGTTTACTTCAGCCTGTGATGGTTCCCGAGTGGAAATGGGACCGCATTACCATGGATTTTGTGTCTGGATTGTCGTTGACGCCAAAGAAGAAAGATGCTGTATGGGTTGTGGTTGATAGGCTAACTAAGCCGGCTCATTTTATACAGGTGCGTACCGATTATCCACTTGAGAAATTGGCCGATTTGTATGTTTATGAAATTGTGAGACTTCACGGGGTACCTTTATCGATCATTTCAGATAGAGATTCGAGGTTCACATCACGATTTTGGAAAAGGTTGCAAGAAGGGTTGGGGACGAAACTGAATTTTAGTACTGCTTTCCACTCGCAAACCGACAGTCAGTCGGAAAGAGTAATTCATATTCTTGAATATATGTTGCGGTGTTGTGTTCTTGAGTTTCAATGCAGTTGGGAAAGGTACTTACCATTGGTAGAGTTTGCCTACAACAATAGTTATCAGTCGAGTTTGAAAATGACGCCTTATAAGGCTTTGTATGGGCGTAAGTGCCAAACGCCCTTGTATTGGACAGAACATAGAGAAAAATCAGATTCACGGGGTTGACTTAGTTAAAGAAACTGAAGAAAAAGTTAAGGTGATTCGTGATTGTTTGAAGACAGCTTCGGATAGACAGAAATCCTACGCGGATTTGAAACGGAAAGAAATTGAGTTTCAAGTTGGTGATAAGGTGTTTTTGAAGGTATCCCAGTGGAAGAAAGTCCTCAGATTCGGTAGGAAAGGCAAATTAAGTCCACGTTTTATTGGACCATATGAGGTGACTCAAAGAATTGGACTGGTAGTATACCGATTAGCTTTACCGTCCGATTTAGAGAAGATCCATGATGTTTTCCATGTGCCTATGTTGCGCCGTTATCGTTCTGACCCTTCACACATTATTTCACCAGCAGAGGTTGAAATTCGACCAGATATGACCTATGGTGAAGAGCCGGTTAAGATTTTAGATCGAGAGGTCAAGCAATTGAGAAATAAAAGTATAGCACTCGTGAAAGTACTATGGCATAGACATGGGGTTGAAAAGGCCACATGGGAGCCCGAGGAGACTATGAGAGATCAATACCCAAACCTTTTTAAGGGTAAGATTTTTGGGGACGAAAAACCCTAAGGGGAAGAATTGTAACAGCCTGAATTTGGGCCTAGTCGGAACAGTGGTTTTGGAACCACTAATCTGAGGCCGAAGAAATTATTTTTTAATATTATTTTATGTGTTATAGGATGATTATATGAGTATATGAAAATTTTGGTGAATTAATTTTAGTGATTACTTGCTTAATTTCGAAAAAGGACTAAATCGCATTAAGTGCGAAAGTTTTGTTCTACAAGCTAAAGGTGTTAAATAGCTATGGAACACTAAAGTTCCTTATTCAGTAAATAGACCAATAAAATTATGGTGGCTGGACATGGAATTTTTAATTGGAGACAAAGTCATAAAAATGGTCAAAATTAGGTGACATTAGGTGACTTGTTTAATAAAAAAATAAAACAAAAAGAGAGGAGGCTATGATCTTCTCTTCACCACCAAAATTTTCAGCAAAAAAGGGGGGGTTTTGAGAGCTCAAATTTCAGCCAAGCTTTTCTCTTGCAAATAAGTGATTTTGGTGGTTGTTTTTGTTAATTTTTGTGTTTTTGGAACCCCTATAACTTAATCTAGCTAATGAGGGGACTATTTTACAAAATGGTTGAGAGTCTAGGGTCTCGCCATGAGAGTATTTATATTGTTTTCTGAAATTTTATGAAAGAAAATGAAATTTGGTTGTTTAATAAACAACTTTTATGAAAGGATTTTTCATGAAAACACCTAAAATGGATCTTTTTGTAAAAGTTATAAAATGGGCAGAAAATGTGTGAAATAATTGGATTTGTGAGTTTCTATAAGCTTAAAATAGATTTGGCTAGGCTTGGTTAATCAGGAAATTTGATGAAAATCGTTTTACGAGCCTAGGGGCAAAATCGTGATTATGCGAAAGTCTAAGGAAAAAACGATAATTTTGCCAAAGTAGGAATTTTGGAATGTCTTGATTAACGTGGTGATTTAATAAGGGAATTTTATCATTATAGATCAAGAAAAACGGGATCCGGACTCAGATCGGGGGAAAACCAAGCTATTGGACTAAATCAAACTAGTCGCCCATATTTTGTATACCGAGGTAAGTTGTACGTAAATAATACAACTCTATTGTTATTATGCACTAAAAAATTGATATTGCATAAAATGTTTGATTATTTTTATGAATATGCATGACGAAATTTGAGGTTGTATACTTCCGATTGAACCTTAGGAATAGATCGGATATCCATCCCATGAAATTAGGGATATATGAGAGCCAGTGTAAGACCATGTCTGGGACATGGCATCGGTATTGATATGAGAGCCAGTGTAAGACCATGTCTGGGACATGGCATCGGCGTTGATATGTGTGCTAGTGTAAGACCATGTCTGGGACATGGCATCGGCCACATTATGAGAGCCAGTGTAAGACCATGTCTGGGACATGGCATCGGCATTTTACCCTCTTGTGTGAGGCTTATCGAATATCCTTTAGTATTCCAAATGGTTCCATGGGTTATTTAAGCTTATGATAAAGATATGAAAGGATATAATCATGTTGTGAGTGGTATAGATTCTTACTCGAAACTTATAAGTTATGTGCTTAGTTATGATGCCTTAATGGTAAGGATGAAATTGAGTAAGTTCTATCTATGAGAATGATTTCGGGACGATATTCTAATCTTTGGCTTATACTTGTGATGTGTAAATATGTAGTAAATCTACCATTGTTAAATCAAGAATGTTGTGTTGGTTTATAATATGCTATGTGTTTAAAGATGCATGGTTGATGTTGTTACTTATTTACATGCAACTTACTAAGCTTTATGCTTACTCCCTTTCCTTTCCATTTTCTTATTGTATCCCCAAGCTAGGTCGAGGATCAAAGGACGTCAGAGGCTCGATCACACTATCAATCTGAACATTTGGTATAATTAGATTTATCATTTTGAGTATGGCATGTATAGGGACTTGGTCTTTTGTCAAGTGTCATATTGTTTTGGCCAAATGTGTTGGCTTGTCTTGAAGATTGACTCATTTTCTATAAGGCCATGGATGATGGCTAATACTTGTTATTGATATATGTAGATGATGATGTTTTTCATGAATGTGCAATTTTCATGGTGAAATATATGGTGTGTTAATGCATGAATGAGTAAGTCGCATGATTGGATTGATAAAGTATGTGTTAAGTTTTGCATGTGAATGGAGTGTAGTGGACTTGATGTGTGTATGCCTTGGTTGTAGCTAATTTGGTCAGATGTTTATGTGTGGATTGTTGTTACTTGATGTGGCTTATGTTGATGCAAGTAAGGGTGGAAAAAGGGCTTGGTAAATAGCCTTGTTTTTGTCCACACGGGTAGACGCACGGGCGTGTGTCTAGGCCATGTGTGACACACTGTCTGCCCCATGGGCGTGTAGTCTGCCTGTGTGTCCCCTGCACCTTAATTTGGTAAAATAGAATGCCTAGTAGTAACCACACGGGCGAGGCACGACCGTGTGTCTCAACCGTGTGGATGACACGACCATAATACATGGGCATGTGCCCAGGCCGTGTGAAGTCTGCACCTTAAATGCGAAATTAAATTTGCCACACGACCTAGCACACGGGCGTGTGCCTTGGCCGTGTGACCCTAAAATATTGCTGACTTCAGAAATAAAATGTCAAGGTTTTAACAGACGGGCTGAGACACGGGCGTGTCATGGCCGTGTGAGGGACACGGGCGTGTGCCAGGCCGTGTGAAAACCCCTGTAGGTTCGAATTGAAAAAAAAATTCACACAAGCAAGGGACATGGGCGTGTCCTGATCGTATGTTAGAGTTTTAAAAATTTAAATAATGAGAATGATCGAACCTGGAAACTAACTATGACAATGATTGAGGCAAGTGCACCTATCGAATAGTAGTATAGCTTAGGCAAGACCGGATTGTCGGACCCAAAGGAACTAAAAGTACTAATACTAACTTTCTTTTTACTATTTAGCCTAAGAATTAAGCGAATGGTTTTTTAATCTAAATTACTAAACTTAAAGAATCTAAGACAAAGAAGAATTAATTTGGGAAAATAACTTGAGGAAAAACCAATTGGTTAAAATGACACCCAAGGAAGAATCCACCTAGACTTCACTTGTTATCTAACCCTGAACCAGACGATGTATTCATTTGATTTGATCCGTAAGATTCCCTAATTTATATTAAACCCTCTCTCGAGGCGAATAACATCTAACCCTAGGTTGATTAATTGAAATCTCTTTCTAATTAAAACCCCTAGAATTGCATTAACTCAATCTATGGACTCCCATATTAGGTTTCACCCTAATCCAGCAACGCTTCGTCACCCTATCTCTAGGCGCGCGATCAACTCCGCTTAACTATGCTAGATATACTCTTAGGCAGGGACTTTTGCTCCTCCACCTAAGCACATCAAACTTGAATTAATATCCGCGAAATATCAACACAAGAATTAAGAACACATAATTAAGAACAAATCAAATATTTATCATATAGTTCAACAAACGATAACAAGATTCATCTAAGTTTCATCCCCCTCAGGTATCTGAGGGTTTAGTTCATAAAAATAAAAGAAAACATCTCAGAAGAAAAGATAAAACAAAAATTAAGAAATCCCTAAAACCCCCTGAAGGAATTGAAGAGGAGATCCTCCGTCTTGAGTATAATTCTGGCTTCTTGAGATGGATCAACTGGCTATCCCTGAGCGAATCCCCACAAATCTGCTCTCTCTGGCCGAGTAAGACGCCCCTAAACCATAGCTTTCGGCTCCCCTTTTTAGGTCATACTTAGGGTGTATTTATAGGCTTTTGGAATGTGTTTCTTTGCCCCTAAGTATCCAAATCCGATTGAAATTGCTCTTTTCCGCGGTAGGGACACGGCCATGGCACACGCCCGTGTGAATCCTCTTTAGGCCGTGTTCAGACTTTTAATGAGGTGACACGCCCATGTATCTCGTGGCTAGACCGTGTTCGAGATTATTGAGGAGGCATGGCCGTGTGGTCTTGGGCCCAGGCCGTGTTGATTTCGTGCTTTGGCCCATTTGGCCCGTTTCTTGTTCTTTTCATCTTTCGGTGCTTTCCTGAGTATATAACATGAAAAGAAAGGATTATGAGTTCCTTTTTACATAAAATAAGGGATAATTCATCCAAAAGCATACTAAATGTGGGATTAAAATATGTTACTTTTACGGTTTATCAAATACCCCCATACTTAAGCTTTTGCTTGTCCTCAAGCAAAATTCTCAACCTAGAATTAAAACAAACTTTCCATAATTCCTAATATTCATTAATAGTGTTTCATCATAATTCAAGGATAATTTATACATGGATAATTTAACTCAAAGAGTCCTAAAGATTCAAACAGTTTAAGTCATACATTTGTAGCACAAAAACATAGGTGTTTCCCTTCATCTAAATAATTACCTCTGGTTCAAAACCTACAAGGATTGACATCCTCACAGAAGATTCACTCAAATCACTCGAAGTGTTTAAGGTTCAGAATTAAGCACTCAAATGTCAAACCTGAAAAGTTAATCCCATAGGCTTGTATGAAAATCAAATCTCCACCACTATAATATGAGATGATGCACACATCAAAAGGTCTTTATCAGGGTTGTATCGTGGCTTGGGTTAAGGTGTGGATAAAGGCTGAATTAGAGGGTTAGAATCGAGATCGACCTGAAAAATTACCTAACTAGACACAACGAACTGAAAAATAAATTATTACATGAATTGAAACTTTGAAACTAATAATACGAGCTTCTTTTTCAATAAATAGACGTTAAATGTACAAGCTCGCTTTTCATCATACTAATACTGAATATACTTCGATTTTTTTTAAGAACAAATAATATGTTTACAATAATAAGAAAGTACTTTAACAACTAAAATATAGAACATAGTTAGGCAACTGCTCAAAATCAAATCTTGACAAAAAAGGGTAGTCAAGAAGAATGGTGATAACAAATACAAAGGGTTTTGGGTTAATATTAGTGGGTGAGTCAATAAAAAGGGTTGTTAGGATCAAAAAGGTTCACTAGGGGTTAATTATGAAGGTAGGCTTTTTATGGAGTAAGTGGGTTAAATCTTAGGTGCCTTTATCATTTCTGTATATCAAATCAAAGATGTGGTCTCAACATGTATAATCGATGCAAGTTCTAGAATAACAAATCAATGTTGACACACTCATAATCAAAAAGTGAGCATGAAAAAGGATATATGCTCTTATAAGGCTCAAAATCTCACAAAAAATTATTGGTATTTTGATATCAACCTCCTAAATTTCAAATTTCAAAGTAATATTCAAATTCAGGTAGACAACCTAGAAAAAAAAATTTTTAAAAATTTTCTGAAAAATAGACTTATCATGCTTGATTCTCTAGTATTCTTAGAATTCAATCATCAATGCACAATTATCAATGACTTAATCTAAAACATATCAATAAAAATTATAAATCATCAGAAATTTCATCCAAATTAGTAATATGAGAAAATTACTTAAAAACAAGACTAAATTTAGGGATTTGAGAATAATACAAAAAGTTAGGCATCCTTAAGATTCACCCCCCCACACTTAAGATGTACATTGCCCTCAATGTACAAAGATAGATAATATCATTATAAAATCTTAAGATATGGGAAGAAGTGAAACTTCCTGAATTTTCGGATGGCATCCTTGGGTTGGAGGTGAAAGATAGGTCGAAGGGGTTGTTCTGGATGACAATCCTGCACTAGATGAAGAAATTGGGTAGCTCATGGAGGATTAGCCAGGATAAAATACTAAAAATTAAAACTATACTAATTAAATAATTAAAGAAAAGCAAGCTAAAGTGAAGAAAAATAAAGATGAAACTAAAATTAAAAGAAAAGATAAATGGACCGTAGGGTCCTTATTGTTGGATGGTTCACGAGGTGGGTGTGACCTCTAAGGCTACGGAGGTGCTGGCGGTGGCGGAAGTGGCGTGATTCCCAAGCAGCCTGAAGAACCTGACACTAAGACACTAAATTAAAATAAGCTAAATTAAGCATAAGATAGTCAAAGAGAAGGAAAATAAAGGAGAAGATAAAAGTAAAATAAAAAATAAATGGTCTCAAAGACCCTTGGCTTGTCGAGTGATTGAAGCGGCCGGCATGAACTTATATAGATCGGTCTCCATGAGGGAGACTGTGCTGGGATCCTTCCGTTTCTTCGACATGGCTATAAGAATGAAGAATGCTAAGAATGTATGGTGTAAGGGTGTAAAGGATGAAGAGGGGTGAAAGTTAGGTGAGAAGAAGGAGGGGTGGGTGGTTTAAATAGAATTCTCAAATCAGGTACAACCCCACGCCCGTGTCTCGTGGGTGTGTTGTTTCACACGGCCGCCTCGCACGGCCGTGTGTGTAGGTGTGTTGTTTCTTTCACGCCTATTTTTACAAATTGCCACGCCCGTTTCTGATAAGTCAGTGTTGTCCACGGCCGCATCGCACGGCCGTGGCATTTTGTCGGTGCCCGTGGGGGTGGTTGGAGTCCGTGACTTGAAGTTTTGATTCTTTCTGACTTGTACCTCTTCTGCCATTATTAGTATGGAGATTCTGTGCTTCCACACGACCACAGACACGGCAGTGTGTAAGGCCGTGTGGCCTAGAAATCTGCACTTTTGGTTAGTTTAAAGCTAGGTGTTTAAGACTAAGATAAGCGAAGAAAGTAAAATGAAAACAAATACGAAAGTTAGTGCTCGGGTTGCCTCCCGAGAAGTGCTCGTTTAAAGTCTTAAGCTAGACTTTCCTCATATTCGCAACAAATCAGGGTGGTTTAAAATTCCGAATATCTTCCCTCATGCTATCAGTTTTATTATCATGATAGAGTTTAAGTCGAGAAGCGTTTATATTGAAAGTACCGAAAATAGGATTACTTACCTCGACTGTTCCGTATGGAAAAACACTGATTACCCTAAACAGTATTTTGTTTGTGTTAGGGTCAGGAGGAGATGTGCGAGGGTTTGTTTTTTTCTATTAATACCTGATCTCTGATTTTGAACTTGTTTGCTTCGTGGAGTGGCTCTGGTTCTGCTTCGTATATTCCTAATTTTTCCTTGAAATGCGTCTTCCACTCGTCTAGATCATTGACCTGAATCCCTTGTTCTTCGTGTGTTATTTCTTTGTTGGCACATGGTATAGAATCGGGTTCAGTTGTATTCTTTCCTGGTGTTTCCTGAAAAGAAGGGTTAGCCGAATGGTTATCAATAGAATTTGTTTTCTCACCTGGATTACTCGATGTTCTAGCCGAACCGAGAGCTTGGAGAGTGACTGTTTCATTACCTACACGAAGTATTAGTTCTCCTGCATCAATGTCGATTTTAGTTCTAGCAGTTGTTAAGAATGGTCTTCCTAAAATTAAGGGAATCGAATTATCCTCATCCATGTCTAAGACAACAAAATCTACCGAGACAACGAATTTATCAATTTTTACAAGAACATCTTCGATAATACCCCTAGGAATTCTAACAGTTTTATCCGCTAGTTGAATGCTCATCCTAGTTTGCTTGGGTTTCCCTACACCTAGTTGTTTAAACAATTTATAAGGCATGACATTTATGCTTGCCCCTAGATCAGCTAACGCATTATCAATAGATAAACTACCAATTAAGCATGGAATTGTAAAACTCCCTGGATCTTTTAATTCCCGTGGTAGTTTATTTTGCAAGATTGCCGAGCACATTGCGTTTAGTTCCACGTGTAATGCCTCGTCTATCCTTCGTTTGTTCGTCAAAAGCTCTTTTAAAAATTTTCTAGAATATGGCATCTGTGAAAGAGCTTCAAGTAACAGTAAGTTAATATGTAATTTCTTTAAAAGTTTAAGAAACTTATCAAACTGTTCCTCTGTGTCATCTCTCCTTAATGCTTCGGGATATGGTATGCGAGGTTGGTACTCTTTGATTACCGGTTTTGGCTTATTATTACTTACCTCAACCTTACCGTCTTTGACCACGTTCTCTTGCTTTGAATTGGGCTCGTCTAACCCTTCACTTTCTTGAGCTGATATGGCTTGGATTTGCTCCTTTGGGTTAATCTCAGTGTTGCTTGGTAGACGCTCTTGTGGTCGTTCGGAAATTATCTTTGCGAGTTGTCCAACTGTGTTAGTAAGTTGTCCAACTGTCTTAGTGAGTTCCCCCACTTGGCTCTCGATCCCTTTAATTGATGCTTGTTGATTCTTAAGGGTGGTCACAGTGTCTTGGAGACGGTTATCTGTAGCTGCCATGAATTTTGTCAGCATCTCTTCAAGGTTTGGCTTCTTCTCCTGTGGATAGGGGTGATTTTGGAAATTTTGAGGAGGTTGTTGTCTTTGATTTCCTTGATTTCCTTGTCCTCCCCATGAAAAATTTGGGTGGTTCCTCCAACCTGGATTATATTTATTATTATAAGGATTATTATTAGATCTGAAATTGTTACCTATATAGTTCATCTGTTCGCTTTCTGTGCCCGGTTGGTAGGGTGGGTACTCAGGATTCGCCACAGTTCCACTTGTGTCGCACTGCATTACTAGATGTACCTGTGAAGAACACAAACTATCAAGCTTTTTATTCATCATCTCTATCTATGTTGATAGCATGGTTACTGCATCGATGTTGAAAACTCCGGCTGATTTTGTTGGCTTTGTCCTTGTAACCTGCCACTGATAGTTATTCAGTGACATCTCCTCTATGAATTCGTAGGCTACTTCAGGAGTTCTGTTGTTCAGGGTTCCACCGGCGGCTGAATCAATTAGTTGCCTCGTTGAGGGGTTTACACCATTATAGAAACTTTGGACTTGGAGCCACAAGGGTAAACCATGGTGTGGACACCTTCTCAAGAGATCCTTATATCTCTCCCATGCGTCATATAATGTCTCTAAATCCATCTGCACAAAAGAAGAGATATCATTCCGCAATTTAGCCGTTTTGGCCTGTGGGAAATATTTTAATAAAAAAATTTCAGTCATTTGATCCCATGTAGTGATTGACCCTCGTGGTAACGAGTTTAACCACTGTTTGGCTTTATTCCTTAATGAAAAGGGAAATAATAGAAGTCGTATGGCATCATCGAAACGCCATTTATTTTTAAGGTATCACGTAACTCTAAAAAATTAGCTATATGAGTGTTTAGGTCTTCGATCCGCAAACCATCAAATTGAACAAATTGTTGAGTCATTTGTATAGTGTTAGGCTTTAATTCAAAATTATTAGCGACTATAGCGAGCCTAACAATACTAGATTCGGCTCTGTTAAATGAGGTTTAGCATAATCATACATAGTACGTGGAGCATTATTTTACGCCACATCTTGGGGTGGTGGATTATTCTCGTCCATCCTTCAGTAGGATTGGATTCGCCTTCTCGCTCTTTTTTACGTGTAATTTAGGGCTCGCCTAATTTCTCTGCGATTCCCATGAGCGGTAGCTTCAATATCACATGTCGTATACTAGTGGTCCTCTCGGGTTCCTTCTAGTCATAAACTAGAGGTACATGCTAGGAAAAGAAAGAAAGAAAATTTAGCAAAGTTAAAAAAACAAAACAAAAATAAAAATAAAAGTAAATTGCGGAAAATAATAGCTCAAGTAATAAAAATAGAGCTTTCTTAATATTTTAGTTCCCCGGCAACGGCGCCAAAAACTTGACCGTTTGTCAGAGTTTTAAAAATTTAAATAATGATAATGATCGAACCTGAAAACTAACTATGACAACAATTGAGGCAAGTGCACCTATCGAATAGTAGTATAGCTTAGGCAAGACCGGATTGTCGAACCCAAAGGAACTAAAAGTACTAATACTAACTTTCTTTTTATTATTTAGCCTAAGAATTAAGCGAATGGTTGTTTAATCTAAATTACTAAACTTAAAGAATCTAAGAAAAAGAAGAATGAATTTGGGAAAATAACTTGAGGAAAAACCAATTGATTAAAACGACACCCAAGGAAGAATCCACCTAGACTTCACTTGTTATCTAACCCTGAACCAGACGATGTATTCATTTGATTTGATCCGTAAGATTCCTTAATTCATATTAAACCCTCTCTCGAGGCGAATAACGTCTAACCCTAGGTTGATGAATTGAAACCTCTTTCTAATTAAAACCCCTAGAATTGCATTAACTCGATCTATGGACTCCCATATTAGGTTTCACCCTAATTCGGCAACGCTTTGTCACCCTATCTCTAGGCGCGCGATCAACTCCGCTTAACTATGCTAGATTTACTCTTAGGCAGGGACTTTTGCTCCTCCACCTAAGCACATCAAACTTGAATTAATATCCACGAAATATCAACACAAGAATTAAGAACACATAATTAAGAACAAATCAAATATTTATCATATAGTTTAGCAAACGCTAACAAGATTCATCTAAGTTTCATCCCCCTCAGGTATCTGAGGGTTTAGTTCATAACAATAAAAGAAAACATCTCAGAAGAAAAGATAAAACAAAACATAAGAAATCCCTAAAACCCACTGAAGGAATTGAAGAGGAGATCCTCCGTCTTGAGTATAATTCTGGCTTCTTGAGATGGATCAACTGGCTATCCCTGAGTGAATCCCCACAAATCTGCTCTCTCTGGCCGAGCAAGACGCCCCTAAACGATAGCTTTGGGCTCCCCTTTTCAGGTCATACTTAGGGTGTATTTATAGGCTTTTGGAATGTGTTTCTTTGCCCCTAAGTATCCAAATCCGATTGAAATTTCTCTTTTTTGCGGCAGGGACACGGCCATGGCACACGCCCGTGTGAATCGTCTTTAGGCCGTGTTCAGACTTTTAATGAGGTGACACGCCCGTGTATCTCGTGGCTAGACCGTGTTCGAGATTATTGAGGAGGCACGACCGTGTGGTCTTGGGCCCAGGCCGTGTTGGTTACGTGCTTTGGCCCATTTGGCTCGTTTCTTGTTCTTTTCATCCTCCGGTGCTTTCCTGAGTATATAACATGAAAAGAAAGGATTAGGAGCACCTTTTTACATAAAATAAGGGATAATTCATCCAAAAGCATACTAAATGTGGGATTAAAATATGTTACTTTTACAGTTTATCATGTCCCTATATGCTTAGGCCATGTGAGTTACACGGTCCTTCAACATGGCCATGTTATTAGGTCACACGGGCGTGTCGCCCTTCCACACGGGCATGTGCCCCTATTTTTAGAGACATTTTCCAAAGTTTTTTTTAAAGAGCTCGGTTTGGTCCCGTACCATTTGTAAAGTGTGTTTTGGGCCTCGTAGGCTCATATTTAGGATTTTAAGACAAACTTTGAAAAGTTTTAAATTTGAACGAAATTTCCTAACTCGGAAGTGTTTGTATGCATGTTATTAAGTTAAGTAACGCCTCGTACCTTGTTCCGGCATAGGATACGGGAAAGGGGTGTTACAAATTGTATGCGTAATTTCCTCCTCTTCATTGTTCTGGGCCTCGAGCGCAAGCTACAATTATTTGAAAATTTAAACTGAAATAGTGAAATAGACTGATTAGTACTTGGGCCAAATTAACCCTTTTATTAAACATAAACAATCAAATTAAAATTTTCAAATAAAGATTAAAATTAAAAATTTCTTTTCGATTACTTAGAAAATTTCTTCTCGGAGAATTACATTAAATTAATATCCCAGGAAAGGTTGGAAGGGTCATAAATGGTTCCACTTAAGTTCCAATCTCCTTAGACAAATTTAATTTAATGTACTAATTTAAGAAAATAATTTATGAATATGTCATTTATTAAAAATAAAAATATGAAAAATCAAGGGTCTATTAAATTGAACGAGGTTTCAGTTCGCTCAATTTTACCATCCCAATAGTGTTTGAGACGTTAACCATTAACTTTAAACGTACCTCCATTGTTGTCGTACAATTCTACGGCTCCATATGGATAAACTTTGTGAATGGTATAAGGCCCTTTCCATTGGGATTTGAGTTTTCTCGGAAATAATTTTAGTCTCGAATTGAACAACAACACTTTTTGACTTTCTCTAAATTCACAAGGGTGTATATGACTGTCATGCCATCTCTCAATCTTTTCTTTACACATATTAACATTATCGTATGAAAATAATCTCAACTCGTCAAGCTGTAACATTCTTCTCTCACCAGCTTACTTAATATCCAAATTCAACCGGCAAATGACATGTCTTTCCAAAGATTAACCGATAAGGAGTCATTCATATATGTGTCTTAAAAGCAGTTCAATAGGCCCATAGGTCATCATCAAGCCTTCGAGACCAATCTTTTCTATTAGGTCGAACCACCTTTGATCTCACGATTTACCCGTTCAACTTGCCCATTTGACTGTGGATGATAGGTAATGGCAGTTTTGTGTTTCACATAATACTTGTCAAATAACCACTTAAGCCATTTATTTACAAAGTGAGATCCTCCATCGCTAATTATAGCTCTAGGAGTCCCAAACTGTGCAAATACATGCTTATGTAGGAATTGCATGACAACCTTAGCATCATTCGTTGGGTATGCCTCGGCTTTAACCCATTAGGATACGTAATCCACAACTATTGAGATATACCTGTTACCATAAGAAGAAGGAAACAGGCCTAGAAAATGAATGCCCCATATGTCAAATAATTCTACCTCTAAAATGTTTGTCAAGGGCATCTTGTTGCTCAATGATATGTTTCAGATCTTTTGGCATCTATCACAATTTTTCACATATGCATACGTATCCTTGAACACTGTAGGCCAAAAGAATCATGCTTTTAAAATCTTCACTGCGTGCGGGAACCACCAAAATATCCCCCACTTGGAGATGAATGATAGTGGTATAGGATCTCATTATTCTCACTTCCAGCTACACACTTCTTGATTATGTTATTTGCACATTGTTTAAACAAAAATGGATCCTCCAAAAAATAATACCGACTATCATGAAGGAATTTCTTCCTTTGTTGGTATGTTATTTGTCAAGGTATTATTCCACATGCTAAATAATTCGTATAATTTGCAAACCAAGGAATTTCATGAATTCGACTTACCTCGAAGATATGCTCATCTGGAAAAATCTCATTAATTGGAACAAGTGAATGAGTTACCTCATTTTGTTCCAACCTCGACAGATGATCAGTTACTTGATTTTCAACACATTTTCTGTCTTAGATCTCAAGGTCAAATTCTTGGAGTAAAAGTATCCATCGAATTAGCCTTAGTTTAGCATATTTCTTCGTGAGTAAGTATTTAATGGTCGCATGGTCGGTAAATACTATGACTTTTATACCTATGAGATAAGAACGAAACTTGTCAAAAGAAAAAACTATAGCAAAGAGTTCTTTTTTTAGTTACCGTGTAATTAAGATGGGCTCTTGTTAAAGTTTTACTTGCATAGTATATCGAATGAAATACATTGTTTCTTCTTTGACCCATCACAGATCCAATAGCAAAATCGTTTGTGTCATACATCAACTCAAACAGTGAGTTCCAATTAGGTGAAAAGATTATTGGGGATGAGATTAACCGACTTTTTAATTCTTCAAAAGCTTCCAAACATGCTTTGTTAAAATACATAATGGTGTCTTTCTCTAAAAGCATACACAAAGGCTTGGAAATTTTTAAAAAATCTTTAATAAACCTTCAGTAAAAACCGGCATGGCCTAAAAAACTTCAAACTCCTTTCACACTAACTGGAGGTGGTAATTTTTCAATTACATACACCTTCACTTTATTGACTTCAATCCTATTTCTAGATATTTTGTGTCCTAGGACAATTCCCTCCTTAACCATAAAATGGCATTTCTCCTAGTTAAGGACAAAATTTGTCTTTTCGCATCTCTTTAATACCTTAGCCAAATTACTCAAACAAACATCGTAAGTATTACCAAAAACAGAAAAATCATCCATGAATACCTCAACAAAATTTTCTACCATATCAGTAAATATTGTCATCATGCATAGTTGAAATGTGGTAAGTGCAAGACATAAACCGAAAGGCATTCGCCTAAAAGAAAACGTAACATATGCGCAAGTAAAAGTCATTTTGTGTTGTTCTTTTGGGGATACAACTATTTGGCTATATCTTGAATATCCATCTAAGAAACAATAAAATTCGTTATGTGCCAGTCAATCCAACATCGAATCCATAAAAGGTGGCGAAAAATGGTCTTTTCGCGTGGCTTTGTTCAATTTTCTGTAGTCAATATAGATTGTCCAACCTATGATCGTTCTCATTGGGATTAACTCATCAGTCTCAACAATCATGATTCCACCTTTCTTTGGTACACACTATACACTTACCCATGAACTATCTAAAATGGGGTAGATAATTCCTGCATCTAACCATTTGATAACTTCCTTTCAAACTACCTCTTTAATGATAGGATTGAGTCTCCTTTGCCCATTGATTCTACCTCTTTCGCCCTCCTTTAGGATAATCTTGTGCATATAGAAGGACGGGCTTATTCCTCGAATATCAGCTATGGTCCAACCAATCTCCTTTTTAAATTTCTTTAAAACTTCAATCAGCTACTCCTCTTGGTGTCCTATTAGTTCTACTGAAACAATCACAGGAAAAGTAAAAAAATTACCCAAATAAACATATTTTAAATGGGAAGGAAGTACCTTAAGTTCAAGTTTAAGCGGTTCTTCGATTGACAACTTCGGTTGCGTGTATTCCTGAACTTTCAACTCTAATGGTTCAAACCATGCTGGTTGAACATAGTTTCTTGGATTGGCTTCCATCAAAGCCATACTTTCATCACCTTTTTCATCTTCTAATGATTTAGACCCTAAGGTGTTATCCAATGGGTCCTCTTCAAGATTGTTCTCTCATTCCATAGAAACTAGGGTTTCTAACTCCTCCATCATTGAATATTCCTCCGTCGAATCAAGAAATTTTATTACTTTAAGAACATTAAATGTTACCTGATAATCTTGAACTCTCATGGTGATTTCACCTTTTTGCACATCTATTAACGTTCTTCCCGTGGATAGGAAAGGTCTCTCTAGGATGATCAGCACTTCCTTATCTGCTTCAAAATCTAAAACAATAAAATCAGCAGGAAAAATAAACTTATCTACTCTTACCAAAACATCCTCTATCTTTTCGTTTGGGTATGCTAAAGATTGATCTGCCAATTGAAGTGTCACAGTCGTGGGACTTACTTCACCTATTCCCAACAACTTGAAAATAGATTTTGGCATCAAGTTGATGCTTGCTCCTAAGTCAAATAAAGCTTTACCACAGTAAGATTCTCCAATATTACATGGTATAGTAAAGCTTCCAGGGTCCTTCAATTTAGGAGGTAGCTTGTTCTGTAAGAATGCACTACAGTCATTTGTCAAAGTTACAATCTCATACTCACTAAGCCTCTTCTTCTTGGATAGAATGTCCTTCATGAACTTGACATAGTTGGTCATTTGTTTTAAAGCCTCCACCAGCGGGATGTTGATGTGAAGTTACTTTAGAATATCCAAAAACTTCTTGAATTGCACCTCTTGTTTCTGCTTATTTGGTTGGAATTTTTGAGGATATGGAGATGTTGAAACTTTGGCTTGGATTGGAAAGCTTTTCTGAGGAGGTAAGTCTACATCTAAAGAAGGTATTAGCTTATTAGAATTCACTAGTTTAGATTTTACCTTTTATATTTTGTAAGTTCTGGCTCTTCTGGTGTAGGAACTTCAACTGTTGGTTGACTTTCCTCCTTCTCAGTAGGTTCATCTTCAACCACAACTTCCTTGGGTTCTAAAGTCTTACCATTTTGTAAAGCAACTACATTGTAATGTTCCTTCCCAAATTCCTTGGATTTTCTATATCGTTTGACAAGACTCCTTACGATCTATTACAAAGCTCTGTAGCCAACTGACCTATTTGGTTCTCCAAATTTTTCAGTGTTGTTGCTTGGCTTTAAATTAAAGCATCATTCTTTGCCATGTATGCCTTTAACGAATTCTCCAAACTGTTAGATGATTCAGCTTGAGGTGGTTTTGGAACTTGTTGATTGAACCCTTGGGGTTGACTTGGTCTATGCTGCATGTAAGTATTGTTCGGTTCATTTTCTTGGTTATTCCAAGAAAATTTTAGATGGTTTCGCTATGAAGGATTGTAGAAATTATACTGTGGCCCTTGTCCATTTCTATTTTGGTGTTGATTCCATACATAATAAATTAACTCGTGATTTGATGGACAATTTTTGAAAGAATGGCCATCCCCACAATATATGTAAGAAACAATATCGAATTGAGTTGATGGTTGGGCTGTCATAGGATTAAAACCGTTAGTAGTAAACTATTTCAACATTGAAGAGTTATAAGATACCTGAGCTGAGAGTGAAGTAAGGGTGTCTACTTCATGCATTCCGACTACTCATCTTCCTGAATCTATTCTATTTGTCTGCCACTGGTAATTATTACTGGCTATCCTCTCAATGATCTCATAAGTCTCATTATAAGACTTCGACAAGAGAGCACCATTCGTAGAAGCATCTGCCACCAATCTTGTATGTGCGTTAAGACCATTTTAAAATGTCTCCAACTGGATGCAATGTGGACTCCCATGGTGAGAGCATCTATGTAGTAACTCATTGAATCTTTCTGACACTTCATATAGGGACTCATCATTCATTTGCTGGAAAGTGGTGATCTCATTCCTCAGGTTAGCATTTTTGTTAGGTGGGAAATACTTTACCAGAAAGCGTTCAGCTAATTCTTGTCATGTTGAAATTGAATGTGGTGGCAACGAATTAAGCCATACTCGTGCTTTGTCTTGCAACGAGTACGGAAACAACTTCAACCTTAATGCATTTTCAGTTACACCAACTATTTTGAAGGAATCACTCACCTCCATGAATAATCAAAGGTGAAGGTGTTGATCTTTTGTGGGCATACCACTAAACTGGCCCATGGTTTGGAGGATTTGAAACATCACTGGCTTCAATTCAAATTAGGGTGCTTCGATCTTTGGTCTCCTCATTCCCGAATTTAACTCATTAAAAAGGGGCACAACATACTATCTTATGGCTCGATCCATATCATTAGCAATAAGGATTGGTTTTCAAACATTAGTGACTCTATTCCCTTGAACATCATTTTGATTTCCACGATCCATTTCGTCTTTTCTATGGGCTATTCTTTCTCGTCTTCTTTGTTTAAATGTCCGCTCGATTTCAGGGTCTACAAGTAATAAATCAATGATTCAATCTATGCTCATAAACACCTGAAAATAAATCACAACAAATTAAAGAATAAAAAATAAAGAATTAATTAGTAAAGTTAGAAATAAATAGAATAAAATAAAAACCAAGTTGAAAAGAATAATTTCACAAAAAAATTATTAAGGCAATAGTCCCCGGCAATGGCGCCAAAAAACTTGTAACGCATGGTTTGTGCAACTGTACACAGTCATTATCAAGTAATAAGTAAGCAAAAGAATTATCGTCTCCACAGGGACTGTGTATGTTAATCAATTAATTGTAAAATTAATACTAACAATTTTGTAAGAGAACACAATATTTTTGTAACAGCCCGATTTTGGGGCTAGTCGGAACAGTGGTTTCGGAACCATTAATCTGAGGCCAGAGAAATTATTTTTAATATTATTTTATGTGTTATAGCATAATAATATGAGTACATGAAAATTTTGGTGAATTAAGTTTAGTGATTTCTTTCTTAATTTCGAAAAAGGACTAAATCGCATAAAGTGTGAAAGTTTTGTTCTACAAGCTAAAGGTGTTAAATAGCTATTGAACACTAAAGTAGAGGTCCTTATTGAGTAAATAGACCAATGAAATTATGGTGGCTGGACATGAATTTTTAATTCATGAAATTGGTCAAAGTTTGGTGGCATTAGGTGACTAAATGAATAAAATAAAATAAAACAAAGAAAAAGTTATCATCTTTTCCCATCTTCTTCCTCTTCCACTGAAATTCTTAGCAAACTTAAGGGTTTTGAGAGCTCAAATTTCAGCCAAGCTTGTCTCTTGTAAGTACATGATTTTGGTGGTTGTTTTTGTTAATTTTTGTGTTTTGGAACCCCTATAGCTTAATCTAGTTAATGAGGGGACTATTTTGCAAAACGGTTGAGAGTATAGGGTTTTCCCATGTGATTATTTATGTTGTTTGCTGAAATTTTATGGAAGAAAATGAATCTTGGTTGTTAAATAAACAACTTTTGTGAAAGGGGTTTTCATGAAAACACCTAAAAGGACCATTTTGTAAAGTTTATAAAATAGGTTGTAAATGTGTGAAATAATTGAAAATTGTGAGTTGCTATAAGAGTAATAAAGGTTCATCTAGGCTTGGTTAATGAAGAAATTTGATGAAAATCATTTTACGAGCCTAGGGGCAAAATTGTAATTATGTGAAAGTCTAGGGGAAAAATAGTAATTTTGTCCAGGTATGAAATATAGATTGTATTGATTAATGTAGTGATTAAATAAGTGAATTTTTCATTATAGATCAAGAAAAATAGAGTTTGGACCTAGACCGGGGGAAAACCAAGCTATTGGACTAAATCGAACTAGTCACCCATATTTTGTATACCGGGGTAAGTTGTACGTAAATAATACAACTTTATTGTTATTATTATGTATTGAACAATTAATATGGCATAAAGTGTTTGATTATTGTTCTGAATATGCATGATGAGAATCGATGTAGTAAAAACTCTCGGTTGAACCTTAGGAATAGATTGGATATCCATGCCATGACATTTGGTTGATATGTATGCTAGTGTAAGACCATGTCTGGGACATGGCATCGGCATTGAGACGAGAGCCAGTGTAAGACCATGCCTGGGTCATGGTATCGGCCTCGACATGTGAGCCAGTGTAAGACCATGTCTAGGATATGGCATCGACATTTTACCCTCTTGTGTGAGGCTTATCGGATATCCTTTAGTATTCCAAATGGTTCCGTGGGTTATTTAAGCTTATGATAAATATATGAAAGGATATAATCATGTTGTGAGTGGTACAGGTTCTTACTCGAAACTCATGAGATATGAGCTTAGTTATGATGCCTTAATGGTAAGGATGAAGTTGAGTAAGTTCTATCTATGAGAATGATTTCGGGATGATCTTGTAATCTTTGGCTTATATTTGTGATGTGTAAATATGTAGTAAATCTACCATTGCTAAATCAAGAATGATGTGCTGGTTTATATTATGCTATGTGTTTAAATATGCATGGTTGATGTTGTTACTTATTTACATGCAACTTACTAAGCTTTATGCTTACTCCCTCTCTTTTCCATTTTCTTATAGTGCTACCAAGCTAGCTCGGGGATCAACAGACGTCGGAGGCATCGATCACACTATCAATCTAAATATTTGGTATAGTTAGATTTATCATTTTGAGTATGGCATGTATAGGGACTTGGTTTTTTTTGTCAAGGGTCATATTGTTTTGGCCAAACATGTTGACTTGTCTTGAAGATTGATTCATTTTGTATAAGGCCATGGATGATGGCTAATACTTGTTAATGATATATGTAAATGATGATGTTTTTCATGAATGTGCAATTTGCATGGTGAAATATGTGGATTGGTGTCACTTGATGTGGCTTATGTTGGTACAAGTAAGGATGGCAAAAGGGTTTCGTAAATAGCCTTGTTTTTGTCCACATGGGTAGACACACGGGCGTGTGTCTAGGCCGTGCGTGACACACGATCTGCCCCATGGGCGTGTAGTCTGGCCGTGTGTCCCCTGCACCTTAATTTTATAAAACAGAATGCCCAATAGTAACCACACGGGCTGAGGCACAGCCGTGTGTCTCAACCATGTGGATGAAACGACCATAATACATGGGCATGTACCCAGGCCATGTGAAGTCTGCACCTTAAATTCGAAATTAAATTCACCACACGGCCTAGCACACGGGCGTGTGCCTTGGCCGTGTGACCCTAAAATGTTACTGACGTCAGAAACAGAATGTCAAGGTTTTAACACACGGGCTGAGACACGGGTGTGTCATGGCCGTGTAAGGGACATGGGCCATGGACATGGGCGTGTGCCAGGCCGTGTGAAAACCCCTGTAGGTTCGAATTGAAAAATAAATCCACACGAGCAAGGGACACAGGCGTGTCCCTATATGCTTAGGCCATGTGAGTTACACGATCCTTCAACATGGCCATATTATTAGGTCACAAGGGCGTGTCACCCTTCCACACGGGCGTGTGCCCCTGTTTTTAGAGACATTTTCCAAAGTTTTTTTTAAAAGAACTCGGTTTGGTCCCAAACCGTTTCTAAGGTGTGTTTTGGGCCTCGTAGGCTCATATTAAGGATTTTAAGACAAACTTTGAAAAGTTTTAAATTTGAACGAAATTTCATAACTCGGAAGTGTTGGTATGCATGTTATTAAGTTAAGTAACGCCTCGTACCTTGTTCTGGCATAGGATACGGGTAAGGGGTGTTACAGAGATGATTGATAATGAAATTAAATTAAATAATCTAGATACAAAGTGATCCCTAATGCAAATTAACCTAAATGCAATGTATGTAATGGAATGAATGAGTTGGGTTTAGTAGAAAATTCACAAACTTCAACAATAAATAACATGAATAGGCTAGAATAATCACATCATTCAACTTAATTCATTTTTATCATGCTTAATAATATTCTGAAAAATATTCCATGGCAACTTGATTTTCATGAGCTTGAAACCAATTTAAAGTCCTTTTGGAATCTTTTACTTAGAAAAGCTAAAAAAATTTAAGTTACCATTGTTGATGAAAAAATAACAAAACAAATTGTGAACATGATTAATATTAAAAGTAAAACAATGATAAGGAAGAATAAACTTTGATTGATTCAGTAGTTGTCCAGAATCTGATCGTAGCGGCTTCCTCCAATTCTTGTGTTGCTCCTTTGCAAAGTGCTCCTCAAAGTGGCCAGCCAAGAGAATATTTTCTCAAGGATTTGCTAGCTAATGGAGAGGGGAAATGGGGATGTCTATGCATGAAAGGAAGGAAATGTGATGAGAATGATAAATGAATAATGAATGTTAAGTGAGGGATGATTGATGAGGGATGTAGAGTGTAGTATTTATAGTGGATGGATGGCTAGTAGATTTGGTAAAAATAACGTAAAATCCCTTAGGTTTCTCTTTCCCATGGTCGACCATAAATTGTGGAGATAGGGGTTATTTAGTTTCTTGATTCATGCATGATATCATGCTTGAATCAAGCTAGGTGATGGAAGGTTTCCAGTGTAAAGCTTGTGTGCTGATTTCTAATTTATTTGCAACTCTAGGGACCTCTAATAAATCCCCCAAAAGTGAATTTTGAGCTGCCAAATGCTATTGCCAAATTGGGCTTCATTCTCCCTTATTTGGACGGGTTGATGACCCAAATGCTTGCCAGACTTGTTCATCAATTGCACCAACTTCAATTGGATCAAATTAATTTCTTCATGACCCATTTTTCCTTGCCTTTGTCATCCATATAAAGTGAATTTGGCTCATGTCCATATAGCTTTAATAAATAAGCTATGCATAAGTCCTTGGTCCAACTGCATCAATTAAATCAAAATTAATATGTAGCATGAAATAATTAAATTATGCATGAATTTAATGCTAAATAGCACAAAATTGTAGTCTTAATTAAATCATAACCATAATCTTAATATGAACAAAATTTACCCAATTAATTTTTAAATACTCGGAATTAATATTACTTTTTAAGTAAAAAGGTACCATAAACTACTAAAAAACCTTTATAATTTTGAGTTTACAATGGTAACTTCCAATCAGGGAGCAAACACCAGTATGCCAGTTCCAAAATGTCTGAAAATGAGGGAAAAAACTCCCTCCTTAGTTTGATAGGTCAATGGTTTACAGAGTTCATGCGAGCCAACCCTGCGGCTTCCCAACCTCCACCCTTATTCTTCTTTCCTCAGTACCTCTTGGTCCTCAAAGTTATACTCATGTACATGTACATAAACCTTCGATTGATAAAATTTAGAAGTGTGGGGTCGAAGAGTTTAGAGGCAAGACAAATGACGGTCCAAATAGAGCTGAATATTGGTTAGACAATACTCAGAGGGTGTTTGACGAATTGGCCTGTACTCTTGATGATAGCTTGAGACGTGTAACATCTTTGTTGAAAGATGAGGCATATCAGGGGTGGTATACTATGTTAGATGTTGTGCCTAAAGATAAAGTTAATTGGGACTTTTTTCGAACAGAGTTCTGAAATAAGTATATCAACAAGCGGTACTTAGATAAGAAAAAAATAATTTCTTGAGTTGAAGCAAGGAAATATATCAGTAGCCAAATATGAACGAGATTTTGAGCAACTTAGTAAATATGCTCGTGAAATTGTACTGACAGAAGAAGAGATGTGACTTTGAAGATGGGTTGAATGATGAAATCAAAATGTTAGTAGGAGCAATGAAACTCTGAGAATTCGTGGTCTTGTAAAATCGAGCAAAGAAGATGGAAGAATTTTGTAATAACAAGAAACAGACTGAACTGAAAAAATTGGATTTCAGTAAAAGAAGTTCGTTTAAATTGTTCCAGACTCCTCCGCCAAAGAAGTTTAGATAACTACAGTAGATTTACTTCACCATTAGGGCTTTCGGGAAAAAATAAACCAAAATCGAGCAATCTGCGACATGTGAATACACCAATTGCCAATGTGGGCAGTGTTCGAAATGTGTACCTAAACCAATCTATGATCACTATGGAAAAAATCACCTTTGTGAATGCCGAGCTAGGATGGGAACTTGTCATCGATGCGGTTCTACAAAACATTTCTTGAAAGATTGCCTGAAGAGGCCCAATGTTACTGGAGATCAAACTGTAATATCTGATATGACTCCACATAGAGGTAGACAACCTGAAAATAATAGAAATGTTGGATCAAATCGGGTAAAAACTACTGATACTGCAAACCGATCAGAAGCCAATGCACCTGCTAGGGCTTATGCCATTAGAGCTTGCGAGGAAGCTTTTGCTCCAAATGTTATCATTGGTACTTTCTCTCTTTTTGACGTTAATGTATATGCATTAATTGATTTTGAGTCAACATATTCCTATATATGCACTACATTAGTAAATAAAAAGAACATACCAGTAGAGTCAACTCATTATACTGTCAGAGTAACAAATGGACAGTGTGTCTTAATTAATCAGATTTGCAAAATGTTTCCACTGAGAGTTTGAGGTTGTAACTTTCTTGCTAATTTGATGCTATTGTAGTTTTATGAATTCGATATCATTCTGGGTATGGACTAGTTAACTGAACATGATGCAATAGTGAATTGTAGACAGAAACATATTACACTAAAATGTCATAATGGCGAATCTATCCATATTGAAGCCAGTAGAACAAATAGTGCAATGATTTAATATATGTAACAACTCGTTTTTTAGTGGTATCGAAAATAATGGTTTTAAGGCCACAATTTCGACCTGTGAGTTTGAAAATATTATTTATTTAATATTTACGAAATTATTTAAATGTCGTATCAAGTTTTGGTATGGTAATTTTTTCATTTGTCTAGTTATTTAAGGAAAAATGACTAGATCTTAAAAGACATAAAACTTAACAACTATTGACTTATATAAGCTAAAAAGCATTATTAAAGATTCTTAAGGGTTTTAAATGGTAATTCATACCATTATTTATTTATGTTGGATGATAAGTGGGATGTGTTTAGTTAAAAATGTGATATAATTTATAATATAAAATATTATAATATGTTATAATAGTTAAAATTAAGAAAACAAAAAGGAAAACATTTCATTCTTTCTATGGTTCATCATCTTTTTCTCACGAAACAACAAGGGAGCTAGGGTTTTGCTTTAAAACTTTTTATCCTTGATTTGGTAAGTCAAATTTAGTCTATTTCTTGTCATTTTTATATTTTGGGATCCCGGGAGCTTGATTTAGCTAGCCTAGGGACTATTTCGTGAAACTATTAAAGTTGCCATTAATGTTTTCTTGAAGCTTTTGTGGTTATTTGGTTAGTTTTGAAGCTTAGATATGTTAGTGGACTATTTTGTAAGGTAAAAGTTGTTAGTTTTGAACTTAGGGACTAAAATTCAATAAGTTCAAAATGTGTACGAATATCCTGAATTTTTGTGTTCTGTTGGACTGTTGGAGGATTTAATGGAGAATGATTTCGAAATTGAAACTCAAATGTGAGAATTTTAATAGTTTCGGTTTTAGGGACTAAATTGTGATTAAACGCAAAAGTTGAGGAATTTTAGTACAAATGAAATTGAATTAGAGTATGGTTTTTATATTTTGTTATATGTTATTTGGATTGGTTAATTAAATCAAATTATACTTTAGATCAAGAATCTTAACAACTGGAGGACGTACGAGGAAAAAGAAAAATTATCGACTAGTCCCTAATAGTTAAGTTGTTACCATTTCAAAAGGTAAGTTCATGCAGTATAATTTAAATAGTTTATATTAATGTATTATATTTGAGTGGTTAATGTTGATTGTTGGTGAATTGGAAATTATTTTATAATGTGAGATAAGTTCCGATGAAATTAGTGAAATTCTCGTATACAAGGTAGTGAGTTTTGCCCAGGTTTCGTGTTCTTGCATATGTTGCAAACTCGAGAATATAAGAATAGGTTTTGAGTTCCTTACATATTTTACAGACTTGAGAATACATGAATAGCATCTGAGCTCTTGCATATGTTGCGAACTCGAGAATACAAGATTATTAAGCCCTAGCCAAGCTAATTATCATGCAGATTAACCTTAACGGGTAACCAAGCACTAATATTTTCATCTGGATACTGAGATCTTCTACGAGGCTTCTTTGGGTAAAAATTGTGATTGAAGTGTAGGAGATATACCATTTGAGATTGGCTATATGACTAGTTGTGTTTTGGCCTTAAGATCTAAATTGGCTTGATTGAAAATGGAAATGATTATGGTTATTCATGTGATTGAACTGAAAGCTTTGCATATTAATCTTGTGGTTTGAATCTTAATAGGTATATTTGTATTTATAATGATTTATATGTGAATAGAAATTGAGGTAAGTGAATGTTTATATTGTATGAGCTTACTAAGTATTTTATATACTTATGTTACTAATTTTCTATATATTATGGACGTTCGGAATGTGTTGATCGGATCAGTAAGAAGCTCACACCTGTTGTCACTTGATTCGGTAGACTTTTAAAGTTTAAAAGTTGGTTACTTGTGGCATGTATATAGGATATTTACTTTGCGAGTTAATGATCATGTTTTGGTACTTTGGTTGTGAATAAGATTATAAATAACCTTGATGTATTAAATGATTGGTACCTATTTTATACTTAATAAGTAGATGATGTTACCCAAAATTTGTATTGCATTATGTGTATGTTTAGGTATTAGTATGACTTGATAATGAATGTTGGTAACTGTTTATGTTTGGAATGATTGGTTTGAATGGTATGAAATGTTTAAAAGAATGGTTGCATGAAGCATGCTTAAATTGTGAAAATAGGTACTCATGTTTTAGGTCACTTATTGAGCTTTTCTTGTTGATATCTTAGTTAAGGAAATCATAATTGTATGAGTATGTTTAGACATGAAAAATCTTGGCATAAATGGTAATGAATGGTTGTTGTTTCATAATTGAATTATGGTGCCAATTGTACCATATTGGTTAGGCACTTAGGTTGAGTGAATTGAGGTGAATTTGGTATGTTTTGGTGTCCTGTATCATGTTGTTCAAGGGATCTTTAGTCAAATTTGGCTTGTGGTTGAAGGTATTTTAGGCACACACGGCTTGTGACACAGTCTGCAACAACGGTCATGTCCCATACACAGGTGCAAGACACTACCGTGTGGTCTGTTCAATTTAGGTGTAGGATGGTTCACATGGTCACAGTTTGTTAGACGGCCTAATGACACGGCCATGTTACCCTTTATCACACGACATCATATTATTAAACGATTTGAGGACATGAGTGTCTGGCTTTGCACCACATGACCTTAGGCTGTCACATGGCTTGGTCACACGGGCATGTGACCCATGTTTTGTATTTTTGCCATGTTTTTCTTAAATGTTTCAAATTATTCCCTACTTTGTTCTGAATTATTTTAGGACTTTCGTAAGCTCAATTTTAACCCCGATGATGTATGAATATTATGTTTTTTATTACATGTTTAGTGAAAAAAATTTATTTTTATTTAAAGGAAATTTGAACTATGATAGCTCGTTTCTGTTCTGTTTTGAAGGTAGCATTCCATAACCCTAATCCAGTGATGGAGACGGGTAAGGAGTGTTACAATATTAGCATTGTTGGCTCATAAATTGATCAGGATGTTTTGTAAAGCTTATCTCACTTATATCTTTGATTCATGGGTGTCGGAATCAAAAATCCATCAGGTACCGGTAGTTAAAGAATTTGTTGACGTATTCCCAGAAGAATTACCAGGGTTAGCACCAGATAAAGAAGTTGAACTTGTGACTGAAGTTGCACCGGGAACAACTTCAAATTCGATTGCCCCGTACAGCATGGCTCCTAGTGAGTTGAGAGAGTTGAAAGCACAGTTACAGGAGTTGCTAGACCGCAGTTTTCTTCAACCGAGCATTTCGCCTTGGGGTACACCAGTGTTATTTGTGAAAAAGAAAGACAGGTCAATGAGATTGTGTACAATTATCGACAGTTGAATAAAGTTATGATAAAGAATAAATATTCGTTGCCTCGAATTGTCGATTTGCTTGATCAGTTGAAAGGAGCTACGATATTTTCTAAAATTGATCTTTGGTTTGGTTACTATCAGTTGCGAGTTAAAGAGCTGGATGTGCCAAAAACTGCATTCAGAACTCATTACAGTCATTATGAGTTTATAGTAATGTCGTTTGGTTTGATCAATGCCCTTACTATATTTGTGGACATGATGACTCGGGTTTTCCAACCGTATTTAGATAGATTTGTCAATGTTTTTTCTCAACGATATTCTGATATATTCGATGAATAAGTCCGATCACACCCAACATTTGGGAACAGTGTTACAGACTTTTTGTGAGAAGCAATTATATGCGGAGTTTAGGAAATGTGAGTTTTGGCTCCGGGAGGTTGGATTTTTGGGACATTTGATTTCTGAAAACGGTATCCGGGTAAATCCCAACAAAATATCAGCGATCATAAATTGGAAAGCTCAGAGAAATGTTTTTGAGGTATGTAGCTTTCTGGGCTTAGCCAGGTTTTACCGATGATTTGTTAAAACCTTCTCAATAATAGCATCCCTGATGACGAAGCTACTGCAGAAAGATGTTAATTTAATTTGGTATGAAAAATGTGAGAAAGGTTTCGAGCAATTGAAAACCATGTTAACCGAATCTCTAATTCTGACTCAACTTGAAATTGGGAAAGAGTTTACTATTTATAGTGATGCCTCACTTAATGGTTTGAGTTGTGTTTCGGTGCAGAATGGAATGGTAATTGCTTATGCCTCGTGATAGTTAAAACCTCATGAGAAAAACTATCCGACACATTATTTGGAATTGGCAGCATTTGTCTTTGCTCTAAAACTCTAGCAACATTATATGTACAGTGAAAATGTCATGTTACCGATCATAAAAGCATAAAGTACCTGATGACGCAGAAAGATTTGAATTTACAGCTGCATAGTTGGCTCGAGCTATTAAAAGATTATTATTTGGTGATCAATTACCCTCCTGGAAAAGCTAACGTGGTAGCTGACGCTTTAAGCCGAAAGTCTCTGTTTGCTTTGAGGGTTATGAATGCAAGTTTGACTTTAGAACATGATGGTTCTATTCTAGCCGAGTTGAAACTTAAACAAATTTTCTTAGCAAGAATTTGGGGTTTATAGAATTATGACTCCAATTTGTTGGCAAAACGAAAACTAGTGAATAATGGACAAACTACTAAATTTAGAACCGATTTCTATTATTGCTTGTAGTTCTGAGATCGTATGTGAATTCCAAATAACTTAGAGTTGAAGCAGGACATGTTGAATGAAGCCCACAACAGTGTCTATTCAATTCATCCTAGAAGAAATAAAATGTATAATGATCGAAGAAACTTTACTAGTGGCCGAGAGTGAAATGTAAAATATTCAAATTCGTGTCTAAATGCTTGATATCAATAAGTAAAAGCCGAGCACTAGGTTCCGTCAGATTTTTTATAGCCTGTGATGATTCCTGAGTGTAAATGGGAGTGAGTTACGATGGATTTTGTTTTGGGATTGCCATTTACTCCAAAAAAGAAAGATTCGATCCGAGTAATTGTTGATAGATTAATGAAGTTCGTACACTTTATACTGGTCAGAACGGAGTATTTCCTCGAGAGATTAGCTGAATTATATGTATATGAGATTATTCGATTACATGGTGTGTCGTTATCCATTCTAACCGATCGTGATCCAAGATTTACCTCTAGATTTTTTGGTAAGTTACACAAGGCTTTGAGTACGATGTTGAATTTTAGTACTACTTTCCATCTGTAAACAGACGGTCAGTCTGAATGAGTAATTTAAATATTGGAAGATATGTTATGGTGTTGTGTAATTGAGTTTGAAGGTAGCTGGGAAAAATACTTGTTGTTGGTTGAGTTTGCTTATAATAATAGCTATTAGTCGAGTATAAAAATGGCATCATATGAAGCTTATACGAACGTAAATGCAGAAGCTCATTATACTGGTTTGAATTGAATGAAAGAAAGTTAGTTGGGATTGATCTAGTCTAGGAAACTAAGGAAAAATTTAGAATTATTCGAGATGATCTGAATGTTGCCTCTGATCGTCAAAGATCATACGTCAATCTAAAAAGAAAATATATGGAGCTTAACGTCGGTGCGAAAGGATTGGAGGAAAAGGAAAAGGAAACTCAGTCTGAGGTTTATTGGGCCGTACGGGGTGTTATGAAAGTGATAGAGATAGTTGTAGAAGCCGACAAGGCATGGGCAAGGACCCAACAAGAATTTAAAGGAGATAGGTCATGTAAGAGCTTACCTAACTATGGAAAAGTATTTCAGGATCACAAGCAAGGATCCGTTATGATCAGCCACTAGGGGTAGCTCAAGATATAGTGTGCGAGAGGCAAATCTCATGGAAGGGATGGAAGTGAAGAATTTTCACTTCCAGGATACGCATTATGTCATGAGGATAGAATGTCTGTCAAGACTATACCTCTTTAAGGATAGTCCTTTATGGAAACATTCCAAGAAGCTAGCTCTAAAGGGAAAACTTATGTAAAAGGGGGAGGCAGACTAGTATAGTCTAATAAGAGATTGCTTGCAAGTATGATAAGTCAACTGTTCATCATATGGGACAAGTAGAGGTCCGAGGTTAGTCTCATGCGTAAGGCAGATTACTAGAAGTAATCTCATTGCTGTTACTAATAGGAAGGAATGAGAATGGGTTCACTAGAGTAACGAGGTCTGCTAAAGGTCAGAACAATACGAAAATGTCAATGAGTCCTTCGAGACTATAAAATAAAAATAGAGTCCATCAAGGACTATTCGAACAAGGGAAGTCCGCCAAGGAAAGGGATGATGTAAGGATCTTTGGGCAACAAGTCAAGATAGTTACCATAGATGCCATCGAACACCATGTATAGGTGGAGTGTGAAAGGAAGGAAAGACAAGAACTAAAGATAGGTCTCGTTGATATGGCAAGGTATCTGGCATCCGGTTGAGTGGAGAGCCCGACTAAAGGGAAGTCTTATAGTGAGCCGAGTAGCTCGAAGGAACGGGTGGAGTCCACCACCCTGATAAAGAATATTCGCCTTGAGCGAGCAGGGAGTATTTATGTTTAGTTTATTTTACGATTAATACCCTCGTACGATAGGGTTTATTTATGTATAACCTAGTGAAGAAACACACTAAATTCATTTGAACTTACAAGTGATTGTCTTATGTTTACAGGATTTGCGAAGGTTGATCGAGAACTTCGAGGAGGGACCAAGCTAGATGGAGAGGATATTGGGTATCACCGTTGGACCAAAGTCATGCACATAGGAAGGGGGTACCATTGGAGGCTTCGCCTCAAGATAAATCATGGTGTAACCAGACGACGTCCTTAGAGTCTGGGTTCTGAATTAGTCAACCTTAAGTTAATGAAACTTTAAGGGACTCTTTGTATATGAATAGTTTAATTAGAAACAGAAATTTGAGGGAATAAACATTCAGTGGTTTAAGGCCTTAATTGTAAGATTTGTTATTTTTAATTTCATTATTAGATAGTTTTATTTTCAGACTATTTATTGAAAGTTAAGTTAGCAAAAATTAAGTATAGGTCCATTTGTGACGCTCCATACCCAAATCCGATGGACGGGTCGGGTGTGGGGTGTTACAATTTGTGTGGTATCAAAGCATAGGTTTAGTCAGTCTTCTAACCTAGAAGATTGGAAAGAAATAACTTTATGTGCATGGCGATCAATCCGGCTAAGTCCCTCAAGTCCTCAGTGTGGGCAAGATATTATATGCGGTACGTGGATATATGTGCCTAGATTGGCAAACAGAAAGGTTAACTCCGATAAATGAATATGAAAAATGTACGTAGAAAGTATAATTGAGAAAATATGGTGGTAGAAATTACAATAAATGCATATTGAAAGGATACAAGGAAAGTAAACTAGGTAGATACATTGATTGAAAAGTACAAGTATTGGAAAAGTAAGGGTATTATTAAGATAGAGATATAACAAAGTTAGAATATAGTAGTCTGTCAAATGAGTGCATATGCCTTCTGTTAGCTGAGTCCACTTAGAGGATATAGGAATGATCGTAGGTTTGGAATCTGTTAAGGAGTACCCTGGAGTCAGGGTGAATGGGGATTAGTCGGGTAGGATGAGGAGGAAGGTAAACTTCGAAGGCGGACTTGGTGTCCCCTGTACACTTCTCAAGAACTTAGAGACTCCCCATTTTGCAAACGCAACTCCTCAAGGTGCGACCATCAGAGTTAGCAGCTTCCAAACCCTTTTTCCAGTCCTTAAAAGGTTTGAGTTTAAACCTCCAAGTGTGAAAAAGAATGAGGGTGCAAATCCTAGTCCAAGGGAAAGACAAGCAAAAATGAGTGACACTGGTTGGGTCTCTCCCCCAAGATAGACTAGACTCCTTATTAGAAGGAGCTTCGTTGAGTTGGGTCCAGGTAAGGAATCCGCATGTAGTTGTTAACTTTTGAAACGAGTCCACCGGCTCTATTGGATAAAAAGTGTACACAGAAGAGAAGAAGTAAGGGAGACTAATAGAACTCTCCCGGTCCTTGAAGCAGACACTTGCCTTGTTCTGGGATGACCGGGAAATGAGGAAAATATGTAGTCTTATATGATAAAATGTTTCCTCTTAGAAAGGGGAAAATAGCCACTAGTAGCATTTAGCTGACTCTCCACTCGAATTTTCCTTTAGAACAGAACTAAGATGGGGGAAACAAATTTCTTGGGGTAATGAATAGCCCACCATGATGTAATCAATGAGTGTGTCCTAGTAGATCGGGAATCAGTATCTTGTTTATATTCCCAGATGGGAGTTTAGCCATTGGGCAAGTAAGTAAGGCAGAGAATGAATGATTTATTTCGATAAGGTATGTCGGGGGTAACTTGAGGAAACTACACCCCAGTAATGTAATCAAATGAGAAAAAAAAGATAGGAAGAAAAGAAGTGAAAAATAAAGGAAGAAATGATCAAGACAAAGGGTTGTATCTTATGAACTTTCCATTTAGCGTCCTAGTCTATTTATAGCCATGAGAGAGCGTAGGAAGTTATAGAAATTTAATGAGTGATAAGAAGTCATTGAAACCCACCAATGATGATAGTATCCTTGTTAACATCGAGACAAGGAATCGTCTTTTGGCAATCTCAAGACGGGAATAGTTGTTAACTATTATCCAATAGAGTGTAACCTCTCAATAAGGAAGAACCAGTTATAGGACTGTTTAGTAACAAACTCTTTGAGTAAGATAGAAAGCCTTTGTTACCATTGGAGTAGGATTTTGGATTTAGGGTAGTCGCTCTTGTTGGAAAAAAGGGGTTTGAAAAACGCAGCAGAAAATAAATTTAGGGAAAACAAAGTTTTAAATTTTTTTCTAAAACAAGATCTTGGTTGTGATATCTAAAGTAGTAAATGTTTAATCAAAATTGTACCTTTTTTATTCGTCTAGGATGAGTGCTTCGACTGAGTAGTCTTCTCCGTTATCTTCAAGCTCACATCTACCGAGTGTGGGCTCGCTTCAAATCAAAAAAAAAATTCACAAAAATTACCAGTGGGGTAATTTCGCGATTTTTCTAAATTTTTGGATTAAGTTGTGAATTAAAAAATATCTCTAGAAATTTTCTTGAATAATCTCTTCAGAGAATTTTCTCTCTACAACTTTCTCTTGAATTTAAGTGTGTGTAAAATAATGACTCAATGCTCTCTTTATATAAGGAGAGTTTAGAGAGTTCAACTATTATTAAACTTAATCACTTAATATTAAATCATATTAAAATTATAGAATGTTTATCTACAAGATAAACATTAAATTAAATTAAATATTAAGATAATCACTTTAATATTAAATTACTAAAATATTTCTAAAATAAGTATTAAATTAAATTTAATATTAAACTATTAAAATATTATTATTTTTGGAATAGTTAGTCTGAAATCAAAGTCTTTGGTAGAGTCCCAGTAGGAGTGTAACTCTTCTACTGCTCAACCACCGAAGACCAACCACCGTCAGCCATTGGAACGTCGCTATCGCAACCGCCAACACCGCTGTGTCCGGTGATGTAGGTGCGACACCTTTACGACACCCCGAGTCGATTCGGTTATCGCCAGGTCAGTGACAACCCGATCGGTCCAATCTAGCCACCGGTTGGACTGTCAGCCTGGTTTCACATACTGAGCTCGGTTCAACCAGTTTTTGGGTCTTGGTTTCAATTTTTTTGGGCTTTCGGGCCCAATTTACGATCTCAGGTCCAATTTTCATGTTCAATTACCCTTTTTGCCAATTGTCTTACTTGAAAATTAATTTCTAAAAATATCATATTTGTAATCCCTCAAACTGGGCCTAAATGTTACGGCCCAATCTGAGCGATTACATGGGCCATGGAGATGGCCAAAACGCGAGTTAAAACCAACTGATTAAATTTTTAAAAACACACACTAATATTTCCTTTAAATACGATATTTTAAAACATAACTTGAGAAGAAATCTTATTTATTATTATTTGTAAACCTTTATGATTAATTTTAAAGAAAATTCAATTTCGATCAAACGAGTTTATGGAAAGCAGATTTTATTAAGAAAACATGAAAATAATTTATCCATACTAAAACCCATGCAAAATTTTCAATTATCTATAGTTTTTAAATCAAATCATCCATGCCACAGTTCAATAATAAAAGTCCCAAAATAAAATTTTAAAAGTCCACGAAAGTCCCAAAAATACAAAATAGTCCATAACCATGAAAATCATTTATTTTCGAGAGCCTCTCCAATGTCTGAATCCAAGTCCTAACCACAAGGATTATCTAAAACACATAAGTAATGTGGGTGAGCTTTAAAAGGCTCAGTGTGAGATCAACACATAAAGTATATACTTGCATACATATCAACATACATATAATAATCACGATATAATCATACATCATCAAGATCATGGAATTTAACACTGATATCTCTGCATGAACATATCTATGCATATTTAAAATCGATGCACATTTTATAGAATTCATGCCTATCTCCGCTACACACCAATATCGAGTTCCCCAGAACTCATCCATCCAAAACACCGTTTGTGGACATGCCACCACTAGTTTGCAGATAAACTGCCATTGATTTGTAGATAAACTGCCACTGATAACACTGATGTGGACAATTCACCACTAATATGCAGATTTAGTGCCACTGATTTAATTATGTGGACAAGTCACCACTGATTTGCAGATATACTGCCACTGCTTCCACCTTTTACAAAATCCCACCCCATGCATGTGATATGGCAATTTTCACTTATAACACATGTAGATCACTTATACACTTATGCATGTAAACATGCTCTCATAATCACTTAACACATAATAATCACATTTAACATGTTTAACATGCTTTTCACATTAGATTATAGATCTTGATTTATCATACACATATACATAAATTGCACATGTTTAAAGCATCACATATAACACATAAGCCATATATCACATATCATGAGTGTAACACCCCTAACCCATCTCTATCACCGGATTAGGGTTATGGAGCATTACCAATCAATCATAAAAAATTTAACATCATAATGTTAAATAGATTAACCTTAATAAAAACCAACCAATCACATGTATTTTGTCCCTAAATCGAGCCTTCGAGGCCTCAAAAATAGCTTAGAAACAATTCGAGACTAATTTGAAACAAATCAAAAAAATTTAGGAAAATATGAAAATTTTCAAAAACAGGGGACACACGGCCATGTGGCCAGAACATGTGGAATGCCCCAGGCCATGTAACTTTCGAAATAGGGACACACAGCCGTGTCCCTGCCCATGTAACTCATTGAGTTGGGCCACACGGCCGTGTCGCAGGTTGTGTGCCAGACCATTAACTCTCTGACTTGTGACACACGGTCGTGTCGCAGATCATGTGCTAAGCCGTGTAACACACTTACTTAATACACATGGCAGTGTCACAGGCCGTGTGTGGCACACGGCCAAGTGACACGGGCGTGTCCCAAGCCGTGTGCACCGAAATGAACCTTAAATGTTAAGTTTACCATTTCAAGATTTCTTGGACACTAGGTAACACATTTACCATTCTTTAAACCTATTCAAAATGACATTAAACAAGCTCAAATCATGCTATCTCAACCATCCTAAGTGCCTAACCAATGTACCCTCATTGGTAACATAGGTATACACAATTATACAACAATATGAATCATAAACCAAAACATGTCAATTCACACAACTTAACATCCAACCAATATGCCAATCATAAACACCTCAAATCACAACATTTCAAGAGAGACCATTTAGTCATACATTCACTACAAGTTAATGTCAAAAACACTTTCCATCATTCATAACTCATAACAAGTCATTAACTAAACATTGGTCAAGTAAATATTATGATTGTTGTAGAGATACTCATATTATCAACTTACATTTAGGCTTACTCTTTATATATATATACATACCAAAACAAAAGTAATGATAAAACAAGCCTATTACATGCCATATAATCCAAAACAAACATTCAAAATCTACCGAAAATGGATGAATAGTGTGACTTGAGTGTTGATCCAACTGCCCAACCTTCAAAAGTATCTACAATAATAGAAATTAACACAAGTAAGTTCATTGAAGCTTAGTAAGTTCGTTATATAAAAACAATAAATCTTACCGAAGTAAATACAACAATTTAATCAATAGTAACTCAACTACAAGTGTTTCCTGCCATCCACAAAGTCAACTAGTGAATTGTTGAAACACCCCAAACCCGGCCCACAAGCCTCGACCGGATCTGACATGTTCCTTCAGAAAAACTTAACTTAATTTCGTTTCCTGTTCTAGTAAAATAAGTCAATTATTAAAACAAGTTTGAAATTTTAACGAGTTGAAAACCAAGTTGTCGTTCAAGTTTGTATTTCATTAAAACGTTTCCTTCATATTTCGTAGATTAAAAGAATTACCGGATTTTAGGGCTTATTAAGTTGAAAACCGTAAGTTGATTAGGTGATAAAACATTTGAAGTTGTTTTAAGAAAATATTTGATTACTCAATTGTTTACCGTCGCATAGACATGAAGTTTAAACGCAAAATTTAAAACAGTTAAATAGTGGCCTTATTACAAAGTAAATACCCAAAATAAATCCCGAAAGAAAAGTATGCTAAAGAAAACGCAAAGTTCAACCATACGGAAACCCGAAAACGCTGAGCATGGCCACCACATAGTCCCTGCCGACCCGGTCCAAAGCACTAGGTATCACCTGCAAAATGTTAGCCCACGAAGGTTGAGTCCATGCACTCAATGTGCAACAACCAACAACGATTCCCAACCGATTAAAGCCTTTATTGCAAACATTTTGGGCAAAGCCCATCCTTAATCATATTCGGCCATAGGCCCATATCATAGCATATTTAAATCACATATGTATATAAAGATGAAAATGCAACCGAACCCACCTAGATATCCAACCTCTACACACCACCCGCACACGCCAATCACACCGTGGGATTTCTAAATCGACCCTCCATCCGCTACACACCTCGAAGGAAGTCATTTGCGAAGCGCTCATCGCCCTTAATACATGGCATAGCCACCAGATAATGTGACAACGTCACCGAATCATAATATTGTGACATGAGTCACCGGATTAATGTGGTAAAACCACCGGAACACTTCCCCTTTTAACATTATCACCCATGTGCCCATGCATCATACAAAATATACAGATATCATGCAATATACCTTACCCCAAAGCCATAACAAAATTACACATATTTTCATACCAATGTTTATAAACATTATTAACGGAGTGTTAAGGGGTAACGTACCTGAACGCACTATACCATTGAATGGTACCCTTAGCCATGTTATTCGTATTTTTATTAACACATATTTAACGTAATACTATTAATCTATCGGGAATTAGCATAGGGTTACACACCTGATAACAGTGAGAATGACACTCTCGATACCGACACTCTCGCTATCAGGGATAACAGCGATCTGCTTATCCCTTTCTGATACTGGCCTACAACCCGGTGGCCAATCACGTACGGCAGAAACCGAGCGTTTCTTAAATCTAGGGGTAGGAACTACCCCTTTCTCTCCTCCACTGGTATTCGCATCCATCGAATATCACTTAATCAGAAACCCGATTAATCGATATGTAAGATCTAAACGAAACACAATCTATAACTTAAATACTCTTACCGAAGTAGATCTGAATCCCGGAGACTCCTCCTTTATCTCTATCGAACTCCTCCTAAAACACCACAGTTAGAATCGGCCATCCCTTAAAAAAAATATGGCCTTTGGCTGAATACTACTACTCCCTTACCTTCCTCGATTAAATCCCGAAAATCGTCACCTGCCCTTGGAAGTTGTCGAATCCCTACATAACCTATGTTAGATTCAATTCTAACATTAATGGACGAAAGTAAGTGGCCTTCGGCCTAAGGTCATACTTTGCTTACCTTGAATATCAAAATCCCGAAAGATCTCCACTGCTCCTAACGTTTGCTTCCAAGAAGGGTTACGAATCCAAAACCTTACATAGATTCGGCCATAACATCATTATAGGATTAGGCCTCTAATTTCGACAGGCTAGAATAATACAGAGAGATTCAGACCGAAAGAGATCTCTTACCGAAAAAGAGTGACCAAATGCAATGATCAACTGGCTTCTAAGAAATCGACAAGAGGAAACCCAAAGTAGAGAAGTCGATTCAGAGGAGAAAGATGATCGACTTTTAGTGCTTAAGAACAATCGGTTTCAAAGGGGTAGAGATGCAATGAGACGTTCGGCTATGAAGAGTAATGGCAAAAGATGTGGGATTCGGCTTCAACGTTTAATGCTTGGTGATCGGCTATGGTCAAAATATGCTTTCGGCTTTTTAAGACAGAAGAAAGCGGTGTGAAGAAAAAGAGAAAGATGAAGAAAGTGACCTTAATGGTCTTCCCAAATTCGGCTAAAGCAAAGAAAATAGAAAGGGCTTTGAAAGTTTTCTGACTATCACTTTAGGCACAAGTCTAAGGAAGGAAAAGAAAACTAAAATGCACCTTAACCCTTCAGCAAATTCGGCCCCTAGCTCCCCCTTGCATGACCAAATAAGCCCCCCTCCAAAGTCCTACATTCGGCCAACTCTCTCCCTCTTCTCATCCCCTCTTTTCTCTCCACTTTTTCCTCCTATTTCTTCTCTTCTCCTCTCATTCAAAAGAGTTTGAATGAGTCAACACTTATCTTCCTCTCTTAGCCGAATTTTCAAATGAATTTGACCAAATCAAATGCTCATCCATTCAGTGTCCCTGTGCCGTCTAACACTGCACTTCCTTGCCGAAAAATAAAAGCCCAAAATGCTACCTGTGCTGCTCGAACCTAAGTCCCTTCACACTCCCTGAGGCATCACTCTCCTGTGTTCTAAGTGGCGCCTCCCTTGCCACTTTACCAGTTAAGTTCTTGTGTCTTAATCCACATACTAAACTCCTTAAGGCCTAGCTCCCTTAGCTCTCCTTTAAGACTTAAAAATCCAATATTTTTCTAAGGCATCTACCTACCCCCCAGGGTTCCCGAAGCCCCCAAAACACATACAAACCACACACAAGCATGCTACTACATACATTCAAGTTAAAACGCATAACCCCTAAATCCCGGATATTACAGTTCTACCCCCCTTAAAAATAATTTCGGCCTCGAAATTACCTGACTAGAATAGGTGAGGGTATTGCTGCCGCATTACTTCCTCCGGCTCTCAAGAAGCTTCTTCCGATCCATGGTTACGCCATAACACATTGACTAGAGGAACTTATTTCCTCCGTAACACCTTCACATCTCGTTCTAGAATCTGAATCGGCTCTTCCTCGTAGGACAAGTCTGACTTCAGCTCCACCTCCTCAACTGGCTCTACATGAGATGAATCTGATCGGTAACGACGTAGCATCGAAATGTGGAACACATCGTGCATCTGCTTCAATTTCGAAGGCAACTCTAACTGATATGCCACTGGTCCAACCCGCTTCAGAACCCGATAAGGTCCTATAAACCTGGGACTTAACTTACCCTTGCGAGCAAATCTCATCACCTTCTTCCACGGCGAAACTTTCAGAAACGCCTGATCTCTCACAGCAGACTCTATTTCTTTCCGCTTGAGATCTGCATACGACTTTTGTCTGTCAGATGCCTCCTTCAACCGTGCCCGAATTACCTTAACCTTTTCTTCCGATTCTGCCACAATCTCCAGACCCAAAACATGACGTTCCCCCAATTCTGTCCAACATGTAGGAGTGCGACACTTCCGTCCATACAGTTCTTCATATGGTGCCATCCGAATACTTGCTTGATAGCTGTTGTTGTACGCAAACTCTGCTAAAGGCAAGAATTCCTCCCAGCTTCCTCTGAAGTCTATCACGCAACCCCTCAACATATCCTCTAACACTTGAATTACCCGCTCAGATTGGCCGTCTGACTGTGGATGAAATGCCGTGCTAAAATCTAATCTGGTGCCTAATTCCTGATGCAAGGCTTTCCAAAACCTAGACGTAAACCTCGGATCCCTATCTGAAATAATCGACACTAGCACTCCGTGCAGCCTCACAATTTCTGCCACATACAATTTTGCCAACCTCTGCAGAGAATAGTCAATCCGCACTGGTATGAAATGTACAGACTTTGTCAACCGATCCACTATCACCTATACCGAGTCCTTCTTAGTAGGCGTAAGGGGAAGCCCACTAACGAAGTCCATGGTAATTCTCTCCCACTTCCACTGCGGAATCTTTATCGGCTGAAGTAACCCCGAAGGTACTTGGTGTTCAGCCTTGACTTGCTGACACGTTAAACACTTCCCTACAAATTCTGTAACTTCCTGCTTAAGACCAGGCCACCAAAACTGATCCCGCAGATCCCTGTATAACTTACTTCCTCTAGGATGCATAGCATAAGGACTACTATGCGATTCTCGAAGAATTCTCTGTCTTAGTTCCTCATCCTTCGGCATACATACCCTACCCTGGAAACACAATACTCCGTCGCTGTTTACCCCATAGTCTTCCAATTCCCCGCGCTGTACCTGCAGTAGCTTAGCACTCAGATCATCATCTACCAGTTATTTTTCTTTCACTTGACTTAACCATGTCGGCTTCACCTGCAACTCTGCTAGCAAACTTCTGTCGTCATAAAGGCTAAGATGTGCAAACATCGCCCTCAGATCCGACACTACTTTCCGACTTAGGGCATCTGCCACTACATTCACCTTACCCGGGTGATACTCTATAGAACAATCATAGTCTTTCAACAACTTCACCTACCTTCGCTGTCTCAAATTTAGCTCCTTCTGAGTTAACAAATACTTCAGACTCTTGTGGTCCGTGTAGATCACCGACCTTTCTCCATATAAATAGTGCCTCCATACCTTAAGAGCAAAGACTACCGCTGCCAATTCCAAGTCATGCGTCGGATAGTTAACCTCATGTGGCCTTAATTGCCGAGACACATAAGCGACCACCTTCCCGTCTTGCATCAGAACACATCCCAATCCTGTGTGAGAAGCATCACAGTACACCACAAAATCCTTCATTGCCTCAGGCTGAATCAAAATCGGAGCTTCTGTTAAAACCCTCTGAAGCCTTTCGAAGCTCTGCTGCTGCTTATCTGCCCATACGAAAGGTACCTCCTTTCTCAACAATTTCATCAGAGGTGCTGCTATTGATGAGAACCCTTCTACGAACCTTCTGTAGTAGCCTGCTAACCCTAAGAAAATGCGAACCTCAGCCACAGACTTAGGTGGTTTCCAATCTAGCACTGCCTCAATCTTCCGAGGGTCTACTCTTATCCCTTCTGCAGACACCACATGACCCAAAAACGCAACTTCCTTCAACCAAAATTCGCACTTGCTAAACTTGGCATATAGCTTCTTCTCCCTTAACACCTGCAATACTACCCGAAGATGCTCATCATGTTCTTCGTCAGACTTGGAATACACCAAGATGTCGTCTATGAACACAACGACGAACTGATCCAAGTAGGGTTGGAAAACCCGATTCATCATATCCATGAACGCAGCTGGGGCGTTTGTCAATCCGAACGGCATTACTAAGAACTCATAATGCCCGTATCTTGTCCGAAAAGCTGTCTTATGGATATCTGCTTCCTTCACCTTAAGCTGATGATATCCTGACCTTAGATCTATCTTTGAAAATCTGCATTTCTTAAGGTGATCAAACAAGTCGTCTATCCTCGGCAAAGGGTACTTGTTTTTTATCGTCAGCTTGTTCAACTACCGGTAATCTATGCACATACGCATAGTTCCGTCCTTCTTCTTCACGAATAGGACCGGTGCTCCCCATGGAGACACCTTTGGGTCGAGATAAACCCACGATCGAGTAACTCTTGGATCTAGGCCTTGAGCTCAACCAACTCCTTTGGTGCCATTGCATGCGGGGCGATAGATCTTTGGCGCTGCACGGGCAACAAGTCAATCCTAAATTCCACCTCACGATCCGGAGGCAACCTGGATGTTCTTAGGAAAGACATCCACAAACTCTTTTACCGTCCCCGACCCTTCCACGGTGCTTCCTTAGCCTCCAAGGCACTAACAAGCATCAGAAAAGCCATACATCCCTTCCTTACCATCCTCTCCGCCTTAAGGGCAGACACTACATTCGACAGGTAATTCCTCCTCTCACCCATCACCACAATCTCATTGTCATCAGAAGTCCTAAACGACAAGCGCTTAGCAGCACAGTCCACATTCGCAAGGTACTTCACTAACCAGTCCATGCCAAAAATTAAGTCAAATTCCCCGAATGGCAGCTCCATTAAGTCAACCGGAAACTGCGCCCCCTGAACTTCTAAAGGCACTTCCCTAAGGAGTTTGTCTACTACTCCTGATTGCCCTAAAGGACTAAGTACAATCATCTTCCTAGGTACAGTCTCAAAGTGCACATTCAGAGTTCCAGACACTTCACTAGCGATGTAAGAATGAGTTGACCCTATATCTATCAGAGCAATAAAGGGTAATCCAAAAATAAGGAACGTACCCGTTATGACATCAGGTGCATCACCATCCTCCCTCCGACGAACCGCATATACCAGACCTGGCTGTCTCACCTCCGTGTTACCACCACCTCTGCCCGGTGTTCCGCGACCTCTACCAGAACCATTACCTCTGCCAACCGAACCACGACCCTTGACGATTGTCCACCACCTGCGCGGCTGATTAAAACCCTGACCTGCTGGTCGGCCCCTATCTGTATCCACCGGACAGTCTCTAATCATATGATCTTTGGACCCACACTTAAAACATCCCTCTATCTTTTTCCAACATTCTCCCGGGTGCATCTTTCCACACTGAGCACAAGTACGGTGATTGTCCTCTCCCCAAGAACTGCTGCGACCTCGCGGCCCATCAACTCTAGGTCTCTTTTGAAAATTTCTGGATGACCCTGATGACCCATAGCTCCTCTTATTCTTACCCTGACCTCTGTCCCGGTTCTGTCTCTCGATTCGTTTAACTTCTTCAGCTATCCGAGCTTTATCCACTAAAATAGCAAAGTCTCTTTCCCGCTGAGGGGCAATCAACACCCGCAGCTCATCCCGCAGTCCATCCTCGAATCTGACACATCGCTCATAATCAGTAGCCACAATCCCTCTGGCATACCGGCTTAACCGCAAAAACTCCGCTTCATATTCCGCTACCGACTTGCCTCCTTGCACTAAATTTAGAAACGCCTTCCTCTGTGAGTCTACGTAGCTAGCTCCAACGTATTTTCCCTAGAATTTAATTTTGAAATAACCCCAATCCACTCGATCTGCAGGGGTACCCTCTCTGACAGTGAGCCACCACTGGTAGGCCTCATCCCGAAGCAACGAAACAGCACCTTTCAGCTTCTCCTCAATAGTGCAGTCCAAATCATCCATGATCCTCTCGACTGCCTCTAACCAATACTCCGCTACGTTCGGAGCTACCCCAGATACTCCTCTAAAAACCTCGGCTCCATTTGCTCTAAGTCTCTCGATCCCGACTTTCGAGCCCCATTTCCCATTACTGGCTCCTGCCACTCGCTCTAAAACTCGCGGCGCATAGCTGATCTGGCGTCATCTCTTCTGTATGCTCACGGAATTCCGCCCCTACAGTCGGTGGTGGTGCCTCATTTTCGGAACCCCGACTGCGGACCGATCGGTTCCGACACGATCATTCTCGCCTGCTGCCGTGCCCACGAGTATTGCGACCACGTCCCCTAGAACTCATGTCTCACTGTCGCGTTTTTTATCTGCTTTTTTTTACGAAATTTTATGCATTAGAGTCTTTCCACTTCTTGTTTAAAGAGAAGTTTTATGCAGAGAGATTTAATCAGTGGTTTTTCCATGTATACACATATACCTAGGGTTCATGTCTCTATAGTATAGTTTCCTAAGCCTATCATCTATAGTATCATACATTAGCACATACAAATCAACTTATCATCTAAAGAACTTACCTGGCGGACTTGGGCCGAGAACTCGGGTGCCATGCTTCCATAGGACCATTTTAACAAAAATTTCAAAAACCCATTTTTTTTGCTCAAATTTTGGAAACGTTGTGGGCTTCAAAACCCAAGGCCGAGTGTTTAAAATTGGGCTCTGATACCAAGTTGAAACACCCCAAACCCGGCCCACAAGCCTCGACCGGATCTGACATGTTCCTTCAGAAAAACTTAACTTAATTTCGTTTCCTGTTCTAGTAAAATAAGTCAATTATTAAAACAAGTTTGAAATTTTAACGAGTTGAAAACCAAGTTGTCGTTCAAGTTTGTATTTCATTAAAACGTTTCCTTCATATTTCGTAGATTAAAAGAATTGCCAGATTTTAGGGCTTATTAAGTTGAAAACCGTAAGTTGATTAGGTGATAAAACATTTGAAGTTGTTTTAAGAAAATATTTGATTACTCAATTGTTTACCGTCGCATAGACATGAAGTTTAAACGCAAAATTTAAAACAGTTAAATAGTGGCCTTATTACAAAGTAAATACCCAAAATAAATCCCGAAAGAAAAGTATGCTAAAGAAAACGAAAAGTTCAACCATACGAAAACCCGAAAATGCTGAGCATGGCCATCACATAGTCCGTGCCGACCCGGTCCAAAGCACTAGGTATCACCTGCAAAATGTTAGCCCACGAAGGTTGAGTCCACAGACTCAATGTGCAACAACCAACACTGATTCCCAACTGATTAAAGCCTTTATTGCGAACATTTTGGGCAAAGCCCATCCTTAATCATATTCGGCCATAGGCCCATATCATAGCATATTTAAATCACATATGTATATAAAGATGAAAATGCAACCCGAACCCACCTAGATATCCAACCTCTACACACCACCCGTACCTGCCAATCACACCGTGGCGATTTTTAAATCGACCCTCCATCCGCTACACACCCTCGAAGGCAGTCGCTGCAGTCAACTGCTCATCGCCCTTAATACGTGCCATAGCCACCGGATAATGTGACAACGTCACCGAATCATAATATTGTGACATGAGTCAACGGATTAATGTGGTAAAACCACCGGAACACTTCCCCTTTTAACATTATCACCCATGTGCCCATGCATCATACAAAATATACAGATATCATGCAATATACCTTACCCCAAAGCCATAACGAAATTACACATATTTTCATACCAATGTTTATAAACATTATTAACGGAGTGTTAAGGGGTAACGTACCTGAACGCACTATACCATTGAATGGTACCCTTAGCCATGTTATTCATATTTTTATTAACACATATTTAACGTAATACTATTAATCTATCGGGAATTAGCGTAGGGTTACACACCTGATAACAGTGAGAATGACACTCTCGATATCGACACTCTCGCTATCAGGGATAACAGTGATCTGCTTATCCCTTTTCGATGCTGGCCCACAACCCGGTGGCCAATCACGTACGGCAGAAACTGAGCTTTTCTTAAATCTAGGGGTAGGAACTACCCCTTTCTCTCCTCCACTGGTATTCGCATCCATCGAATATCACTTAATCAAAAATCTGGTTAATCGATATGTAAGATCTAAACGAAACATAATCTATAACTTAAATACTCTTACCGAAGTAGATCTGAATCCCGGAGACTCCTCCTTTATCTCTGTCGAACTCCTCCTAAAACACCACAGTTAGAATCGGCCATCCCTTAAAAAACAATATGGCCTTTGGCCGAATACTATAACTCCCTTACCTTCCTCGATTAAATCCCAAAAATCGTCACCTGCCCTTGGAAGTTGTCGAATCCCTACATAACCTATGTTAGATTCAATTCTAACATTAATGGACGAAAGTAAGTGGCCTTCGGCCTAAGGTCATACTTTTCTTACCTTGAATATCAAAATCCCGAAAGATCTCCACTGCTCCTAACGTTTGCTTCCAAGAAGGGTTACGAATCCAAAACCTTACATAGATTCGGCCATAACATCATTATAGGATTAGGCCTCTGATTTCGACAGGCTAGAATAATACAGAGAGATTCAGACCGAAAGAGATCTCTTACCGAAAAAGAGTGACCAAACGCAATGATCAACTGGCTTCTAAGAAATTGACAAGAGGAAACCCAAAGTAGAGAAGTCGATTCAGAGGAGAAAGATGATCGGCTTTTAGTGCTTAAGAATAATCGGTTTCAAAGGGGTAGAGATGCAATGAGACGTTCGGCTATGAAGAGTAATGGTAAAAGATGTGGGATTCGGCTTCAACGTTTAATGCTTGGTGATCGGCTATGGTCAAAATGTGCTTTCGGCTTTTGAAGATAGAAGAAAGCGGTGTGAAGAAAAAGAGAAAGATGAAGAAAGTGACCTTAATGGTCTTCCCAAATTCGGCTAAAGCAAAGAAAATAGAAAGGGCTTTGAAAGTTTTTTGACTATCACTTTCGGCATAAGTCTAAGGAAGGAAAAGAAAACTAAAATGCACCTTAACCCTTAAGCAAATTCGGCACCTAGCTCCCCCTTGCATGACCGAATAAGCCCCCTCCAAAGTCCTACATTCGGCCAACTCTCTCCCTCTTCTCATCCCCTCTTTTCTCTCCACTTTTTCCTCCTATTTCTTCTCTTCTCCTCTCATTCAAAAGAGTTTGAATGAGTCAACACTTATCTTCCTCTCTTAGCCAAATTTTCAAATGAATTTGACCAAATCAAATGCTCATCCATTCAGTGTCCCTGTACCATTAAACACTGCACTTCCTTGCCGAAAAATAAAAGCCCAAAACGCTACCTGTGCTGCTCGAACCTAAGTCCCTTCACACTCCCTGAGGCGTTACTCTCCTGTGTTCTAAGTGGCGCCTCCCTTGCCACTTTACTAGTTAAGTTCTTGTGTCTTAATCCACATACTAAACTCCTTAAGGCCTAGCTCCCTTAGCTCTCCTTTAAGACTTAAAAATCCAATATTTTTCTAAGGCATCTACCTACTCCCCAGGGTTCCCGAAGCCCCCAAAACACATACAAACCACACACAAGCATGCTACTACATACATTCAAGTTAAAACGCATAACCCCTAAATCCCGGATATTACAATTGTACAGTTCAAATCCAAGCTCCACAATAATCTCTGGGAAAATATATATCCACAATAAAACCAATTCTAGATATCATTTACATGTCAAACAATTCCAAGTCATTATATGAGTTATAATACAATAATTTACGATCTGATGAATGACTTAAAAATAAGAGTACACAAGTAATCCAACTGAAACACGCCAAACGCTCATAAAAGCTAATCCAACTAATAACACGCCAAATGCTCATAGGAGCTAATCCAACCGATAACACACCAAATGCTCATAAGAGCTAATCCAACCGATAGCATGCTAAATCAAGATAGTATAACACAAGAGTTCGCAACAAATGCTGAACCTCGGTATACTCAGAAAAAATATATGAATCACACCACATCAATCTCCACTCCAATCCCCACATAACACGCCGTCATTCAATTATACTCTATCTCGCATTCATCCGATCCAAATATCGAAATTCAATAACATTTCTCAAACAACTTTACACCATCAATAAAATAATTAATATCCATTATATCATATTATATCATCAAACAATTCATATAGATATTAAATTATAAATCGTACAAACTTACTTGGACTAAGTGTAATAGTTGCAGAAGTTTAGGGACTATTCCGTAATTTTCCCTTTTCCACGTAAATCAACAGGGTCTTGATCTAAAATATAAAATTCTCAATTATTAGCTTACATTTCATTTTCCAATTTGCTTTACATTTTATACCATTTTATTTTTTTTAAATTACACAATTGCCCTTAACTTTTACAACTTTTGCAATTTAGTCCCTTAAACCGAAAATCATCGAATTAACCATTTTCACAAGTTAAAATTTACAACCGAATATTCAAGGCTTCTAAATATTCCACAAAACACCTTTTATTCACCATTTAAACCTTGAAATTTTGACATTTTAATAATTTAATCCTTAAATCAAAATTTAACAAAAATCACTTCACAAAACAACCAAATACCATAATCAAAGCTTCAAACACATAGTTATCATAAAAAACATTTAAGATTCATCAATGGTAACTTCTAAAATTTTTAACATATTCAAAAATGAAGGTACGGGCCAGCTGGACCTAGATGCAACGATCTCAAAAACACAAAATTCATTAAAAACGGGGCTAAAAAACTTACTCATGCAAAGGGATGAACTAATCGAACCTCCAAACTATGCTTCCATGGTGTTTTCGGCAAAGATGAAGAGAACTGAAGAAGAAAATGTCTTTTACTTCATTTAATTTTGTTTTAATTTTATAATATTTACCATTTTGCCATTAAAACATGTATTATTTTATGATTTTCATCCATAATGCCGTCCAATTTTAATACTAGGGACTAATTGCTACATAGGTCCTTCCTAATTTATTAATTAATCTATTTAATCACTTAAATGTAATAATCACTAAGTTTTGCACCTTTTTCAATTTAGTCCTTTTTTCTTAAATTAATTACCTAAACGTTAAAATTTCCTAACCAAATTTTAATACAACTCTAATGACTCCGTAAATATTCTATAAATAATATTTACGAGTCAACACGATGGAAAATTGTGGTCCCAAAACCACTATTCTGTTACCACTGAAAAACGGGTTGTTACAATGAGCATGAGATCTACATATACATCATAATCATAAACATAAACATATCGATTGTCATGCATTTCATAAAACCACTTGGTTAGAATCACTTACTTGGTATCCATCTCGATAAGTTATACAACTCTTCATGAATACTTAGAGTATTCATATTTTTAATATAATTAAATTATTAATAATAAAATATCAATGTCCCACAAATAAATGGTATCGATCCCACACCTTAGATTGTAGATTTGATTTGCCTCAACCCTTATTAACTGTTTCACTCGATCTATCTCGCAAGACGATCTATCACATAAGTAACATGTATTAGTGTGGATCTTTAAAATGTTGTCACTTACGAGATCTATCACATATAGTCTCAACATCACTTACCCTATGATCTAAGACTCTCGAAAGGAGAATAATTTTCAATGCGAAGTTAAGGGTCTCCCCTACGATTATTGTTCGGCCCTTCAAAGTGATACGAAGTAGTATTAGTACCAAAGTACATAAATAAATAATAAAATAAAATATCACTATGACTCATGGAACTATACCATTCGGTCATGTTAAGGAAACACTAGGAAAAGGGTTTTTACGACCCAAAATGATCTTACTTACACTTGATTAATTCAAATTGATCAATGAATTGAGAATGAGCATTTTCAGAAAATTGAGAAATCTAGAAAGATCATTACAATGAAAGAAAGAGTTTGATTCAATTAAAAAGAGAAATGGCACAAAGAGAGGGAAAGGAAAAGAAAAGAAAGATTTTTGGTCACTGCCAGCAGCGGCGGCAACAGTGGTCCGACGGTGACTCGACGACGGTCTGGCTATGTAGGAGCTATGTTCGATGGTGGCTAAGCAACGGTCCAATGGTGGTGGAGGTATGTGGTTCGGCTAAGGAAAGGGGAAAAAATGAGTAGGTGAAGACAAATAGAATAGAAGTGGAGGAGGAGAAGGACTTGCAGTGGCACACGTCGGCGACCACAACGACCATGGTAGGAGGGAGATGAGAAGAGTAGAGATGTGGCAACCACGTGAGGTGGTGATCGGTGGAAGGAGGTTTGGGTCATGGTGGAGGAAGAAAAAGATGATTAAAGGAGTGGTGGTGGTGGTTGGCCAAAATAGAGAGAAAAATGTGAGAAAAGAAATGAAAAATGAAAGAAAGTGAGAGGGAGAGGGAGTATGGATAGCAATGGAATGGTGGAATGCTTGGTCAACCTTGGCGAGGTTCAATGTATCTTGCAAATAGGTAAGATGTGAGGTTATGGCAAGGGAGGGAGACATGGAGTAAAAAAGGGATAATGTACACCTTTAATGAAGGAAACAAACCCTCTTAATTATGGTGATAGAGGTGGACAGAAATGCTCATTAAACATGAGGAAAAATTGTTAAAAAATTTAATTGAAGAGTGTGAACAATGAGGCTTGAACCTTGGACCTCTAGGATAGATAAGTAGCTACTAAACCACTAGGCCATTATTTCCCTTGTTCTCATTATTACGCACAAAAGTAATAAAAATTATATGGGATGTGACAATTAATTTTAATTAATTTAATTTTACTTGTTCAAAATTAATTTTCCCAAAAATCACTTAGATTTTCTAAATTAATTTTTCAAGAAAATTCTTTAATCAAATTCTCTAGTTGAACAATTCTGACAACCACCTAATTTAATTCCACATCGAATAAATTGACTCAATTAAATTATTTCCAAAGTCGTAGAATTTTCTTCTGATTCAAATGCAGTCTGATCAAGCTTTTGTTGAGCTAGCGGAGGGAACAATCGGACATATATAATTAGGCTCTAGTAATTTCAATTATGTCCAGAAGCATCGTTCTGATAATTCGCAATTACTTAATCATGGAGTCAATCCATAAGAAGTACCATGATTGAAAAATCCTTATTGTATACTCTTTACGAAAACAATTCATCCAACTGTTTTGTTTGATGACCTCGTCATGTGTGTGTTACCCTCATATGATATCCTTGATTCCTTTGAGTTAAATCCATTCACTCAATACAATCCTATTTTATCTCATTTTCACCATTGTGTCCTCATAATGATTAATATGACCACTGTCAATAAATGATTATGATAAATTGTTCGTTCGAGAACAAGCAACCCGTGGCCACATTTCATATTTATCAATCCACACAATGCCAGTAAGAGGATATCATTAACTCTTTAATTGAGCTATGAATTCCACTGTTGTTAGTAAAGCCATACCATACACAAGTCATGTACCCAACATACCGGTTATGGGCTCGATCATCTTTAGAGCATAAGCCTCCATTTATATCAAAGCACATGAGTTGCATACGTATGGTCAGTGTCTAACTCAAGATTTAGGTAAATCACACCATGAACGTCACAAGTGAATTAATTCACAAACGGATTCAGAATTAATTCATCTTGGGTCCAGTCCAATGTATCATTACACCAATGAGTACATCTATGTCTCTACCCGTGGAGTCAACTGCTCCAATAGCCAAGACTAGCCATCTCCTCAATTGGAATTGTAGACGACATAATAATCCTTCTCAGTATTTGAATCAAATGCTCACTTCGATTCTTTTACGAGGTTATGAACTTATTTAGATTATCTACTGAAGTAAGTTGTCTTTCTCGCAATGTAAATATTTTTACAATGCCACTTATTTTCAGTTTGAACTTAGACAATCAATGAGCTAATATTTTTTTTTAACAATTTTGCTATGCATACAAAATATAAAAGACAGAAATACAAAAGATAGAAATACAAAAGACATAATAATGAAATGTGAAATTAACTTTATTTATTTATTCATCGTTCAAATAAATAGAAAATAGTTACATGTGTACTACAATATAGGCACATTTGCCAACAACTCTAACATTTTGCCCAAATAGTAGCAAAGGATAAGTCACGGGCAAGCTTAATTGCCCTATGATGTGAAATAATTGACCCACCAAATGGGTGGGGTAAGTGTAAGAGAGAGCCTAAAGGTTTCAAAATACTCCACCAGAAAGAAAGCAAGCATTAAGTCAAAGTAGTGCTCATCTTCAAAGCATCTTTCAAAGCTAGAGGCTTGAATAAAAAAACTATAGACCAGAGTAGTGCAGTGGAAGGATCAAAAGCCGCCAATGAGCTGGTAACTGAGATTCGCCAATGTTAAGGACCCGAAAGATGGGCGGAGTTAGAGCATAAACGAATCTAGGATTTGTGAGGTTAATGAGTTGGTAGATAGCCTGTGTTCACCAAAAAATGTCCACCAAATTAGGATAATAGAGGGACGTTATGGGGCGGAAGGTGCTGGTAGTAGAATGATTAAGTGACCTTCAAGGAGTCAGTACCTATGTTTCAATGGGTATGAACAATCTGCCAATGGGGCGAAGTTGAAAGGAAGTGAGAATGTACAAAAGGAAACCAAGTTAGGAGAACTTGTAAGAGAGAGATGGGTGAATATTTATACGAACCCTATGATGGAAAGGATAAAGAAGGGTTTTCTACGTTCGCCTTCGAGGTTGGCATGACAGAAAATTTTGGGGATGAAATTTGTTTTTAGGGGGAGGAGTTGTAACACCCGATTCCCAATTAACCCAAAAATTTAAAATAATTAAGAGACTAAATTGAAAGATATCGCAAGTTGGCGGCTTCTATTGGAAGAAACTGGAAAGCTAGAAATTGGATTGGACATAGTTGAGAACAAAACCTGGTTTGGTTAGAATGGAACCAGCAGATTCCTTAGCGAGAGACATAATAATTAGCTATGGATGATTCTCTTAAGGTTGGTAATGGCGCGGAAAGGGCTATAAATAGCTAAGAGATGGCTCCTAGGGATGATTTTATTCCTGACTTAGTTTCATTTTCTTTTCTTCACCTTCTTCGGTAGCTTGAAGAATGAATAGCCATGAAAGGTTCTACATAGAGTAGAATTCATAAGGATGGATGTAACGGTCCCAAAATGTGGGGTTTGTAATTTTACTGAATTGGCTTAAATTCCATGATGTGCTTGAATGGCTAGGTATTTGAGGGTATTTGAGTGTTTTTGGGAAGCCTGGGTTCGAGTCTGGGCCTTGGAAAATTTTTAGTTTTTGCTCTTAAGTGAAATTGGTTGTTAGCAGTAGGACTTATGTATTAATGTGTGTGTTTTTGTGTCATAAAAAGAGCTTGTGACTTAATGGTTGTGGAGTCACTAAGGTGGCAAGGGGAGTTGGGGTTTGAATCTCATGGCATGCAAATAGGAGGCTTTTATTTTATGACTTGGTAGTGTGAGAGGTAGAGTTTGAATCAAACTCTGCAGAGGAGGTTGGAGACTTGGTCAACAAATTTGAATGGGAGGCTGGGAGAAATTCAAGGAGGAATTGGTGGAGAGTTGAAAAAGTTGGTATGTGGAGGAGTCTTGGCCGAATGGGAGAGTTTGAGTAAGGGAGGATTTCGGCTTAAGGGGTTTTATGGGAGCATTTTTGGCAACTTGGTGGGAGGACAGAAACCGAAAACTCTCTCTGTAATTTGGGGGTTTTTCTTTATTTTTCATTTCGAGATTTAATTCTTCGTGGCATCTCGTGCAACTTTTTGACCATTCGGGTCTTTCTTCTTTCTATTTTCTTTTTGCCCTCAACTGTCATTCTTTTTGTCAAACACAATACCAATTGCCAATTGCCGAATTCATCACTGAAACCTACCCTTCTTCTCCACATCTTTTTCTTTGCCGAATCTAATTCTTCTTCTTCTTCTTCTTCTTCTTCTTCTTCTTCTTCTTCTTCTTCTTCTTCTTCTTCTTCTTCTCTTGGTTTTCTCCTTTGGACGAATCTAACTCCTTGCCTCTTTTGATTCCCTCAGCCGATTAGTCTCTATCCCTTGTGACGCCAACCTCTGTCAAGTGGCCGATTGTTGCTTTATTCTACCGACTCTATCGACAAATTTTGGTAAGTATTCCTTGTCTTCATTTGGTTCTTGGACCCTTTTTGATGGCTCTTCGCTGACAAAGCCGAATGATTCGGTTTAAGGTTGCTAACTCTTGGACCTTTCTCTTGTGTTGGATTATTTTGATTAGTGCAGCATTTCGGCAGGATAGGGGTGTAGACATCTTCGGTTAGCATCATAAGTGAGTTGGGCAGCATTCTTGGGTGAAGGTGAGTATCAATTCCATGCTCGATGGGATTGAACATTAGTATTAGATATTGATTTTAACCGAAGGAAAAACGTTGTTGGATGTAGGTTTGACGTCCGTGGGTTGCTTGTGCGAGCTGCGAAAAAGGTGTGTAATCGTACACCCAATACCGTACTGCTAAAACGCTGGATAAAGGTGTATTCACACCCTTGTGCAACTGTGAATCGGCAAAAGCCGAAAAGCTAAACTTTCGGCATCTGAGGGCCCACGAGCGTTCGAACGCTCGTAGGGATAAATCGAGCCACAATCGTTGTCGTTAGACTGTAGAGGCCGCCACGAACATTCTCGTGGGCTTAGGTCGAAATGGGCCTCGTTGGGTCGAAATAGGCCATGTGGGCCCAATGGGCTCATGGGCCTCACAAGGACAAAATCCATGGTAAGTGACTAATAATTGGATTGGGCTATGAAGTTCACATAGCCGTGACTGAAACTGGGCTGAATGGGCCACACGAGCGTGTGGGCCCACTTGGGCCGAATAGTGGGCTTTGGGCCCAATTACACTGTTTTAGCTTATAATATATTCGAGTCGTTCGAGACGACAGTAGGCCTTTTGAAAGGTCGTAAGAATTACCGAAATACCCTCGAATGGTAAAATTACCGAAATACCCTTAAAGGGTAAAATTACTGAAATACCCCCGAAGGGTAAAATTACCGAAGTACCCTCATAGAGTAGAATTACCAAAATACCCCTGAGGGTGAAAATTACTATTTTACCCCTTAATCGACAAAATGACCATTATACCCCTAGTGGTAGTTTAAGTGATGTGTGTATGATTTTTATATGACTGATCATGAGTATAACGTATTGCATACATGTAATAATTATGACACGACATTCTGCATTGGGGTTGGGTTTCTGATTTTGAGGAAGTACCGTACTAGTGGCGCTGCCACGTTTTTACTATTCTAGTGGCTTCGCCACGTATTCTGATTTTAGTGGCTTGGCCCACGTTTACTGTCATTAGCGTGACTTTCTTTGCGTTACTATTAGCGACTATCTTTGTGATATTGGTGTGTTGGCTGGGTGGGTCGACTTGGTCCCCACATGGTGTGTTGGTTGGTACGGGTGGTGTGTTGGTTGGATTGGGTTGCGTTGCATTACTGTTCTATTCTGTGATCATTTGGGCTTAGGCCCACACTGCTACTGTATAAGGCTAAAGCCTGCATCGGCCCGACATTGAATAGGGCTCAGTCCCAGACTATTATTGCATGATTGGGGATTACACACTGAGTTCTTGTAACTCACCCTTTCCTTTAACTGTGCAGGTAATCCCCAGCCTTAGATGATTTGGAGCTGCGAGGGACTCGGAGGTGGCCACACGCTCGTTATGATTTAATCTTATACTTAGTTATTTTATTTTTATATTGGGTTAATAATTATGTAATAAGGCCATTTGAGGTTTTAACTTTTATTTGATGTTTTCTCGTTATTTCAACCTGCTAGACTAGGAAACACGGGTTTTTCAAACAATAACTGGTTCTTAAGAAAATCATGTTTTTCAAATCTTAAAGTTTACAACTAGAAAAGGCTTCCGCGGTTTTTATTTCAGATTAAAAAGCTTGTTACAATTGATATGACCTATAAATGGACAACATGATTTTTCAACACTAAATAGAAATATTTTAAATAGGATTTAAAATTTAGTAACAAACTTTTATCGATAAGCCCGATTTTCAAACGACACTTCGATGTGACACGTCAAATCTAGTTGTAACGTCTAGGCCGAGTTTGGGGTGTTATAATTAGTGGTATCAGAGCCAGGTTGCAAAACTCGGTTGTGGAATGGGTTTTTGAAAATTTTCTAAACCTGTCTAAACTTTGGTTTGGAAAGAAAGGTTGTTACTAAAAGTGTGGCACACCGAGTCTCCGGCACCAAATCTGTAAGTTCTCTGACACTGTTTTTTGTTATATACTGAAATGTTATAATGAGAAACTACTATGGATAGTAGTATTGTACTAAAACCCTTTAGTTAGAATAAACTGAGACTATAGAAGACTGAAAACTGTAGTGAGGTCTCGATCTGCGAAAACAACCCTAATTACTATTTATCATAAAATATCCGTTATTAATTATTGGAATTATAATCTGATACATAAAACTCTTAAAATAGATAAATGCGCTATATCAATATGAGCACAATAGGTTACGGAAGGGGTACACGTGGCTGCGGTAGAGGCTGAGGAGGTGTTAGGGCTGGGTCTTCAGCGTCGGGCCACATGCCTGCTAGGGAGGCACCAGCCTCACCAGTAACTGAGACAGGGTCCCATGACCGAGTAGTTGGGGATGATGCTCTATCCCAAGCAATGCTACGGGTTCTCGAGAGGGTTGCTGGAGCAAGTACTGGATCAGTGGGCCGAGGGTCGATTTCTGAGCGACTTCGGTCCAATGGAGCAGAAATCTTTAGGGGTGTTTCTGGTGTAGCCCCGAATGTGGTAGAGTATTGGTTAGAGGCCACCGAGTGGATAATGGATGATCTCGACTGTACTGTGGAGCAGAAATTAAAAGGAGCCGTGTCCTTACTGCGAGACGAGGCATATCAGTGGTGGCTCTCTGTAAGAGAGGGTACACAGGCCGACCATTTGATGTGGGATTTTTTCAAGACGGCCTTTCAAGGAAAGTATGTAGGGGGAGTTATGTGGATGCCCGGAGGAAGGAATTTCTGAGCCTGGTCCAGGGGAATAGGTCCGTGATAGAGTATGAGGCAGAGTTTCTACGGTTGAGTCGGTATGCTTGGGGCATAGTTGCGACTGAGCATGAACACTGTGTGCATTTCGAGGATGGGCTCCAGGATGAGTTGCGGGTACTGATAGCTCTGCAGAGGGAACGAGACTTTGCTGCCCTTGTTGAGAAGGCAAAAATTGCCGAGGATGTAAAGCGCTCAGAACGCCAAAACCATGAAAAAGATAGGGGTAGAAACAAGAGGGATTTTGGGCCCTCAAGTTCTTTTGGTGGGCCTAAGAAGAAGCCTAAATTTGATGGGCCAGTCCGAGCTGGGGTTCCTGCTGTTGTTGCGAGACCGTAGCCTTGCACCGATTGTGGGAGATCTCACCAAGGTGAATGCTGGAAAAGAACTGGGGCGTGCTTCAGATGTGGGTCCATGGACCATCAGGTCAAGAACTGTACTCAGAGGCTTGTTCAGCTGCAAGCCGTAGGTCAGGGCTCTATTCAGCCAGGGAGAGGTGGTCAGCAGCCACCGAGAGGCCGTGGTCAGGCCAGAGGAGGAAATGGTTTGGGAAGAGGTCGTGGAGCACCAAGCAGAGGTGCTGGTAATACTGAGGTGAGACAGCCAGCTTTGGTCTATGCTGCTCGACGCCGAGAGGGTGGCTACGTTTCCGACGTCATAACTGGTACGTTCCTAGTTTATAATGTACCATACACAGCTTTAATTGATATTGGGTCTACACACTCGTATGTTGCATGCACTGTGTCTGAGATGTTAGGTTTTCAGTTCGAAATTAATGATAGTGAAATGACGGTGATAAGTCCACTGGGACAGTCAGTTAGAGTGAATAAGCTGTTTAGAGACGTGCCCCTAGAGGTTCAAGGGGTTGTCTTTCCGGTAGATTTGATGGAACTGCCGTTTGGCGAATTCGATCTTATTTTAGGCATGGATTGGCTAGTGAAACACCGTGCGAATTTGGATTGTGCTGCTAAGCGTATGGTGTTGAAGTCTAATGAGGATGAGGAAGTGGTTGTGTTAGGGGAGCGAAGGGATTACCTGTCTAATGTAATCTCAGTATTAAAGGCCGAGAAACTGGTTCGTAAGGGTTGTGAGACATTTTTAGCTTATGTCAGCAGTTCTGATTTTGTGGGTCCTTCTGTTGGAGATGTCAGAACTGTTAAGGAGTTTCCGAATGTATTTCCCAAAGAGCTTCCTGGGTTGCCTCCAGATCGGGAGGTTGAATTCTGTATTGAGCTCCTACCTGGAATAGCTCCAGTGTCCTTCGCCCCTTATAGGATGGCACTAAAGGAGCTGGTAGAGTTAAAGGCTCAAATTCAAGAGCTACTGGACCGAGGATTTATTCGGCCGAGTGTGTCTCCATGGGGAGCACCAGTGTTATTCGTGAAGAAGAAGGATGGATCCATGCGCATGTGCATAGATTATCGTCAACTGAACAAACTGACGATTAAGAACAAGTACCCTTTACCAAGGATAAACGATCTGTTTGACCAGCTGCGGGGAGCTTCAGTTTTCTCCAAGATAGATCTTCGACCTGGGTACCATCAACTAAAGGTTAAGGAGGCGGATGTGTATAAGACTGCGTTCAGGACTCGTTATGGTCATTATGAGTTTCTAGTAAGGCTGTTTGGGTTAACAAATGCACCAGCTGCTTTCATGGATATGATGAACCGAGTATTCTAGCCCTATTTAGACCGGTTCGTAGTGGTGTTTATAGATGAAATTCTGGTGTATTCAAGAACCGAGGAGGATCACGATGCACATCTTCGAATTGTTTTGCAAATTCTGAGGGAAAAGCAGCTATATGCAAAGTTCAGCAAGCGTGAGTTCTGGTTGCGAGAAGTGACATTTCTAGGTCACGTGGTGTCTGCCGAGGGGATTAGGGTTGATCCTTGAAAAATTGAAGCTGTATTGGATTGGAAACCACCAAAGACTGTATCTGAGATTCGAAGTTTTCTGGGTCTGGCTGGGTATTACAGACGTTTTGTGGAGGGGTTCTCATTGATTGCTGCACCTCTAACTAAGTTGTTGCGTAAAGGGGTACCGTTTATTTGGATCGATAAGCATCAGGAGAGTTTTGAGAAACTGAAGAAAGTTTTGACTGAAGCCCCTGTGTTAATACAACCAGAGTCTGGGAAGGAATTCACTGTCTACAGTGATGTGTCGCACATTGGTTTAGGCTGTGTGTTGATGCAAGAGGGTAAGGTGGTTGCATATGAGTCTCGTTAACTGAAGCCTCACGAGGCGAATTACCCCACTCATGACTTGGAGTTAGCTGCGGTGGTTTTTGCACTGAAGATTTGGAGGCAATACTTATACGGTGAGAAGTCTATTATTTACACCGACCATAAAAGCCTCAGGTACCTCCTTACTCAGAAGGAGTTGAATCTTAGGAAACGAAGATGGATAGAGTTGCTAAAGGATTATGATTGCTTGAGTGAGTACCACCCGGCTAAAGCTAACGTGGTAGCGGATGCACTGAGCCGCAAGGTCGTATCTGATCTGAGAGTGATGTTTGCTCGTCTCAGCCTATTGGAGGATGGTAGTTTGTTGGCTGAACTCCAAGTGAGACCGTCCTGGATTGACCAAATTAAGGTGAAGCAGTTGTTCGACGAATCGTTGGTCCCTCGTTTCCAACTGGTTGAGAAGGGGGAGACTTCAAATTTTGGGTTGAATAGTGAGGGAGTGCTATGTTTTCGTGGGAGAGTTTGTATGCTGAGAGATGCTGATCTGAGGCAGTCTATCCTACAGGAGGCACATGGCAGTCCTTATGCCATGCATCCTGGTGGAAACAAGTTGTACCGAGATCTACGTGAACTGTATTGGTGGCCAGGGCTCAAGCGCGAGGTTACAGATTTCGTGAGTAAGTGTCTGACATGCCAGCAAGTTAAGGCTGAGCATCAACTACCTTCTGGATTACTGCAACCCGTTAAGATTCCACTCTGGAAGTGGGAGAGGGTAACCATGGATTTTGTTAGTGGGCTACCCTTGACGCCTACTAAGAAGGATTCGGTATGGGTTATTGTAGACCGACTGACTAAATCTGCCCACTTCATACCGGTCCACACTGATTATTCATTGCAGAAGTTGGCTAAGTTGTATGTGGCCGAGATTGTAAGACTGCATGGTGTACCGGTTTCTATCATATCTGACAGAGATCCTAGATTCACATCTCGATTCTGGAAAAAGTTACAAGAGGCTTTGGGTACAAGATTGGATTTCAGTACTGCGTTCCACCCTCAGACAGATGGTCAGTCAGAGAGGGTGATTTAGATACTGGAAGACATGTTAAGAAGCTGTGTAATCGATTTTTGGGGCAGCTGGGAGGACTATTTACCGCTGGCAGAGTTTACGTATAACAATAGCTACCAGTCCAGTATTCAAATGGCACCGTACGAGGCGTTATATGGTCGTAGGTGTCGAACTCCTACATGTCAGACAGAACTAGGTGAGCGGCGAGTTTTAGGGCCAGATTTGGTTTCTGAGACCGAAGGAAAAGTAGAGTTGATTCAGAATCGATTAAAGGAAGCATCAGATAGATAGAAGTCGTATGCTGATTTAAAGCGTAAGGAGATAGAATACTCTGTTGGGGATTATGTTTTCTTGAAGGTCTCACCATGGAAGAAGATTTTGAGATTTGGACGGAAAGGCAAACTGAGTCCTAGATTCATCGGACCTTATCAGATATTAAAGCATGTGGGACCGGTCGCCTATCAACTGGAGCTGCCTCCTGAGTTAAACCGGATACATGATGTGTTCCATGTCTCTATGCTGAGGCGATACCGCGCTGATCCCTCACATATAGTGTCGGTGGAGGAGATTGAGGTTAGACCTGATCTGAGTTTTGAGGAAGAACCGGTGCAGATAGTGGATCGTGACGTTAAGGTATTAAGGAGGAAATCTGTTCCGTTGGTCAAGGTGCTTTGGCGTAATCACGGTTCAGAGGAAGCCACGTGGGAGCCTGAGGAGGCGATGCTCTTATTCCTAGGGCTACGCTCTTATTCCTCAACTGTTTCACTTCTCGAGCCAAGACCTTAATCGGCTCCTCTTAATAAGATATATCTGGTCTTATCTCAATTCCTATTGAAGGAATTACATGCGAAGGATCGGAGCGATACCGTTGCAACATCGACACATGGAACACATTATGGATCTTATTCAATTCTACTGGCAAAGCCAACAGGTATGCTACTGGCCTAACTCTATCAGTAATCTTATACGGCCCTATGAATCTCGGACTCAATTTCCCCTTTTGTCCGAATCTCATGATTTTCTTCCACGGGGACACTTTCAAAAACACTTTGTCACCCACCTCAAACTCAATTTCTTTTCTTTTCAGATCCGCGTACGACTTCTGTCGGTCCGAAGCAACTTTCAGACTATTACAGATTACTTTCACTTTCTCCTCAGTCTCTTTTACTAGATCGACCCCATGGATCCGCTTCTCACTAAGCTCAGTCCAATACAGAGGAGTCTGACACTAACGACCATACAAAGCTTCATACAGTGCCATCTGTATACTCGACTGATAACTGTTGTTGTAGGCAAACTCGACCAAAGATAGATACCTCTCCCAACTACCTTTGAATTCTAACACACAGCATCGAAGCATATCTTCGAGAACTTGAATCACTCTTTCAGACTGACCATCTGTTTGTGGATGGAAAGTAGTACTGAAATTTAACCTCGTACCCATGGCCTCTTGCAACTTCTTCCAAAACCTCGAAGTAAACCTCAGATCTCTATCCGATATTATAGACACAGGCACACCATGTAACCTTACTATCTCAGCAACATACAATTCGGCTAACTTGTCCAGTGAATAATCAACACGTACTGGAATAAAATGAGCCGACTTTGTCAATCTATCAACAACAACCCACACAACATCTTTCTTTTTCGGAGTCATAGGCAACCCCGTCAAAAAATCCATGGTAATCCGATCCCACTTCCATTCGAGAACCATCACCAGCTGAAGCAATCCCAAAGGCACTTGATGCTCAGCTTTCACCTGTTGACAAATCAGACACTTTGTCACAAATTCGAAAATATCTCTTTTCATACCCGGCCACCAATAAGACTTCTTTAAGTCATTGTACATTTTCGTACTTCCAGGATGTACTGACAAATAACCACTATGTGCCTCATGCAAAACCTTTCGGATCAATTCTTCATCTCTATGTACACAAATTCTGTCATGGTACAACAAACAACCATTCGAACCCACTCGAAAATCAGAATCACTTTCTGATCCACACTTAGCTCTCTTAGCTTGTATCTCACTATCATTTCTCTGAGCCTCACATATCTGTTGAACAAATAGTGGCTTAGCTCTCAACTCTGCCAATATAGCACCATCATCAGACAATTCTAAACTCGTGCTCATAACTTTTAGAGCATACAAGGATTTCCTACTCAAGGCATCCGCAACCACATTCGCTTTTCCCGGGTGGTAATCAATGACTAACTCATAGTCTTTTAATAACTCGAGCCACCACCTCTGTCGCAAATTCAAATCTTTTTGATCCATCAAATACTTCAAACTCTTGTGATCTGTAAAGATTCAACACTTCTCACCGTATAAATAATGTCGCCAAATCTTTAACGCGAAAACAATCGCAGCCAACTCCAAATCATGAGTCGGATAATTCTTCTCGTGCGGTTTTAACTGCCTCGAGGCGTAAGCGACTACCTTACCCTCTTGCATCAACATGCAACCGAGACCATTAAACGACGCGTCACTGAAAACCACAAACTCTTTCCCCGATTCTGGTTGAACCAAAACCGACGCCTCAGTCAACAATGTTTTCAATCTCTCAAAACTCTGTTGACATGTCTCAGCCCAATCAAACTTGACATCCTTATGCAACAATTTCGTCATCGGGGTAGCAATTACAGAGAACCCCTTTACGAAACGTCTGTAATATCCTACCAATCCCAATATGCTTCTGACTTTTGACATGTTCCTCGGCTGTTTCCAATCCACAATAGCTGAAATCTTACTCGGGTCAACTCTAATACCATCACCCGACACAATGTGTCCTAGGAATCCGACCTCTCGGAGCCAAAACTCACTCTTGCTAAACTTAGCATACAACTGCTTATCCCTTAAAGTTTGCAAGACAATTCTCAAATGCTCCTCATGATCGTTCTCATCCCGAGAATAGATCAATATGTCGTCAATGAAGACAACTACGAACTTATCCACGTACGGTCGGAAGACACGGTTCATCAAATCCATAAAAATCGCAGGTGCATTGGTTAAACCAAACGGCATGACTAAAAACTCATAATGGCCATACCTTGTTCGAAATGCAGTTTTCAACACATCTTGCTCTTTCACTCTCAACTGGTAAAAACCAGACCTCAGGTCGATCTGGGAGAACACTGTAGCTCCTTTCAGTTGATCAAAAAGATCATCAATCCTTGGTAAAGGATACTTATTCTTCACCATCACTTTGTTAAGTTGCCTATAGTCTATACCAAACCTCATAGACCCATCTTTCTTTTTCACAAATAGTACCGGAGCACCCCACGGTGAGTAGCTCGGTCTTGCAAAACCCTTATCTGTCAACTCTTGCAACTGAACCTTCTGTTCTTTCAACTCTAAAGGTGCCATCCTATACGGAGCAATTGAAATAGGTGCTGTTCCCGGAACTAACTCAATCCCAAACTCGACCTCTCTCTCTGGAGGTAATCCGAGTAACTCTTCTGGGAATACATCCGGATACTCACATACCACCGGTACTGTATCAAACTTTACTCCAACCTCTTGAGTATTCAAAATAAAGGCGAGATAGGACTCACACCCTTTTCTCAAACATTTCTCTCGGCCACTAGGAAGAAATCATAAGCGGTAGACTATCCGATCCACGATTCAACCCGAACAACATCTCCATTCTCACATTTCAATTCGATAAACTTACTACCACTATTCACTAAGACACTATGGGTAGTCAACTAATCCATGCCAAGGATTAAGTCAAACTCATCAAACGACAACAACATAAGGTTTGCCGGAAAGCAATGACTCTTAATCAACAAAGGACAATTCTTACACACCTTGTCCACTAACACATGCTTACCTAACGGGTTTGACACCTTAACCACAATATCCGTAAACTTAACGGTCATACTCAAACTAGATGCCAATCTCATGTAAATATAAGAATGAGTAGACCCTGGATCTATTAAAGCAATAACAAAGGTGTCAAAACGAGAAAAAGTACCCGTTATTACATTTGGGGATGATGCCTCTTCGCGGGCGTGAATGGCATACGTCTTCGCAAGTGCCCGACCCTCTGGTCTCATAGCAGAGTCTTTGGGCGCACCTCTACCACTAGTCCCACCTTTTGGGTTCCTTGGGGGTCTACCCCTTGCAGACACATCGCTAGGTCTTGTCTCTTGCTTCTCTACCTTGTCATCCCTCTCGGGGCAATTTCGATAAAATGGTCGGGGGAACCACACTTATAACAACTTCGGTTGTTTCCCCAACACTCTCCGGTATGATACCTACCACAACTTGGACACTTCAGTTTGTTCTTCGGATTGCCCACACTTTCCATCGAGGTGGCTTGGACTCTTGAACCGAACGAGTGTTGTCCAAGTCTCGATGTGAATATCCCACTGGTGTTGTCGTCCGAGGATTCACTTCTTTGGATCTTTTCGACTGGGCTTGATATGATTTGCCCATCGGTCGTTTTCTCGCATCTCGGGCTTCACTCACAGCCCTTCTCTTTTCCTTACTCAATTCCTCGGCCTTACTTGCCCTTTCAACCAACACCACAAACTCTTTCAACTCCAAAATACCCACTAGGAGCTTAATATCCTCGTTTAGTCCATCTTCGAACCTTTTACATAAGATGGTCTCCGTCGACACACATTCTTGCGCGTACTTGCTAAGCCTAACAAATTCGCGCTCATATTCTGCTATTGACACTCTTCCTTGCTTCAACTCAAAGAATTCCTTCTGTTTCCGGTCAGTAAACCGCTGACTTATATACTTCTTCCGGAACTCTTCCAAAAAGAAGTCCCACGTCACCCGCTCTCTCGGGACTATCGATGTCAACGTCTTCCACCAATGGTATGCCGAGTCCCTCAGCAAAGATACGGCACACTTCAGGTTCTCTTCAGGTGTACAAGAGAGTTCATCAAATACTCTCATTGAGTTCTCTAGCAGAACTACGCCTCTCGGGGTCATCATCTACCTTAGCTCTAAACTCCTCAGCCCCGTGTTTCCTAATCTTATCCACTAGGGGTTTCGATATCCTCACTACATCAATACCTTGAGGAGCCACTGGAATTGGCTGAGGTATAGGAGGAGGTGGAGGAGGTTGAGCATTAGGTTTCGCTCAAACATAATCTGAGTACCAATTACTCATCATCTGGAGAAAGGCTTCCCGAGCCTCTTCCCTTGACCCTAACCTCGGGTCCACTCTCAACAGTGAGCGATTCCTTGCGCAGAGCCGGCGCATTACTAGGCGCTTCATCGTGATCGATTGATCGGGATCCATATACTATATAAAACAAGGTTAAAAATCATCAGAAACCACCACATTGTCATTGTACACTTATGGCATGTATAGCTAGACCCTTACACCAGCTACAGTAGTCCTAGAACCGACTAAACTATAGCTCTGATACCACTAAATGTAACACCCCTTACCCGTATTCTACACCGGAACCAGGCCCGAGGCATTATCGAATTAAAACCACTTGATCGCCACTTAGGCTCAACGTGACTACACTCAATAGCTACCACAACTACCTCATTTAGGACCTACGAGGTCTTAAACATACATACGAGAGATTACGAGGCTCTACCGAAACTTTATTGATCTTAAAATTTCTTTCACTTAGACAAGGGTCACACGCCCATTTGGAATGGGACACGCCCGTGTGCCCTCAAGACATGCCCGTGTCTTCCACCCGTGGTCGACACTAACTAAATTCACACGGCCTGGACATGCCCGTGTTCTCCACCCGTGGTGAACACTGACCACTTTACACGACCTAGGCACACACCCGTGTGGCTAGTCCGTGGTCTATTCTGACTTAAAATGCTAACATGCAAGGGACACACGTCCAAGTCACACGCCCATGGGCTGACCGTGTGTCACACATGGCCTAGACACACGCCCGTGTGTCTACCCACATGGACAAGAACAAAGCTATTTTTCAAGCCCTTCTCACCCCTCTAGCATACACAACATGTACTCATTCAACACATCCAAAATCAACTTATAATAAACATAATCTTACATGGATAAATACATCTTTTCATATAATAATGTAGCCATCAACTATGGTATTATACAAAATTAGTTTATCCATCTAATGGCCAACACATCTTAGCCAATACTACAAAATTCACTAACTTATCTAGCCCCTATACATGCCATATACAAAACATTAAGTCTAATGTACCGGAGTGTGCTGATAGTATGGGCGATCTTCTGATAAATCTGCGTATCACGATTCAATCCTTGTTCTCTATAAGACAAGGGAAAAGAAAGGAGTAAGCTTTGAGCTTAGTAAGTTTTCACATAAACAATTTAAGCATTCTAGTATAAGCTAAACAATAATTAGCATTGTACTAACATATGTAATTCATATCCACTACTATGCTTACTCTTTCTATCCCTTACCACATCTCCAACACATCATGAGTCACATACTCATAATCATTGACATGCACCCCTGCACTCAATAGCACATTCACTCAAAATACAACACGTCATTATTTCTCAATAATACATCCACACAGCTAAATTACTCGGTGGTTTCACACTTAGCCCACCACAATCAGATCATAAGGTAGTATCGCACATAGACTACCACAAGGGATAATTATAGTGATTCCGTACATAGCTCACTAAATAATATTCTTAACAATAGTATCGCACATAGCCCATCATTGTTAAGTATCAAGGTGGTATCGCACTTAGCCTACTATCAAGCATTATCACTACACATTCACATGTCTACTTTGCAATACATTCATCCATTCACAACTACTATCTCATTCATTCCACTAGAATCGAATAGGTTCTCAATCATGCTACACATTAGCTAGCCTTAACAATGTATACGCATAAATGCATCGTTCATACGTAAACTTACCTCGGTACTCAAAAAGTATAGATATGTGCAATTTAGTCCACGACCTTTCCCTTGCCTCTGTTATGATCCGGGCTTCGTCTTTCTTGATCTAAAATGACAAATCAACTCGTTCAATACACACATTGACTAAATTGACCCTTATCTCATACTTTAGCAAAATTACCATTTTGCCCCTAAACTTTCTCATATTTACACTTTTGTCCCAAGGCTCGTAAAGTGATTTTCATTCAACTTTCTAGCCTTTCATGCTTAGTCGAATCATCTACTCAACTAAAGCAATCATCAATTCTCACTAAATCACTCATGTATGACCAATCTCAAGACTTTCACAAACTAGTCCCTACATGCATTTTTCATGGAATTCACTTAGCAAAAGATGTTTCTACTACATCAAGCTTTCATATTCTTCCATAAAACATCAAAATACATGCATGTCATACATGGTTACATTTTTGAACATCAATCCTAGCTCAACACATAGCTAAAAATAGCTTACTCATGTTACTAGGACTTCAAAAATACGAAGAATATTAAAAACGGGGCTTGGATGCACTTACTAGCAAGCTTGAAAAATTGAAGAACCCTAACAATGGCTCCCTTCAAATTTCGGTAGCTTGGAGAAGAAGATGAATGAAATTCTATCATCTTTTCCCATTTTTAATCATTTAATTGATAAATGACCAAAATGCCCCTTCTCACTAAACTTTCCAATATCATCCACTCATACCCATTTTTGTCCAAAATTTAGAATTTGGGAAAATTACTATTTAAGGACCTCTAATTGATAATCCAAAGCTATTTCATACAATTAGCTTCTAAAATCTCACATTTTGCAACTTTTGCAATTTACTCCTTTTGGACAATTCAACCGCAATTTAACAAAATTGCTTCATGAAACTCCCACACTAACATGCAAAAATAGCATAAACCTCAAAACTCATACATATACCTCGGATTTGTGGTCTCGCACCACTATTTCGACTAGGCCCTAAATCGGGATGTTACAGATGAAATCCATGGTAAGTGACTAATAATTGGATTGGGCTGCGAAGTTCGCATAGCCGTGACTGAAACTGGGCTGAATGGGCCACACGAGCGTGTGGGCCCACTTGGGCCGAATAGTGGGCTTTGGGCCCAATTACACTATTTTAGCTTATAATATATTCGAGTAGTTCGAGACGACAATAGGTCTTTGGAAAGGTCGTAAGAATTACCGAAATACCCTCGAAGGGTAAAATTACCGAAATACCCCCGAAGGGTAAAATTACTGAAGTACCCTCGTAGAGTAGAGTTACCAAAATACCCCTGAGGGTGAAAATTACCGTTTTACCCCATAACTGACAAAATGACCATTATACCCCTAGTGATAGTTTAAGTGATGTGTGCATGATATTTATATGACTGATCATGAGTATGACGTACTGCATACATGTAATAATTATGACACGACATTCTGCATTGGGGTTGGGTTTCTGATTTGGAGGAAGTATCGTACTAGTGGCGCTGCCACGTTTTTACTGTTCTAGTGGCTTCGCCAAGTATTCTGATTTTAGTGGCTTGGCTCACGTTTACTGTCATTAGCAGCTTTGCTGCGTTACTATTAGCAACTATGCTGCGATATTGATGTGTTGGCTGGGTGGGTCGACTTGGTCCCCACATGGTGTGTTGGTTTGTACGGGTGGTGTGTTGATTGGATTGGGTTGGGTTGGGTTACATTATTGTTCTGTTCTGTGATCATTTGGGCTTAGGCCCACACTGCTACTGTATAAGGCTAAAGCCCAGACTGAACTGATACTGAATAGGGCTTAGTTCTAGACTATTATTGCATGATTGGGGATTACACACTGAGTTCTCGTAACTCACCCTTTCCTTTAACTATGCAGGTAATCCCCAGCCTTAGATGATTTGGAGCTGCGAGGGACTCGGAGGTGGCCACACGCTCATTATGATTTAATCTTAGACTTAGTGATTTTATTTTTATATTGGGTTAATAATTATGTAATAAGGCCATTTGAGGTTTTAACTTTTATTTGGTGTTTTCTCGTTATTTCAACCTGCTAGACTAGGAAACACAAGTTTTTAAAACAATAATTGGTTCTTAAGAAAATCACGTTTTTCAAATCTTAAAGTTTACAACTAGAAAAGACTTCCGCGGTTTTTATTTCAGATTAAAAAGCTTGTTACAATTGATATGACCTATAAATGGACAACATGATTTTTCAACACTAAAGAGTAATATTTTAAATAGGAACTAAAATTTAGTAACGAAATTTTATCGACAAGCTTGGTTTTCAAACGACACTTCGATGTGACATGTCAAATCCGATTGTAACATCTAGACCGAGTTTGGGGTGTTACAATGGAGATGGAAAAGTAGGGAAACCAACAAGCTGGTAAGGTTCTTAACCCTTATGTGTACGTAGAATAAAGTTATTGATTTCAGAACCATTTTAAAGGTTCTGCATGTTTCTGGAGAAATGGGTTAAAGCTGAAAATATTGAGTATAAGCCATGATTTTGGTTGGAATGTTTAGCTGCCAGGAGAATGGAAGCTCTGGAATTCAAAAAGGGTAAGCTATGGAGACGATGAAGCTTCAGGTGAGTTCCTAAAACTCCACGGATGTTATGATTCATGTTGTATGAGTATACCATGGTTGCATAAACATGAAATATGATGATATGTGCATGTATTGCATGACTGTAGGAAAAACCTTCATGGGGTAGACGAAGTTAGGATAGGAAATAGGGAGTGACCCTATTAGTTACCGCATCGAGCGAAGCTCCGAGCCTTGCGGAGGGAACACTGTGGTGTTCGAGCATCAAGGTTAGGTGATGTAAAGGAGGTACTGGGAGGAGGATTTAGGAAATCAGTATTATGGAAAGGTATTTACTGCGATAGAGCTATCGATTGGTCCTTCGGGGCGACACCATATTGACGGTATATGGCGTATGACTATAGATGAAAGATGCTATGACAGTCTAGTATAAGGTACGTAACATAAGACCATGGATGAAATACGCCATAGTAGCATGGTACAAGGTATAAGGTATAAGGTATAAGATGTAAGACCATAGATGAAAGATGCTATAGTAGCTAGGTATGATGAGTAAGACCATGGATGATATACTCCATTGCATCATAAGATAGTATGTCATGATGACGAATCGGTATAAGACCATAGATGAAAGAATCTATGGAATCCACAGAGATAGTCTGTTGGGATAGTAAACACATAACATAGATAGCCCGCTAGGACAGCAAACACCGAATTGAGATAGTTTGCTGACACAGTAAAAACACAGATAAAGTCCGCTGGGACAGTAAACATGGGGTAAGTCCGCTAGAACGTAAAAAATGAGGTGAGAGGGGCATAAGACCATAACTTGGCTATGAAAACCCATAGAGTCTGCCTAGACCTCAAGAAAGAGATATACTGCCAGTGCGCCAAGCAAGAGAAACCACGCAGATGGAAGAGGAGTTAAAAGAAAGAGTAAGTATCGCAAGCGGATCATCAGGAATCCACCGAAAATGATAGAAGTGATAGAGATAGTTGTGGAAGCCGGCAAGGCATGGGCAAGGACCCAACAATAATTAGAAGGAAATAGGTCGTGTGAGAGTTGGCCTAACTATGGAAAAGTATTCGAGGATAGCAAGTAAGTATCTGTCATGATGAGCCATTAGGGGTAGCTAAATGGAGTAGTATATGAGAGGCAAATCTCATGGAAGGGATGGAAGTTTCACTTCGAGGATAAGCATTTTGTCATGGGGACAGAATGTCAGTCAAGACTATACCTCTTTGAGGATAGTCCTTTATAGAAACATGCAAGAATCTAACTCTGAAGGGAGAACTTACGTAAGAGGGGACACAGACTAGTATAGTCTAATGAACGATGGCCTACCAGGATGATAAGCCAACTGTTCATCATATGGGACAGGTGGGGGTTCCAGGATAGTCTTGTGCATAAGGTGGATTATTGGAAGTAATCCCACCATTGTTACTAATAGGAAGGAATGAGAATGGGTTCGCCAAAGTGACGAGGTTTGCTAAAGGTCAAAACAAAATGAAAATGTCAATAAGTCTTTCAATACTATGGTATGTAAAGAGGGAGTCCGCCATGGACTGGTTCGAACAAGAGAAGTCCACCATGGAAAGGGATGCCCTAAGGATCTGTGGGCAGGAAGTCAAGATAGTTTCCATAAAGGCCATTGAACACCTTATATGCGGGGTGTATGTTGCGTGTAAATAACTAATGAAATTGTGCAAGTGTACACGTCATTCAAGTAATAAAGTGATAGGTAAGTATCGTCTCATAGGGATTAGAAATTGGTTAGAAATTGAGTAAGTTATTATAATCCTATTGACTATATTGAATAGCAGGAAATACTCTCAAGTTGAATAAGATGTTTGTATAATGAATTAATGAAATCAAATGCTAAAAATAAAGAATTTATATGGCACATAAAATGTTGTGACAAATTACAAAAAAAAGCAAGAGTATTTCTGTTGTTGAATGAATCGAGCTGGAATTATTCAGGTGAAATGTTCATATCAAAATAATGCCATGAAAAAATATTGTCTAATCAACTGCTCAGAGAGTTACTACTGTAACCTGCCTCTTTGGATGGTTAGATCTTATAAGTTACTGTATATCTATAGAACTTTGGATTAATAACTACAATGAAGGTTCTTCTCTGTACAACTCGCAACATTTATGTCTAAAGTGCTACGAATATTATGTCGCGTATTCACTTGCATCAAACGATTCAAGATCCAGTATATTTAACCTTTTCAGAATTAAAAATACATCTAAGAAAACAACACACAATCAACTATGTCTAGAGCTAGCATGCATGTATTAAAAATAAGCATAAATCGAATGAAACAGTGACACAGATAATCTCAAATCACGGGCATTAAAGATGATAAAACATTCACCCAAATAACTCTAACCCAGAAAAGATTTAGTTCATGAGTGGAAAAGTTAACATCAAAATAAAATCATTCATCAACATTCTCAAATAAGTTCGAATCACAGAAATTAGGAAAATAAAGACAGAAATGCAGGAATTCTCGCCACACTCCAACTTCTCTTTGATCTTCAGATTGTACGTGAATCTAGAATAGCTATCTCTCCCCCTTCTTCACGCCTGTATTCTGCTCTCTTAAGCTGCTACCCTATCTTTCCCTAGAATTCTCCAATAGAGAGAAAAAAATTGATGTCACCAATTTTCTTCTCATACAAATTCTCTTCCTTTTTTTTCTTCTCTCTCCTTCTTTTATTAGGTAGATTCGTCCTTCTCAGCACACATGTGTTTCTCCTCTTTTTCAGGGTGGTTTTTCTGGTACACGTCCAGCTAGCTGATAATGACGTGGATAGAGTGATGAGTCATCTTCTTGGAATTTCCATGGCAATTGTATTGATAATCAATCTCACCATTTGTCATGGCAATGTTTCACTTCCCTTATTTTCCTTCTTTATCCTCTTCATCCTCTTCTTCTACCTGCATCTGTGTCCAACCGCAACCAAAACTTTTCCTTCCCCAAGTAATAAAAGTAATAAATGATGACCATTATAGCACAATCCAAGCTTTGTTATGCAATGTTCTAAAATTATCCTAAAAATGCATATGTATTTACTTAATTACAAACAATTAATTCCATCTAGAGTGTAACAGCCTGAACTTGGGCCTAGTCGGAACAGTGGTTTCGGGACAACAAATCCGACAAGGAAAAAATTATTTTTATTATATTTTTATAGTCTACAATATCACAGAATGATTTTGTGAAAATTTCGTTCGAAAATTTCGAAGTTTGGGCACTCAATTTAGTCAAAAGGACTAAATTGTAAAAAGTGCAAAAGTTGAGTTCTACATGTTAGAGGTGTCCAATTGTTATGAAATTTTAAATTGGAGGTCCTTAAATGGTAATTAGACCATTGGTTAATTTTTTGGACAAAAATGGACATGAAATAGGTGAAATAGAATATTTTAAAGTTAGGGGCATTTTGGTCATTTTGTGATTAAATTATTAAATAAACAAATTTAAAAGCCAATTTTTGTCCATCTTCAACCCCATGGCCGAATTTCACAAGGGGAAACCATGGCTAGGGTTTTTCAAGCTTCCAAGCTCGATTGTAAGTCCGTTCTAGCCCCGTTTTTAATGATTTTTACATTTTTGAAATCCTCGTAATAAGATCTATCTATTTCTACCACTAATTTGAGATATGGTTAAAGTCTAGGGTTTTGAAACATGATGAATATGTTTGTATTTTTGTGTTTAATGGTAGAAAATGCATGTTTATGGTTAGATAAATGACTTTTACTAAGTGATTTTCGATGAAAATGCCTAAAAGGACTAATTTGTAAAAGTTATAAAATGTGTCATAAAAGTGTGTTTTAATGGAAATTGTGGGCTGTTATAGTTATGAAAATGGTTTGGCTAAGCTTTAAGTACAAAGAAATTGAATGAAAATCATTTTACGAGTCGAGGGGCAAATTTGTAAATATGTGAAACTTTAGGGGCAAAAATGTAATTTTTCCATAATATGATTTTTGGGTCACATTGAATAATGTGACTAATAAATAAATTAAATGTGATATTATAGATCAAGGAAAACGAGGTTTGGAACTAGAACGAGGGAAAAACGAGAAATTGACGAATAAGTCATTTTCACCGATTGTGCTACCGAGGTAAGTTTGTATGTAAATAATGCATCGTTTTTACTTACACTTTTATGTTTTGATATATTTTATGAGATGTGGTTGAATATTGAACGAAATTGACAAATAATCAAAATGTGAGAAATTTCCCGGTTGAACCTTAGGAATAGAATAGGATACAAGTGACATGTCACTAGGGACCTGTGTGAAATCTATGTGAAATTGTGACTAAGTGAATCCGGGTGCTGGTCTTAAGTTCTACGGTGGCTGGGTATACGGCATGTGTTGCGGATACTGACGGCTTGTGTGAGCAAAGACCGAGTAGTAACGAATGATCGGCGACTTGTGTGAAAGCGGACAGTGAAAGTGAATAGCTCGAGAACGAGCCTCTATGTGAAAAGTGATGTAAAGTAGCTTTGGCTACAAGTGTGGCACTTATGTGCAAACTTTTGATGTATCCAATAATATTCCGATGTGTTCAACGGGAAAATGACTAAGTGTAATTGAATGTGATTATGTGATGAACAAGTGCAGGTACATGTGTATATATATTCATGAGCAATGTGCTCGATATGTGATCGAACTTTGGTAAGGTTGATATGGAGTAAGTGTTACAATGAAGACTTGTAAATATTTGATGATGACTAGCTATTGGCATGGCTAATTATGGATATACTTTAGTGTTATATGTGTGTAAATGAGAATTAATACAAAGAAAACATGATAGAGTAAAATTAGCAATAAAATAGTTTGGACAGCAGCAGTTGTATCACTTTGAAAAATCACCAAAAATTGTGGAAATCGAATTAGAGGTTGAATAAGATATGAAATTAAAGCTTATTGAGTCTATTTTCACATAAAAGAAATGGTGTAAGGAAAATAATTTCATATTCTGAGATATTTAAATTTTTGTGAGATAGAGTTAGAATGATTTCGGAATCCCCTATTCTGACTTGGGAAAATCATTAAATTTTTTACAAAAATAATTATGGGTTATAATTTACATGCTTAAAATCAATGTCAGACAGCAGAACATGGGAGATTTTAAAGAATAAACTGTACTTATTGGCTAAACCAAAAATTTTGAAAGTTTTATGGTAAGAAAATATGTGAGTTTAATTTCAGAGAAAATTAGCAGATCTTAATTTAGAGTTCCGTAGTTCAAGATATAAATAATTTAGTGACTATGACTCGAGTAGACAGCTTGAGATGAACATGAATAAATAGTGGAACTATGTGCAATTCTGATTGTATTATCTTGAGAACATATTGTGAAGATTTATAAAAGCCTGTTAATAAATCACTTATTATTTACATACCTTGTAACACCCTATACCCGTATTCGACGCCGGAACAGGGTACGAGGCGTTACCGGACATAAATTCAAACAATCATACAAAACCGAGACATGAATTTTCGTCCAAATTTTAAAATTCTCATTTACAATCATGTCATCCCTATTATGGGCCTATGAGGCTCAAAACATGCATCGGGAGTGGTTCGGGACTAAACTGAGAACTTTAGAAAACTTTTGGGATACTTTGAAAATTTTCATCATGAAACAGGTCCACACGCCCGTGTGGGTGAAGGGACACGCTCGTGTGGCATATCACACGCTCGTGCTTTAGGCCGTGTCCAAAATAGGGGACATTCTGTTTATGACGTAGTCATCAAAAGAGGTCATACGGCCAAGTCACACACCCGTGTGCTTAGGCCGTGTCCACCACACGGCTGAGACACACGCCCGTGTCTCTGCCTGTGTACTGAATTTTGGACATTCTTTTTTACCTAAATTAAGGTACAGGGGACACACGGCCGGAACACACGCCCATGGGGTTGACCGTGTGTCACACACGGCCTAGACACACGCCCGTGTGTCTACCCGTATAGACAATTACAAGGCTATTTTCCAAGCCATTTTGCCACCCTCACTTGTACATACTCACACAACATCACATGGCACAATCTTAAGCATGTAAATGCATTTAGACCAACCAAACACAAACAATAACATATCATATCAATATCATCATATACATACTCTTAACATCATACTTTACCGAATCCAAACATACCAAGTCACATTCAATAATAAGACTATTGGGCCACATTCAACCATTAGGTCTTTAGGCCATAAAATACAATTCATCACATATACCAAATAAGTACACACCATATCACAAGACATTGGCATATGCATATGAATAAAGATATAGGCTTATAACCAATTAGCCAATATAAGGCAATTCACATGGCTACACATTACATTAAACCTTTAACCATTACAAGCCAATACCTTTGGCTAAATCATAATGACACAATCACAAAGTGACTTATTCCCTATACATGCCATAAACTTAAGAGGTCTGCATTCACTTTTACCCCACGATGATAGCTTGATAGTGTGATAGCATCTCCGGCGATCTCCAACTCGAGCTAGCATAAAACCCTATAAGACATGAGAAAGGAAGGGGAGTAAGCTACAATGCTTAGTAAGTTTGTATGCAAATAATAAGCAATTTATTAACATGTTTTTCACCAATTCTCACAATATGTTCTCAAGGTAATACAATCATAATTGCACAAAATTTCACTATTTACTTATGTTCATCTCAAGCTATCTACTCAAGTCACAGTCACTAAATTATTTATATCTTGAGCTACGGAACTCCAAATTAAGATCCATTAATTTTTTCCTGAAACTAGACTCACATATCTTATTACCATAAAATTTTCAGAATTTTGGTTTATCCAATAAGTACAGTTTATTCAATAAAAGTCACCCCTATTCCGCTGTTTGATAGTTCCAACCCCTCTTCACTAAAAATTAATTATCTCCTCGTACAGAATTCAAATGATGTTCCCATTTGTTTCTTTTGAAAATAGACTCATTAAAGATTTTAATCACGTAAATTATAACCCATAATTATTTTTTTACAATTTTTAAATATTTTTCCAAGTCAGAATAGGGGATTCTGAAATCATTCTAACTCTGTCTCACAAAAATTCAAATATCTCAGAATATGAAATTCTTTTGCTTACAACGTTTCTTTTATGTGAAAATAGACTCAATAAGATTTAATTTCATATCTTATTCAACTTCTAATTAGATTTCCACCATTTTTGGTGATTTTTCAAAGTGATACAACTGCTGCTGTCCAAACTGTTTTATTGCTAAATTTACTCTATCATGTTTTCTTTGTATTAATTCTCATTTACACACATATAACACTAAAGTATATCCATAGTTAGACATGCCAATAGCTAGTCATCATCAAATATTTACAAGTCTTCATTGTAACACTTACTCCATATCAACCTTACCAAAGTTCGATCACATATCACATACCAGACTCATTTCTCGTGAGTTTCGCATATGTACCTGTATCACTCCATCACATAACTTTAGCCCTTTTTCCTTCTTTAACATTAACTTTAATTCTTTACCCCGTTGAACCACTTGGAATATCGAAGGATACTCAAAAATTTCCATACACGTAGTAAGATGCCAATGCCATATCCCAGATATGGTCTTACATGGGATCACATGTCGATGCCGATGCCATATCCCAGATATGGTCTTATACGGGATCTCATATCGATGTCGACGCCATATCCCAGATATGGTCTTACACGAGATCGTATGTCGATACTGATGCCATATCCCAGATATGGTCTTATACGGGATCTCATATCGATGTCGACGCCATATCCCATATGGTCTTACACGAGATCGTATGTCGATGCCATGTCCCAGACATGGTCTTACACGGAATCACTATTCGATGCCGATGCCATATCCCAGATATGGTCTTACACGGGATCTCAATTCGGTGCCGAGGCCATATCCCAGATACGATCTTATACAGGACCTTATTAATCTAATGTCGTGACAAGGGTATCCTTTCTATTCCTAAGGTTCAACCGGGACTTCGATATAGTAAAACTTCATCATTTTTTTCTTTATCGAGACCTCATTAACCGATTTCATAAAAAAAATATACATTTCATGTAATATAAAGTACTTAAATACATAATAACATAATGTTGATTTATTACACACAAACTTACCTCGAATGCGACAACGGCGAAAAGGACCTATTTGTCCAATATTTGTTTTTCCCTCGATTTAGACTCGAACATCATTTTTCTTGATCTAAAACATCACATTTAAATAATTTAATCATTATGCTACTCAATACAGTTCAAAATCACATTTTGGAAAATTTTACATTTTTGCCCCTAAACTTTGTCATATTTACACTTTTTCCCCTAGGCTCGAAAAATGATTTTCATTCGATTTCTTCATTATTTAAGCCTAGATGAACCATTTTCATAAAACAGCCCACAATTTCCATTAAAACACACTTTTATGACATATTTTATAACTTTTACAAATTAGTCCTTTTAGGCATTTTCACCGAAAATCACTTAGTAAAAGTCGTTTCTCTAACCATAAACATGCATAATCTACCATTAAACACAAAAACACACACATATTCATCATGGGTAAAAACCCTTGACTTTAACCATATCTCAAATTAGTGGTAGAAATAGATAGATCTTGTTACGAGGATTTCAAAAACGTAAAAATCATTAAAAACGGGGCTAGAACGGACTTACAATCGAGCTTGGAAGCTTAAAAAACCCTAGCCATGGTTTTCCCTTGTGAAATTCGGCCATGGGGTTGAAGATGGACAAAAATTGGCTTTTAATTTTGTTTATTTAATCATTTAATCACTAAATGACCAAAATGCCCCTAACTTAAAAATATTCTATTTCACCTATTTCATGTCCATTTTTGTCCAAAAAATTAACCAATGGTCTAATTACCATTTAAGGACCTCCAATTTAAAATTTCATAACAATTGGACACCTCTAACATGTAGAACTCAACTTTTGCACTTTTTACAATTTAGTCCTTTTGACTAAATTGAGTGTCCAAACGTCGAAATTTTCGAATGAAATTTTCACAAAATCATTCCGTGAAATTGTATACCATAAAAATATAATAAAAATAATTTTTTCCTCGCCGGATTTGTGGTCCCGAAACCACTGTTCTGACTAGGCCCAAGTTCAGGTTGTTACAATTCTTCCCCTCTTTAGGGATTTTCGTCCCCGAAAATCTTACCAGAAGAAGTTGCTTTCAACTCTCATGAAACACTTTCACTAATCTTCTCAGAATTACAAATCGATTTAATTTCATATATCTCTTTCCAATATCCTTTAAACTTTAGCACACAGTGCCGGAGTACACCGTAAAATCTGAACTACTCTCTTAGGCTTATCACTGATATAAAAACAAATTACTGTGCCAAAATGCAACTGCATACTCAGAGTTTCCTATGGCTCATCCCATAATTGTGATGTAACCTCCGGATCTTTATCCGACATAATGGAACTGGCACTCTGCATAATCGAATAACCTCAGAAACATGTTACTCGGCTAATCTGTCAAATAAGAAATCTGTACATAATGAAATGATCATACGGATCTTTCTTTGTCAAATGATCAACCATAAACCAATTAACATCTTCCTTTTCGGGGATAATGACAATCCCAATATGAAATCTATGGTAACTCTATCTCATTATCACTCTCGCACAACCACTGACTGTATTAGTCCTGAATACACTTGATTTTTGACTTTTATCTATTAACATATCGTCATCTGAATACTGATCCAAAATATCATGTAACATACGCAATCACTAGCACATCTACTTTATATGACTGCACAGTTTATTACTCTTGGATGAACCGACAAGCTGCTACTGAGTCTCGTACAAAACTTCTGTACAAACTCTAGATTACCCAGTAAGCGAATTCTATCTCAGAACAATAATAATAACAAGAAATTAGGTCCAACCTGAAATTCGAAATAGAAAGTCATTTCACACTGTACTCGTTTAGTTCACCACTCTCTATCACATTTTTGAGCTTCTCAACTCACAAAGAAAGCATCGCTTAAGCTTTTAACTTAGCTAGAACTAGTACATAATCAAATAAGATCAATCAAGTAACCAGTAATCACAAAAATAAACAAATATTTTCCATTCAAGCATCTGTAACCATACTTGCTTTCCAAAAGGTAAGTCGATAATTACTCACAGTCTTTAAACATCTCAAAAAATTCACGTTGTCTTAATTTCATATCTTTCTGCGACATTAGATACTTTATGTAACAGCCCGATTTAGGGGCTAGTTGGAATAGTGGTTTTGGAACCACTAATCTGAGATCGGATAAAATTATTTTCATGTTATTTTATGAGTTAGAGCATGATTATATAAGTGCATGAAATTTTTGGTGCTTTAACTTTAGCGATTTCATGCTTAATCGCGAAAAAGGACTAAATCGCAAAAAGTGTGAAAGTTCTATTTTATAAGCTAAAGGTGTCTAATAGCCATAGAATATTAATGGGAGGTCTTTAAAAGGCAATTATCCCCTTAAATCATGGTTGGCCGGCCATAGGGGACAAGGGAGTAAAAATTGGTCAAAGTTGGTAAAGGTTTGGTGACTAAATTGATTGTTTTATATTAAAATGAAGAAAGAAAAGATATCATCTTTTCTCCTTCATTCTTCCACAAAAAATTAGCAGCAAATAGGGGTTTGAAAGCTTCAAAAATTTCAGCACACTCTTCTCCTTACAAGTAAGTGTTCTAGTGATATTTTCTTGATAAAAATTATACTTTTGGAACCCCTAAAGCTTAAGCTTTCTAAAGAGGGGACTATTTTGTAAGATGGTGAAGAGTTTAGAGTTTTTCCATGAGTGCTTTAAAGTAGTTTGCTGCATTTTTATGGAAGAAAATGACTCTTAGTTGTTAGATGAACAACTTTTGTAAAAGGTGTTACCATGAAAACACCTAAAAGGACCTTTTTGTAAATGTTGTAAAATATGTAGTAAATGTGTGAAATGCTGAGTTTTGATGGTAGCCATAAGAGAAATAAATGTTCACCTAGGCTCGATAAAGGTAGAAATTTGATTAGAATTGATTTCCGAGCCTAGGGGTAAAATGGTCATTTTGCAAAAGTCTAAGGGCAAAATAGTAATTTTGCCAAAATATGATTTTTGAAATGAAATTATCAATGTGATAATGAAATGAGCTAATTTGCTATTATAGATCAAGAAGAACCAAGAATTTACCTCGATCGGGGAAAGAACAAAGTATCGGGCTAGATCGACGATCTAGCTTATTTTGAATTCGAGGTAAGTTTATATGTGATAAATTCAACATTTATGCTAGTATATTTGAGAATGTTTGATATTATAATGATACATGACATTCTATGGAATTGAGTATTGGTGTTGAATGAGAAAGATGATAAAAGTTGAGATGTTGAAGTCTCGGTTGGACTATAATAAATGTGAGAATACTATCATCGAGACATGAGATGGATAAGGTCCCGTGTAAGACCATGTCGGGGACATGGCCTCGACACTGAATTGAGATTTCGTATAAGACCATATTTGGGATATAGCTTCGGTATTGAATATGAGAATCGTATAAGACCATATCCGGGATATGGCATCGATACTTGAAGTGAGATTCTGTATAAGACCATATCCAGGATAGGGCATCGGCACTCAGAGGTGACCCCATATAAGACCACATCTGGGATGTGGAATTGGCTTCGTGTTTATGTTAATGACGATGAATATGCGTCTTGAGTATCCCTAGTGAATTAGTGGGATAAATGGGTAAGCTTGGAAATAGAAATGGGATTAGTACTAAAGTCATGTGATTGAGTGGATACAGGTACTCATGAATAATTCACGAGGAATGATCATGATAGGTGGCATGGTATATGCTAGATAAGAACAAGTACGAGTAAGTTATGGCAAAGTGCTTATGACTTTGTGTGGTTATCTAATGCCATGAATTGATGTCATTATGAACTTATTGTTGCTATTTATTTTCATGCAAACTTACTAAGCTTTATGCTTACCCCTCTCATTTTCCTTTATCCTTGTAGTATTGCCAAGATAATTTGAGAATCGTGGGACGTTGGAGTTCGGAAATCACACTATCGACTTCTCTTTGGTATAACAAGTTAGACTTATTTTGAGTATGGCATGTATAGGACTTGGGTATTTTGTTATGTCATTCTGATGGCCAAAGTGTTGGCTATTTATGTTATCAAAGTCATTTTGTAAATGGTCATTGGAATTGGGCCAATACATGACAAGTTTATTTGTATTCAATGATGATGAAATTATGAAGTTTATGCTTGTGTGGATGCTTTGAATTGAGTTTTTGGGAGTGCCTTAGGGTCATGAGTTATGTTGAAATGAATTGGTATAAGTATGGTTGCTATGTAGGGTGGCATTTGGCTTGGAATATAGCCTTTTTAATGTCCACATGGGTAGATACACGGGCGTGTGTCTAAGCCGTGTGTGACACACAGTCAGCCCCATGGGCGTGTTGATCGACCGTGTGTCCTCTTGCATGCTAGGTTTGCAAGTCAGTATGCTCAGTAGTAAACACACGGGCAGAGACATGGCCATGTGTCTCAGTCGTGTGGGAGGCACGGCCATAGACATGGGCGTGTGCCCAGGCCGTGTGAAGTCTGCACCTAAATTTTGGAATTTAATTCGACACAGGGTCTAAGGACACGAGCGTGTGCCTTGGCCGTGTGACCTTAGTGAGGTGATGACGTCATAAACAGAATGCCATGGTTTTTGTACACGGACTAAGACACGGGCGTGTCGAGGCCGTGTGAGGGACACGGGCAAAACACACGGACGTGTCCCACTCTTCACACGGACGTGTGGTCCCTGTTTAGGCAAAAATTTTCTAAGAGTGTAAAATTTTCCGGTTTAATTTCGAAACCTTCAGAATGTATGTTTAAGGCCTCGTAGGCCCTTAATAAGGATGTTGTGAATATGAATGAGAAGCTTTAAGTTGGAATGAAATTTTATAGCCCAAAGTTGCATGTTCAAGTGAGATAAGTCTAGTAATGCCTCGTACCCGATTCCGATGTTGAATACGGGTAAGGAGTGTTACATTTAGTGGTATCAGAGCTACGGTTTAGTCGGTTCTCGGACTAACGTATCGTAAGTATGAGTCTAGCTATACATGCCATGCGTAAGAGTATTTGTGTGATGATAGTGTGACGACTCCTGACGGTTTGAATTGTATTTTTATATAGTAATGGATCCCGTCGGATTGCAGTGATGATTTGAGAGTGCACTCCGGCTCCGCGCAAGGGAGGACTGCGCTAGTAGAGAGTAGACCCGAGAATTTGGGTCAGGGAGAAGAGGCTCAGAAAGCCTTTCTCCATATGATGAGCAACTGGTATACAGAGTATATTCGAGCAAATCCTAATGCTCAACCCCCTCCAGCCCCACCTATTCCTCAGCCCGCTCCTGTAGCTCCTTAGGTAGTAGAGGTAGTAAGGAGAGAAAGGCCTCCGGTCGACAAGATCCAGAAGCAAATAGCCGAGGAATTTCGGGCTAGTAAGGATGATGATCCGGAGAAGGTGGAATTCTAGCTTGAGAATACCATCAGGGTATTCGATGAGTTGTCATGCACGCCTGAAGAGTGCATGAAGTGTGTAGTATCTCTCTTGAGAGATTCGGCCTATCAGTGGTGGAATATCCTTGTGTCGGTGGTACCAAGGGAGAGTATTAACTGGGAATTCTTCAAAGAGGAATTCCGGAAGAAGTATATTAGTCAGAGATTCATCGACCAGAAAAGAAACGAGTTCTTGAAATGAAAGCAAGGTCAAATGGCGGTGACTGAATATGAGCGTGAGTTTGTAAGGCTCAGCAAATACGCTCGAGAATGAGTATCGACAGAGGCTATCATGTGTAAAAGGTTTGAGGATGGGTTAAATGAGGATATCCGTCTATATGTCGGAGTTCTCGAACTAAAAGAATTTGTGGTATTGGTAGATAGAGCCTGTAAAGCTGAAGAGTTGGCCAAAGAGAAAAGAAGAGCTGAGATTGAGTCCTGTGACTCGAGAAAGAGACAACTGAGTAAGTCCTACCAATCCTCATCTAAGAAATCAAGGGATTTTGCTACTCGATCAGCCACTTCGGCCGGGTTTTCAAACCGAAGTAAGGGCAAACAATTCTCGGGGTCTAAGGCTCAGACTACTTTGGTTGCTAGTGTTGGCAATGCCCGACCGAGTAGACCGGAATGCCCGCAGTGTGGCAGACGTCATTCTGGTGAGTACCGAGCAAACGAGAAGGATTGTTTCAAGTGTGGGTCTCTAGACCACTTTATCAGAGATTTCCCTGAGGCGGGTGAGAAAGAGAAACCTCAGAATGCAAGATCGGGAAATACTACTAGAGGAAGACCACAGAAAAACCCGGGAAATGAGATGAGTGGCAAGAATTCATCTAAAGAGCAGACTGCGAGAGTTGAGGGTAGAGCGCCGGCGAGAACATATGCCATTCGTGCTCGCGAAGAGGCGTCCTCCCCTGACGTAATCACGGGTACATTTTCTCTCTATGATAACCATGTTGTAGCTTTAATTGATCCGGGGTCTACCCACTCGTATATTTGCATGAAATTAGTCTCTAGCATGAGCATGCCTATAGAGTCTACTAAATTTGTGATAAGAGTGTCGAATCCCCTAGGCAAATGTGTATTGGTTGATAGAATATGGAAAGGTTGCCCTTTGATGATTAGGGGTCATTGTTTTCCTGCAAATCTTATGTTATTACCGTTTGATGAGTTCGATGTCATCCTTGGGATGGATTGGTTAGTTACTCATGATGTGATTGTAAATTGTGGAAAGAAGTTTATTGAGTTAAAATGTGAAAGTGGGGATCTTATTCGTGTTGAATCAGATAAGAAAGACAGATCACCAGAAGTGATATCATCCTTGTTAACTCAGAAGTATTTAAAAAAGGGGTACAAAGCTTACCTTGCTTTTGTAATGAATGCTAAAGAGACTGAGTTGAAAATTGAGTCAGTACCCATAGTGTGCGAATATCCGGATGTTTTCCCGGAGGAATTGCCAGGGTTACCTCCGGTTAGGGAGATTGAATTTGGGATTGAGTTAGCTCCGGGTACCGCCCCCATTTCTATTGCTCCATATAGAATGGCTCCAACCGAGCTAAAAGAATTGAAAGCACAGTTGCAAGAACTAATGGATAAAGGCTTCGCAAGACCGAGTTTTTCTCCATGGGGTGTTCCCGTATTATTTGTGAAAAAGAAAGATGGTTCTATGAGGTTATGCATAGATTATCAGCAACTTAATAAGGTAACTGTGAAGAACAAATATCCGTTGCCAAGAATCGATGATTTGTTCGATTAGTTGAAGGGAGCCACGGTGTTTTCCAAAATAGACTTAAGGTCTGGGTACTATCAGTTGAGAGTCAAGGACTCGGATGTGCCGAAAACTGCATTTCGGACGAGGTATGGTCACTACGAATTTTTGGTTATGCCTTTTGGTTTAACAAATGCCCCAGCCGTTTTCATGGACTTGATGAATCGCATTTTTCGGCCATATTTGGATAAATTTGTCGTGGTCTTCATTGATGATATACTGATCTACTCTCGAAATGAAAATGAACATGCCGAGCATTTGAGAAAGGTTCTGCAAATTTTAAGAGATAAACAACTGTATGCCAAGTTTAGTAAAAGTGAATTTTGGCTTAAGGAAGTTGGATTTTGGGGGCACATTGTCTCAGGAGATGGAATTAGAGTCGACCCGAGTAAGATTTCGGCAATTGTTGAATGGAAACCGCCAAGGAGCATAATTGAACTGAGGAGTTTTCTGGGCCTAGCCGGCTATTATAGGCGTTTTGTCAAGGGGTTTTCCATGATAGCTACTCCGATGACGAGACTATTGCAAAAAGATGTGAAGTTTGATTGGACAGAAAAGTGCCAACAGAGTTTTGAGAAACTAAAGGCGTTGTTGACTGAGGCTCCTGTTTTGGTGCAACCTGAGCTGGGAAGAGAACTTGTGGTCTACAGTGATGCATCCATGAATGGATTGGGTTGTGTACTTATGCAAGAGGGCAAGGTGATTGCATATGCCTCTAGACAATTAAAGCCGCAGGAGAAGAATTACCCGACCCATGATTTAGAGTTGGCCGCCATTGTATTTGCACTAAAGATATGGAGACACCATTTTTATGATGAGAATTGTCGGGTGTTACTGATCATAAGAGCCTAAAGTACTTGATGACTCAAAAAGAGTTGAACCTTAGGCAACGGAGATGGTTAGAGTTGATAAAAGATTACGAGTTGGTAATTGACTACCATCCGAGAAAGGCGAACGTGGTCGCCGATGCCTTGAGTAGGAAATCATTGTTTGCGCTGAAAGCCATGAACACACGGATGGCTTTGTCAGATGATGGTTCTATTCTAGCCGAGTTGAGGGCTAGACCATTATTTCTCCAAGAGATTTGTGAAGCTCAGAAAGGTGACAACTTTTTACAAGCCAAAAGAGTTCTATGTGAGTCAAATGTTGAGTCAGACTTTTGGATAAGTCCTGATGGATGTCTGATGTTCCGAGATAGGGTCTTTGTACCCAGAGATGATGAACTTATACGAAAGATTCTGCATGAAGCACATAGTGGATGTTTTTTTGTACATCTAGGCCGCACGAAGATGTATAATGATTTAAGGAAATGGTATTGGTGGCCGTGTATGAAGAAAGATATTTCCGAGTTCGTTTCCAGATGCTTAATTTGTCAACAAGTGAAGGCTGAACATCAAGTACCTTCGGGTCTACTTCAGCCTATTATGGTTCCTGGATGGAAATGGGACCGTTTTACTATAGACTTCGTGACGGGTTTACCGTTGATGCCGAAAAAGAAAGATGTTGTATGGGTTGTAGTCGATAGTCTTACGAAGTCAGCCCATTTCATACCAGTACGAGTCGATTATTCTCTTGATAAGTTGGTGAATTTGTATGTGTCAAAGATAGTAAGACTTCATGGTGTACCATTGTCGATCATTTCGGATAGAGATCCGAGATTCACGTCACAGTTTTGGAAAAAGATACAAGAGGCTTAGGAATGAAATTGAGTTTTAGTACAGCTTTCCATCCGCAAACCGACGGGCAGTCAGAGAGAGTGATAGAGATACTTGAGGACATGCTTCGATGTTGTGTTTTGGAATTCCAAGGTAATTGGGAAAAATACTTACCTTTGGTGGAATTCGCTTACAACAATAGTTTTCAGTCAAGTTTGAAAATGGCACCTTATAAAGCATTGTATGGACGTAAATGCCGAACGCCCTTGTATTGGACAGAACTCAGAGAGATTCAGATTCACGGGGTTGATTTGATCAGGGAAATTGAAGGGAAAGTAAAGGTGATACGTGAATGTCTTAAAGCGACCTCAGATAGACAAAAGTCTTATTCGGATTTAAAACAGAAAGAGATTGAGTTCCAAGTAGGTGATAAAGTATTTCTGAAAGTATCACCATGGAGAAAAGTCCTCAGATTTGGCCGGAAAGGCAAATTGAGTCCGCGTTTTATCGGACCTTATGAAGTTACCGGAAGGATAGGACCGGTAGCTTATCGTTTGGCCTTGCCACCTGAGCTGGAAAAGATTCACGATGTCTTCAACGTGTCCATGTTACGCCGATACCGTTTGGACCCTTCACATGTGATTGTACCATTAGAGGTAGAGATTCAACCGGACATGACTTATGGCGAAGAGCCGATTAAAATCTTGGCACGAGAGGTCAAACAGCTGAGAAACAAAAGTATAGCCCTTGTAAAAGTGCTATGGTAGAGACATGGAATAGAAGAGGCTATTTGGGAGCCCGAAGAGACCATGAGAAACCAATTTCCCAACCTTTTTACTGGTAAGATTTTCGGGGACGAAAATCCTTAAAGGGGGAGAATTGTAACAGCCCGATTTAGGGGCTAATCGGAATAGTGGTTTTGGAACCACTAATTTGAGATCGGAGAAAATTATTTTCATGTTATTTTATGAGTTAGAGCATGATTATATAAGTGCATGAAAATTTTGGTGCTTTAATTTTAGCGATTTCATGCTTAATCGCGAAAAAGGACTAAATCGAAAAAAGAACAAAAGTTCTATTTTATAAGCTAAAGGTGTCTAATAGCCATAGAATATTAATTGGAGGTCTTTAAAGGGCAATTAGCCCCTTAAATCATGGTTGGCTGGCCATATGGGACAAGGGAGTCAAAATTGGTCAAAGTTGGTAAAGGTTTGGTGACTAAATTGATTGTTTTATATTAAAATAAAGAAAGAAAAGATTTCATCTTTTCTCCTTCATTCTTCCTCCAAAAATTAGCAGAAAATAAGGGTTTGAAAGCTTCAAAAATTTCAGAACACTCTTCTCCTTACAAGTAAGTGTTCTAGTGATCTTTTCTTAATAAAAATTGTACTTTTGGAACCCCTAAAGCTTAAGCTTTCTAAAGAGAGGACTATTTTGTAAGATGGTGAAGAGTTTAGAGTTTTACCATGAGAGCTTTTAAGTAGTTTGCTGCATTTTTATGGAAGAAAATGACTCTTAGTTGTTAGATGAACAACTTTTGTAAAAGGTGTTACCATGAAAACACCTAAAAGGACTTTTTTGTAAAGGTTGTAAAATATGTAGTAAATGTGTGAAATGTTGAGTTTTGATGGTAGCCATAAGAGAAATAAATGTTCACCTAGGCTCGATAAAGGTAGAAATTTGATTAGAATTGATTTCCGAGCTTAGGGGTAAAATGGTCATTTTGCAAAAGTCTAAGGGCAAAATAGTAATTTTGCCAAAATATGATTTTTGAAATGCAATTATCAATGTGATAATGAAATGGGCTAATTTGCTATTATAGATCAAGAAGAACCAAGAATTTACCTCGACCGGGGAAAGAACAAAGTATCGGGCTAGATCGACGATCTAGCTTATTTTGAATTCGAGATAAGTTTATATGTGATAAATTCAACATTTATACTAGTATGTTTGAGAATGTTTGATATTATAATGATACATGACATTCTATGGAATTGAGTATTGGTGTTGAATGAGAAATATGATAAAAGTTGAGATGTTGAAGTCTCGGTTGGACTATAATAAATGTGAGAATACTATCATCGAGACATGAGATGGATAATGTCCCGTGTAAGACCATGTCGAGGACATGGCCTCAGACATAATTGAGATTCTCAGTATAAGACTATATTTGGGATATGGCTTGTGATTGAATATGAGAATCGTATAAGACCATATTCGAGGATATGGCATCGATACTTGAAGTGAGATTCCGTATAAGATGTAACACCCTAACCCGTGAATCGTCACGGATTAGGGTTAAAGGTGTTACTGCATGCATCGAAAAGCATTACAGTAAATTCATACATTCATTCATCATTCTCAAGCATAGTGACTCTTAATACGGTCAACAAGGCCCTAAGCATGCATATAAACCAAGTTGGGACTAAAATGAAACACATACAGTAATCTCATGGAAAAATTTAAACTTTTCTAAAATACTGTGGGAGACACGCGCAGTGGGAGGAGACCGTGTGCCCTCCACGCCTTCTAGACACCCCGTGTGTCCATCCGTGTCTATATATCGACTATATCAACACGGTCACTAGGCACGCTCGTGTGCCATGGCCGTGTGCTACAAGGCCATATACTGACTTCCCCACCACGGCCACTAAGCACGCCCGTATGCCATGGCCATGTGCTCTTAGCTAGCTACTGACTTGCACACCATGGCTAGCTGACACCTCCGTGTCGAGGCCGTGTGCTACTAAGCTACATTCTACCAATTTACCCACGGTCTTTAGGCACGCCCGTGTGCCACAACCGTGTAACATTATAGGCCATTTACAAGGCCAAAATGCCACCCATAAGGGTCAAACCTACAAGCAACATATATTATCCCATTTCATTCACATATAACCACCAAAATATACCAAATAGCCATCCCAAATCATGCATATTTGACAACTAAGGAAATCACACAATAATACATTCAATATCCATTCTATCTTTACATTCAAAACCAATTCCAAACATACCAATTTGCATGACCAAATCACAATTATGCCCAAACACCATTCATCTATATACTTACCATATCATAACCATTTCATATATCAACTAATCTTACCAAAACAACTTCACATATCACATTCCTTTAAGCATATTACCAAAACATAACTAGCCAAATCACATGGCTAAGTTCACATAACAATTCATACCAATGACTAGCCTATACATGCCATATCTAGCCATATACATTTACAAAGTGTACCAAAATAAGTTTAGTAGTGTGATGACGATCCGTGACGGTCCCGAGCCTTCAGTAGCTTTGACGACCTATAAAACAGAGAAAACATACACAGAGTAAGCTTTCCAAAAGCTTAGTAAGTCATATACAAATAAACCTGGTATGGAAGGCATATATGCAAATAAATACATTGGCACATATCAATCACTTAGCAAACTCTCACTTATTTACTTTGGTTCATACAATTTTAACCACATTAGCCATTTTCACCATTCAAGAATCATATAAACATATAACTCATCTAGCCAAAATAAGTCTTATCATATCAAAAATTCCATATACATCTCATCATAGTAAGATCACTTAGATGCTTACCTTATATACACAAATAGTGTATAATCAACGTACCTGAATCAGATTTAATATCACCTAATTGTTCATAGCTCGGATTTGTAATTTGTATCACAAACTTGCCCGTTGAACCATTAGGAATTTAGTAGGATACTCGAAAGCCGGAATAGTCGTACAATGCCAACGCCCCGCGACGAGGTCTTACATGCACTCGGATATCCATGCCTTTGTCCCGCATGGTCTTACACGAATCAATACGATGCCGATGTCCCGCACATGGTCTTACACGTAAAGCTCATATCGATGCCAATGTCCCAGACGTGGTCTTACTCATAAAGCTCGTATCGTTGCCTTCGTCCCAGACGAGGTTTTACACGAAATCTCAAATCAACGCCAACGTCCCAGACGTGGTCTTACATGATAAAACATAATAGATACCTATGTCATGACATAGCTAATCCTATCTATTCCTAGGTTCGTACGAGACTTTTCAAACTTAGTCATTATATCAAACTTTCCTCGGAATTTATATGCAGAACTTCTCATAGGCATTCAATATCAACATTAATCATATAAACAATTTTAATTACATACATATACAATTATTTGCATAGTGGCTTACCTTGGATTCGATTTTATGAAAATGGAAACGGCTACTCGTTTACTTTCGCTTTCCCACGATCTAAGTTTGTTTTCCTTGGTTCTTGATCTAAACATATTCAGAATTAACTCTTTTATTCACTTATTCATTCAATTCAATCCATACACACATATTTAGGGCTATTTGTAAATTAGCCCTCACATTTGCACAATTTATCAATTTAGTCCATTTTTCACAAAACATCAAATTCACATAATTTGTTCACACCCATGCATAGCCGAATCTCCCTAAGGACTATATTAGTCTAAATATTTCATCAAATTCACAAATTAGTCCTCCAAAATAATATTTTCTCAATTTAGCCCTATTTAGCTAAATTCATCAAAATTTCAAGAACAAAACATGTTTATCTAGCTCATATCTTTCATTTAACACCAAGGATCATCAAAAAGCTTGACATATCATCAATGGCATATAACACAAACATCATCAATTCACAAGATTAATACATGGGTTTGATAGTAGGAGAAACAACAATTACAAAAACGTAGAAATTATCAAAAACCGAACCCAAATCATACCTTAATTTTGGCTTGCAAGTGCCGAATGCTTAGCCAAAGTTTTCTTTCTTTTCTTTTGGTGTTTTCGGCAATGAGGTGATAAAATGATGATAATGCTTCCTTTTTGTTTTCATTATAATAATATATAACATATAACATAATAATATTAATGAAACATTTAAAGTAAATATAATTGAACATATAATATATACATATTACCACCCATTGCCGTCCACTAACAATAATAATGGCTATATTGCCACATAAGTCCTCACATTTATAAAGCCACAACACCTAAGCACTTTAACAACTAGCATACCACTTTCACATTCAATGCAATTTCATCCTTTTGTCAAATTAAACATACAGACGGACTAATTAGCTTACGAAAATTTACCACATGCTCAATCACATTCCAACGACACAGAAAGTAATATTAAAATATTATACAGACTCGAATTTGTGGTCTCGAAACCACAGTTCCGACTAGGGTATAAACCGGACTGTTACATAATACCATATCCGGGATAAGGCATCGGCACTCAGAGGTGACCCCATATAAGACCACATCTGGGATGTGGAATTGGCTTTGTGTTTATGTTAATGACGATGAATATGCGTCTTGAGTATCCCTAGTGAATTAGTGGGATAAATGGGTAAGCATGGAAATAGAAATGGGATTAGTACTAAAGTCATGTGATTGAGTGGATACAGGTACTCATGAATAATTCACGAGGAATGATCACGATATGTGGCATGGTATATGCTAGATAAGAACAAGTACGGCAAAGTGCTTATGACTTTGTGTGGTTATCTAATGCCATGAATTGATGTCATTATGAACTTATTGTTGCTATTTATTTTCAAGCAAACTTACTAAGCTTTATGCTTACCCCCCTCATTTTCCTTTATCCTTGTAGTATTGCCAAGATAATTCGAGAATCGTGGGACGTCAGAGTTCAGAAATCACACTATCGACTTCTATTTGGTATAACAATTTAGACTTATTTTGAGTATGGCATGTATAGGACTTGGGTATTTTGTTATGTCATTCTGATGGCCAAAGTGTTGGCTATTTATGTTATCAAAGTCATTTTGTAAATGGTCATTGGAATTGGGCCAATACATGACAAGTTTATTCATATTCAATGATGATGAAATTATGAAGTTTATGCTTGTGTGGATGCTTTGAATTGAGTTTTTGGGAGTGCCTTATGGTCATGAGTTATGTTGAACTGAATTGGTATAAGTATGGTTTCTATGTAGGGTGGCATTTAGCTTGGAATATAGCCTTTTTAATGTCCACACGGGTAGATACACGGGCGTGTGTCTAAGCCGTGTGTGACACACAGTCAGCCTCATGGGCGTGTTGATCGGTCGTGTGTCCTCTTGCATGCTAGGTTTGCAAGTCAGTATGCTCAGTAGTAAACACACGGGCAGAGACACAGCCGTGTGTCTCAGCCGTGTGGGAGGCACGGCCATAGACATAGGCGTGTGCCCAGGCCGTGTGAAGTCTGTACCTAAATTTTGGAATTTAATTCGACGCACGGTCTAAGGACGTCATCACCTCACTAAGGTCACACGGCCAAGGCACACGCCCGTGTCCTTAGACCATGTGTCGAATTAAATTCCAAATTTTAGGTGCAGACCTTACACGGCCTAGGCACACGCCCATGTCCATGGTCGTGCCTCTCACACGGCTGAGACACACGGCTTGGTCTCTGCCCATGTGTTTACTACTGAGCATACTGACTTGTAAACCTAGCATACAAAGGGGACACATGGCCAATTAACACGCCCATGGGGCTGACCATGTGTCACACATGGCCTAGACACACGCCCATGTGTCTACCCATGTGGACACTAAAAAAGGCTATATCCCTAGCCAAATGTCACCCTACATAGCAACCATGCTTATACCAACTCAAATCAAACATCCACACAATCATAAACTTCATGATTCATCATCAATGAATATATATAAACATGTCAAGTATTGGCCCAACTTCAATGACCATATACAAAAGGAATTTGCTAACATAAATAGCCAATACTTTTGGCTTGCCAATATAACATAACAAAATACCCAAGTCCTATACATGCCATACTCAAAATAAATCTAATTTGGCTATACCAAAAAGTGGTCGATAGTGTGATCTCCAAACTCCAGTGTCTGCCAATTTCTCGAGCTAACTTGGCAATACTACAAGGAAAAGGGAAATGAGAGGGGTAAGCATAAAGCTTAGTAAGTTTGCATGGAAATAATAACAACAATACATTCATGATAACATCAATTCATGGCATTAGATAACCACACAAAGTCATAAGCACTTTGCCATAACTTACTCGTACTTGTTCTTATCTAGGATATATCGTGCCACACATCATAAACATTCCTCGTGAATTATTCACGGGTACCTGTATTAACTCAATCACATGACTTTAGTACTAATCTCATTCCTATTTCCAAGCTTATCTGTTTATCCCACTAATTCACTAGGGATACTCAAAGATACATATTCATCATCATTAGCATAAACACGAAGCCAATGCCACATCTCTGATGTGGTCTCACATGGATCATCTTTGAATACCGATGCCATATCCCAGATATGGTCTTATACAGAACCTCACATCAATATCGATGCCATATCCCAGATATGGTCTTGTACGATTTCCCTTTTTGTTTATAGTCAATGCCGAAGCCATGTAACAGCCTGATTTAGGGCCTAGTCAGAATAGTGGTGCGAGACCACAAATCTGAGTTAGTAAATTGAGTTCTTAAGGTTTATGACATGTTTGCATGATAGTGTTAGAGTTCCATGTAGAAATTTTGTGAAATTGACATGGAATGATCAAATAGGACTAAATTGCAAAAGTTGCAAAATATGAGTTTCTAGAAGCTTTTTGTATGAAATAGCTTTAGAATATTAATTAGAAGTCCTTAAATAGCAATTTTCCCAAATTATAATTATTGGAAAAAAATGGACATGAGTTAGTAGTTTGTAAGTTTTTAAAGAGAAGGGCATTTTGGTCATTTACCAACTAAATGATTAAAATAGGAAAAAGATGATAAAAATTTCATTCATCTTCTTCCTTGTGCCGAAAATTGGGAGACTCCATAGCTAGGGTTCTTCAAATTTTTGAAGCTTGCAAGTAAGTCATCCTAGCCCCGTTTTTAATATTCTTCGTAGTTTTGGAGTCCTCGTATTATGAATTAGCTATTTTTAGCTATAAGATGAGCTAAGAAGAATGTTAAAAAATATACCCAATAGTGACATGCTTGTAAAATGATATTTTATGGAAGTTTATGAGAGTTTGATGTTAGATAAACATCTTTTCCTTAGTGAATTTCATGAAAAATGATAGTATGGACTAATTTGTAATAGTTATGAAATTGGTCATACCTATTAGAAATAGTGAGAATTGATGATTGTTATAGTAGATAAAATGAATCAGCTAAGCATGATGTTTAAGAAAGTTAAATGAGAATCATTTTACTAGCCTAGGGGCAAAAGTGCAAATAAGAGAAAGTTTAGGGGCAAAATAGTAATTTTGCCAAAGTATGAGTTAAGAGTCAATTTAGTCAATGTGAGTATTAAATGATCTAATTATCATTATAGATCAAGAAAAACGAAGCCTAGATCGAAACTGAGGTAAGAACAAAGTCGAGGACTAAATTGCATATCTACATATATTTTGTATATTGAGGTAAGTTTGTATGATTTCTAAGCTTTATGATTTATATCATTGAACTGCCTAGCATAATAATATTACCATGAAATTATTTGATGTTATGATAAACAAAGAAGATAATGAGATTAAGCATGAGAAAGTCCCGATTGAAGTTGAATTACCTAGGATACTCGATCTATCACATGAAATGAGAAAGTCCGTATAAGACCAAGCCAAGGCATGGCATCGGCAATCAAGCAAGTTATCATGTAAGACCAAGACAAGTCTTGGCATTGAAGAGTTATTATGAGATGAAGACCCATATAAGCCCAAGCCAAGGCATGGCATTGGTGAGTCTCAAGCAAAGTTATCATGTAAGTCCAAGACAAGTCTTGGCATTGAAAAGTTATAAAGAGATAGAGATCCCATGTAAGTCCAAGACAAGGCATGGCATTGGTGAGTAACAAGAAAGATTTCATGTAAGTCCAAGCCAAGGCTCGGCGTTGACCAGTTCATGAGTAAAGATACCAAGTAAGACCATGTCAAGACATGGCAATGGTAAGTTCCCAAGGGAACACACAAGGAAGACTTTGAGTAAGTCCATGTCAAGACATGGCATCAATACCAAGATGAGAGATCCCATATAAGACCATATCGAGGATATGGCTTTGGCATCGAAAGTTATGTGGGATGAGATTCAAGATCTCGGTTATTCATAGAAATTCATCGGGCAAGAGAGTAAAGCTCAAATGATATAGTAAGAAAGTTAAGTAAGTAAAGTTATTATCAAGTTATGCTAGTTAAGAGTATTATTCATGATATGAATGATGAAGTTGAGATTATACTTATCATAGTAAAGTATATCTTGATCTATGTGATCAAGTGATACTGGTATATTGTTTTACCGTACAAGCATGAGAATAGTAAGCACCATGAGATATGTAAGAATCAGTAAGAGTAAGTAAGCTTAAATACTTGAGATTCATAATGCCATTGTTTATGATGAATGGTTAATGTTAAGCAAATATATTGCTATGAGAATTACATGCAAACTTACTAAGCTAAATGCTTACGTCCTTTATTCTTTCTTTCCATGTAGTCCCGCCAAGCTAATCTCGTGGATCATCGTCACCGGAGCTCGGAGCACACTATCTATCGCTATTTTGGTATAGCCAAGTTGTTTATATTAAGTATGGCATGTATAGGAAACATTTCATTTTGAGTTATGTTTTAAAACTAGCCAAAGTGTTGGCGATCAAGTTTAGTATTCTTTTTGTATATGGCCAAAGAGATGAGTCATGAATGATTAAGTATGTATGTTTTAATCTATCAATGAAGTATGCATCCTTGTTCATGTTAGATGTAATACTTGAGTTCTTTGAATTGAGCATGAGTTTGGTCTTGATTTCGGGGTGGCAATTGGCTTGGTAAATAGCCTCTAAGTGCCCACACGGATGGACATACTGAGCGTGTGTCAGGCCGTGTGCACCCTGCACCTTTGTATCTTAAGTCAGAATAGACCACGGACTAGTCACACGGGCGTGTGCCTAGGGCGTGTGGGATTAATCAGTGTTGGCCACGGGCTAGCTACACGGGCGTGTGTCTAGACTCTAGGTCGTGTTAAGGTAGTCAGTGTGCACCACGGGTGGTAAGCACGGGCGTGTGCCTTGGCCGTGGGGCATTGGCAGAATGCTAGGGTTTTAGGCACGATTTGGGGACATGGGCGTGTGTGTCCATGCACGGGCGTGTCTAATCTTGCACGGGCGTGTGAGACCTGTATAAAAGAGAAAAAAAAATTAGCTTGGATTAAGTTTCGGTTTAGTCTCGAGAGCCCTCGTGTGTATGAGTGAGGCCTCGTAAGTCGAGAATGAGGTTGTTGAGATGACTTCAAAGAGTAGTTACGACGAGCCTAAGTAGCGATCAAGTGGTTTGAGTTCGGTAATACCTCAGGACCGGTTTCAGCGTAGAACCCGGGTAAGGGGTGTTACATTTAGTGATATCAGAGCTACGGTTTAGTCAGTTCTATGACTAACATAGCACGAGCACGAGTCTAGCTATACATGCCATACGTGAGAATGTTTTTATAATGATAGTGTGACGACTCCTAACGACTTAAATTATGTTTATATATTTAGTAAATGGATCCCGATAGAGCTGTGGCGGATGACATAGAAAGTAACACGCTGGCCCCCGCTGAAGGGATGGTGTCGAACGAGAATGAGAATAGACCCACTACGGTGAGTCAAGAAGGAGGAGAAGAGGGTAGAGAAGCCTTCCTCCACATGATGAACATATGGTATACGGATTTTGTTCGTACGAACCCGAATACACAACCCTCTCCACCCCCACCTATTCCTCAACCTATCCCGGTAGCCCCTCAAGTAGTAGAGGTGGTAAGAGGAGAGAAGCCTCCGGTTGATAGGATTAGGAAACATGGGGCAGAAGAATTTCGGGCTAGAAAAGATGATGATCCGGAAAAGGCTGAGTTCTGGTTAGAAAATACCATCAGGGTATTTAATGAGTTGTCATGCACACCTGAGGAATGCATGAAGTGTGTAGTCTCTCTTTTAAGAGATTCTGCATACCAATGGTGGAACGCCCTTGTGTCGGTGGCACCGAGGTAAAAGATCACATGGGAATTTTTCCAAGAAGAGTTCAAGAAAAAGTATATCAGTCAAAGGTTCGTGGACCAGAAAAGAAAGGAATTTCTAGAGTTAAAGCAAGGCAAGATGTCTGTGACTGATTATGAGCGTGAGTTTGTACGGCTCAGCAAATACGCTCGAGAATGTGTGTCCACCGAGGCCATCATGAGTAAGAGATTTGAATATGGGCTAAATGAGGACATCAAATTGTTTGTTCTTTGTCCTAGAATCAAGGAATTCGTTGTGCTAGTAGAGAGGGCTTGTAAAGCAGAAGAACTAGTAAAGGAGAAGAGAAAGTCCGAAATAGAGTCTCGTGACTAAAAGAGACGATGGAATAAGTCATTCCAATCCTCATCCAAGAAGTTAAGAGATTTCTCCACCCGATCGGCTACTTCCACTGGGTTTTCAAGGAAGGACAAGAGTAAGCAGTATTCGGGAAGTAAGGCACAGACGACCTCAGTTGCTAGTGTGGGGAACATCCGACCGGATAGACCCGAATGCCCACAGTGTGGCAGACGTCATCTTAGAGAATGTCGAGCACATGAAAATGCATGTTTCAGATGTGGTTCCCAGGACCACTACATAAAAAATTGTCCAGAGACAATGAAAGAAGATAGAGCTCAGAACCCGAGATCCGGGAGTGTGGTCAGAGGAAGACCGCAGAGGAACCCAGGAAGTGGGGCAAGTGGAAGAGGTAACCCTAGAGAGCACGCTACGAGACCTGAGGGTAGAGCGCCTGCAAGGACTTATGCCATCCGCGCTCGCGAAGAGGCATCTTCTCCTGATGTTATTACGGGTACCTTTGCTCTTCATGATGTTAAAGTTATTGCTTTAATAGATCCCGAATCCACACACTCTTACATTTGTATGAAACTAGTATCCAGTATGAATATGCCTATAGATTCTACAGAATTTATGATTAAGGCGTCTAATCCTTTAGGCAAGAGTGTGTTAGTTGATGAAGTATGTAAAGATTGTCCATTAATGATTAGAGGTCATTACTTTAAAGCAAATCTTATGTTGCTACCATTTGATGAGTTTGACATCATTCTTGGTATGGACTGGTTGACTGCCCATGATGTAATAGTAAATTGTGGGAAAAAGTACATTGAGATGAAATGTGAGAATGGGGACATTCTCCATGTAAAATCAGATGAACAAGGTAGGTCACCAAGCAATGATTTCTCATATGACAAACACACAGAGATACATAAGAAAAGGGTATGAGGCATATTTGGCCTTTGTGATGAATGATAGAGAAACAGAGTTAAAGATTGAGTCGATCATCGAGATAGTATGTGAGTACGTGGATGTTTTTCTGAAGAATTACCAGGACTACCACCGGTTAGAGAGGTTGAGTTTGAAGATTGAGCTAGCTCCCCGACATCTTTGTACCAATATCTATTACTCCTTACAGAATGGCTCCAACGGAGTTGAGAGAGTTGAAGTCACGATTGCAAGAGTTGACAAATAAAGGTTTTGCGAGATCAAGTTGTTCTCCATGGGGTGCTCGGTTTTATTTGTGAAAAGAAAGATGGCACCATGAGATTGTGCATAGATTACCGTCTACTTAATAAAGTGATGAGAAAGAACAAGTACCCATTGCCAAGGATCGATGATTTGTTCAATCAATTGAAGGGAGCCTTTGTGTTCTCTAAGATAGACTTGAGATCGAGGTACTACGGTGAGAGTAAAGGAATCGGATGTGTCCAAGATGACTTTTCGAACAAGGTATGGGCATTATGAATTTTTAGTCATGCCCTTTGGTTTAACCAATGCTCTGCGGTATTCATGGACTTAATGAACCGCATTTTTAGACCATACCTTGACAAGTTTGTAGTCGTTTTCATTGATTTTTACATACCGATTTATTCGAGATGAGAATGAGCATCTTTGAGAACCTACTTTGACGCTTTTTTACAGACTCTTGAGAAAATCAATTATATGCCAAGTTCAGTAAAAGTGAATTTTGGCTCAAGGAAGTAGGATTTCTAGGACATATTGTCTCGGGAGATGGAGTCCGAGTAGATCCAAGTAAGATTTCGGCCATAATGGTGGAATCCACCGAGAAATGTCTTTGAGGTTAGAAGTTTTCTAGGCCTAGCTGGCTATTATAGAAGATTCGTCAAGGGGTTTTCTATGATTGCAACCCCGATGACTAAATTGTTACAGAAAAATGTGAAGTTTGAGTGGGACAGAAAGATGCCAACAAAGTTTCGAGAAACCGAAAGCGATGTTGATGTAAGCTCCGGTTTTAGTACAACATGAGGCGGGGAAAGAATTTGTGATTTACAAATGATGCATCCTTAAATGGATTAGGTCAGTGTACTTATGCAAGAAGGCAAAGTGATTGCTTATGCCTCAAGACAGTTGAAGCCACATGAGAAGAATTATTCGACCCATGATCTAGAGTTGGCTGCCATAGTCTTCGCATTGAAGATATGGAGACACCACCTATATGGTGAGAGATGTCTGATCTTCACCGATCACAAAAGTTTGAAGTACTTGATGACGCAGAAAGAGTTGAACTTAAGGCAGCGGAGATGGTTAGAGTTGATAAAAGACTATGAATTGCTCATTGACTACCATCTCGGGAAGTCGAATGTGGTCGCCGACGCTTTGAGTAGAAAGTCCCTATTTGCATTAAGGGCAATGAATTCACGGATGACTTTATCCGACGATGGTTCTATTCTAGCTGAGTTGAGAGCTAGACCAATTTTCCTCCAAGAGATCATTGAAGCTCAAAAAGAAAATAGTGGATTGCAAGTCAAGAGAGCTCACTGAGAGACAGATGTTGAGTCTGATTCCCGGATTAGTCCCAATGGAAGTCTGATGTTCAAAGATAGAGTTTGTGTACCGAGAAAGGAAGAGCTTATTCAGGGAATTTTGCGTGAAGCCCATAACGGATGTTTATCTGTACATCCGGGTGGTACCAAGATGTATAATGACTTGAAGCAACAATATTGGTGGCCGAGAATGAAGAAAGATATTTCAGAGTTCATTTCCAAATGCTTGATTTGTCAGCAAGTAAAGGCTGAACACCAAGTACCTTCGGGTTTACTTCAACCCATTTTGGTTCCGAAGTGGAAATGGGACCGTATTACTATGGATTTTGTAACTGGTTTACCGTTGTCTCCGAGCAAGAAAGATGCTGTATAGGTCGTGGTTGATAGACTTACGAAGTCAGCCCATTTTATACCTGTACGAGTTGATTACTCACTAGACAAGTTGGCAAACTTGTACGTTTCAGAAATAGTAAGGCTTCACGGTGTTCCGTTGTCAATCATCTCGGATAGAGATCCGAGGTTTACATCTAGATTTTGGAAGAAGTTACAGGAGGCCTTGGGTACAAAGTTAAACTTTAGTACCACTTTTCATCCTCAAACTGACGGTCAGTCGGAGAGGTTAATTCAAGTACTCGAGGATATGCTCAGATGTTGTATTCTCGAATTCCGAGGCAGTTGGGAAAATTTTCTCCCATTGGTAGAGTTTGCCTACAATAATAGTTTTCAGTCGAGTTTAAAGATGGCGCCTTATGAGGCTCTATATGGGCGTAAGTGCAGAACACCTTTATTTTGGACTGAACTCAAGGAAAACCAAATTCACGGGGTTGATTTGGTTAGAGAAGCTGAAGAGAAAGTGAAAGTGATACGAAAATGTTTAAAAGCTGCATCAGAGAGACAGAAGTCCTATTCGGACTTAAAGAGAAAAGAGATAGAGTATCCAGTCGGAGATAAAGTTTTCTTGAAAGTGTCACCATGGAGAAAAGTTCTCAGATTTGGCCGAAAAGGCAAGTTGAGTCCACGTTTTATTGGACCGTATGAGATTACCGAGAAAGTTGGGCCGGTAGCTTATCGATTTGCTTTGCCATCAGAGTTAGAAAAGATTCACGATGTGTTTCACGTGTCCATGTTGCGACGCTACCGATCAGATCCTTCACATGTAATTACCCCATTAGAGATAGAGATTCATCTCGACATGACTTATGGTGAAGAACCAGTTAAGATTTTAGCTCGGGAAGTCAAGCAGCTAAGAAATAAAATTATTGCCCTGGTAAAAGTATTGTGGCAAAGACATGGAATAGAAGAAGCTACGTGGGAACCAGAAAAGAACATGAGAAACCAGTATCCAAACCTGTTTGCTTGTAAGATTTTCGAGGACGAAAATTCCTAAGAGGGGGAGAATTATAATAGCCTGATTTAGGGCATAGTCAGAATAGTGGTGCGAGACCACAAATCTGAGTTAGTAAATTGAGTTCTTAAGGTTTATGACATGTTTGCATGATAGTATTAGAGTTCCATGTAGAAATTTTATGAAATTGACATGGAATGATCAAATAGGACTAAATTGCAAAAGTTGCAAAATATGAGTTTCTAGAAGCTTTTTGTATGAAATAGCTTTAGAATATTAATTAGAAGTCTTAAATAGCAATTTTCCCAAATTATAATTATTGGACAAAAATGGACATGAGTTAGTAGTTTGTAAATTTTTAAAGAGAAGGGCATTTTGGTCTTTTACCAATTAAATGATTAAAATAGGAAAAAGATGATAAAAATTTCATTCATCTTCTTCCGTGTGCCGAAAATTGGGAGACTCCATAGCTAGGGTTCTTCAAATTTTTGAAGCTTGCAAGTAAGTCATCCTAGCCCCGTTTTTAATATTCTTCGTAGTTTTGGAGTCCTCGTATTATGAATTAGCTATTTTTAGCTATAAGATGAGCTAAGAAGCATGTTAAAAAATCTACCCAATAGTGACATGCTTGTAAAATGATATTTTATGGAAGTTTATGAGAGTTTGATGTTAGATAAACATCTTTTCCTTAGTGAATTTCATGAAAAATGATAGTATGGACTAATTTGTAATAGTTATGAAATTGGTCATACCTATTAGAAATAGTGAGAATTGATGATTGTTATAGTAGATAAAATGAATCAGCTAAGCATGATGTTTAATAAAGTTAAATGAGAATCATTTTACTAGCCTAGGGGCAAAAGTGCAAATAAGAGAAAGTTTAGGGGCAAAATAGTAATTTTGCCAAAGTATGAGTTAAGAGTCAATTTAGTCAATGTGAGTATTAAATGATCTAATTATCATTATAGATCAAGAAAAACGAAGCCCGGATCGAAACCGAGGTAAGAACAAAGTCGAGGACTAAATTGCATATCTACATATATTTTGTATATTGAGGTAAGTTTGTATGATTTCTAAGCTTTATGATTTATATCATTGAACTGCTTAGCATAATAATATTACCATGAATTTTTTTGATGTTATGATAAACAAAGAAGATAATGAGATTAAGCATGAGAAAGTCCCGATTGAAGTTGAATTACATAGGATACTCGATCTATCACATGAAATGAGAAAGTCCGTATAAGACCAAGCCAAGGCATGGCATCGGCAATCAAGCAAGTTATCATGTAAGACCAAGACAAGTCTTGGCATTGAAGAGTTATTATGAGATGAAGACCCATATAAGCCCAAGCCAAGGCATGGCATTGGTGAGTTTCCAAGCAAAGTTATCATGTAAGTCCAAGACAAGTCTTGGCATTGAAAAGTTATAAAGAGATAGAGATCCCATGTAAGTCCAAGCCAAGGCATGGCATTGGTGAGTAACAAGAAAGATTTCATGTAAGTCCAAGCCAAGGCTCGGCGTTGACCAGTTCATGAGTAAAGATACAAGTAAGACCATGTCAAGACATGGCAATGGTAAGTTCCCAAGGAACACACAAGGAAGACTTTGAGTAAGTCCATGTCAAGACATGGCATCAATACCAAGATGAGAGATCCCATGTAAGACCATATCGAGGATATGTCTTTGGCATCGAGTTATGTGGGATGAGATTTAGTATCCTCGGTTATTCATAAAAATTCATCGGGCAAGAGAGTAAAGCTCAAATGATATAGTAAGAAAGTTAAGTAAGTAAAGTTATTATCAAGTTATGCTAGTTAAGAGTATTATTCATGATATGAATGATGAAGTTGAGATTATACTTATCATAGTAAAGTATACTGATCTATGTGATCAAGTGATACACGATATTGTTTACCGCATTTGAGCATGAGAATAGTAAGTACCATGAGATATGTAAGAATCAAGTAAGAGTAAGTAAGCTTAAATACTTGAGATTCATAATGCCATTGTTTATGATGAATGGTTAATGTTAAGCAAATATATTGCTATGAGAATTACATGCAAACTTACTAAGCTAAATGCTTACGCCCTTTATTCTTTCTTTCCATGTAGTCCCGCCAAGCTAATATCGTGGATCATCGCCACCGAGCTCTGAGCACACTATCAATCGCTATTTTGGTATAGCCAAGTTGTTTATATTAAGTATGGCATGTATAGGAAACATTTCATTTTGAGTTATGTTTTAAAACTAGCCAAAGTGTTGGCTATCAAGTTTAGTATTCTTTTTGTATATGGCCAAAGAGATGAGTCATGAATGATTAAGTATGTATGTTTTAATCTATCAATGAAGTATGCATCCTTGTTCATGTTAGATGTAATACTTGAGTTGCTGAATTGAGCATGAGTTTGGTCTTGATTTCGTGGTGGCAATTGGCTTGGTAAATAGCCTCTAAGTGCCCACACGGATGGACACACGGGCGTGTGTCTAGGCCGTGTGCACCCTGCACCTTTGTATCTTAAGTCAGAATAGACCACGGACTAGTCACACGGGCGTGTGCCTAGGGCATGTGGGATTAATCAGTGTTGGCCACGGGGCTAGCTACACGGGCATGTGTCTAGACTCTAGGCCGTGTTAAGGTAGTCAGTGTGCACCACGGGTGGTAAGCACGGGCGTGTGCCTTGGCCGTGGGGCATTGGCAGAATGCTGGGGTTTTAGGCACGGTTTGGGGACATAGGCGTGTGTGTCCATGCACTGGCGTGTCTAATCTTGCACGGGCGTGTGAGACCTGTATAAAAGAGAAAAAAAAATTTAAGCTTGGAAAAAGTTCTGGTTTAGTCTCGAGAGCCCTCGTGTGTATGAGTGAGGCCTCGTAAGTCAAGAATGAGGTTGTTAAGATGACTTCAGAGAGTAGTTACGACGAGCCTAAGTGGCGATCAAGTGGTTTGAGTTCGGTAACGCATCGGGCCCTGTTCCGGCGTAGAACCCTGGTAAGGGGTGTTACAAGCCATATCCCAGATATGGTCTTACTTGGAATCTCAATTCAGTGCCGAGGCCATGCCCCCGACATGGTCTTACACGGGACCTTATCCATCTCATGTCTCGATGATAGTGTTCTCACATTTATCATAGTCCAACCGGGACTTCAACATCTCAACTTATTTATCTTTTTCATTCAACACCAATTCTCAATTTCATAGAATATTATGCATCATTGTAATATCAAACATTCTCAAACATACTAACATGAATGTTGAATTTATCACATACAAACTTACCTCGATTTCAAAATAGGCTAGATTGTCGGTTTAGTCCGCTATTTTTTTCTTTCCCCGTTCGAGGTTGATTCTTGGTTCTTCTTACTCTATAATAGCAATTTAGCTCATTTTAATATCACAATATAATTGCATTTCAATAATCATGCTTTGGCAAAATTACTATTTTGCCCTTAGACTTTGGCAAAATAACCATTTTACCCCTAGGCTCGGAAATCAATTCTAATCAAATTTCTACCTTTAACAAGCCTAGGTGAACATGTATTTCTCTTATGACTATCATCAAAACCCAACATTTCTCACATTTACAACAAATTTTACAACCTTTACAAAAAGGTCCATTTAGGTGTTTTCATGGTAACACCTTTCACAAAAGTTGTTCATCTAACAACTAAGACTCATTTTCTTCCATAAAAATGCAGCAAATCACATAAAAGTTCTCATGGAAAAACCCTAAACTTTTCACCATCTTGAAAATTTGTCCCATCATTAGAAAGCTTAAGCTTTAGGGGTTCCAAATGTACAATTTTTATCAAAAAAATGATCACTAGAACACTTACTTGTAAAGAGAGAAGTTTGCTGAAATTTTTGAGTTCTAAAACCCCTTGTTTGTTGAAAATTTCGGTGGAGGAAGATGAGTAAAAAGATGAATATCATATTTTCTTTATTTTAATATAAAACAATCAATTAAGTCACCAACTTTACCAACTTTGACCAATTTTGACAATTTTTTGTCTCCTATGGCCGGCCACCCTATCTTTAGGGGTCTAATTGCACTTTAAAGACCTCCAATTAATATTCTTTAGCTATTAAACACCTTTAGCCTTTAAAATGTAACTTTCGCGCTTTATGCGATTTAGTCCTTTTTCACGATTAAGCATGAAATCGCTAAAATTAAAGCACCAAAATTTTCATACACATATATAATCATGCTCTAACTTATAGAATAACTTAAAAATAATTTTCTCTAACCTCGGATTAATGGTTCTGAACCACTGTTCCGACTAGCCCCTAAATCGGGCTATTACATTGGCATATGCATATGAATAAAGATATAGGCTTATAACCAATTAGCCAATATAAGCCAATTCACATGGCTACACATTACATTAAACCTTTAACCATTACAAGCCAATACCTTTGGCTAAATTATAATGACACAATCACAAAGTGACTTATTCCCTATACATGCCATAAACTTAAGAGGTTTGTATTCACTTTTACCCCACGATGATAGCTTGATAGTGTGATAGCATCTCTGACGATCTCCAACTCGAGCTAGCATAAAACCCTATAAGACATGAGAAAGGAAGGGGAGTAAGCTACAATGCTTACTAAGTTTGTATGCAAATAATAAGTAATTTATTAACATGTTTTTCACCACTTCTCACAATATGTTCTCAAGGTAATATAATCATAATTGCACAAAATTTCACTATTTACTTATGTTCATCTCAAGCTGTCTACTCAAGTCATAGTCACTAAATTATTTATATCTTGAGCTACGGAACTCCAAATTAAGATCCGTTAATTTTTCCTGAAACTAGACTCACATATCTTATTACCATAAAATTTTTAGAATTTTTGGTTTAGCCAATAAATACAGTTTATTAATTAAAGTCACCCCTATTCCGCTGTCTGACAGTTCCGACCCCTCTTCACTGAAAATTAATTATCTCCTCGTACGGGATTCGGATGATGTTCCCATTTGTTTCTTTTGAAAATAGAAAAGAATTTTAAGCATGTAAATTATAACCCATAATTATTTTTTTACAATTTTTAACTATTTTCCCAAGTCAGAACAGGGGATTCCAAAATCATTCTAACTCTATCTCACAAAAATTCAAATATCTCAGAATATGAAATTCTTTTGCTTACACCGTTTCTTTTATGTAAAAATAAACTCAATAAGCTTTAATTTAATATCTTATTCAACCTCTAATTCAATTTCCACCATTTTTGGTTATTTTTAGAAGTGATACAACTGCTGCTGTCCAAACTGTTTTATTGCTAAATTTACTCTATCATGTTTTCTTTGTATTAATTCTCATTTACACACATATAACACTAAAGTATATCCATAGTTAGCCATTCAAATAGCTAGCCAACATCAAATATTTACAAGTCTTCATTGTAACACTTAACCCATATCAACCTTACCAAAGTTCGATCACATATCACATACCGGACTCATTTCTCGTGAGTTTCGCATATGTACCTGTATCACTCCATCACATAACTTTAGCCATTTTTCCTTCTTTAACATAAACTTTAATTCTTTACCCCGTTGAACCACTTGGAATATCGAAGGATACTCAAAAATTTCCATACACGTAGTAAGATGCCAATGCCATATCCCAGATATGGTCTTCCATGGGATCACATGTCGATGCCGATGCCATATCCCAGATATGGTCTTATACGGGATCTCATATCGATGTCGACGCCATATCCCAAATATGGTCTTACACGAGATCGTATGTCGATGCCGATGCCATATCCCATATATGGTCTTATACGGGATCTCATATTGATGTCGACGCCATATCCCAGATATGGTCTTACACAAGATCGTATGTCGATGCCATGTCCCAGACATGGTCTTACTCAGAATCACTATTCGATGCCGATGCCATATCCCAGATATGGTCTTACACGAGATCTCAATTCGGTGCCGAGGCCATATCCCAGATACGGTCTTATACGCGACCTTGTTAATCTAATGTCGTGACAAGGGTATCCTTTCTATTCCTAAGGTTCAATCGGGACTTCGATATAGTAAAACTTTATCATTTTTTTTCTTCATCGAGACCTCATTAACCGATTTCATAAAAAAATATACATTTCATGTAATATCAAGTACTTAAATACATAATAACAAAATGTTGATTTATTACACACAAACTTACCTTGAATGCGACAACGGCGAAAAGGACCTATTTGTCCAATATTTGTTTTTCCCTCGAACTTCATTTTTCTTGATCTAAAACATCAAATTTAACTAATTTAATCATTATGCTACTCAATACAGTTGAAAATCACATTTTGGAAAATTTTACATTTTTGCCCATTAACTTTATCATAATTACACTTTTACCCCTAGGCTCGAAAAATGATTTTCATTCGATTTCTTCATTCTTTAAGCCTATAAGAACCATTTTCATAACTATAACAGCCCACAATTTCCATTAAAACACACTTTTATGACATATTTTATAACTTTTACAAATTAGTCCTTTTAGGCATTTTCACCGAAAATCACATAGTAAAAGTCATTTCTCTAACCATAAACATGCATAATCTACCATTAAACACAAAAATACACACATATTCATCATGGTCCAAAACCCTAGACTTTAACCATATCTCAAATTAGTGGTAGAAATAGATAGATCTTGTTACGAGGATTTTAAAAACGTAAAAATCATTAAAAATGGGGCTAGAACGGACTTACAATCGAGCTTGGAAGCTTGAAAAACCCTAGCCATGGTTTCCCCTTGTGAAATTAGGCCATGGGGTTGAAGGTGGACAAAAATTGGCTTTTAATTTTGTTTATTTAACCATTTAATCACTAAATGACCAAAATGCCCCTAACTTAAAAATATTCTATTTCACCTATTTCATGTCCATTTTTGTCCAAAAAATTAACCAATAGTCTAATTACCATTTAAGGACCTCCAATTTAAAATTTCATAATAATTGGGCACCTCTAACATGTAGAACTCAACTTTTGCACTTTTTTTACAATTTAGTCCTTTTGACTAAATTGAGTGCCCAAACGTCGAAATTTTCGAACGAAATTTTCAAAAAATCATTTTGTGAAATTGTAGACCATAAAAATATAATAAAAATAAATTTTTCCTCGTCGGATTTGTGGTCCCGAAACCATTGTTTCGACTAGGCCCAAGTTCAGGCTGTTACATACCTACTTACTAAGCTATAATGCTTACCCCCTTCCTTTCCTTTTTCCTATAGTGTCACAGATGCTAGCTCGATTGGAGGTCTTCGGAGATTCTATCACACTAATAAGTTATTGATTGGTATTGTATCAACGATTTTCATGTATTTTTAAGTCTATGGCATGTATAGGGACTTGATTATGTGTGTATATGTTAATATGAGTTGGCCTAGAATGTTGGCCTATGTTATTAGAAGGTTATTGTTGTATAAGGCCGTTTAATGTGGCTAATAATTATTATGTTATAAGTCTATGATGATGCATTTCAAGAATGTGTATGCTTGTAACACCCCAAACCCGACCTAGACGTTATGGCCGAATCTGGCGGTGTCACATTGAAGTGTTTAGCGTAAAACTTGTTGTCGTTGAAATCCTCAAAATCAATTAATCATTTTGTTATTAAACAGTTATTCCAAAATGGGTTGTTCATTTCCAAAGCGTGCATCATTAAAAGCTAATCACTTTTAAAACGTTACTAATTTTCAAAATCTCATTTATGGCGGAAGTTTTTAGGAAATGTTGCGAAAACGTGGTGTCTTTGAAAACAATTACCTTTTGAAAACCCGTCTTTTTCTACAACTAGCAGTTTATATCAAACTAAATAAATAAAAACCCCAATTTAAAGTTTATAACTTTAAAGAGGCCTTATTACATAAAAATACCCAAATTCAGTCACTTATAAATCAAAAGCTAAAAACGAAAGCTGATGCGGTTGTGTGGCCATCATCGAGTCCTCGCAAAGATCGACCGCCTACGATCGGGATTATTACATGCGGTTAAACAGAGGGGTGAATTTATTTAAAACTTAGTGTGTAATCCCTAACAAGCAAGCAATCAATTAAGCGGTAGATAAATGCGTTTGGGGGCGAGTTACAATAATGATCCCGATTCGGTGGGGCCTAAGCCATTTCTTGTAATAAGAACGATTGGGCTTGGAGCCCAAAGACAATGCCAAGAATCGCGAGGGCATTTGCCCAATTCGAGATTAGTATCGGTGGGGCCTTGGCCCATAACAAAGAATAAATATCGGTCATGTAGTGAGCGAAGATGTAATATCATTAATCGATGCAAGAATAAAGACAAGATCATTAATCGATGCAGATATGCAAATGTAAATCCTACCCAATCCAACCTCTACACACCACTCCGTCTCGCCAAACACACTATGTGGGGATAAAATCGACCCACCCAAACCCAGACACACACCAAGATTAGCACCGGTTGCGACACACTAAAGATTGCAAAGCAAAGTCGCTAGTAAAATAAACGAGATATAGCCATCAAGAGGTCCACGATGCCTTGGGCGACCCGTGCGACCTTATCAGTACAGTACACTTCCTCCAAATATAACAACCCATCCCCATGCAATATGTCGTGACATAATATCATACGTGTATGCAAAATGTCATGCTTAATCATAGTCATACATATCATAGAGAAAATCAGTCATACATAACATAAGGCCATAACAGTCATTTCATCACCTATGGTTATAACAGTCATTTTACCCTGTGGGGGTATTTCGGTCATTTTACCCTATGGGGGTATTTCGGTCATTTTACCCTATGGGGGTATTTTGGTCATTATACCTTATGGGGGTATTTCGGTCATTATACCTTATGAGGTATTACAGTCATTTTACCCTATGGGGGTATTTCGGTTATTTTACCCTATAAGGGTATTTCGGTCATTTTACCTTATCGGGGTATTTCGGTCATTTTACCCTATGGGGGTATTTCGGTCATTTTACCCTATGGGGGTATTTCGGTTATTATTTCGACCCAACATGGCCCAAAACGGCCTAAGCCCATGAGATCACTCATGGTGGCCTCTACAGACAAACGCCCCTATTGCGCGGGCTCGGATTGCCACACGTGCGATCGCACGCCCGTGTGGCATCAAATGCCATATTTTCCGGCTTTTCGGCTTTTGCCGACCTATGGTTAAAATAGTGTGAGTACATACTTTTTCGACTTTTTCGTCCGACATCACATTCTGAGTAATCGTTACACACCGATGCGATTTGCGCTTATCCTCGTTCCGAACACTCTTATTCCGAAAATCAATGATCATCGCACCCTTGGTTCCCAGGCAATGTGCTAATCAACCTCGACCACCACCTACACAAAAGTCACCATCTCTATATTAGACTCATACTTGACAAACCATCTCAATTGCACCCCACTTACCACTCAATATTGTTTCTCAAAAGTAACAGATGACTCCTTATCATACCAGAACCACTTACCAACAACGATAAAACAGATTACAGATCAGAGATGTAGCATACAAAGAACCAAGAATCGAGATTAATCTATCAGTATTTGGCCAATGAAGAGCACTTGAGAGAGAGGAAGAGAAAAACCGTGCGCTCCCAATTGATCAACGAACCCTTGCTAAAGCCGAGAGCAAAAATAGAAAGGTGCGATGGGTGCTCAGCCAAAGTTCTAACGTAACAAGGAAAAGAACAGAGAAAAAGAAAAGAGGGGAGAGTATTCGGCAGAGCTTAAAAAAAAGAAGAAGGGAGAATCGGCTAGGAGAGAAAACCGAAAGGAAAAATGGTGAGGGAGGAGAGAAGTTGTATTTGGCCAAGGTTGAAAGAAAAGGAATGAAACCCGAATTCTAACTCTCACCAAATCGGCAACAATCCCAAATCCAAAAAATTCCTCCTCCAATTCGGCTACACACTCTCCATCAACTTCCTATCCCTTAATTTTCTCCTATTATCTCTCCACAACAACAACCTCCCTACATCCCAATATTCTCTCCTCAAATCTCTCCAAATATCCCTCCTCAATTCTCTCTATGACCAGTTCAAACTCCATTCAGCAGTATTTCAATCCAACTCTACCACCCACACAAATTAGGCAGCAAAATAAATACTCCCTTTTTGATGCGTGATCGCTGTAAATCAGAGTTTTAAAATTTATAAAAGAATGATCGAACCTGGAAACTAACTCTGACAATGATTAAAGGCAAGTGCACCTATCGAACAGTAGTATAGTTTAGGCAAGACCGGATTGTCGAACCCAAAGGAACTAAAAGTACTAATACTCACCGTCTTTTTATTATTTAGCCTTAATATAAAGTGATGGTTGTTTAAACTAAAACTAATCTACTTACTAAGCTAAGAAGCAAAGACAAAAAGAATGAATTCGGGAAATAACTTTTGGGAAAACTCAATTAACTCAAGCGATACCCTTAGGAAGAATCCACCTAGAATTCACTTGTTATCTAACCTTGAACCATATGATTTATTTACTTAGTTTGATCCGTGAGACTCCCTAACGTATATTAAACCTCTCTCTGCTTAATAATGTCTAACCCTAGGTTAACTAGTGGAAATCTCTTTCTCTTATAGTAAACCCCTATAATAGCATTAAATCGATCTGTGGACTCCCATATTAGGTTTCACCCTAATCCGGCAAAATCTCGTCACCCTATCTCTAGGCGTGCGATCAACTCCGCTTAATTATGTTGGATCTACTCTTAGGTGGTCTATTCCTCCTCCACCTAAGCACATTAGATTTGGATTAAGTTCACACAATTAAGAACAAACTAAGTTATTATCATATAATTCAAAACATCAAATAACAAGATTCATCATAGGTTTCATCTTCTTCTGTATCCGAAAGTTTAGTTCATAATAATAAAGGAAAACATCTCAAGAGAAAAGATAAAACAAAACATAAGAAATCCCTAAAACCCCTCAAGGAATTGAAGAGGAGATCCTCCGTTTTGAGTAGAATTCGCTTCTCGAGATGAATCAACTGGCTATCCTCGAGTGAATCCCCACAAATCGCTTCTCTGCCTAGCACGACGCCCCTAAACGATGGCTTTGGGCTCCTCGATAGAGGTTTTTCATCCAACTCCCGAATAAGTTGCCCCTAGGGTGTTTATATAGGCTTTAAGATGTGTTACTTGGCCTCCAAGTATCCCAATTTGAGTGCAATTCCTAATTGGGGTTTAATTAGACTTTGGAGTGTGTTTCTTTGCCTCTAAGCATCCAAATCCGAGTGAAATTGCTCTTTCAATGACGGGGACACGGCCATGGCACACGCCCCGTGGGTCGTGGCGGTGCCGTGTTTCGGACTTCTTTAATGAGGCACGGCCGTGTGAGTCGGGGTTAGACCGTGTTCTAGATGATTGACTTGGCACGGCCGTGTGGGTCCAAGTACAAGCCGTGTCGATTTCCTCTTTGGTCCGTTTTGGTCCGTTTTGAGCCCGTTTCTCGTTCTTTTTATCCTTGGGTGCTTTCTTGAGTATAAGACATGAAAAGAAAGGATTAAGAGCACCTTTTTACATAAAATAAGGGATAATTCATCCAAAAGCATACTAAATGTGGGATTAAAATATGTTACTATTTCGGTTTATCAATGCGCCACCACTCGAACCTTAGACCCCATGTACACTCCACACGCCCCTTACCACTAGACCAACAACTCCTTTGTATCATATTTTAACCACAATAATTTAAGAACCTACTATCTAGATCCAAGGATTTTATTCACTTAAAATAAAAATTTTGCATAAGCTAAGGCTTGAACCCCTGACTTCTCAGACACTTCCAAACACTCCTAAATCACTTAACCATTGAAGCAGACATTCATTTATGTCACTTTCTTGCACAACTAAATATTTATGTGCAGTCTCCTAACTGTTCCCTTGTTCAAAACCTATTTCTTCTAGGCCCAAAATTCGGGGGCGTTACAATGCTTCCATGTGTTGGATGAGTAAATGTGTGATAATTATGAGTGGTAAATGTGATTGGTTGTGTAAGTTGCATGATGTGAATGGTTAAGTGTGTGTGTGATTATGCATGATGAATGTGGTTTGTAAATGGTATGTGGATGTCTGGGTGTGGGTGTGGGTGTGGGTGTTTGAATGCTTAATAATACCATGTTGTGTGATGATAAATTTGTATAAGTGTATAAGTGTTTTGGGGAGGCAAAGGGCTTGGTAAATAATCTTACTTGTGGCCACACGGGCAGCCACACGGCCATGTGCCCGTGGTGTGTGAAGTCTCGCACTTGATTTTCGAAAATTCAAACGCCACACTACTAACACACGGCGTGTATCTCTACTGTGTGAAGGACATGGCCTTGGACACAAAGCGTGTGCCCTGCTTTTTAAGAAATTTTTCAGTGCTTTCAAAAGTTCTCAGTTTAGTCCCGGACCACTTCGAAGGTATGTATTGGGCCTCGAAGGACCTATTTAGGGACTCAAAGATAAAAATTAGAAAAGTTTTAATTTGGATGAAATTTTATGACTCGGTTTAATACGTTTACAAGTGTATGTGTTCCGGTAATGCCTCGTACCCTATTCCAGTGTCAGATACGGGTAAGGGGTGTTACATAGAGTCCTAAAATATAACTCTTATCAAGAGTTATCACACCCCAAAACCTGAATTATTGCTTGTCCTCAAGCAAATAATGTATGAATATGCATGAATGTAAGGAATTACCAAAACAATCAGTCACCAATGATACTGTCGGTAACACCCCAATCCCGTAACCATCGCCAGTCTAGGGTTAAGGGCATTACCGGAAAATCGGAAACTTTTACCAACATATCACATCATCAAGTATATCATCACCATATCATAGCAGATACATGCATATAGTCCCTTAATGAGGTCTACAAGACCTTAAACACGTGTTAGAAAGGGGTTGGGACTAAACCAAACACATACAAATTTTTCTGAAATTCAAACATTTTTCAAAGCTACAGAGGTCACACGCCCGTATGGGTAGGCCGTGTGCCTCACACGGCCTCGGACACGCCCATGTGTCCAAGCTGTGGCAAAATAGGGCATACATTCTGACTTGTCCACACGGCCTGAGACACGCCCGTGTGCCTCACCCGTGGTCGACACTGACTTGCACCACACGGCCAGTCACACACCCGTGTGTCCAGCCCATGGTCGAGTCTGACTTGTTTTGAAATACAACCACGAAGGACACGGTTGAGCCACACGCCCGTGTGCGCAGCCGTGTGGGCAATTATAGGTCATTTGCAAGGCCAAACTTGCCATCCACACTTAGGATCAACCACAAGCATCATACCATATGCATTTTTCCCTCAAATGGCAACCAAAACATACCAATATATGCACCAAACAATCATCAACCACAACATTTACTTCCATGCTCAAATTCAACTCAAACAAGTCCATCTAAAAAATCAATTTCACATCCCAAAACTTATAATCTATTCAACATTCATTCCTTACCAGTTCTATCATGAAACATACCATTTCCATCTTACTAATTTATGCAATAATAATCACTCACATAGAGTATACACATACACTCATAAGTCATTCATTTCTCATGTTCAAAACATATCACAACCATCAAACTACCAAGCCAAATCACATGGCAAGGCTTTTACACTTCAAAACATGCCATAATCACTAGCCTATACATGCCTTATACCAAATATATAAAACTTCCAAAAGTACAAAAATAGATAGCTGATAGTGTGATTTAGTCGCTGACGATCCCAGATCCGAGCTAGCTTTAAAGACACTGTAAAACAGAGAAACACTTCACACAGTAAGCTTTAAAGCTTAGTAAGTTCGTAATATAATACATTTAATTCTATGATTCAAAATCAATATACAAAATAAACCATCACATAGATTATATTACAAGGATACATAATCTCAACTTTAGCCATATGCTTACACAACTAACCATTTGTCCATAAATGATATCAACAACCACATAGGTTTTGAACATACCTTTGCCAACACTTAGTTAACATTCATTCTTGCTACTAAATATTTGATATCACCTTTCGATAAATCTTCATTATTCCTTCAATTCAATCGCACACTTAGTGCCCATTTCATGGCCGAAGCTTAGATATCATCGCACACTTAGTGCCTTAACAATAAACCGAATTTATCTCGGTATCGCACACACAGCACCAATCAATAAAGTCGAAGCTTCCATTACTTCGCACACACAGTGCTATTCACCTCTATTCCGATTCTAATTACGCACACTTAGTGCCACATTTATCAATTTCACATATAGCATTTCAAATTCAATAATCACATATTCATTCATTTCATAGTACTTAGACATAAATTTAACAACTCGTATTATATCCGAACTTACCTCGGACGTCGAAATATCAAAATGAGTCGATTAATCGAGCACTTTATCTTTGCCTCGATCTCAATCCAAATCCCTCTTTTCTTGATATATACATATTAAAATTTAGCTCATTCAATCACCAAATCATTCAATTTAGTCCAAACACACATATTTAGGGCATTTTACAAAATAGCCCTCACATTTTCACATTTCGACACTTTAGTCCCTATTTTATAAAATCACAAAATACACAAAATTTCCATTTACACATGCTTAGCCGAATTTTCCCCTAGATCATACAAGCCCACATATTTTATTTATTTCACATTTTAGTCCCTCAAAATATTATTTTCACAATTTAGTCCAAATTACTCAAATTCACCAAAAATCCAAAGACAAAACATGTTAATCTAACACATATATTTCATATTTCATCAACTAACATCACAAAGCTCAAACACTCATCAATGGCACATCTCAAAATCATCATCAATTTCCAAAATTAAGGCATGGGTTTTGTAGTACTCGAAGCAACGATCACAAAACATAGAAATTATAAAAAACCGAACAAAAACTAACCTTGAGTCAACCTAGATGTTAGCCGAATATTCAAGAGCTTCAAACCCCCTTTTTCTTTTCTATTTTAGGTGAAGAACATTAAAGATGAGCATTATTTCATCCATTTGTTTTATTTAATATTAACATTATTGACATTTTACCATTTTACCCTTAATAAATATTAATATTTACACCAAAACCATGCCATTATCATCCACTTACTATCAATTGGTTTAATAACAACATAAGGACCTTTCATTTAAAAGCCATGCCAAATAAGTACTTTAACAATCAGCACACAGCTTTTACATTTTATGCGATTAAGTCCTTTTTGCAAATTAAGCACACAATCGATAAAATTTTCACATAGAATTTTCACACATGCTCAATCACATACTGTAAATACGAAAAATAATATTAAAATATTTTTTTGACCTCGGGTTCGTGGTCCCAAAACCACTGTTTCGACTAGGGTCTAAACTGGGCTATTTCAACTCTCCCCCTTAGGGATTTTCGTCCCCGAAAATCTTACCAGTGAATAAGTTTGGATATTGCTCTCTCATAACATCTTCAGGCTCCCACGTAGCCTCTTCCACTCCGTGTTTGTGCCACAACACTTTCACTAAAGAAACTTTCTTGTTTCTCAACTCTTTAGTCTCTCGTGCCAAAACTCGAATAGGTTTTTCACTATACGATAAATCTGATTAAATCTCAACCTCAGTAGGAGCAATCACATGAGATGGATCAGACATGTATCGTCGAAGCATCGATACGTGAAACACATTATGAATTTTCTCTAACTCAGGTGGCAACAACAACTTATAAGTAACTGGCCCAATTCGTTCAATGATCTCATACGGCCCGATAAACCTCGGACTCAATTTGCCCCTTTTGCCAAAACGAAGTATTTTTTCCACGGAGATACTTTCAAGAACACTTTATCACCGATCTCAAACTCAATATCTTTTCGTTTCAAGTCTGCATAAGATTTCTGACAATCTGAAGCCGCTTTAAAACTGTCACGAATCACTTTCACTTTCTGCTCGGTCTCTTTGATTAAAACAACCCCGTGAATCTTATTCTCGCTAAGCTCAGCCCAATACAATGGAGTTCTGCATTTACGGCCATAAAGAGCCTCATATGGTGTCATTTTGATGCTAGATTGAAAATTGTTATTGTATGCGAATTCAATCAACGGCATATGCTTTTCCCACGTACTTTCAAATTCAAGAATACAACATCTCAACATATCCTCAAGAATCTGAATGATCCGCTCGGATTGACCATCCGTTTGCGGATGAAATGCAGTACTAAAATGCAAATCTGTACCTAAAGCCTCTTGTAATTTCTTCCAAATTCGCGAGGTAAATCTCGGATCCCTGTCAGGCACAATAGATAGTGGCACCCCGTGCAATCTCACAATTTCTGAAATATACAATTTGGCTAACTTATCAAGTGAATAATTTGTTCTCACCGGAACAAAATGAGCTGATTTATTCAATCTGTCAACTATCACCTAGATTGCATCTTTCTTTCTCGGAGACAAAGGTAGTCCCGACACAAAGTCCATTGTGATTCTCTCCCATTTCCACTCAGGAATCATAATCGGTTGTAACAAACCGAATGGAACCTGATGTTCAGCTTTTACTTGCTGACATACTAAACATCTCGAAACAAACTCTGAGATATCCTGTTTCATACCATGCCACCAATAAAACTGTTTCAGATCATTATACATTTTTGTACTTCCCGAATGAACAGCCAAACGACTATTGTGATCTTCGTTCAAAATTGACTGAATCAACTCTAAATTCCTCGAAACACAAACCCGATCTCTGAATCTCAACAATCATCATTATCCACTCGAAATTCTGAATCAAAATTCAAACCATATTGAGCTCGTTTTGTCATCATCTCATGATCACTTTTCTGGGCATCACAAATCTGACATATAAACATCGGCCTCACTTTCAAATTTCAGTCAAAAATCGAACCATCATCATACTGAGATCTATTTGAGTACTCATTGCTCGCAAAGCAAATAAAGACTTTCGGCTCAAAGCGCCAAGAACAACATTAGCTTTTCCGATGATGATAATCAATTACTAATTCATAGTCTTTTAGTAATTCTAACCATCTCCATTGTCTCCAATTTAATTCTTTCTCGAGTCATCGATATTTCAAACTCTTGTTATCGTGATAAATGTGACATTTCTCACCAAATAGATAATGACGCCAAATCTTCAATGCAACTACAATCGCGCAGCTAATTCAAGATCGTGCATCGGGTAGTTCTTTTCATGCGCTTTAATCGTCTCAAGCATAAGCTATAACTTTGCCCTCTTGCATCAAAGACACAACCCAAACCATTCCACGATGCATCACTTTGTAAACTATAAATTCTTTACCCGATTTAGGTTGGACTAACACGGTGCCTCTCACAACAATGCTTTCAACTGTTTCAAAAAACTCTATCGCACTTTTCTCGACCACTTAATTTAACATCTTTTCAGAATAATTTCACGTCTGAGTCGCAATCATCGAGAATCCTTTCACAAATCGTCTATAATATCCTGCTAGTCCGAGAAAACTACGGACTTCAAACACATTTCTCGGAGGCTTCCACTCCAAAATAGCTAAAATTTTGCTCGGATCAACTCGTATACCAGATGCTGACACAATATGTCCCAGAAAACTAACTTCACGCAACCAAAACTCACATTTGCTAAACTTTGCATACAATTGCTTCTCATGCAGAGTCTGTAACACGATTCTCAAATGCTCGGCATGTTGCGTCTCATCACAAGAATAAATCAAAATGTCATCAATAAACACCACGACAAATCGATCCAAATATGGTCTGAATATCCGATTCATCAAATCCATAAACACTGCAGGAGCATTCGTTAGTCCAAATGGCATAACTAAGAATTCATAATGTCCGTACCTCGTTCTAGAAGTAGTTTTCGGCACATCTGATTCTTTAACTCGTAGTTGATAATAGCCCGATCTCAAATCTATCTTAGAAAACACTGTAGCTCATTTTAGCTGATCAAACAAATCATCGATTCGCGATAGAGGATATTTATTCTTTATCGTCACTTTATTTAACTGTCGATAATCAATACACATCATCATAGTTCCATCTTTCTTTTTCACAAACAACACAGGAGCATCCCAGGACGAGAAACTCAGTCATGCAAATCCTCTATCTGTCAATTCTTGCAACTGAGACTTCAACTCTTTCAATTCTGTCGGTGCCATTCTATACGGAGCTATTGAGATAGGAGTTGTTCCCGGCACTAAATCAATACCAAACTCAACTTCTCGTATCGGAGGTAATCTCAATAATTCTTCAGGAAACACATCTGGGAACTCGCAAACTATAGGTGCATATTCAACTTTCTTTTTCAGTCACTTTTGTATCTATCACATATGCAAGATAGGCTTCGTAACCCCTTTTTACATAACTCTGAGCTTTCATCACTGAGATCACAGCTGGTAACCCATTCAAATCACTGGATTCAATTTGAACTATCTCATTATTCTGACTTCTCAAATCAATACTCTTTCGTTTACAATTTACAATAGCATTATGCAAAGTGAGCCAATCCATACCCAGAATTATATCAAATTCATCGAATGGTAGTAGCATCAAATTAGCTGGAAAACAAATATCCCGAAACATCAACGGGCAGTTCTTGCACACTTTATCAACCAGAACACACTTGCCTAAGGGGTTCGATACTCTAATTACGAATTCAATAGACTCAATAGGCAGAGTCTTACTAGATACTAGATTCACACACACATATGAATGAGTAGATCCTGGATCTATCAATGCAATCACATCAGTATCAAATAGAGTAAAAGTACTAGTTATGATGTCTGGAGATGACGCTTCTTCACGAGCGCGAATAGCGTAAGCTCGGGCAGTGCTCGCCTCGAGATCTCACAAACCAGATCGATGTTCCTCTCTGACTACCGCTTACATTCCTGGTGTTTCTGGGTGGTCTACCTCTAGCCGTCGTATTACTCGGCCTCACATTCTGAACATTATCTTTCTCAGCTAACTCTGGGCAATCTCGAATGAAGTGATCTCGTGATCCACATTTATAGCAAGCTCTATTATTATACTTGCCCTAGCATTCTCCAACATGTCGTCTCCCATACTGTCTACACTAAGGCTTGTTACTTTTAACACTTCCAACACTCGATTCAATTGGAACTTGTGTTTTAGAACTAACATTCTGTTTCACTCGATCTTTACTTGAATGTCCAATTGAAACATTTGAGCGATTAGTTGCATCTCGGAATCTCTTGGACAAAGGTTGATATGACTTACTCATCGACCTCTTTCTTTTATCTCTAGCCTCTGAATCCGCTTTCTTCTTTTCTTTACTTAGTTCTTCAGCTTTGCAGGCTCTTTCAACTAACACTACAAATTCATTCAAATCAAGTATTCCAACCAACAATTTAATGTCTTCATTCAGCCCTTCAATGAAACGTTTACACATAGTAGCTTCGATCGAAACACATTCTCGAGCATACTGACTTAATCTCACAAACTCCTGTTCATATTCGATGAATCGACATACGGCCTGTTTTCACCACTCAAGGATTTCTTTACGTTTCTGATCTATGAATCGTTGACTGATATATTTCTTTCAGAATTCGGCTTGAAAGAAATCCCATGTGACTCTTTCTCTCAGAACCACGGATATCAACGTTTTCCACCAATTATATGTCGTATCTCTCAACAATGAAATAGCACATTTCAAGCATTCATCGGGAGTCAATGACATCTCATCAAACACTCAAATTGTATTCTCGAGCCAAAACTCAGCTCGTTCAGCATCATCATCAATCGTAGCTTTAAACTCTTCAACCCCATACTTTCAAATTTTATCCACATGAGGCTTACTCAGTCGGATTGGATCTGTCACTTGTGGCACTACAAGTACTTGTGGGGGTGGAGGTTGTGGAGTAGCCGAATTCCTTCGAACGAACTCCGAAAACCACTCACTCATCATTCAGAAGAAGGCTTGCTTAGCCTCTCCCTCTTGGATACTAGCAATTGGCCTAGATTCGGTCGACGCTGTCCCTTGAGCGGGAGCAGGCGCATTGCTCTCAACATCATCAGCAACTGCTCGTTCGGGATCCATTTACTATACGAAAACACAGTTTTAACTGTTAGGATTCATCACACTATCGCAATTTTTATATATGGCATGTATAGCTAGACTCACACGCGCTACGTTAGTCCTAGAATCGACTAAACTGTAGCTCTGATACCAATAAAATGTAACACCCCAATCCCGTAACCATCACCGGTCTAGGGTTAAGGGCATTACCAGATAATTGGAAAATTTTACCAACATATCACATCATCAAGTATATTATCATCATATCATAGCAGATACATGCATATAGTCCCTTAATGAGGTTTGCAAGACCTTAAACACGTGTTAAAAAGGGGTTGGGACTAAACCAAACACATACAAAATTTTTTGAAATTCAAACATTTTTCAAAGCTACAGAGGTCACACGCCCGTGTGGGTAGGCCTGTGCCTCACACGGTCTCGGACACGCCCATGTGTCCAAGCCATGGCAAAACAGGGCATACATTCTGACTTGCCCACACGACCTGAGACACGCCCGTGTGCCTTACCCATGGTCGACACTGACTTGCACCACACGGCCAGTCACACGCCCGTGTGTCCAGCCCGTGGTCGAGTCTGACTTGTATTGAAATACAACCACAAAGGACACGGTCAAGCCACACGTCCGTGTTCTCAGCCGTGTGGGCAATTATAGGCCATTTGAAAGGCCAAACTTGCCATCCACACTTAGGATCACCCACAAGCATCATACCATAAGCATTTTTACCTCAAATGCCAACCAAAATATACCAATATATGCACCAAACAATCATCAACCACAACATTTACTTCCATGCTCAAATTCAACTCAAACAAGTCCATATAAAATATCAATTTCACATCCCAAAATTTATAATCTATTCAACATTCATTCTTTACCAATTCTATCATGAAACATACCATTTCCATGTTACTAATTTATGCAATAATAATCACTCACATAGAGTATACACATACACTCATAAGTCATTCATTTCTCATGTTCAAAACATATCACAACCATCAAACTACCAAGCCAAATCACATGGCAAGGCTTTTACACTTCAAAACATGCCATAATCACTAGCCTATACATGCCATATACCAATTATATACAACTTCCAAAAGTACCAAAATAGATAGCCGATAGTGTGATTTAGTCGTTAACGATCCCAGATCCGAGCTAGCTTTAAAAACACTGTAAAACAGAGAAACACTTCACACAGTAAGCTTTAAAGCTTAGTAAGTTTGTAATATAATACATTTAATTCTATGATTCAAAATCAATAAACAAAATAAACCATCACATAGATTATATTACAAGAATACATAATCTCAACTTTAGCCATTTGCTTACACAACTAACCATTTGTCCATAAATGATATCAACAACCACATAGGTTTTGAACATACCTTTGCCAACACTTAGTTAACATTCATTCTTGCTACTAAATATTCGATATCACCTTTCGATAAATCTTCATTATTCCTTCGATTCAATCACACACTTAGTGCCCATTTCATGGCCAAAGTTTAAATATCATCGCACGCTTAGTTCCTTAATAATAAAACGAATTTATCTCGGTATCGCACACACAGTGCCAATCAATAAAGCCGAAGCTTCCATTACTTCTGTAACACCCCAAACCCGGTCAACACGCTACGACCGAATCCAGCATGTCACAGGGAAAAACATTTTTAAAGAAGACAGGAGGTTGTTTTAATTTTGTAAAGAATCGTTATTGAAAACAAGTTGCCGTCTCTTATTTTAAGAAAACCTTTGATTTTCATGAAAAACGGATTAATTTTAATTAATTTTCTAAAACCCGTCCAAATTTGGTCTTAAAGAAAAACTCGATTAACTTGTTGTTACTACTTGTTTGCCGTTACCCGATGGTAAAGTTTTAGAAAAACCCGACGAGTTGTGAAAGTTTGGAAAACATTCTTTTATAGGTTATTTAGGCATGCCGCTTCGTTTAACTTATACAAATTTCCGTGAGAAATAAAGCGGATAAATAAACCCCAAAATAAAAGTTAGTGGCCTTATTACAACCCGAAAACCAAATTTAAAGTAAAATAAACCAAAATAGTAATTTAAAACAAAACCCGAAAGAGAATGCGCATGGCCACCTCGAGTCCGCCCCTGGCTCGCATCCGCGATCTACGAATCATCTGTAAAATGTAAAGGAAGGGGTGAGTCACCGAGACTCAGTGTATAATTCCCCAACCCGAAAATGTTAATGCCCTTACACAATTTCATAAGCCAACATGCATGTCATGCAACCTCCAAACCACTGGTGGTCAAAACCACTGGTGACCGTAGTCACAACTAATACATATGTGGTCAAAACCACTGGTGACAATGCCGTATATCGTCGTGTGAGGCCAACCCACTGTGGTACCAAACCACCGGGACAAGTCACAAAGATGGAAATATGTGGTCAAAACCCTGGTGGTCAAAACCACCGAGACTAGTCACAATAATAATATAGAAAGCGGGGCCAACCCATCGTGTGGTCAAAACCCATGGTGATAGTCTAGAATCATGCCTTCCTCCTCTCATCATACCCATTTTTATGAACATGCTTTTAATGGCATAATAATCATGCTTAACATACAAAAATCACATGGCATGGCATATCTGATTTACATCGGCATTTAACGTTAGCCAATCAAGTGGACTTACCCGAGTCCTCGCTTACCTACAAGGGTAACATACCCATTTCAACAGATTATTTTGGCTTTTGACAATATACATGATAAACATATTAACTAATGAAGTGTGTAAGAGTTACACACACGATTACTCGCAATACGACACTCTCACGCCGACATCGCCGTTAACCGACACTACCGCTTATCCGCCTACTACTTTGCTCGAGATCTTTACCACACCTGTGTGTGCCATCGCGAGCAGTGACACCGCCCTCTTCTTGAACTTAGAAATTTGGGGTCTCGGATCTAACCCTCCTAACGCTTGGGTGGCATTAAAGTCCATGAATACCTTTAGTCACTAAATTGGATTAAATCACCGAATAACAAAGAATTAGAGAGATACCCAGAATGAATAGATCCCTTACCTAGGTTGACAAAACCCGGAGATTCAACGACTCAGACCAAAGCACTGATCGAGTACCCAGTCAGCTAACACCAAGCCTTCCTTAACCCCCCTTCAATCGGCCAAGATTTACAAGATTTAGTTACTGCCTTCTGGCATTTAACGCAATAAGAGATGTATTTGAAAGCAGAGAAACACTTACCACACCACTAGCAAAATCGATTGGGAGTGGAGGAGAATAGGTAATGACGATCCCCAAATGCCGAAGTTTGCTCCACTACGCACAGAGAAAATGAGAAGAAGGGCGATCCCTAACAGTTGATATTCGGCCAAAGTGTTGAAAAAGAGAAGAGAAGAGTAGCAGAGGTTTCGGCACCCAAGGAATGAATAGATGGTAAGAAAGATTGGAAAGTGTGGTTTTGGCTAACAAACAAAATAAAAGTGAAAAGATGAAGAGAAGGAATGGTAGATGAGATTTACATTCTTAAAGATATGGCAAGAAAATGAATCACAAATGGTGAGTGGAGAGCAAGATAGGTTCGGCCAAACACAAAAGAAGCAGAAAGAAAAGAAATGGACAGATATTTAGGAGGAGTTTTTAGTTTTGAAGATTGAAGAGAAGAGAAGAGATAAACGGTCTTCTAGGTTCGACTATGGTCAAGAGATGAGAAAAGAGTAGAAGAATTCGGCTATGGCTTTTTGAGAGGAACGAAAATGAGAGATCGGCACAAAAGAAAATGGGAGAAAGGAGTTCTAAATGTTCCCCCCTTAACTAACCGAATACACACACTTCACCCTGTGCCAATACCAAATTCGCCACCTACCTCACTAGCACTCAAACCGACAATGGAAGAACCCACCCCAAGTTTTGGCACACCCCTAAACACCCAAGAACCGAATGCTTAACCCTCTTCTAGCTCCTTGAAATTCGACTAACACACCTCCCATCCAATCCCCCTTTTCTCTCATTGATTTTCTCCTGACCACCTATTCAAACAAGTTTGAATACTTCAAAATTCCTACATTTTCTCTTCTCCACCAATTCAAATGTGTTGACTCCTTCAACACATATCCACCACAGTCCATCCTGAACACAACTCCTCCCTAGCCTTGCCGTCAAAATAATAAGCAGCAAGGGAATTCTTACAGCTCGAACCAAAGCCCTCCAGCTTGCATGAGGCGTCACTTCCCTTGTGCTTAAGTGGCGCCTCCCTTGCCACTTTACCACTGGGATTCTTGTGTCAAAACACACCATTAATTTCCTTTAACACCTAACTCACTCAGCTCCCCCTTCTTAGAAGCCCAAAACAAAAATTTTTACTATGACTCAGGCCTACCCCTGGCTCACGCCTGGACTCCAAAACACCCTAAACTAGCTCAACAACCATACCATCACATGTAAACACACATAAATGCAAAGACCCCGATTTAAGGATGTTACAACTTCGCACACACAGTGCTATTCACCTCTATTTCAATTCTAATTACGCACACTTAGTGCCACATTTCTCAATTTCACATATAGCATTTCAAATTCAATAATCACATATTCATTCATTTCATAGTACTTAGACATAAATTTAACAACTCGCATTATATCCGAACTTACCTCGGACGTCGAAATAACAAAACGAGTCGATTAATCGAGCACTTTATCTTTGTCTCGACCTCGATCTAAATCCCTCTTTTCTTGATCTATACATATTAAAATTTAGCTCATTCAATCACCAAACCATTCAATTTAGTCCAAACACACATATTTTGGGCATTTTACAAAATAGCCCTTACATTTTCACATTTCGACACTTTAGTCCCTATTTTATAAAATCACAAAATACACAAAATTTCCATTTACACATGCTTAGCCGAATTTTCCCCTAGCTCATACAAGCCCACATATTTTATTTATTTCACATTTTAGTCCCTCAAAATATTATTTTCATAATTTAGTCCAAATTACTCAAGTTCACCAAAAATCCAAAGACAAAACATGTTAATCTAACACATATATTTCATATTTCATCAACTAACATCACAAAGCTCAAACACTCATCAATGGCACATCTCAAAATCATCACCAATTTCCAAAATTAAGGCATGGGTTTTGTATTACTCGAAGCAACGATCACAAAAACATAAAAATTATCAAAAACCAAACAAAAACTAACATTGAATCAACCTAGATGTTAGCCGAATATTCAAGAGCTTCAAACCCCCTTTTTCTTTTCTATTTCCGGTGAAGAACATTAAAGATGAGCATTATTTCATCCATCTGTTTTATTTAATATTAACATTATTGACATTTTACCATTTTACCCTCAATAAATATTTATATTTACACCAAAACCATGCCATTATCATCCACTTACTATCAATTGGTTTAATAACAACATAAGGACCTTTCATTTAAAAGCCATGCCAAATAAGTACTTTAACAATCAGTACACAGCTTTTATATTTTATTCGATTAAGTCCTTTTTGCAAATTAAGCACACAATCGATAAAATTTTCACACATGCTCAATCACATACTGTAAATACGAAAAATAATATTAAAATATTTTTTTGACCTCGGATTCGTGGTCCCGAAACCACTGTTCCTACTAGGGTCTAAACTGGGCTGTTACACTGCCAAATCATAATGAGCATACTATGTACCTTTATTCTCAGCAATCTTCTACTAAAACAAAGAAAAATTGCTTACAGTTCTTGTAAACCTGTTTAGCAAATGAAGTGCAAAAAATATTTCCTAAAGATAAAAGTTCCTAAATATTTCAGCAATTAAAACTATAGCAGATTTCTTCTGAATATACCTAGGTTATCTCTCTCCTAAACTCAGATTTTTTATTCACATTTATTCAATTTTTAACACAAAATTTTTCTAGGGAATTCATATTGTCACATGATTTTATACTTGCCAACCTCAATGGAGCATACACTAGACTGCCATGTATTATATCATGTCACAATTTGAATATAAATCACTCATGAAACAAAAGCTTTTAAATAAAATGATGGATGGAGCAAACAACTAGCTTTTTAGCAATTTAGCCTAAAAATTCAGTGAAGTGTCCCTAAAATATATACTTTTTTTAGACAAACACCAATATCTGAACTCATTTTTCTGGTCAACAATATAATGGAGCAAACAAAAATTACTGACCTACTCAACAGATTCAAACATTGGAGTATTCATATTATTTTACCATGACAAAAATTATACACTATTACTATACTGAATTTAAGTCAAGAAGTCCTTAAGTTATTCAAAGAATGCTACTATAGCCTAATTGCACTTATATTTCAATAATTCTACTTTTAGAAATTCATTTTCAACAACTGTCATATGCTAAACATGCCTAAACAACTATCATAATATTTTCTAAGTTTATAAAGAAGAGTTATTATCCTCATTGAACATCATTGATAACCATATACTTACATAATCGGGAAGTTGAATGGAAATTGAATGTTATGGCAGAAGAACTGTATGAACTATTAACAATGCAGTCTATATGCACAACACACCTCCAAACCTAAGGGATGCATTGTCCTTAATGCATGAACATGAAAGAATTAAATGAATAAAAGCTACATGAATGCAATTAATAGATATAAACTAACATGAATGAAAATTATCAAAATCAAAGCTTGGATGGGAAGAATGTTACTTTACTTGGGTTGTGTAGATTTCCTTGCAGCTCATTTGTAACGTTGCGGCCTGTCCTGGTCACCATTATCAGCTTGAACGATTTTACCAGCAGCCTTCTTGAATCTTTTTCTTTTAAGCTAGTTGATGGGCACCTCTTCTTCTTCATCGTTGGTATTTAACTTTGTGAGTTCATCAATTAGTTGATGAACTGCACGTTCCTCGACAGTCATAGGGGCCTTAGATTGTGTTGCAGGTGTAGTAGTCTGAGTGGTATATATTCCATCATTATCAGATTCAATGTGGATAGATTCTATCCTGGCTTCATCTCTCTCTTGGTTGTGTGTGGGAATAGTAGTAGGTTCTTCATCTTCTGCCTCAGGATTCAATAGCAGTTCCTTAGGAAAAACAGGAAATGGTGGCATTGGGCGTGAGAAGTTCTTTTATAGGGATTTACGAATGGCAATATCACATTGGCAAACATATTCCCAAAAGATGGCCATTTACTCTTGAGCTTTGCCAAAGTCAGCGACAAGCATTTTCTGATGTTTTTCCATCACAAAAAATTATTGTTTCAAACCCTCTACAGCTTCAATCTTTCGCCACTCAAAATCAGTGTGAGAAGTCGAGTGGGCAACAGAAGTAGTCCTAGGAGGAGAAGACAGAGGTGTGCCAGTTTGCCTTGGCATTTCCTCACCAGCCAGTTTCTGTGTAATGTGTTTAGTAATAGCCCCTTTGTTCGGAAGGTGGCCTTCATTTGGTGACAGGGGAACCTTGACTCTTTGGCAAAGTGCAATGATCAATGAGGGGAAATTTAAGGTTCCAACATTCTTTTGGGCATAATGATGAGTCTTACGAAAGATAATGTTTCCAACATTAATCTTTCGGACCACCATTATGGAGTGGAGAAGCAATAATCTATCCTTTGAGATTGTAACATTATATGTAGAAGGAATGAGACGGGTTTTCAAGAAATGGTACCAAATCTTGCATTGAGGCTTCAATAAGACTCTATCGATGGTGTAACAATCATTTCTTGAAATTGACCATTGTGTACCTTCCACACAAATATCAGTGAGAACCTGGGTTAAGCGCTCTAGGGACATTATCTTCACAAAGTCGGCATGCTCATCAGGACCTTCAAACAATCCATATTGGGCATTGATGGAGTCCTCATCAAATAGAACTGATGCGCCACGCACAAATATAAATACATTGTCAAGAGAAATAATGTGGGCATAAAACTCTTTCACTACCTTTGGGAAGACATCGTCAGGATGGAGACAGAAGATTCCCCATCCATGCTTTTCAACAATTGATCATATGGCCTCTATATACCCCATGAAGGGAGCATCCTGAAAAAGGAATCCTTTTTCCATGCAGAATGGTCTTTTAGAAATATTTTTATGGTATTTATCTTCAGCAAGTTTACTGAAGATGGTGCGTAGAGAGGCAGAGGTCGAAGTAGAAGCAGAAGCTATTTGGGAAGCCATTGAAGAAAATATAGAAAGATTGAAAATGAAAAAGGCTAGATTTTATTGTGGTTATGAATGAAACAGAGATTAAAAGCAGAAAACAAAACTGGATGAAAATGTGGGAAGAAACTAAATCGGCTAGGTTAAAACTTGAGAGAGAAGAAATTGTGATGTGTGCGATAAAATTGCCTTAATTATGGTCTGACAAGGCAAAACAATTGACATTTAGCGGGAAAAGAATTGGGCTAATGGATTCAATTTGTATGTACTCTAACCTAAAAAGAAACATGTAACAAGAGAAAATAAACAGTTAAATAAATTTATTGGGTAACAAATAAGAAAAAGTAAAATAATAAAATAAACGAAGAAATTTTCTGCAAGAGAACAATATTAAGTATTTCGAGGAGAAATAAAACTTTTTCACACATTATAGGAGCTCCAAATTAATGTTTCAGGCGTTGACCATTTACTTTGAAAGTGGATCATGTTTTTCCATCTTTAACGTCGATAGCTCCATCAAGGTATATACGTTCAACTTCGAATGATCTAGACCATCTCGACTTTAATTTTCTAGGCAAGAGTTTAAGTTTGGAATTCAAGAGCAAGACTTGTTGTCCAGGTACAAATTACCATGGCAAAATTTTCTTGTCATGCCATCGCTTTGTCTTTTCTTTGTACAGTCTGACATTCTCAAAAGCTTGAGCTCGAAATTCATCCATCTCATTAAGCTCCAGTAAGCGATGAGTTGCAGCAGCACCCCAGGCCATGTTTAGTTTCTTGATTGCCCAAAATGCTTTATGTTCTAGCTCAACTGGCAAATGACATGGTTTACCATAGATAAGCTGTAACAGCCCGTTTTTAGTGGTGTCAAAAATAGTGGTTTCAATTCTGACTAGAGAATAAATATTTTATTATTTATTTAAAGTCTATGGGATTATATCAGGGTCATATTAAAGTTGCGTTAAGAAATTTTGAAGTTTAAATGGTTAATTAGGTAAAAAGGACTAAATCGTAAAGGTTGCAAAAGTGGGTTTCTATTAGTTAAAAGGGCTAAATGGATTTCGAAAGGTAAACTAATGGATCTAGATAGTAATTATACCATTTTTAAAGTTATTGGACAATTATGGGTAGGATTTTTTTATTTTATAAGTTATTAACTTAAGGGTAAAATGGTAATTTAATAAATAAATGCTTAAACATGAGAGAATAGCTATCATCTTTCTCATTTAACTTTGTTAATGCCAAAATCACCATTATAAGGGGAGCTTAAAGCATTCGGTCACTTGTGTATTGTGCATGGTAGGTTTTCAAGTCCCGTTTTTAGTGATTTTTATGTTTTTGAGCTCATATTAGCTTAATCTAGCTAGCCCGGGGGTTAATTTGCAAAACTGTTAAAGGTTGAGGGACTTTTCATGGTTGATTTTGAATGCCTTTTGATGTTAGTTGATAGATTATCAATCTTAGTTGTTAAACAAACTTGTTTTGTTAAGTAGTTTTGATAAATTTAGGGTTTATAGACTTATTTATGAAAATAGTAAAATTATATGGTAACATGAAGAAATGATGATTTAATTAGGCTGGTATGGGTCCCTAAGAAATTTGCCTAGCGTGCATGGAGGGTAAAAATGGTATTTTTACAAGTTTCAAGCTTAAGGACCAAATTGTGAAAAAGTTAAAATAGAAGGGGTAAATTCTTAATTTTATGATAATATGGATTGAATTGAATGTTTGATGTTAATTGAAGTACTTAATTAAATGTAATTATCTATTTAGATCAAGATAAAAAACAATCGGACTTAAATCGGGGAAAAGCTAAAGCTTTGGACTAGACTTCAATTCGGCTATTGCAACCATATTTATTGAGGTAAGTTCGTATGAATTATAATCGTATTAATGATAGTTAAATTGATTATCTACTATATCGTGTTAGTTATAAATGAACTTGAATATACATATATCGATGCTTTGAGCAATTGACGGATAAATAGTCCCGTTTGAACCTTAAGAATTCTTAGGATACGGATGACATGTCATTAGGGATTTCATGTTTCGGGTGCTGGTCTTGAATGTCCTACTGATGGCTGAGGTCCTACATTTGTTGCGAATTCTCCACAGCTTGTGTGAGCAGCATCGTGTAGCTAACATTTCGACCCACAGCTCGTGTGAGCACTATTGAAAAGGAAATGTTATGGTTATATGGAAAGGCACACTATGTGTGAGCGTTCCCGAGTATCCAATGTAATTCTAGATGGTTCAATGGGTAAGCAAAGGTTAATGGCAATGTATGTTTACAAATGGATATTGATTCACGATCTTATGAAAAGGTTAATGTGATAAGTGATGTATACATGAAAATCTACTTATGGTATGGTTGATTATATGTGTATCATGAATGAACTTACTAACTTGTAAGTTTGATGGTGCTTATATAGGACTTTGCTAAGCATATGGTCTTGGTAATGATGTTATGCTTATTTGATAACTTGTGCTTAATAATAGTAAGTTATGTTTGAGTTTATAAGAGCTTACTAAACACTAGTTGCTTATGTAGTTACTTTTCTTTGTTTCGTAGATTATCAGAAGCTCGATCAGTTGGAAGCTTGTCGGAGATCTATCACACTATCCAACAACCATTTTGGTAGATTTTGAGTTATTTTGGCCAAGGTTATAAATGGCATGTATAAGACCTTTTATAATGGTAGTTCTTGAATGTGTTAATGATCATTTTGGTATGAATATGCTTTTGGAGTAGATATCTTGTTTGATGGAACTTTTAGTGCTTTGGCAAATTTATGTTCTTTGGTTTCTTTAGGTACTTGAAATATATGGTACTTTTGGTAATTTTGTGATGAAAAGTGAATGGTTATAATTGATGTCATTAAGGAGATAAAGTGACTAGATTTTATGCTTGAATTGTGGCTATATTGCTTTATTTTGGTTAGTGATGTTTTGCTACAATTGTGGTGCCTGTGAATAGCATATTGGTTAGATGAGATAGGATGTTTGTAATGGTATGTTTATAAGTGTTTGAAAGGTGTTTAGGTCTTTTAAATGTATGCACAAGTTAGATGCTTGGTTAGGTATGTTTTGGTCTCGAAATGGATTGTTTTTAGGGTTAACTTATGGAGCACACGGCCTGGGACACGGGCTGTCACATGGCCTTGTGACACACACAACCTGGTTACACGGCCGTGTATCATTTGTTAACTTTGGTGTATCAAGTCAGTGTGTTACATAGCCTACGACATGGCAATGTGTAACAACTCAGTGAGTTCCACGGTTTGAGACACGGGCTAGGATAGGGTCGTGTGTCCCTTTGTTCGATTGTTACATGGCCTGGGCTATGTCACACGGCTGTGTGACCCCTATTTTCAAATTTTGCAACTTTTTCCCAAACTTTCTGATTTGTTTCGAATTAGTCTCAAATTGTTTCTAATACGATTTTAGGGCCTCGAAAGCCTGATTTAAGGCCCAAATGTACATGTATGCTAGGGTATTGGTGAGTTTTAAATGATTATTGTTAAATGAAATTATTGAAATGTTTTGATATTAATTGATCGGATTTGCATGGTAATACTTCATAACCCTAATTCGACGACGGAGATGGGTTAGAGGTGTTACAGAAGCTTGAAAGGTAACATTCCCAATGGTGTCTTGAAAGTTGTGCAATAAGCCAACAAGGCTTCATCCAACCTTGCTGACCAATCCTTGCTATTGGGATTAACAACTTTCTCCAGAATTTGCTTTATTTCTCTGTTGGAAAATTCAGCTTGTCCATTTGTCTGTGGGTGATATGCTGTGGCAATTTTATGTTTAACCCCATATCTGTTTAGAGTGTTGGTAACTAATCTACAGTCAAAATGTGAACCTTCATCACTAATTAAGGCACGAGAGGTACCAAACCTAGTAAAAATATTTGTATGCAGGAATCTTAGAACTAATTTGGCATCGTTTGCAGGTAAAGCCACAGCTTCAACCCATTTGAAGACATAGTCCACAGTGACAAGAATGTAGATATTGCCCTAGGATGGTGGAAATGGACCCATGAAATCAATTCCCCATACATCAAATAATTCCACCTCTAAAATAATTTGCAGTGGCATTTCGTGTCTCCTTGATAAGTTGCCAGTTCTTTGACAGCGATCACAGCTTTGACAGAACTCATGACCATCTTTAAACATGCTGGGCCAATAAAAACCAGATTGGAGAACCTTTGCAGTAGTTCACATACTTCCAAAATGTCCGCCATAAGGTGTAGAATGACAGTGATGCAGAATACTTTGAATTTCATCATCCAAAATACATCTCCGAATTACTTGATCTGCACACTGATTGAATAGAAATGGCTCATCCCAGTAATATTGCTTGACATCGTGAAGGAATTTCCTTTGTCCTTGATGATTGAGCGCAGGTGGTAGCAACCCACTGACTAGAAAGTTAACAATATCAGCAAACCATGGCAATGCCATAGCCAACAATAACTGTTCATCAGGGAATTTGTCTTTAATCATTTGACTATCACCATAATTATTCATTGCTTCCAATCGAGACAAGTGATCAGCCATTTGATTTTCAGTGTCTTTCATATCTTTGATCTCCAAATCAAATTCCTACAGTAACAATATCCATCTAATAAGTCTAGGCTTGGCCTCTTTTTTTCTAACCAAGTATTTAATGGCAGAATGGTTTGTATAAACTGTGACTTTGGTGCCCACTAAATAAGCTCTGAATTTTTTAAGGGCAAATACCACCGCTAATAATTATTTCTCCATGGTGTATAATTGAGCTGTGAATCTGTCAATGTACGACTGGCATAATATATAACATGAAACATCTTGGCTTTTCTTTGCCCCAAAACTGCTCAGTCACTTACATCACACATCAATTCGAATGGTAAAGTCCAGTCTGGTGCATTGATTATAGGTGCTGTAATTAATCACCCTTTTAACTCTTTGAACGCTTTTGAGCATAACTAGTCAAAATGAAATGGTTTGTTTTGTTCCAACAATTGACATAGAGGTTTGGATATCTTAGAAAAATCCTTGATAAAGCGACAGTAAAATCCAGCATGACCAAGGAAGCTTTTGATTCCTTTCACTAAAGTTGGTGGTGGCAACTTTTCAATGACTTCTATTTTTGCTTTGTCGACGGTAATTCTTTGCTGTGAAATCTTATGGCCCAAAACAATGCCTTCACAAACCATGAAGTGGCATTTTTCCCAATTTAACACAAGATTTGTTTCTTGACATCGGCAAAGTACTAACTCCAAATTTTTTAAACAGTCTTCAAAAGTGTCGCCAAACACTAAGAAATCATCCATGAATACTTCAAGGAGTTTCTCTACCATGTTGGAAAATATTGCCATCATGCAACACTGAAATGTTGCAGGGGCGTTACATAATCCAAATGGCATTCTTCTAAAAGCAAATGTTCCATAAGGACATGTGAATGTAGTCTTTTCTTGATCAATAGGAGATATGGACATTTGGTTATACCCTGAGTAGCCATCTAAAAAACAGTAGAAGGCTTTCCCTACTAATCTATCCAACATTTGATCTATAAAAGGCATAGGGAAATGGTCCTTCTTCATTGCTTTGTTGAGCTTTCGATAATCCATACGAACTCTCCAACCCGTGACAGTATGTGTGAGAATGAGTTCGTTGTTATCATTGCTGACTATGGTGACCCCTCCTTTCTTTGGTACACACTGAACAAGGCTCACCCAAGAGCTATTAGAAATTGGGTATATAATTCTAGCATCCAACCATTTGATAATCTCTTTTTTAACTACTTTCTTCATGACAGGATTCAGTCTCATTTGTTGTTCAATAGATTTGCATGGCAATCTTCAAGTATTATTTTGTGCATGCAGATTGCTGGGCTAATTCTTTTGATATCCGCAATTGACCATCCTAAAGCTTTCTTGGATTTTTTTAAGACTTCCAGTAATTGTATCTTCTGGTCTGTTATAAGCTCGGCAGAGATAACTACAGGAAGTGTATCGTTATCTCTCAAATAAGCGTACTTCAAATGCATTGGTAATGGCTTCAAATCCAGCATAGGTGGATCTTCTATTGACAATTAAGAAGGGTTGAAAGATCGACCTGATAAGTCTAATGATTCAAAGCTCCTCCTGAATCCATTTCCAGATTGTTGAATTTCTATCAGTTCTCTAAATTCTTCAGTCAATTTTGTTTCATTTAATTCAACAGAGTCTGCATCAGAATTATTGTACATATGTCTTGCAAATTCTTCTTAAATTACAATGTCAACAAATTCAACATGGCTTTCTTCATCTGGGTCTGCACACTTTAAAGCATCAAACACGTTAAATGTCAACTACTAATAATTAATTCTTATGGTTAATTCACCTTTCTATACATCAATCAATGTTCTACCAGTTGCTAAGAAAGGTCGTCCAAGTATTATGGGTACCCCTTAATCTGCTTCACATTCCAGAATAATAAAATCTGCTAGAAAAGTAAACTTGTCAACTCTTACCAGTACATCTTCAATTTTACCTTCTGGATGGACGTATGATCTATCAGCTAGTTGTAATGTGATTGTAGTAGGTCTTGCCTCTTCTATCCCAAGTTTCTTAGAAACAAACATGGGCATTAGATTGATACTTGCACCTAAATGGCATAATGCTTTGCCTACATAATGGTTTCCAATCGAGCAGGGTATAGTGAAACTCCCTGGATCTTTTAACTTTGGTGGCAGTTTGTTCTTCAGCATTGTTGTGAACCCTTCAGTAAGTACAACAGTTTCGAACTCCCCTAACCTTATCTTATATATTTCATGAATTTCACATAGTTAGGCATTTGTTCTAATACTTCCACCAAAGGTATATTGATCTGTAATTACTTCAAGACCTCCAAAAATTTCTTGAATTGAGCATCTTGCTTTGACTTTTGGAAATGCTAGGGAAAAGGTGGCAATGGCCTTCCTTCCACTTGTTGAGGTTGCTTTGCAATGGCATTGTATTGGCTTTACAAGATGAATTTGCTTATGTATGCTTCTGTTTACTCCCATCTTTTGTAGTTTGTTCCACTACTGATTCAAAAGTTGTGCTTTCGAGAACTTTTGAACTTTCCTCCTTAGTAAAGGCATCATTCACAACTCCTGGAAGCTGAGTGCCACTCCGGAGTGTTATGGCCTTACATTGTTTCTTTCCTTGAGATCGAGAACTTTCTGTGTCACTAGGCAATGCTCATTATTGTTTGGAACTTAATGCAGTGGCAATTTGTCCCACTTGATTCTCCAGAGCTCTTAAGGAAGCTATCTGTCTTTGAATAATCGCATCATTCTTAGCCATATACTCCTTTAATAGAGCTTCCATAGTTGATGTTGAAGATGACGAACTTTGTTGCACATTTTATTGCGGCATTAGTTGACTGTGTCCAGGTGGTACATCAGCCATATTCTGTCGATTAATATTGCTGGCATTTCCCATTTCTTGATTACTCCAGCTAAAATTTGGATGTTGTTTCCACCCTGGATTGTATTTATTGGGGTAGATATTGTTATTGCTACGATGAAAATTTCCCATGTAATACGCAGAGGCTGGATTGGATAGGCATTCATAAAAAAAACATGATCTTCTCCATAGTATACACATGTTAGTTCTACAACCTTCATCTCCTGCACTACAGAGGGTCTTTTCAGAGTTTTAATCATATTTGTTTAAGGTGATGCCTGAGCTGTTAAAGATGTAATCGCATCAAGTTCTATTGCTCCAACAACTCTTCTACCAATACCAACTTTGGTAGTGGGGTACTGATAATCATTGTTTGCTATTCTTTCTAGAATTTCGTATGCTTCATTGTAGGATTTGTCAAGCAACGTCCCATTAGCAGATGCATCCACCATTATTCACGTATGAGCATTTAATCCATTGTAGAACATTTCTATTTGTGTCCAATGTTGAAAACCATGCATCAAGCATTTTCTAATTAGTTCCTTGAAACGCTCCCATACTTCATATAATGTTTCATCTTCCGATTGCCTAAACGATGTAATGTCGTTCTTAAACTTGGCATTCATGTTGGGAAGATTGTACCTAAGCATAAATCTCTGACATAGTTCATTCCAAGATGCCACCGTACCTAATGGTAACACATTCAACCATGATTTGGCACGATCTCGCAATGAATAAGGGAACAATTCTAATCTAAGGGCATCTTCAGGGACACCCTACTGCCTGAATGAGTCACAGACTTCAAGAAAAAGTCTCAAGTGGAATCTTGGATCTTCAGTAGGTAAACCACTAAACTGCCCTACCATTTGTAGCATATGAAACATTAATGGTTTTAATTTAAAGTATTAAGCTTGAATATGTGGCCTAACAATTCCTGGATTTAGATCATCCAAAATAGGCACTACATGTTCTCTGATGGGTCTGTCTTTGTCATCTATGGTTTGAGGAATATCAGCATTCCTTTCATTCAAAGTACTGGATCTTCTTTGATTGGATTATTTCTAATTCTCTCCATTTCTCTTAACACTTTTCTTCTTCGCCTTAATGTCCTTTCAATTTTAGGATCAAAACAATGTTCTGTATCCTCTTGAATACTTCTTCTTATGCACTAATACAAACCTAAAAAATAAAATAAAATACTAACTAACTGCTCTAACAAAAATAACAGGAATAATAAACAAATCAACTTTTCACCAATATTGTCGATCCCTGGCAACGGTGCCAAAAACTTGTTGCGTGTAAATAACTAATACAATTGTACAAGTGTACACGTCATTCAAGTAATAAAGTGATAAGTAAGTATCGTCTCCACAGGGATCAGAAATTGGTAAGAAATTGAGTAAGTTATTATAATCCTATTGACTATACTGAATAACAGGAAATACTCTCAAGTTAAATAAGATGTTTGTATAATGAATTAATGAAATCAAATGCTAAAAACAAAGAATTGATATGGCAAATAAAATGTTGTGGCAAATTACATAGAAAGCAAGAGTATTTCTGTTGTTGAATGAATCGGGCTGGAATTATTCAGGTGAAATGTTCATATTAAAATAATGCCATGGAAAAATATTGTCTAATCAACTGCTCAGAGAGTCACTACTGTAACCTGCCTCTTTTGATAGCTAAATCTTAAGTTAGAAATCTAAGTTACTGTATATCTATAGAACTCTAGATTAATAACTACAATGAACGTTCTTCTCTGTACAACTCGCAACATCTATGTCTAGAGTGCTACGAATATTCTGTTGAGTATTCGTTTGCATCAAACAATTTAAGATCTAGTATATTTAACCTTTTCAGAATTAAAAATACATCTAAGAACACAACACACAATCAACTATGTCTAGAGCTTGCATGCATGTATTTAAAATAAGCATAAATTGAATGAAACAGTGACATAGACAATCTCAAATCATGGGCATTAAAGATGATAAAACATTCACCCAAATAACTCCAACCCAAAAAAGATTTAGTTCATGGGTGGAAAAGTTAACATCAAAATAAAATCATTCATCAACATTCTCAAATAAGTTCGAATCACATAAATTAGGAAAATAAAGGCAGAAATGCAGGAATTCTCACCACACTCTAGCTTCTCTTTGATCTTCAGATTGTACGTGAATCTAGGATAGCTATCTCTCTCCCTTCTTCACGTCTTCTACTCTCTTAAGCTACTACCCTTTCTTTCTCTGGAATTCTCTAATAGAGAGAAAAAACCGTTGTCACCAATTTTCTTCTCACACAAATTCTCTTCTTTCTTCTTCTTCTTCTTCTTCTTCTTATTCTTCTTTTATTGGGTAGATTCATCCCTCTCAGCACACATTTGATTCTCCTCTTTTTCAGGGTAGTTTTTCTGGTACACATCTAGCTGGCTGAGAGTGAAGTGTATAGAGTGCTAAGTCATCTTCCTGGAATTGCCATGGCAATTTTGTTAATAATCAATCTCACCATTTGCCACAGCAATGTTTCACTTCCCTTATTTTCCTTTTGCATCATCTTCATCCTCTTCTTCTACCTGCACCTGTGTCCACAACCACAACTTTTCGTTCCCCAAGTAATAAAAGTAATAAATGATGATCATTATAGCGCAATCCAAGCTTTATTATGCAATGTTCTAAAATTATCCTAAAAATGAAGATGTATTTACTTAATTACAAACAATTAGTTCCATCTGGAGTCCTAAAATATAACTCATTTCAAGAGTTACCAGTGTATGAAAGGAGGGAAAGATGAGAAGTAAGGATAGGTCTCGCTGATATGGCGAGATAATAGCAAGTTAATTTTGTGATTTTAATGTATCTATTTTTGGCTAAGTTTTTAATAGAATACTACTGAACTTATGATTTCTTTCTTAAATCTTATCAGGGATGAAATTGGAGTGCAAAAATTCAAAATCAAGCAAAATGGAATAAATCGGAACAAAAAGCAAGAAAAGGGGCCAAATTAGAAAAATCGCAGAATTAGTGGTTGATCAAATCAGATTTTTGAAATTGTCAAATTATATAAATAGGAAAATTCTGGTTTTAGTTGGCATAATCTTAGAGGAATCATGTTGATTTTAGTTGGTTGATTCATGCTAAATATAACACTTGAAAAGTATATAAATACTTGTATAAGTGGCTTGGAAAGACACACTAGAATTTACACAGGAAGTTGAATTGAATATATTTTTCCTGATTCCTTTCCACTCGTCTGTAGCTTGGCAAAGCTTACTGCCAATTTCTTTCTTTTTTCTTTCTTTTGGTATAATTGCTTTTCAAGCCCTTTCTCATTTTCACCCATCACTATTACACTCAAATCCACATTTAAACACCAATTGAGTATGATTAGTTTCATGCTCAACTAAACCCATTTAGCCTTAGCCCGATTATCATTCCTATAAAAAATCGTGAGATATGAACCTGTACTAAAACCTTTCAAAAATAGTATTTGTTATCTCTCCGGTATATGGGATAGTCACAATCATCCCTTAAAGTTAATGTAATTTCAATTCAAAAAGTGTGCACTGAGTTGGAATTGTTTGGCATATAGTTGGGAAAACGAGACGGTCATCTGCCGAGTTCGAATTCTCGCGAACAAATTGGCGTGTCTAATTGGAAAAAGCTAGTTGGGTTTTGTCAATGGAGATAGTGATCGCATTTAAACGACCCACGCGGTTGAGGTCGTTGATTTGAGTTAGGCTTTTCTAGATTGCAAGGCTACCGAGATCTTAAATCGCGAATGCGTGTTACGTGGTTAGATAATCGGTAAGGGTTGGTTTGTAGGTCATATCGAAACCTACTACACAAGAAAAAGTTGGCGATTGAGGCTTCCTTGATCGCTATAACCAGCTTATCGTTTGGAAAGGAAAATCTACTTTAAAGGATCGATACGAATTCGAAATGTATCAAGGCTGAGGCTAAGTATTAATATATTTGATTCATCGATTTAATTCAATTTCCTTAATTTTATTTTGCAATCATTATTATATTATATATATATATTTATTTTCTTTATCAACTAAAATCCCCATTTTTATTCTTTTTTTCAACTCTGCAATGCATAGGTCGTGGGCACGACAACTACCTAGACTTACGAATCTGGTTACTTAAAATAGGAAAATTAGGAGTCCCAGTCCATGTGGGATCAACCCTACTACTCTATACTACTATTTAATTAAGTTAGAGCGTAGGAAATTATATTTGGTGGTTTTGACATCCATCACGATGTATCTGGCATATGGTCGAGTGGAGAGCTCGACCAAAGGGAAGTGTTGTAGTAAGCCGAGTAGCTCGGAGGAACAGGTGGAGTCCGCCACCTTGATAAAGAATATTCGCCTTGAGCGAGTAGGGAGTATTTATGTTCAGTTCATTTTACGATTATTACCCTCATAAAATAGGGTTTATTTATGTATGACCTAGTGAAGGAACTCACTAAGTTCATTTGAACTTACAAGTGGTTGGTTTATGTTTGCAGGATTTGCAAAGGTTGATCAAGGACTTCGAGGAGGGACCAAGCCAGATGGAGAGGAGATTGTGGATCACTGTTAGACTAAAGTCATGCACATAGGAGGGTACCATTGGAGGCTTTGCCTCAGGATAAATCATGGTGTAACCAGATAACGTCCTTTGGGTCTGGGTTCTGAATTAGTCAATGTAGAACAATTTCGAGTACTAAGTAAAGAAAGTCTAATGACTTTTCTTTTTCTCAAAGACTCTATATAAATAGTATCAAAGTTCCTTGCCTTAAAAAGAGAATGATCTCCTCATCTTAAAATAGTGAAGAGACTATTGAAATGACTTAGAAGGTCAAAGACTGGAATTCTATTGAGTATAACAAAGGACAACAAATTAAAAGACAAGAAATAAAATGCTAGCAAAATCATGAAATAAAACACACTCGGGAATCACCCATCTTCATGCATGCAACATATGTGAAATACACAAGGGACTGAAGAAAGGATATGGAGAAAAATAATTTTCTTAGAAAGTCAAGAAAAATCCAAGTAAAATACGAACACTAAATTCTTGGAAATAAAATGATTAGAAGATCTTCAAAGAAATAGAGAATCAAGGAAGAAATAATTATCATAAAATAGATTGTGAATTGAAGAAAAAAAAACTATAGATGATTTAGATGATGGAAGAGAAAGGTGATTACCGGGTAGTTACCTAACTCTATTAAAAGGTTAACAATGAAAAAGTGAAAACACTTTGAAAAGAGAAAAAAAAATTCGGTTCTTATGCTCAAACTTTTGCTATCATGGATACAATGCCTTTTACCCTTTTTCTAATTGATTATCAATTGAATTTTAATTTTATTTTTTAAATCAAATAATAGAGGATTAAGTTCATGAAATTAAAATTAGGGGATTAAATTTTAAAACTCTGAAAGGTACAGGGACTAGACGCAAAATAGACATTCAATCTAATTTAAAGACAAGTAATTATTGGTAGAATTAGGTGAAAAAGTAGCACTTTTTCTAACATTATGAAATTCCAATTTCACCTTTATGCTCACCCTTATCTCGTTCTGAGTCACTCGGCTTGTAGCTGTAAATACCATATATGGGAAGGTTAATTTGGGACATTTTATTTAACTATGTCACTTTCGATACCCTTTCTCCATTTATCTAAACTAAAAACGACACAATCCAAATTCCCAAAAAAATGATTTGAAAATTAGTTTATTAAAAAACATTCAAATAATAAAAATTAAAGAAAGGAAATTGAAAATCCGATCGCATTTATTTGAAAAAAAAACTATTCGTTTCTGCAAAATTTCTCCAGATCTGTTTTTCCACTCGATTTTCATTTACCGGTCCAGAAAACAAACCGCAAACCCTAAATAGACCAAAAGGGAGGGAAAAGAAAATAGAGAAGAAAAAAACTATGTTCAGATTCGAATTTGAGAAGATCAGGAAACGAATTTGATTTTATCGAAAAAGTTTTTTTTTTTTTTTTTAATTTCTGCTATGGCCGACGCGCTTTCTGTGATTCCCGCATCAGTTCTCCGTAATCTTTCCGACAAGCTGTACGAGAAACGCAAGAATGCCGCCCTTGAGGTTTTTGTTCCTTTCTTTTTTGAATTTCCGTGGAATTTAATTTGCAGCTCTTTTTTTTTTTCAGTGATCAAATTGCTTAACTTTTTTTGTTATATTAACTACTTCTAGGTTGAAGGAATTGTGAAACAGCTGGCGTTGTCGGGAGATCACGAGAAGATATCGGCGGTGATCAAATTGTTGGCCAAGGAATTTACCTACTCTCCACAAGCCAATCACCGTAAGGTTGGTGGATGATGAAAATTTTGTGATTTTTCTCACTTTCACTATTAATTTAGTTTGAATTTTGGCTCGGTCTTGTTAAATTCCGGTCTTCTGTTTATGTAGGGAGGATTGATTGGTTTGGCTGCTGCCACTGTTGGGTTGACTTCCGAAGCCGCGCAACATCTTGAGGTAAGCACTAGTTTGGCTTTATTTTCAGTCTGTTAACACGTTTAAACCTTTTAGAAGCATGTAGAACAGTGTTTACCATGGCATTGATATTCAAGAACCGAGAATTACATCTCAAGGTTTATGGACTATTGCTCTATAATTGTAATGTTTTAGGGTTGTTAGTGCAGGTTTGGTGTTTGTTAATAAGGAGACAACTACACTAGGCATACATTTGGTGTGCCTTATTAGTTATTACCTGACATAAGCTATGGGATTTTCGTCACTTAATAAACTTTAGTTTTTTACCTTCAGACTTCTGTGTCTCTGGTAGGGAGTTGGAGATACATGGGAAATTAGGGCTCGCTTTTAATGAAATCTGAAAGGAATATAATTTAGTGTCATCTCACTGACTTGTTTTGACTTTTGAAAGTTTCTAGTATTCAAAGGTTGCTTTATTGAACAAATGTTATCATGATTGCTTGCATGGTGTTACTATTTTAGGCTTAGCCCGTTTCTATTTGTTGTATAAGTTGTAGAAAACTGCTTGGATGATGCTTTGGTTGCCATAATTTTTTTAGCCTCTTGTTGGTAATTGGTAATTGGTAATGCATTGATGTATTTTCTTATTTGTCTAATGTGAACATGTGAGCTCTTTCATCAGTTCTTCATTACTCTTGCATGAGCTTCTAAAAGAATTGGAAAACTTAAAAGGTTGAATTAGACATTGATGCACATTTAATAACATTATTGGCCAAGTTCTTAAATATTGTTATTTCGATTTGACCTCTTACTTTGGTTTGTTGTTTCTGTTTTAAGAACTCTTTTCATTATTAGCTGATATAATTATAAATTGTTGATTAAAAAGCTTTCAAGCATTGTAGTTCTATTGGTGGATTTCTCTGCCACTTATGTAGCTTGGCTTGGGTATAATGATATTTATATTTCCCCTTTCCGTTTTAGTCTTGCGGGGGAGAGAATGTGTGTGTTGGGCTGGGACAGGCTATAGGGGTATGAGTTAAAGACTTTAGGTCCTTTCAGGCACATAGAAGGGATTAACATTGTTTGAAGTTTTATTCTTTCTCAAGCAGAAATAGGAAGTAGAATGAGAAAATGTTGTGATTATTTTGTCTTTATTAAGAAGTGTCAGTTATTTTTTCGCAGTTAGATGTTTATTTAGTTAACTTCTTTTCTCTCCTCTTCTTTTGTATATAATTTAGTGATTGATTTTCTTGTGATTGAATCTGCTAGCAAATTGTGCCGCCAGTGCTTAATTCTCTTTCTGACCAAGACAGCAGAGTTCGATATTATGCTTGTGAAGCACTATATAACATTGCAAAGGTGAAAGGAGATTTATTTACTTTTTTTTTTTTTAATCATTTCATGTCTTCTTTACTAATAGTGGATGGGATATGCTGTCTTCTGCTGTACAGGTTGTCCGAGGAGATCTCATCATATTCTTTAATCAAATATTTGATGCATTATGCAAGCTATCGGCTGATTCTGATGCCAATGTACAGAGTGCTGCTCACCTTTTAGATAGGCTCGTGAAGGTTAATAATTGCTACCTCATCTAAATGTTGGCATTTAATTATGTGAGATATGAGAATTTATTGCCCTTCTATTTTTACAATGTGAAACAGGACATTGTTACTGAAAGCGACCAGTTCAGGTCTGCTTTGTTCCCTTCCAATTTCACTTCTTGAATCTTGTTTCATTTAGAAGTCTCATTTGAATTTTCTGGGAACTATCTTTGTAATGTTATTTGTATCGTTGCTTTGCCTTCAGTATTGAAGAATTTATACCATTACTGAGAGAGCGCATGAATGTCCTGAATCCCTATGTTCGCCAATTTTTGGTTGGGTGGATAACTGTACTGGACAGTGTTCCAGATATTGACATGTTGGGTTTCCTCCCTGATTTTCTTGATGGTAATAAAATCTTGGTCTCTTAAACCAATTTACCACTTCCTGATGAGAATTTATTTTAATTAATTAGCTCTTGATAACTTTCAGGTTTGTTTAATATGTTAAGTGATTCTAGTCCTGAAATACGGCAACAAGCTGATTCAGCACTTTCAGAGTTCCTCCAAGAGATTAAAAACTCCCCAGTAAGACTTCTACTAACATGTTCTTTGACTGTTGGATTGGATTCTTGGCCATTTGTCTTAAAGATCCTTATGCTAAGATTCTCTGTTTTAGAAATCTTTATGGTAATAACATGATTGATTACCTCATTATTTTTACTGAACAAGGTTATGGATTTATTATATATCATCAAAAGTATTTCTCATGAAAAAATATTTTGTTCATTTGTAATTTTCTGACTCGAGCAGTGCTACTCTTGAAGTCTGTAGATTATGGTCGCATGGCTGAAATACTGGTGCAAAGGGCAGCTTCTCCTGATGAATTTACTCGGTTAACAGCAATCACTTGGGTGAGTGGAATTTGACTTTATGTTGCCATAGATAAAGGAATAATTTTAAAGCAGAAAAGAGGAAAATAATCTTGATAATGGATTCTTCCTCTTGTTAACTTATATATTCATACTATGATATTTTTTTCTTGCTACTCTTAGACTGATTATTTCATCTGGTACCTTTACATCATAGAAATTGAATCTAATTTTTGCCCTGGATAGATAAACGAATTTGTAAAACTTGGTGGAGACCAGCTTGTTCCTTACTATGCTGACATACTGGGAGCCATCCTCCCCTGCATATCTGATAAAGAAGAGAAAATTAGAGTGGTAAGTTTGTTTCTTTTATAGTCTCCTTAAAGAATCATAAATAACCATCTGCAATGTCTTATAGAAATATGTGAGTTCTTTCCTCTATGTTTTTTATTTTTATATTAGGTTGCTCGTGAAACCAATGAGGAACTTCGTTCAATTAAGTCTGATCCAGCCGAGGCTTTTGATGTTGGGGCCATTCTCTACATTGCAAGGAGGTTAGTTTTTGTTACCTAGGAAAAATACTAGTCTTGAGATGTTACTAGTAGTCTGCACTTCCATCCGTCAGCATATGCAGCGCTTCTGTATTTTGAGGAGCTATTGAAAAGTGCTTAAAATGGTGTCTTTGTTTTATTTTACTCCTGAAATAACTTTGTAATGATTTTGTAGTAATTACCATTTACTTTGACTGATCAGGCAACTGGATAGTGAGTGGGAGGCCACTAGAATTGAAGCATTGCACTGGATATCAACCCTTTTAGACAGTCATCGTGCTGAGGTGAGGAAGCATTTATTTGTGATTTTCATTTACATTTGGATGCGTGTGTGTTTTTGCATACTTTTTTTACTATCATCATATTGGTCTTACATGCACAAATACTTAATTTAAATCTATGTTTAACCATTTCAAGTCTCCTTGTAATAAATTTCTTAAAATGATACCTCGTAGGTGTTTGGTTTTCATGTTTCTGTTCCTTTCTACTATTATCTTCCCTTTGAAGTTTTGAGGAGTGTCTATTACATTATGCCTTATTTCTTTAGTTGCTTTTGGTCCTAGTAAAATTCACTGAAATGTTGGTCATTAAATTACATGTAGAGGCAAAGTATAAAAGGTTCCAAACTAAATTTCAATAGCCCTTTTTCAAAAAAAGAAAGAAAAAAAAAATACAAGTAGACTTGATATAATGGTGTACAATGAGATACTGATAGCCAAAGTCAAAGCAGTTATTTGTGATTTTCATTTACATCCCGCCGGGGGGGGGGGGTTTCACATATATATTTTTACCATAATCATATTGATCTTACATGCACAAAAACTGAATTTAAATCCATGTTTGTGCTACTCTTTAAGCATTTAAAGACTCCTTGCGATAAATCTCACATCTCTTAAAATGATACCTCGTAGGCGTCTGGTTTTCATGTTTCTGCTCCTTTCTATCATTATCTTCCCTTTGAAGTTTTGAGGAGTGTCTATCACTTTATGCGTTGTTTCTTAAGATGTTTTTAGTCCTAGTAAAAATCACTGAAATGTTGGCTGTTAAATTATAGGTAGAGGCAAAGTACGAAAGGTCCCAAACTAATGTCACTAGCCCTTTTTATAAAAAAGAAGAAAAAAACACAAGTAGACTTGATATAAAGGTCTATAATGAGATACTGATGGCCGCCAAAGTCAAAGCTTGTTGGCTACGTTTGGTACTTGGATATAGCATCTGCATCTCAATAGAAGTCCTAATTGAGCTTTCTTTAGACTATTGTTATCACTTTTTGTTGAAGTACATCTGATACTGCATCCTTGATTTCTTTTCATGTATCAAACAGACCTCATTGCGTTGTAAAGGCATGATAATTTCAACATAAATCGAAATCGGAAGTGTATAGTCTCTTGTCAAATTTGTAATTTGCGTGTTATATTTATTTGCAGTTTATGATGCTTGTTTTGCTCCACTATGCATGATGTTTAACTTTTTTACCTGAAACAGGTCTTGTGTTTTCTAAATGACATATTTGACACCCTTTTGAAAGCTCTATCTGACTCTTCTGATGAGGTATATTTCTGCTTCTGCTTATGTGTTTCACATTTAACTATTCCATACTTTATTTTATTTTATCTTTATTATTGTTTTGCGTATTTGTATTATTATAATGACAATAGGTCCATAGTTTTTATTTTATTTATTCTTTTTTTTTTCACATATTTGTATTACTATAATTAAAATAGGATGTGCCCTATATGTATAATTTTGTTTCTTGGATGCAACTGCTATTGAAACTTTCTAGCTAACTCTGTTGGCAATATCCTTATATTCTCTTCTTTGAGAACCTAGAAAGAGTGTTACCTTTGCAAGAGGTTCTCCTACACCCCATTCTGTCTTCCGTCTGATGCTTTTCCAAGAGATGGGATTAAGGATGGATGTGGATATGTCTACGCTGTTGGCTAAATGTTAAACCTGAAAAGTAACAAAAAGGGGGGATTGCAAAATATGGTACTGATGAAGAAGCTAGAGTTCCTGAATTTCACTGGGGAAGTGTTAAAGTTCTTGCCTTGGACTCAATTAGTTTGCTTTGTTTTCTTAATTTTGTTAGATAAATTTCTTTCTAAATCTCTCAGACATTATTCCAAAATTTGGTACAAGTTAGTAGTAGTTAATTCATTTGATATTTGTTATTGTGTTTCTTTTGTTTTGTTTCTATAATCTTCCACCATTTCTAGATTGATCCTGGCTACTGCTCTCTTTATCTTGAAGCTTTTTATCCTCCCTTTGTCCTTTTATTAGGCTGACTGGATGATGATGAGATGGTGGTTGGGAGATTTTCTTCCCCATAATGTATTGGGATCATCTTAGTCATTACTAAATGGATGGATGCTATTATGTTGGGATGTATCTAATGTAGCCTATGGTCTTCCTCTCTAATATCGATTTTTATGTCATAAAAAGTGAAATTAAAACTGCTCATGATTGATTTTATGGGTTTTGGTTCCAATTATTGATGTTAATTCTCTTAATTAACATATACTAATTTATCATGCGATTTTGGTTTTGCCATCAGGTTGTGCTTCTGGTTCTTGATATTCATGCATGCATAGCACGAGATCCCCTACACTTCCGCCAGCTTATTGTTTTTCTGGTGCATAATTTCCGGGTTGATCATTCTCTTCTGGAGAGGTGATTCTAGGTCCCTCAAGCCTCATATATTATTTAATTTTTTATTATGAATTGTTTTGTTCAGTTGAGCACTCATGTAGGCTATGTGGCCTACTTGTCTTGTAATTTATGTACAGTATCTCATCACTTTCTTTTGCAAATTCTTCTCCTGTATTCTTAGGCGTGGTGCTTTGATAATCCGTAGACTTTGTGTTCTTTTGGATGCTGAACGGGTCTATCGTGAACTATCCACCATACTAGAGGGAGAAGCAGACCTGGATTTTGCCTGCATTATGGTTCAGGTTCTGTCATGTATTTAAGGATTCAATTAATGCAATAATGCTCTTCAGTTGACATAATAAAATGAAGCTGCTCCATAACTTTAAAATGTGATAGTCATGAAACTATTAAAGTTTATATGTTTTTTTCCTGAATCTTTATCTTTTAGCTGAATGGTGTCCAATTTTAAATTTTATCCCGTGTGCAGGCTTTGAATTTGATTCTACTCACTTCTTCTGAGCTATCTGTGCTTCGGGAACTTTTGAAACAGTCACTTGTTAATGCTGCTGGAAAGGATTTGTTTGTTTCTTTGTATGCTTCATGGTGCCATTCACCCATGGCCATTTTAAGTCTTTGTTTATTGGCACAGGTAAGAAATTATAATTCCTTCAATTGGTAGCCAATCCCTCTATTTTTGTGTGCGGTGGGCTGAGAGAAGAGGTGTGTTTGGACAATCTAATTTGATGGTTGTTAATCTAGTTTATTTGCTTGATAGGCATATCAGCATGCAAGTGCCGTGATTCAGTCCTTGGTTGAGGAAGATATTAATGTCAAGTTCTTGGTTCAGCTTGATAAATTGATTCGCTTGCTCGAAACTCCCATCTTTGCTTATCTTAGATTGCAGGTTCCTAAATAATACTTACTACTTGCCTCAGTTGTCCTTTTAATATCTTTACTATGCTTGATTTGTAGGAATTGTAATATTGCATGCGTTCTTTATTTAGGTTTTGGTTCACTTCCGATATTTTCTTATATTTCAGCAAGTCTCAGGGCATATTTTTTATTCATAATTATTTCTCCCCAAAAAAAAAAAATTGACACATACTTGTGTATTTCACTTGAACTAAATTATGGTACAGCATGCAATTTCGTTTTCCGCAGAGAGATGCATATTCTTATTCTCAACCATTTTATGATGGGATGTTTGGCCAATGACTGACTTATGTAGCCTTTGTTATTGAAAAGGTTATGCTCCAACATTTTAGTGGCTGGTCATTGAACTTTTATGTGAACAATTTTCCTTTTCCAATAGTTGCATATCTTCATGCACTGGGAGATTTGTTTGCAGTTTGCTGCTCATTTTACCATGCCAAACTATGGCTTTAGTGAATTCATTGGTTGTAATGTAGTTAAACTTTTCTTAGAAGTAATTGGTTTACTAATATTTTCCTTGTTTATGTTTTAAATTTAGAATGTTGTGCAGCTGACCCTTTTTTCTTATTTCAGCTTCTTGAACCAGGAAGGTATATATGGTTGCTGAAAGCATTGTATGGTCTTTTAATGTTACTTCCACAGGTATGTCCGTGCTACTTTCTTTTCTTGGCACCCCTGCCCCAAACCTAAAAAATGGTTGTCAGTGCATTAACTACTTGACATCATCAAAACAGATCAAACACCGTAGGGGGATCTTTGATTGGTTTTAAGGGGGCATGTAGTGTGTTCACGCATGTCACAAACTGGTGCACGCGCATAGACACTGTGCATAATTTTCATTGTTAAATTGTATTGACCCTTTGATTTATCTACAGCAAAGTGCTGCATTCAAGATCTTGCGAACTCGTTTGAAAACTGTGCCATCGCACTCCTTCAATGGTGATCAACTCAAACGAGCATCATCAGGCAACCCATACTCCCAAATTTTACATTATAGTGGATCCCAAATCACTGAGGATGGTGATGTAAGGCAAGATAATGGGAATTTACAGAACGGAATCAACTTTGCTTCAAGGCTACAACAGTTTGTTCAAATGCAGAGACAACATCGAATGCTTGAAAAATCACAAGAACAATCACAAGCTAGAAGTAGTTCCACTTTATCAAAGGTGTGTGAGTTACTCATTGATCTTGTTTCATAATCTTGCATCATTATCTTAATAATTATGTTGGACATTGTATTAATTTGTAAATTTGATTAAAGTAACCACATAATACATTTGATCTTTTATATGGGCTATTGGCAGAAAATGAAAGGTCCTGTTGACCGGTCTTTCTTCATGATACTTTACCTTTATACATTTTTATGCAGGAAGGGCCAGAAGCAGAAGAATCCCGGGGACCTCAAACATACGACTCAAACTTGCCTCCTTCAAGATCATCCAGAAGAGGCCTGGGGTAACTGCCAAATTAATTGATGGTGCTTCTGCGACCTACTTATAGTTCAAGGTCATTGTACTATGATCTCAAGATGGTTGAGCCACAGGTGAGATCTGGTATATAGTATGTAAAATTGTATATCATATTAGTTTGTTTCCACTAAACTCATGGAGGTTGGGATGGTGGAAATTGGGTTTTGAATATAAAGCTTGGAGGGGCTTTCCAAGCTATTCTTTTTCCTTTGTAAACAGGATACGCCCATGTGGTTCTGTGATTTTTTATTTATTTATTGAAATCCACATGGATTAGAGGGAGATGATGAATTTAGAGAATGCAGTTTTTATTTTTCTATTTTCTTCATGTCTCCTAGCAATCTTACAATAAAAATAAGGGAATTTCTAATTCATGTACAAAATGATCTTTGGTGTAGCCATGTATGTACACTGTTATCTATCCCTTTTAATCGATACATAATTTGATTATGGTGGGCTGTTTTGCTGTCTTAGTTGTTGCTTTCTGCAGGCCACAGGAAAATATAATGGATGTATGTGACAGCAAAAATAGAAAATTGGCCTCAACTAGTAACTGGATTAGTGGCAAATGACTTGTGTTGTTTTAAGTATTTGTTGACAGCATGTCATTCTGGGTTCATATCTGGATAATCCCTTCCCTTACATTTGATTAAAAAATAAATCCTTTGGCTATACAAGGCTCCATTTCATTTAATTGACACCTTTTATTTATTTATTTTGATTAATCATAACTTATTTTCAAAAGGAAGCAAAACCCTGATGTGCTCATCTTTTAATAGCTTTGATCTAAATAATGGAGAAAGGGGTGCTTTTGATTTTCCAAGTCAAGCCTTTTTCACGCCATTTTTTTTTTTTTTTTGTTGAGAAAAAGCTTTAAAGCCTTTTCCACCAAATTCTTTTTCTCTTCGTGTAATTAGTTCTCTAATGCTGCATTTTCATGAGCCATTCATCATACCTTACCGTTATTTTCCTCAATTTCACAAACAAGACTTTAACCAGAAAAGTTTCCACTTTCAACTACCAGCAAATCTTCTAGTTATTTAGTGGTTGTTTCTTTAAAACAATTTTGTCTTCATTCGACATTTTTGTTTAACACATTATAACTGTATTCATAAAATATTTAAAAAATCATAATGTCGTATGCTTACTAATTTACAATACTCACATGAAAAACATAGTCTATTGCACACAAATCTATAATCAGCCTTGGGATTGTGAACCAGGAAGCATGAACTACAGTCTTGCTTTTACAGCATTTGGATTAAAATCTGTCAGCTTTGATATTACAACTCTGAATCATTAGGCGTCAGCCATTTAGTTTCACAGCAAAAGACTTTCTGCGACTGAACCATGCTCCTTTTACAAGCTTTAATTTAGTGGCTTTTTTTTTTTTTTTTTAAATAGTGTTTTACAAAGCATATATCTTCTCAAGGTCAGAATTATAATCATCATCATCTGATATATTTGCAGAGTATGTCCATGAGAAAGACTTGCTTCCACTTGCCCTTTTTATTCGTCTCTGTGAGTCGCTGCGAAAACCCCGGAACTGTTGTCGAAAAACAAAGTAACACATGCTCGCAAGTGTCCCAACCAGAATTGGTGCTCCAACAATGGTTATAGTGACTGCCATCCATGAATTCCCTTTTCCTACAACCACAAAGGCTATTGACAAAAATGCTCCACAGGTGCAAGCACAAGCAGCCCACATTAGCTTGTTAACCACTGTTACAACCTGTTTTTGAGCATTTGTGTCCCATGCTACCAATGTGATCTGAACAACAACAACAGCCAATGATATGAAGAGGGATGTGGCATTCAAGAGGCAGAAAATGCGGAAACCTACGTGATCAGCTATGTTGGCCTTCCCTTCATCCGGTTCACTTGTTACGTATTCGCCAGGCAAGTTGAAAATGGCTAAGAAGGCTATCGATGCAAAGAGCACTGCAACAACGGTGACGGAATTGGTGGTGTTTTGAACAGCTTCTCGATGGAGCTTCTGAAGCTCCTTGGCAATTCCGGACACCCTTATGTTGGTTTTTTGGTTTTGTAAGAACTGTGACTGCACTTCATGCTTAATATCACTCACGGTCCTCTTAAGTTCCATTGCTTCATTCACTTGGCCAACATACCTAGCATGCTGTGCACCTGCCTCCATCAGAACTCCTTTAATTTCCAGTGTGGATTCTCCATACTGGAGTTTATCGGCAAAATCCAACGAGGTTTCGTGCTGATTATTAATGGCATTGATATCAATCGATCTTTTGGTTAGCAACAAGCTCACAATCTGAAAAGCAGAGGAAAACAGAATATCAGTTAAATCTTACAACTGCATAAGTTATGCCATTGCTCGTATGTGACAAACAGTGAGAGAGATACCTGTGGACGAGCCTTCCTCGTAGCTATATGCAATGCGGTATTCCCCTTTTTGTCTCGTTCATTCAGTAGTGAGTGATTGGCAAGCAATATTTCATCAACGACAGCCGGGCACTGACCCTTCACCGCCATATGGAGCGCGGTTTGGCCTTTCTTATCTTTGATGCTCACAATGCCTTGATCACAATCTGTAAGAGCTTTTACTACATTAATAAGGCCATACCTTGCAGCCGTATGCAATGCCGTCTTTCCATTTTTACGCACTATCCTAACGCAGCTTGGATCGGCACTCAATATCGCATTTACGACATCTAAATGACTTTTAACAGCTGCAAAATAAAGGGGGCTGGTATTCGTCGAGTCACATAGCTCACAAAGCTCCGGCCAAATTCCCAAAAGTTCCTTCACCATACCTACAATACACAAAACACTATATTTGGTCAATCACAATTCAGACACACACCGCGACAAAAAGCAATTAAAATCAAGATTTCCCTATTTCTCTTAAACCTTCCACCAGATGCATGTTTTCATGAAAATGGACCCTCTCCCAATTAAAATCAAGCTAAAACATAAAACCCAGATTGGCAAAACCAAATCATGATTGAGAAATCAGAACCATACCCAAGTTTCCTAACTTAGCAGCAACATGAAAAGTGTTGATATCAGAGTTGGACCTCATCTTTACAACCTCAACATCACAAAACTTGAGCAAGTAATTGAAAATCTCCTGCAAATTGTTTTCTGCAGCAATATATAAAGCAGTCTTCCCTGACTCATTTTGTGATGCCACCAGATCAGATACCGTAGATGATCCATCAGACGGTTCATCTTTTGTCACCTTATCCAACATCTGCTTCACAGACTGAAGCTCCCCAGATTGGACAGCTGCAAAGAAAGACTGCTGAGTGAGGAACCGTAAAGACTTGGACTCCATTAAAGCTGCTTCCTTTTTTGGTTTAGTTGTAAATGATAATAGATCGATCTCTTGAATTTGTTTTTTAAATATGGTTATGGGTTTATCTGATGGACTGAGAAATATAATGGGGGGTATCTGCCATTAGCAATCGTGTGTCAGAGTTGACTGTTAAAGAAAAACAACCACCCGGTGTGATATTATCCAACAAATATATGTGGGTATTTTCACTTTCTGGAAATATAGGATATAGCTTTGTAGTTGAAGTTGTAATGTATTTTTGTATTTGGAGTAATCAGAGTGTAAATGCTGTCAAGATTCTAAGAATCCCAACTGTTGCTTTGTTCTGGTGGCTGTGACATCACTTAGTTGACTTATGTTCCTTTTTCTTTTCACTTTTTGTTTATTGTCTGATTTTCTTCCCACTTTCCTTCTTTGGGTGAGGAATAATAAAGGGATTAACTGTAAATTTATTCTCTAAAATTACTTGTTTTTTGATCGTTTTGTTCTTAATTTTTAAAATTAAATTAAATTGAGGACACGAATGTCGCAGCTCGTGTAATAGTAAACTTCTTTTGTAAAAAAATAATTTAACGAAAATTTGATAAATTACAATGCCAAAAATCACTCAAAGCTAGAATGGCAAACTTGTTATTTGTTGTAATTATAATGACAAAAAAAGAAAAGCATTTAGCAGAGAATTTATATCATAAAATACATCAACATTAATATTATATAGACCGAACCCCACACGGAATTGGGAGCAAACCTGTAATCATTGGATTAAGGAGATTGATACATTATGTATGCTTTATTATAACCTAAAGAAAATATTATATTAATCTGATTTGTTAAAACTATAACGTGGATGAAATAATTTATCACTAAATGTAATCAAGAGAACCCATATATAAAAGCATTGGACACTTGCTATTTTCGTCTAAGGTCAACTGGAAACAAAAAACAATCTAAATTGTCATGCTTCCAATTAAGCCCAACTTCCTGATATTTCAAAAATGCAAAAAGTATGTATTTTTAAATTATTAAACATTTATAAATATATTATAAATATAAAATGTATTAAAAATAAAAAATAAAAATTTAAAGCTCTAAAAATATTAAAATTTATTAAAAAAACTATATACTTTTTCAAAAAAAAAATATTAAAATATTATAGATTTCTTTTTGAAAAAAAAATAATTCTAATTTGGTTAACCGTAGCCTCTAATGACACCAAAGCTAAGCAAACATTCATGTCAAGGATTTCAAGCCTCTCGATGCTGGAAGCAGCGAGGAGGCTGGGCAGTGCACCACATGGACTTCCGGAGGTTGCCTATATTGCTGTCATGAAGGAAGCGTTTATAACCATGAGGGTTATTAAAGCAGTGAACTGTTAAAAAAAGGTAGGTTACTACAACACAGGTAGCTTGGGTGAAGTCCACGTGGTGCTAGGCTTCCTGATGGCTTCTACCACTGAGAGGCTTGAGATCCTTAATGACGACCATCACATGCTTAGCTTAGTGTTGTCTAAGGCGATGGTTAACCACATTAGAATAATCTTCAAAATTTTGTTATAATATTTTTAAAGGTTTAGAATTTTTAATATTTTATAACAATTTAATCATTTTTAAATTTTATAGTATTTTTTTGTTAATTTATTTTTAATTTGGTTGTTATTGGCATTGTTACTAGAGTAGGAGAATATGAGTTTGAGGGCGTTAAAAAATGCTTTTATCCTCCTATTTATGGATGGAATATTGTATCAAAATTTTAAAGTTTTTTAATAACTTTTCTAAAATTTTATATTTGTTTAGATCATTTCAAATTTAGGTTATTTAGAGATTCATATTGAGTTCAATTCTTTATTTATTAGATTATTTTCACTTTAATAATTTATTTTACATAGATGTTGACATATTCATATATTTTTCGTGTTCATTTTATTTAATGATATAACATATTTTAATAATTATCAATATTTTTTGCATCATGTTTGAGTTGATAATTTGTATAGTTTTATCATAGTAATTCCAATTTTTTTTTTTGACATAAACCCATAATAACTCAAATTATGCTACAAAGTAACCAACATGAATCAAATAATGTTTAAAAATGAAACATTATTTATCGAATTTATTTTAAAATTTTAATAGATTTTTAATTTTAACAGGTAAAGTTTTAGTTCTCAATATGCATAAATATATATTGTAATCATGACAGAAATTTAAAAAAATATATATTTGCAAGCAAAACAGACATAGTGCTAGAAGTAGCGTCGAAGACCAGTGTTAACTGCTTCAGGCATTGAGTATGAACAAGGTAGAAAAACAAAGAACATGCAATATGTTTACACAGTTCAGTTTCTTTATGTCTACGGGGCATTGCCTAGAGAGATAATCTTCTGTCTTAGCGACACGTACAAAAAGTGATTTCAACCTCTAACACTCGCCAGATTAGACTCCTCACTTTTGCACGGAAGATCTAAACAACTCTCCTCTAAGTTCCCCCCTAAAATCTTTGGACATTAACCAAGTACCTCACTTGATTTTCAATCATTGCACTCAAAGGAAATGTTCCTCAATAAACAAGAATAAGTGCTCCAAGTTCAGTACATCACCTATACAAGTTTCCTCAATTTATAAGGAATTGATACTTGATAACATACTATATCAATTAGAATCAAACTTCTCATAAAACTAGTAGGATAACAAGCATAAAGAATATCTTCAATGAGGTCAAATAAGTCTTGAATCTTCAATATATACTTTCAAGTTTCACATGATTCAATCGGATCCCACCAAACTTGAGAAGTCAATTATCTTGATCCAAATCCAAACGATCTCCAAGATATGTTGTTATATGCACTTTGGATATCAAAGATGGACTTGTAGTCGTCTAAAGTATTGGCTAGAATCAAAGCCCAAATATTTTTGTTGCCAAAATTTGTCAACTCATACATGGAAAGTTTTTGAGCTGAACAGTGCTAGATACCAATGCCATTGCTACTTGGCACTGCTCAAAAATTGTCTCAACAATCTCTCCCTTTGAATTTTTTTTGAACAAAACCACAATAGGAGAACATACTCAAAAAAAGATACAAATGCTCCCAAAGTTAACTCTCCTTAATAAATTATACTTTTCTATTAATATAACCAAGCACATTAATCATTAATGAAAAAGATGAGGATTGCATTAACAATCAAAATGTAACAGCCTGTTTTTGGTCAAATTGGAACAGTGGTTTTGGGACCAAAAATTCGATGTCAAAATATTTATTTTATTATTATTTTAAGGTTTACAGCATGATTGAATGATTGTGTGAAAGTTTCGTTCAGTAATTTTATCGTTTGGTTGGTTAATTTAATAAAAAGGACTAAATCGCGTAAAGTGTAAAACTGGTGTTCTATTAGCAAAAGGTGTCTAATAGCTATGGAACATTAAGCTGGAGGTCCTTATGTTGTAATTAGACCATTATTAAGATGGTTGGACATATATGGACATATTATTAAGTGTTTTAATGGTTATTAATCAAGACTAAAATAGTAAATTGGTTAATAATGAATAATTAAACAAAACAAAGCCAACTATCATCTTTTTCTCTTCATTTTTCAACCAAAATACACCTAGCGAAGCCATTAAAAAAGCTTCAAACATTCGGCCATGGAGTTTTGAATGCATGGTATGATTTTTGACCCGGTTTTTATTGATTTCTATGTTTTTGAGATCGCTGCAACTTAGTCTAGCTAGCCCAGGGACTAATTTGCAAAATTTTTAAAGATTTTGAATGATGCCATTGATGAATAAATGTGTATTTTGATGTTTCTTGATAGATTATGAATGCTTGTTGATAGATTTACAAGTTTTGTTAAGTGATTTTTAGTAAAAATGCAAAATAGGGATTAAATTGAGAAATGTGTAAAGTTAGTGGTTAAAATGTGAAATAAAAGAAAAATATGGGCTTATAGGGGCATAATATTAATTCGGCTAGCATGGGTATATTTGGAATTTCATTAATTTGTGATTTTATGAAATAATGACTAAATTGTGAAAAATGTGAAAGTTTAGGGGCAAAAGTGTAAATGTGTTTTAAAGTATGATTTGGACTAAATTGAACAAATAGATGATTAAATAAGTTAATTTTGAATATATTTAGATCAAGAAAAGCAAAATACGAACTTAGATCGGGGAAAAGATAAAGTTATCGATTAATTAACTCGATTCGCCGTTTTAACATCCGAGGTAAGTTCGTATGTTATAATTTCATTTCAAATGTATTTTATATGCTTTGATATAACATGAATTGTGATTATGTGATTACGGACGAGTTTGGAAATGATTCGATGAAGATTCGACAGTTGGAAACCCGATTGAACCTTAGGAATAGTTTAGGATACTAGTGACATGTCATTAGGTATATTTGAGTTGGCTTCGGGCCATGTTATTAGCACTTCGGGTGCGAGATATACCAATTTGGCTTCGACCATGCATATCGGCTGATTTGGCTTCAGGCCATTATATCAGAATTTTGGATAAGTTACCTTGATTTGGCTTCGGGCCATGGTATAGGTACTTATTGTGTGAGACCTTGAGTATCCGACTTCTATTCTGAATGGTTCAACGGGTAAATAAATGATGTGGTCGAGTATGATATTTGTACAAGATGGTAATGGTACGTACGGTAATGAATTGAGTATTGAAACTATGGAATTGATGAGTTCCTTAGTAAGTTATGTGAATGATCATTTGATAGCTTTGAGATCTAATAGAATTGTTGTATATTGTTTTCTATTATTTGAATGATTAATGAAAGGTGGTATTTGCTTATTGTTAACATACGAGCTTACTAAGCTTTATAGCTTACTTTGTGTATTTTTCGTGTTTTATAGTGATATCGAAGCTAGTTCGGACTCGGGGATCGTCGGAGATCATTTCACACTACCACCTATCACTTGGTACCTTTAAAATTTTGGTATTTTAAGTATATGGCATATATAGGGACTTTGAGTCATGTTAGTTATGTTTTGGTAATGACTTTGGCCAAATGAATTGGCTTGTAAATGTGTATGTTTTGGTTTGTAAATATAGCCATGAGATTTGGCTTAATTTGGTGAATTTGGTTATGTGCTTATATGTGCATATATGTTGATGTTTAAGTTCATGGATGGATATGGGAATGGTTTATATTATGAGAATTGTGGTCATTGTTGCTAATAGGTATTATGAATGTTAAATTGATTTTGATTTGTGGAAGTTGGCATGCTTGTGAAATTAGACCTAATAATGCATAATTGTTAATGGTCATTTTGTTGATTTTGGAAGATAAGGTTTGGTATAACTTCGAATGGTATGATGTGATAATTATGTTTTGTATTGATTGGTGTTTGATATAGTATAAGTCATGCTTGATTTGGTATTGAATTACATGCCTATTGATGCTATGTTATGTACCATATGAGTTGTGTAGGTGTACTTAAATGTGGGTGGCAAATTGGCTTGGTAAATAGCCTATTTTTGTCTACAAAGGCAGAGACACGGGCGTGTGTCTCAGCCGTGTGTGACACACGGTCATGTTGCACAGCCGTGTGTCCCCTGGTATTGAATTTAAAGTGAAGTCAGTATGCTCCACACGGTCTCACACACGGGCTTGTGATCGGCCGTGTGGTACAAGTCAGTATACCCCCTAATTGGCACACGGCCTAGAACACGGGCGTGTGACTTGGCCGTTTTGTATAAGTCAGTACACCCTACAGGTTTGACACGGCCTAGCACACGGCCTGGCACACGGGCGTGTGTGGCCTCTTCGAAGGGCACACGGGCTAGACACATGGGCGTGTGGTTGGGCGTGTGACCCAAGTCAGTAAGCTCACTTGTTTGGACACGGGGTAGGACACGAGCTGGGACACGACCATGTGTTCCCATTTCGAATGTCCATACGGCCTATGGCACGGGCGTGTCTGTCTCACACGGCCTGACCACACGGGCGTGTGTCCCCTGTTTTAGAGAGAAATTTGCTAAGTGTTGAATTTTTTTTGAGTTTTCAGTTTAGTCCCGAACCACTCCCAATGCATGTTTAAGGCCTCGTAGGCTCGTTTAAGGGACACTATGATTGATTATGATTGGATTGTATTTAAATTGATAAATTGTATATGAAATGTATATTTAAAAGTGTTGTAAGTTCGCTAATGCTCCGTAACCCTATTCTAACGGTGAATACGGGTGAGGGGTGTTACATTTATTGGTATAAGAGCTACGGTTTAGTCGATTCTAGGACTAACGTAGCGTGTGTGAGAGTCTAGCTATATATGCCATATATAAACTGTGATAGTGTGATGACTCCTGACATTTGAAAATGTGTTTTTATATAGCAATTGGATCCCAATCGAGCGATAGCTGATGAGGTTGAAGGTAATGCGCCTGCTCCCGCGCAAGGGACAGCGTTGTCTGATTCTAGACCTGTGACAGGCAGTCAGGGAGGAGAGGCTAAACAAGCCTTCTTCCAAATGATGAATGAGTGGTTCACTCAATGTATTCGAACAAACCCGACTGCTCAACAACCTCCACCCCCTCTTAATCCTCAATAGGTTCCCGTAACTCCTCAAGGAATCGAGCTTTTAAGATTGAACAGGCTTCTAGTTGATAAGATCCATAAACACAGGGATGAAGAGTTCAGAGCTAATGTTGATGATGACCCTGAGAGAGTCGAGTTTTGGCTTGAAAATACAATTCGAGTGTTTGATGAGCTGTCTTGTACACCGGCAGAATGTTTAAAGTGTGCTATATCACTTTTAAGAGACTCTGCGTATCAGTGGTGGAATACATTAGTATCAATGGTGTCGAGGGAGAGAGTCACCTGGGAGTTCTTTCAGACCGAGTTCCAGAAGAAATACATCAGTCAATGGTTCTTGGATCAAAAGCATAAAGAGTTTTTAGAACTGAAACAAGGCCGTATGACTGTAACCGGGTAAGTAAATATGCTCGAGAGTATGTTTCTACTGAAGAGATAATGTGCAAGCGGTTTGTTGATGGGCTGAACGAAGATATTAAACTTCTGGCCGAAATTTTAGATTTGAAAGAATTCGTTGTGTTAGTTGACAGGGCCTGCAAAGCTGAAGACTTTAGCCGAGAAAAGAAGAAAGCTGATTCAGAGGCTAGAGATTCGAGGAAAAGACCGATGAATAAACCTTCTCATTCTTCATCAAAGAAATTTTGAGATTCGTACGGTAGATCTAATGCATCAGTGGGATATCAGAATAGAGATCGTGGAAATCAAACTGTGAATTCTAAAGCTCAAGCTATATCTGTCTCGAGTGTTGGCAGTGTGAGAAATAACAAACCCGAGTGTCAACAGTGCGGGAGAAGAAATTTTGGTGAATGCTGAAATAAGAGTACTAAAGCTTGTTTCAAATATGGTTCACCAGATCACTTTATTCGAGACTGTCCAGAGTTATTAGAGAAAGAAAAAGTTCAGAATGTAAGATCAAGCAATATGAATGTGAGAGGGAGACCACTAAGAAATACGGGGAATGTATCCAGTGGTACAAGTATGACTAGAGACTCAGCTGTGAGATCCGAGGCCAGAGCACTTGCTAGAGCCTACGCTATTTGCGCTCGCGAAGAAGCATCGTCCCCAGATGTTATTACTGGTACATTCTCTCTTTATGATATTAATGTGATTGCTTTAATTGACCCTGGATCGACACACTCGTATATATGTATGAATTTGGTGTTTAATAAGAGTTTGCCTATCGAGTCTACTGAGTTTGTGATTAAAGTATCGAACCCCTTAGGCAAGTATGTTCTAGTTGATAAAGTTTGCAAGAACTGTCCTTTAATGACTCGGGGTTACTGTTTTCCGGTTGATTTGATGCTTTTACCATTTGATGAGTTTGATATGATTCTGGGTATGGATTGGTTAACTCTACATGATGCTGTTGTGAACTGTAGACGAAAGATTATGGAATTGAAGTGTCAGAATAATAAAATTCTTCGGATTAAATCTGATGAGTCGAATGGATTGCCAATAGTGATTTCATCGATGTCGGCTCAGAGATATGTGAGAAAAGGTTGTAACGTGTACTTAGCATATGTTTTAGATACCAAGGTGTCTGAAAAGAAGATTGAATTGGTACTTGTAGTTTGTGAATATCCGGATGTATTTCCAGAAGAATTGCCTGGGTTTCCACCAGCCAGAGAGGTTGAGTTTGCTATTGAATTAGTACCGGGAACTTCACCGATATCTATAGCTCCGTACAGAATGGCTCCGACCGAGTTGAAAGAGTTGAAAGCTTAGTTGCAAGAGTTCTTTGCACGACCTAGTTCTTTGCCTTGGGGTGCGCCTGTATTGTTCGTAAAGAAGAAAGATAGATCAATGAGAATGTGTATTGGCTATCGTCAGCTCAACAAATTTACGATAAATAATAAGTATCCGTTGCCGAGAATAGACGATTTGTTTGATCAGTTGAAAGGTGCAACAATATTTTCAAAGATTGACTTGAGATCTGGTTATTATCAGTTGCAAGTTAAAGACTCAGATGTGCCAAAAACTGCGTTCAGAACGAGGTACGGACATTATGAATTCCTTGTTATGGCTTTTGGACTAACTAATGCTCCTTCCATTTTTATGGATTTGATGAATCAGATATTTAGACTGTATTTAGACAGATTTGTTGTTGTGTTCATTGATGACATTTTGATCTATTCGCGAGATGAATCTGAGCATGCCGAACATTTGAGGATTGTGTTGCAGACCTTGAGAGATAAGCAACTGTATGCTAAATTCAGCAAATGTGAGTTCTGGCTCCAGGAAATTTGATTTTTGGGGCACATTGTTTCTGCGGAAGGTATAAGAGTTGATCCGAGCAAGATATCTGCAGTTATTGACTGGAAGCCACCTAGAAATGTATCCGAGGTCAGAAGCTTTCTTGGATTGGTAGGTTACTATCGACATTTTGTAAAAGGGTTCTTGATGATTGTGCCATCGATGACTAGGTTGTTACAGAAAGATGTAAAGTTTGAATGGTCCGAGAAATGTCAACAAAGCTTCGATCAATTGAAAGCATTGTTAACTGAAGCACCAGTGTTGGTTCAACCTGAATCGAGTAAAGAATTTGTGATTTACAGCGACGCGTCATTGAACGGTTTAGGTTGTGTGTTGATGCAAGAAGGAAAAGTGATAGCTTATGCTTCCAGCCAGTTGAAACCACATGAGAAGAACTATCCGACGCATGATTTGGAGTTGGCTACTATAGTTTTTGCATTGAAAATTTGGCGTCATCATTTGTACGGTGAAAAATGCCACATCTTTACTGATCATAAAAGCTTAATATATATTATGACTCAGAAAGATTTGAATTTGCGACAACGGAGATGGCTTGAGCTACTAAAAGATTATAAGTTGGATATTAATTATCACCCGAAGAAAGCGAATGTAGTTGCGAATGCTTTGAGTAGAAAGTTGTTGTTTTCCTCGAGAGCAATGAATACACAGTTGACATTATCTGGTACTGGTTCGATTTTGGCCGAATTAAAGGTAAATGTAACAGTCTGAATTTGACCCTAATCGGAACGGTGGTTTCGGGACCACGAATCTGAGTCTGAAAAATTTTAAATATTATTTTTTTATGGTGTTAATTATATGTGATTTATGATGTGTGAAAGTTTCGTATAAAAATTTTATCGTTTGAGTGTTTAATTTAAGTGAAAGGATTAAATCGAATTGCCTTCTTTGAAGTAGGTATTGAAGTGATAAATTAGCCATTTTGATTGTATAGTGGACGGCTAGTGTAATAAAATAGTACTAAGTGGATGTTTTATTTTATAAAATGGAAATAGATAATAAAATTGATATGAGATGATTATAATAATAAAAACAAAACATTAGTGGGAGAGAAGTGTTCATCTTTTACTCTTGTTATTGCCGAAACTTTGAGGAAGGAGAAGGAGAAGGATTTTCACCATTTTCGGCCATTGCATGTCATAATTAGATCGAGAACAAAAAGAAAAGGATCTAGATCGGGGAAAAGCTAAAGTACACGAATAACCGGGAAATTCAAAGTATTCGACTTCCGAGGTAAGTCTGTAAACAAATTGATATTGTTAATATCGATTATATCATGGTTTATATGTTGAATTAAGAAATTTGTAGTAATAGAATATGGTAAGCCGAAATTGGATAGTAAATTATGGAAACGAAATGTTGTTAAATTTTGATTGAATGACGTGGAAGTGATATGATTAATGTGCGATTATTGAAATTTTGGACAGCATGTAATGTGAATAAGTAGGTAATAATACCATTATTCGGGCTTCGAGCCTAGCAGGCCTTGTGCCGGTGATCTATTTCGGGCTTCGAGCCTAGCAGGCCTTGTGCCGGTGGTCTATTTCGGGCTTAATGCCTAGCAGGCCTTGTGCCGGTGATCTATTTCGGGCTTAATGCCCAGCAGGCCTTGTGCCGATGTATTATGTCGGGCTTATTGCTCAGCAGCTTAATGCCGGTGATATGTTATAAACGGAGAATCCGAGAATCAAGCAAGTTGAGACATGTCTATATAATTCTATGTGCTACAAGCTCGGGTAAGAGTTAGCTTATTATATTAGTAAGGAATGAGGTAAAGTAATTTGTAAATGTTTCGAGTTGGGTGTGATGTAATGAAGTTGATGATATAAAATATATATTATTTTGTGATATTGAGCTTATCATTGATAGGCATGAATTAGATATATATATGTGAGATTAAGGCATATACATGTGTGTATATCACTTGAAGTTTCGATTATAATTGAGGAGGACAATGGTAAAAGAGATCGATAATTATGATATGTTTATTTGATTTGGAATGTACGAATGTTTATGATATTCATATGATTAGATAATGTATATGTTCATGGTAGTAAAGTGTTAATAATTAAGTTAAGGGCATTAGGGTATTCGGCCATGAATAATTCATTTATATAATGTTTATATTCATTGCTATGAATTTATTTATTAAAAGTTTAAATGTTTGAATATTAAGTTGTATTTGTTTAAGACTTACTAAGCTAGTAAGCTTACTCCGTGTATGTTTAAATGTTCTATTTATAGATTTGGTCAAGCTACGGGCTCAAGAAAACGTCAGCAGAGTCAACCACACTATCATCTTTTTGGTACACCTTTAGCTTGGTTTATTTTTGGATAAAGGCATGTATAGGGTGATTAATGTTTTTGTTTGAGTTGGAAACTTGGATAAAAAGTGTATTATAGCCATACGAATATGGCTCTTATTTTGTGTTTTGATAAGGATACATATGGTTTTCTTTTAATGACTAGATGATACATATGGTTATGTCATTGTGATGCAAAAGTGGTAAGGATTTGTTTACCATATATTCGGCCATGGTTTTGATGTTTATTATAGGTACAATTTGGTATTGTGAATAATGACATCATGGGCTAAAATAATAATATCTTATTAATATGAAGATTGTCATGGACTATAAAGACGATATTTTTGTTATGTTTGTGTTTTGTATTCAAGCTTGTTAAATTGGGTTTGACATAATGGATATAACCGAATAGGTAGTTATGTATTGATTAATTATATAAATTTTGATTAAATTATTTGATCATTCGAATTTAGTGTATTTATAATTGTTATTTATGCTAAGATGCTTAAAACGACTATAGACTAATTTGATAATCTGTTAATGAAATAAAGTGATATAGTATATGGTAAGATGGTATATGTATGATGTTTTGAGTACTAAGCAAACAAATTTAGTATGGTATGAACTGTTCTTTATGTTCTTGTATGTGCTATAAGATCATATAGATATGCGACGCATGTACCCTATAGACATCTTAGATTCAATTATATGCATACAAATGAATTCATGTGAGCTTTGTTTTGATTGGTTCAATCTAAATTTTTGGTATGAACTACTAGTTGGAAACTTGAAATTCAATCTATGATTTTGGAAATGTGTAAAATGTATGAATTGCGTTAAATGCCTGCGATGTTCTCAGTCTAGTTCGGTAATGCCTCATAACCTTAATCCGGCAACGGATACGGGTTAGGGGTGTTACAGTAAAACTAGTATTTCTTCAGCAAATTTGTGAAGATAAAAAATGTGATAGTGATTTGCAAGCTAAAAGAGTTCAATGCGAGTCGACTAGTGATTCAGAGTACAAAATCGGATCCAATGATTGTTTAATGTTCCGAGATAGAATTTGCGTACCGAAAAATACAGAGTTGATTCAGAAAATTTCATACGAGGCACATAGTGGTTGTTTATCTGTTCATCCTAGGAGTACTAAAATGTACAATGATTTGAAGAAATTGTATTGGTGGTCGGGTATGAAACGAGACATTTCTGAGTTTGTATCGAAGTGTTTGATTTGTCAGCAAGTGAAAGCCGAGCATCAAGTACCTTCAGGTTTGCTTCAGCCTGTGATGATACCGGAGTGGAAATAGGATAGAGTGACTATGGATTTCATATCGGGATTACCCCAGTCTCCAAAAAAGAAAGATGCAATTTGGGTTGTCATTGATCGATTGACGAAATCAACACATTTTATTCTGGTACGTACTGATTATTCACTCAATAGATTAGCTGATTTGTACATTGCTGGGATCATTAGATTGCACGGGGTTCCAGTTTTGATTATTTCGGATAGAGATCCGAGGTTTATGTCGTGGTTTTGGAGGAAATTGCAAGAAGCTCTGGGTACAAAATTGAATTTTAGTACAGCTTTTCATCCGAAAACTGACGGACAGTCTGAACGAGTAATTCAGATCATTGAAGATCTGCTCAGATGTTGTGTATTAGAATTTGAAGGCAATTGGGAGAAATATTTGTCGCTAGTTGAATTTGTGTATAATAACAGCTTTCAATCGAGTATAAAGATGGCATCGTACGAAGCTTTGTATGGTCGTAAATGCAGAACTCCATTGTACTGGACCGAGCTTAGTGAGAAACAGATTCACGGGGTTGATTTGGTTAGAGAAACCGAAGAGAAAGTAAAAGTAATTCGCGATTGTGTAAATGTGTAAATGTGTTTAGGGGAAAAAGTGTAAATGTGTTTTAAAGTGTGATTTGGACTAAATTGAATGAATAAATGATTAAATAAGTTAATTTCGAATATATTTAGATCAAGAAAAGCGAAATACGAACTTGGATCGGGGAAAAGATAAAGTTATCGATTAAATAACTCGATTCGCCGTTTTAATATCCGAGGTAAGTTCGTATGTTATAATTTCATTTCAAATGTATTTTATATGCTTTGATATAGCATGAATTGTGATTATGTGATTACGGACGAGTTTGGAAATGATTCGATGAAGATTCGACAGTTGGAAACCCGATTGAACCTTAGGAATAGTTTAGGATACTAGTGACATGTCATTAGGTATATTTGAGTTGGCTTCGGGCCATGTTATTAGCACTTCGAGTGCGAGATATACCAATTTGGCTTCGGTCATGCATATCGGCTGATTTGGCTTCAGGCCATTATATCAGAATTTTGGATAAGTTACCTTGATTTGGCTTCGGGCCATGGTATAGGTACTTATCATGTGAGACCTTGAGTATCTGACTTCTATTCCGAATGGTTCAACGGGTAAATAAATGATGTGGTCGAGTATGAGATTGGTACAAGATGGTATAGGTACGTACGGTAATGAATTGAGTATTGAAACTATGGAATTGATGAGTTCCTTGGTAAGTTATGTGAATGATCATTTGATAGCTTTGAGATCTAATAGAATTGTTGTATATTGTTTTCTATTATTTGAATGATTAATGAATGGTGATATTTGCTTATTGTTAACATACGAGCTTACTAAGCTTTATAGCTTACTTTGTTTATTTTTCGTGTTTTATAGTGATATCGAAGCTAGCTCGGACTCGGGGATCGTCGGAGATCATTTCACACTACCACCTATCACTTGGTACCTTTGAAATTTTGGTATTTTAAGTATATGGCATATATAGGGACTTTGAGTCATGTTAGTTATGTTTTGGTAATGACTTTGGCCAAATGAATTGGCTTGTAAATGTGTATGTTTTGGTTTGTAAATATAGCCATGAGATTTGGCTTAATTTGGTGAATTTGGTTATGTGCTTATATGTGCATATATGTTGATGTTTAAGTTCATGGATGGATATGGGAATGGATTATATTATGAGAATTGTGGTCATTGTTGCTAATAGGTATTATGAAAGTTAAATTGATTTTTATTTGTTGAAGTTGGCATGCTTGTGAAATTAGACCTAATAATGCATAATTGTTAATGGTCATTTTGTTGATTTTGGAAGATAAGGTTTGGTATAACTTCGAATGGTATGATGTGATAATTATGTTTTGTATTGATTGGTGTTTGATATAGTATAAGTCATGCTTGATTTGGTATTGAATTACATGCCTATTGATGCTATGTTATGTACCATATGAGTTGTGTAGGTGTGCTTAAATGTTGGTGGCAAATTGGCTTGCTAAATAGCCTATTTTTGTCCACACGGGCAGAGACACAGGCGCGTGTCTCAGCCGTGTGTCACACAGGGTCATGTTTCACGGTCGTGTGTCCCCTGGTATTGAATTTGAAGTGAAGTCAATATGCTCCACACAGTCTCACAGACGGGCGTGTGATCGGCCGTGTGGTACAAGTCAGTATACCCCCTAATTGGCACATGGCCTAGCACACGGGCGTGTGGCTTGGCCGTGTTGTATAAGTCAGTATACCCCAGGTTTGACATGGCCTAGTACACGGCCTGACACACGGGCGTGTGTGGCCAATTCGAAGGGCACACGGGCTAGACACACGGGCGTGTGGTTGGCCGTGTGACCCAAGTCAGTAAGCTCACTTGTTTGGACATAGGGTAGGACACGGGCTGGGACACGGCCATGTGTTCCCATTTCGAATGTCCACACGGCCTGTGACACGGGCGTGTGTCCCTTGTTTTAGAGAAAAATTTGCTAAGTGTTGAAAAATTTTCTGAGTTTTCGATTTAGTCTCGAACCACTCCCAATGCATGTTTAAGACCTCGTAGGCTCGTTTAAGGGACACTATGATTGATTATGATTGGATTGTATTTAAATTGATAAATTGTATATGAAATGTATATTTCAAAGTGTTGTAAGTCCGGTAATGCCCCGTAACCCTATTCTGACGGTGAATACGGGTGAGGGGTGTTACACAAAATACTAAGAATTACATTATAATAAGTAAATTGGAAAAAGGGTTCATAAAAATAACTACCAAAGTAAAGGTAATAAAAGTTCACAAATTCAATGTTACAACTTCAAAATAAAAACTGAAAAGAATTAAAAATCAATAGCAAAAGCTGTGACAAGAAGTAGTGGCAACACCAAATAGGCACTACTCCTTCTTTTTGTTCAGCAAGTTTTCCAAGGTATTACCGGAGTTACTTCGCCAATAGATCATTCCTCAAGGCTTTGGCATGATGGAAATAGGCCTAAATTTGTTGAATGGCCCTTTCTTGGAAGGGAATCTCAGCATCAAGATGTTGTAGATCCACTATTCAAAGGTTGAAAGTTGTGCAGAAGTGTCAGACTTAGTGCTAATTGGTAATAGCTAACATCAAGGACGCTAGAAACCATAAGAGGACAATGCACATCAATATAAAGTATCACATCATAAGGGAGATAGTAAGATACAAAATAGTTGATGTAGTCAAAGTCGTATTAGAAGGCAACCTTGCAAAACTGTTTACCAAAACTCTAATAGCTAGGAGTTTTGAGAAACATGTAGAGAGTATGAGCATGTGAAATATGACTCACCTACTTCACTAAGGTAAGGGGGTTGTTGGATCCAGTGCTTTAAGTGTAGTATTTTTGTTTTGTTTACTTTTTTTTTTGAACAAATTGGTTTAATAATAACATTTATTAATTGCCTTAATACCGTTTGTATATTGTCCTCAATTTTTTTCATGCAAAAAAAATGGAAGAAAATATTGGCTCATTGGTTATAAAATGTTTAACTAATACTAAGCGGTATTATGTGGTTGGATCATAATACAAAAAGCCAACTTGTATTAGTAGATGAACCTAAAATTATCCTTAGTTTAACCAGAAAAGAGCAAACCGATTGTGTAACACCCTTACCCGTATTCAATGCCGTAACAGGGTACGAGGCATTACCAGACTTACAACACAAGCATTTACACAATTCCGAGTCATAAATTTGTGTCCAAATTAAAATCATTCATAATCGGTCATAAAGTTCCTAATACAAGCCTACGAGGCCCAAAACATGCATCGGAAGTGGTTCGGGACTAAACCGAGAACTCAGGAAATTTTTACAAAACTTAGAAATTTTTTGCTAACTACAGGGCTCATGCCCTGTGACCTTGGGACACGCTTGTGCTTCAAACCGTGTTCAATTTAGGGTGCTCTCTGACTTGTGCCACATGGTTGTTGCACACGCCCGTGTACTAGGCCGTGTGTTTATTTAATTTAATTCGAATTAAGTGCAGGTTTCACACGGCCAAGACACACGCCCGTGTTCTAGGCCGTGTATCACACACAGCTGAGGCACACGCCTGTGTCTCTTCCCGTGTGCTCAATTCTGGACATTCTATTTTGCAACAATTAAGGTGCAGAGGACACACGACTGAAACGCATGCCCGTGGGGCAGGCCATGTGTCACACACGGCCTAGAAACACGCCCGTGTGGACAAACTAAGGCTATTTACCAAGCCATTTACCACCCCTTTAATGCACACACCTACATAACATAACATAGCACCAATTCAAGCTTATACATACAACCAAATCATCCACAACCAAGACATCAACACATCATTCACATGCTAACATCTATCATAAATAAACATCACATAACTTATCAATTCAAATCATGCAAGTTTCCTCATTCATGAAAGACATCATCATATGAATATACTTATACCAATATTAGCTAATTTCAAATGGCCTTATACAGCATGAACTTCTAACCGACATAAGCCAACATATTTGGCCAAATCAATTATGACACATAACAAAATGACCAAGTCCCCTATACATGCCATAACTCAAAATGTTGAATTCATTGATACCAAAATAATTGTTGATAGTGTGTATGGATCTCCGATGATCTTCGAACCCCGAGCTAGCTTGGTGACACTATAAGACAAGGAAAAGAAAGAGGAGTAAGCTATATAGCTTAGTAAGTTCCTATGCAAATAATAAGCATCATAACCACACATTTAACATACAATTAACATGATAAAAATTAGCATGAATGTTATTAAAATCTTATAATCATAACTTACTCAATCACCACCTTACCAAGGGTTCATTACATATCGAGCTCATTACTTATGAGTTTTACGTACATACCTGTACCAACTCGCATCATAGCCATATCCTTTCACAACTTTGACATTCCCGTTGAACACTCGAAATATTAATGGATACTTGAAAACCTTGCACATAAGTGCCATATATGTAGCTAAAGCTACCTCATATCTCATAATACATATAGGCTCGTTTTTGAGCTATTCACGGGCTTGCTCACACAGGCTGTCAGTCAGGACGTAACTACACAGTGTTGCTCACACAAGCTGTCAGGTATCCGCAACACATACCGAACTACCCAGCCACTGGTAGGACGTACAAGACCAGCACCCGGATCACATAATCGCATATACACATGGGTTCCTAGTGACATGTCACTCGTATCCTATTCTATTCCTAAGGTTCAACAGGGATTTCTCGTTTGTCGAAACTTTTTTGAATACATCCAAAGAGTCAATCACAATTCATACAATATTAAAGCATTTAAAACATAAATATAACAATGCATTATTTACATACGAACTTACCTCGGTACAAAAATAGTTGAATTGGACCTAATCGTCAAACACTTTGTTTTTCCCCCGATCTAGGTCTGAACCTCATTTTTCTTGATCTATAATAAAAAATTTAACTCATTTAATACTCATATTATTCAATTTAGCCCAAAAATCATATTATGGGAAAATTACATTTTTCCCCTAATGTTTCACATTTTTACAATTTAGTCCCTAGGCTAGTAAATTGAAATGTATTCCATTTCTTCAAAACCCAAGCCTATCCGAACCATTTTCATACTCACACCAGCCCACATTTTTCATTTAATCACACTTTTACTACTCATTTTATAACTTTTACAAATAAGTCCTTTTTGACATTTTCATCAAAAATCATCTAGCAAATGTTGTTTATCTAACACCAAACATACATTTTCTACCATTAGACATCAAAATACACAAATATCTATCATGGGCAAAATTTTAGACCTTGAAAATACTTCAAAATAGTCCTTGGAAAAGCTAGATTAGGTTACAAAGATATCAAAAACATAAAAATCATTAAAAACGAGGCTAGAACGAACTTACAATCGAGCTTGAAAGTGGCCAAAACCCTAGAAATGTCTTCTCTTGCAATATTCGGCCATGGGAGACTAAATTGATGAAGATAAATACTTTTATTTAGTTATTTAGGCTTTATTTACTAGATTACCAAAATGCCCTTCACCTAAACTTTGAAATTTTTCACTAACCATGCCCATTTTTGTCCATACCATAATGGTCTAATTACCATTTAAGGACCTCCAATTTAAAATTTCATAACAATTAGACACCTCTAGCTTCTAGAACACACATTTTGCACCTATTACAATTTAGTCCTTTTAACTAAATTGAGTGCCCAATCGATAAAATTTTCGAACGAAATTTTCACGAAATTGTTCCATAAAACTATAGACCATAAAAATATAATAAAATGAATTTTACTGTGTCAGCTTTGTGGTCCCGAAACCACTGTTCCAAGTAGACCCAAAATCGAGCTGCTACAGATTGAAAAACTAATATGTCATCTATCAAGTCCAATTGGGGAGATGCTTTGTCCTGAGTATCAAAGAAGATGACTCTCAAAAGTAAATGTGACTCCCCTAACCCGTCTCCATCGCTGGATTAGGGTTACGGAGCATTACCGTACAATCAGAAATATTTAAACATCATATCATTCAACATGTTAATAATATCATAAACCATTCATTCACATGTATATCGTCCCTAAATCAAGCCTTCGAGGCCCTAAAAATAGCTTAGAAGCAATTCAGGAATAATTTAAAACAAAACCGAAAGTTTAGGAAAAGGTTGAAAAAATTGGAAACAAGTGTCATGCGGTCGTGTGGAATCACCTCAGCCCGTGTAACTTTCAAACAGAGGACACACGACAGTGTCCCAGCTCGTGTCCTCACCCGTGTAACTTATTGAGTAGGGTCACACGGCCGTGTCACACGCCTGTGTGCCAGGCCGTGTAACTCTCTGAGTTGCCCCACACGTTCGTGTTCCAGACCATGTAATTCACTGACTTGAACCCTAAGAAAACCTCTGATGACACATGGTCATGTCGCCAGGCCGTGTGCCTCACACGGCTATGTCACACGCCCGTGTTCCAAGCCGTGTGAACCCAAAATGTAACACCCCAAACCCGGCCCATACACCACGACCGAATTTAGAATGCCACTGCGGAAAACGTTTGAAAAGATTTTGACTTAAAGATAAAAACTTTAAAATTTATTGTCGTTTGTAGAATATTGTATGTTTAAAATTCTGAGTAAAACTTTGATGTTACCAATTATCCGGAATTAAAACTTTAATATAAATGTTTTTTTAAGATATAAGTTGCTAAAAATGAAATCATTTCCAAATAGTAAATTAATCATCCATCCAACTAAAACATAACAATAAACTTCAAATACTTTAAGTGGCCCTTATTACATCAAGTAATTATTCAAAAATACTTAATATTAAACTGCATAATATAAATAAAACATCTTCTGCATGGCCACCTCGTATCCTCTCCAACCCGGTCCAAGCATCACGTATCACCTGCGATGTTTGATAAAAATTTGGGTGAGTCTAACAGACTCAGTGTGTAATTAATCCACTGAATTCCACCCACATATCAAACCACATATCAACCCACATAACAGATAACGAGGTAACTTATTCACATAATATCACAATTCGGGCTTGGCCCATATCCATACCACATATCGGATCATAATGTAATTAACCACATGATTCCACATATTGGGCTTGGCCCATTTCCACACTGTTCCACATTCACATATTGGGCTTGGCCCGTAACCACATCAATAACCACAATGCCACACATAATCATGCAAAGTGCACCCAACCCATCCTAGGGTCCATCCTCTACACACCCCCGTATCCAGCCACCACACACCAGGGGATTTCTAAATCACCCTCCAACCGCTACACACCATTTCGGCAATTAATGCCGTCCACGATGTAGCTCGTAGCTAACATCAAACCACGATGAGGCACATAGCTACTCATCAACCACGATATGGCACACACCGATATCAACCACGATGAGGCAGAGCCACTCATCAATCCACGTGAACTTAATCACAAGTAATCCACAACGCGACCTCGATCGGCGCCAATCCACGATGTAGCTCATGGCTAACATCAAACCACGTACTCGAAGTACACTCGTACCTTCTTTCATATTCATAACCCATCCCATGCACATGCAACATATAATAATGTCATGATAAATAATGCATGTACATGTTATCCAAGCATTCAATCGTATTCACATTCATAATCCACATTTCATCGATTTGGTACTAACTCGATTATTGACATACCCTTTAAGGGCATCCATTTCATAATTGCCACTGCACTTATTAGCACATATATAACACATATACAACACATGCAAGTATCACATAAATCCCGGAAAACGGTAGGCTAACTACACACCTGATAACTTGAAGCACTACGCTCTCAATCCCGATGCTATCACTAAGCGAAACTACCACTATCTGCCTACTCTCTTGCTCTGCTGCTGGCCCACACCCCGGTGGCCAATCTCGTACCGCGGAGATGGATCTCCTCTTAAACTTAGGGATAGGAACTACCCCTTTTCCTTCTTGACTGGTTCCCACATCCATCGAATACGCTTAATCAGAAAATCCCGATTAATACAAGATTTTAAACAAATAAAAACTACTACTAAACATCCTTACCCAAATTGATCTTGAATTTCGAAGGCTCCTACTCACTCCTTCTGTCGAAATCCTACCTACACATCATAGTTAGAATCGGCCTTACTTAATAACCAATATGGCCTATGGCCGAATATCACAATCCTCCTCACCTTACTAATCTAAAACCCGAATCACCACTTGTCTATGAAGTTGACGAAATCCCTGCATGCTAGATGTTAGGTTCGGCTTCAACACATGAATACCTATGGATACATCCCTTGGCCGAAACTACATTACTTATCAAAACCCAAACAAAGCACTTGCTCCCTGAAGCGTCGAAATCCCTATATGCCACATGTTAGAATCGGCTTTAAGCATAAATCCATAGAAAATAGCCCTTGGCCGAATACCTCATATCACTTACCTTGATGGATCAAATCCCGAGAGAATCCTTAGTGCTTCCTTCCTTTGGCTACATACAAAAGAAACACTAGATAAAAGCCCTATAAACACTCGGCCATCCCTAAGGCCTAACTACATGATTTCGGCACACTAATAGAAGGAGTACCCAATCCGATTGATAATGAAAGAACACTCACCACTACACGTTTGAAGAGAGAGAGAGATCACAAGCAAGTAGTCGACAGCACCTTCAATAGGGATTCGACTATGGCTTCAAAGATCTGCGAAATAGGAGGGAGAATGAGAGGCTGAAAGATTCGGTAAGGACTCCTAAATGGAGTCGGAATATTCGGCAATGGTGACTAATGGTGGAGAGGTTTCGGCCTTTGTCAAAAAGATGGAGGGAGTGTGAATCTTAATAGAATTCGGCAATGGCAAGGTTTAAGAGTGATTTCGGCTCAAGCAGAAATGAAAGAAAAGATGTGAAAGAAGAAAGAAAATAGATGCACAAAAGGTTCTAACTTTCGGCTTTTGTCAAAGGGAAATTGGGTGTAAAAATTCGGCAAAACACAAAGATGAAAAAGAAAGAATTTAGCACACACAAAGACTAAATTTCGGCACACACTACCACCCCTTCAAAACCGAAAATAATCACCAAGAGATTCCCTTGGCCGGCCACTTCTCATCCCCCTCTCAAATCCCAAAATTTTCTCCTATATTTTCTCTTCAACACTCATTCAAACAATTTTGAATGAGTCCACATCTATCCTTCCCTTCTAGCCGAAATTCAAAATAAAAAAACAAGCTTCATCCTCATCCATTTGAAAGTCCAATAGCCACCCAACTCCTTTCCTCTTTGGACGCAAAAATAAAAGCTCCCCTTCGCTTCCCACGCTGCCGAACCTCCTCTCCCTTGACACTCCATGTGACGCCACCCTCTCTCCTTGCACGTAGGCGCTCCATTGCCACTTTACTACTTCCCTTTTTGTGACATAAACTCCACCACTTATTCCTTTAAGACCTCACTCCTTTGGCTCCCCTTCCCAAGCTTGAAATCCAATATTTTTCTAAGCCACTTTCCTACATCCTAGGGTTCTCAAAACCCCTAAAACACCTCCAAACACACTCAAAGCCTACTAGCTTATGAGTTATGCATTAAATGCATAACCCCTAAATCCCGGATGTTACACAAAATTTACCTAAAATCAAGCTATCTCAAAACCATTCCATGCATAACTTTTCAACCCATTTATGTACACATTAAAGGGACCTAAACATCACCTAAACACACATCAAAATGCCAATTCAAGACCCTATTTGAACTAATCAATATGCCATTCAAAAGCACCACAATATACCAAAACAACAACTATCAAAACATGTTAATATTGCACCATTTCATACATAATAACCTATTCCAACTAGTTATCAAAACATGTTAACATTACCTAATTCAATGCATTAAGATCTATTTCTATTATGTGCCCTAAACACATCATAAATGACCATTTCCATGCCAACATCTTGTAATAAAAGGCCACAGACATCAATTACCAAAAAGTGACTAAAAAGGCTTACCTAAACAATCATTACAAGTCCATCAACCATACATAAACATCAAGGCACAAACATACCAAATTACCATTTACATATTCATCATAACACCATTATAAACCACCCTATACATGCCATTATAAACCTTGGCCAAAATGCTCAAAAACTACCGAATTAACTGTTGGATAGTGTGATAGGTCTCCGACAAGCTTCCAACCAAATTGAGCTTCTGATAATCTATAAAACAAATGAAAACAACGAGTGCTTAGTAAGCTCGTATAAACTAAAACATAACTTACCATTTCATTTGCATAAAATAAAGCATAAGTATAATATCAACCAAAACCATAAGCTTGGCATAAGCCTATACAACATCATCAAATTCATAAGTTAGTACACTTGTACATGATCCAAATGAATTTAACCATAAGATAAGTAGATTCACATATGAAATACATTGAATTCATAAATCATTTCCATAAGATTATATTTAATTCCATTTGAATACTTACCTTTTCATTTCCTTTTCTTGCCCATTGAACCATCTAGAATTACATTGGATACACAAGAAAGATCACACAAAGTGTGTCTTTACATATAAACGTAACCTTTCCTTTACATCATTGTTCACACGAGCTGTGAAACGAGCCTGCTCACACAAGCTGTGGGTTGGAATGTAAGCTACACGATGCTGCTCACACGAGTTATGGAGAATCCGCAACAAATGTAGGACTTCAGACATTGGTAGGACATTCAAGACCAGCACCCGAAACATGAAATCTCTAATGACATGTCATTTGTATCCTAAGAATTCCTAAGGTTCAACCAGGACTCAATATCTGTCAAGTCTTCATAGCATTGATACATTTACATATTGATCCATTTACATTAAACATAACATAGTAAACATCCAATTTAAATAACATTAACACAGTTACCGTTCATACGAACTTACCTCGATGACTAGGGCATAGAAGTTAGATCAACTAATCTGAAGCTTTAGCTTTTCCTCGATCTAAGTCCGAATGTGGTTTATCTTGATATAAATGGATAATTTCAATCAATTAAATACTTCTAGTATTCAATTTAATCCACATTTCATATTTATACAAAATTACTAATTTGCCCTTAACATTTTAACTTTTCACAATTTAGTCCTTAAGCTCATAATTTGAAATCTAACCATTTTAATCCTCCATTCAAGCTATTCGAATTTCTTAGGGACTTATACTAACCCAATTAAACCATAATTTGATAAATTTAACATGAAAGTTTACTATTTTCACAAATAAATCCCTAAGTTCCATTTCATCAAAAATCACTTAACAAAACTTATTTATTTTTCAACAAAGATTCATAATCTACAAATTAACATAAAAAATCATTAAAGAACATTCATGGCATAACCCTCAACCTTCAAAATTTTTAAAAATTAACCCCTGGGCTAGCTAGATTAAGCTAAAATGGACTCAAAAACATAAAAATCATTAAAAACGAGGCTTGAAAACTCACCATGCAATCAACACAAGCTTGACCAAATGCTCCCTCTTCTCTAATGGTGTTTTTAGGTTTCAAAATGACAAAAAGATGAAGATGATCACTTTAGTTCATCTTTTATTATTTAATTTTCTTTTTAATTACCAAATTACTAAATTAACCTTTTTAAAATCATTAAAATTTCATTAAAACCTTGCCATGCACATCCACTATCTCATTAAATGGTTTATTTACCCTTCAAGTCTTTTAGTTAGTCATTTGACCCTTTTAACTAATAAAACTCAACTTTTTCACCTTTTACGATTTAGTCCTTTTTACTTAATTAATCATGCAAACATCAAAATTTCTTAACGAAATTTTAATACGACCTTAATATAATCCCAAAGGCATTAAAATAATAATAAAATAATAACTCACTCATCGAAACTGTGGTCCCGAAACCACTATTTTTGATATCATTGAAAACGGGCTATTACAATAAAGACATAGATGTGACTGACTGGACTAACGATACATCGAATAGGATCCAAGTAGAATAGATCCTAGATTCGTTTATGGATTTATTCACTTATGAAACTCATTGTAACACCCCTAACCCGTATCCGTCGCTGGATTAGGGTTATGAGACATTACCGAACAAAACACAATTCGGAACAGACATTCATTTGAATTCAAGCACAAAGCAATATGATCTTTTCTACTAAATTATTTATTTATTTATTCATATAACATTACCACATATTCAATTAAACAATGTGCAACAAGTTATATTACAAGTACTTAATACATAAAAATGTTCGAACCACATGACTTAAACATTAATGGCATTTATACATTTGAAACATATCCCAACTTATATCATTATATAACATATATCGAACATAAATTAAAACAAATATAACATAAGCTGATTTTCAATCATATTATTTCAACACATGTGCATATTAAACCAACTGAATCATTTTATACCATTTAATAATCAAATGTATATACAAACATAGTAACATTACATCATGATCGAACATACTATTGATGTTTATATATAAATATAATGCGCACTTTACCCTATAAACAAAAGTCACATTTAACATTTGCACATAAATAACATTTCAATGTACACCAAATTCGCATGTGTATATTAGTATACCTAAACTTCACATTTTATCCTATTAACTAATCATTGATTCGGTCATATCATTATCAAGATTATATGCATATCATAATGAACCAAATATCGTAACCAAACCACACTATTTCACTTGCCATTTGGATTCGTACCTAAACAATCATGAAACATATTCATTACTTACCAATAGCAACCGAACCTATATAGCCAACCATTCAAGCATAATAAAGGTGCATACATCGTCATTACAAACCGAATCAAAATATCCTATACACATTCGAACATATAATTATCCTTTTATCATATTACTAAACCGAATTATAGATAGCTTTAGCTTCCAACCTTCATATACATACTTCACTATATATATATAAATATCACATAACCAAAATCACTTAAACTTAACATTATTTATTCTTACTAAATACATCAAGCATATATCATTTACCTTATTACCGAAACGCATGACTTAAATCAACTATCATTAGCAAAGCATATTAAGCAAGTAACACATAAACTCACCTTGACCAAGATCATACACACAAACATAAACATAGCAACCATGTTTCACATATAATAAGCCAAGGCCAAATTGCTAAAACCAAACACATCAAGAACTTAACCAAGAACACATAAAACCGAACTTAAACATAATGATCAAGCCATTTTCGCATGGCTATATAAATATATATACATGCCCAAAAATCAAACATTTCAACTATGCTATACATGCCATATGCCCAAATTCAACTTAGTAAAATACTAAAAGAAACAGTCGATAGTGTGATAGGCTTTGCTGACAATCCCCGAGCTCATAACGTGACTCCAAAATCTATAAAACAGAGGTAAACAAGAACACACACACAGTAAGCTATTTAAGCTTAGTAAGTCATAAGCAAAAACATATATATTAACAAAGGCATATTATCAATTTTACTAATAAGGTCGAATACACATAATTTCCAATACAAAGATATCATTTACTACAAAGGTCATACTTTAATCACACATAGAGGTCATACTTTAATCACACATACATATCATATGGCTGAATATAAACAATCATTGTAACGCCCCAAAATATAGGGTCTTTAATTTTTCATGCTTTGACCAAATTGCTTGTTTGCTTCAATGGCTAAGTGTTTTGGGTATGTTTTGGGGATTTTAGGAAGCCTGGGTTCAAGTATGACCTTTGGCAAAATTTTGATTTTTGCTCCTTTGGAACCTGGATGTTAGCTTAAAGGACATATATATTAAGTGTGCTTGACATGTGACATAAGGAGTCTACTGCTAGAGGTGGCAATTGGCGTGTGGAGTGTTCTAGTGGTCTAGGTTCGAATCCCACGACATGCAATAAGGAGGTTTTATTTTATGTCTCTGTGGTGTGAGAGGTAGAGTTTGATTCAAACTCTGCAGAGGTGGTTGGAGACTTGGTCATCAAGTTTGAATAAGTTTGAATGGGGGGTGTGGAGTGAATCAAGGAGAAAATAGTGGAGATTTTTAGGGAATTTGAATGAGAAGGGAGTCATGGCCGAATGGAGGAAGCTTGAGTAGGGGATTTCGGCTAAGGGGAATCTCATTTGTGCATTTTTGGCAACTTTGTGAGAGGGTATAAATCGAAAATCTTTTTGCCATTTCGGGTTTTCTTTTTGTGCATTTCAGAATTTACTTCTTTTGTGGCATCCCGCGCAACATTTTTTAACCATTCGGGTCTTTCCCTTTCATCGTTATTTCTCAATTGCTGCCCCCTCCTTGCCGAATCATCTTCTTCTACTCTTGGTTTTCTCCTTTGGCTGATCTCAACTTCTTCTTTCCCTCTCATTGTTTATTTTCTTTTCAAGATAGCCGAATATTTATCTCTCAAAACCGTTGTTCTTCTTGTGTTGGCCGAATATGTTAAGGCCTAAACACCTTCTTCTCTTCGTTCCTAATCGTTCCTTAATCTCTTTGAGTTATTGGTAACGGGTGACTCTAGCCGAATCTTGGTTGGCTTCTTTCTCCATGCTCGATTTTGTATCTTTTGGGCCGAAAGGCTGTTTCCCCCTTATTTGCCGTGGAGATAAGTTTATCTAACACCTTCTTTTTCATTCAAATGTTGCTAGGGACTCGTTCTCCTTAACCAAGGGGTAGGCCGATTATGTAACACCCCTAACCCGTATCCGTCACCAGACTAGGGTTAAAGGCGTTACCGGACAGATCGGAAACTTTAACAGACAATTCATCAAGTAACTCATGAATTACAATCATAATGTCCCCTTAGTAGGTCATCGAGACCTAAAACATGCTTATAAACCGGGTCGGGACTAAACCGGAACACATACAAATTTTCACAAAAATTTAAAACTTTTCTAAGTTTTAGGGGTTACACGCCCGTGTAGGCAGGCCATGTGCCTCCCACGGCGGCTGGACACACCCGTGTGTCCTCTCCGTGGTCGAATCTGACTTTACATCCACGGTCACCAAGCACTCCCGTGTACCTTGGCCGTGGTCGAATCTGGCTTTACATCCACGGCAACCAAGCACACCCGTGTACCTTGGCCGTGCACTCATTGGCCATATACTGACTTTTTCACACGGCTACTAGACATGCCCGTGTGCCACAACCGTGTGACATTATAGGCCATTTGCAAGGCCAAAATGCCACCCACTTAGGGTCAATTCTATAAGAAATTTACCAACACATTTCATGCACAATTAACAACCATAACATGCCAAAATAACCATTCAATCTATACATTCAAAACCAATCTCAACTATGCCAACTTACAAGACTAAAACTCGTGTATACATAAGCATAATTCATCCATACACTTACCATAAACTTAATCATTGCATATGCTATCAAACCATACCAAATCATGCACCATTTATCATATTCATTAATGCATATTACCAACACTTAACTAGCCAAATCACATGGCTAAGTTCATATCTCATTCTTAACCAAATAAATAGCCTATACATGCCATATCTAGCTATATACATTTTCAAAAGATACCAAAATGAGTTTATGAAGTGTGATGACGATCCTCGACGGTCCCCGAGCCTTCAGTAGCTTTGACGATCTATGAAACAGAGAAACCACACACAGAGTAAGCTTTCAAAACTTAGTAAGCCATATACAAATAAACTTAGCATATAAGCATTCAAAACATATAATCAATCTAAGTTCTCTAATGGCTCAGTTGCACAATCATAATTCTTCTTAGTACATACACTTAGGTCATACATCTTTCAATCTTGCATATCACTATATACTTTATTACCTCATAGCTTTTCTATTCATATAACACACTTACATTCTCATATTCAAATGCATAATTCATCTAGGTAAGTTTAAGAAAATACTTACCTTCTTATACACACAAAGTGTACTTATCAAACATACCTGAAACATATGTACAATTTGCATAATCATTCATTTCTTAAACTTGACCATTTAACCATTCGGAATCTAATAGAATACGCAGAATGCCCTGAATAGTTATACAATGCCAACGTTCCAGACGTGGTCCTAAATGTAATTGGATATCGATGCCACTGTCCCAGACAGAGTCTTACATGAATTAATACGATGCCAATGTCCCGGACATGGTCTTACACGTAAACAGATATCGATGCCACTGTCCTAGACAGGGTCTTACTCGGATTAATACGATGCCAATGTCCCGGACATGGTCTTACACGTAAACAGATATCGATGCCACTGTCCCAGACAGGGTCTTACTCGGATTAATACGACGCCAATATCCCGGACATGGTCTTACACGTAAACATATATCGATGCCACTATCCCAGACAGGGTCTTACTCGAATTAATACGATGCCAATGTCCCAGACATGGTCTTACTTGTAAATAGATATCGATGCCACTGTCCTAGATAGGGTCTTACTCGGATTAATACGATGCCAATGTCTCAGACATGGTCTTACACGTAAACAGATATCGATGCCACTATCCCAGATAGGGTCTTACTCGGATTAATACGATGCCAATGTCCCAGACATGGTCTTACACGTAAACATATATCGATGCCCATCGTCCCGGGTGGTCTTACTCGGATTAATACGATGCCAATGTCCGGACATGGTCTTACACGTAAATAGATATCGATGCCTTTGTCCCGCACGGTCTTACTCGGATTAATACGATGCCAATGTCACGGACATGGTCTTACACGTAAGCAGATATCGATGCCATTGTCCCGCATGTGGTCTTACTCGGATTAATATGATGCCAATGTCCCGAACATGGTCTTACACGTATACATATATCGATGCCATTGTCCCGCATGTGGTCTTACTCGGATTAATACGATGCCAATGTCTGGACATGGTCTTACACGAAATGATATTGATGCCATGCCCTTTGTCAGATGCGGTCTTACTCGGATTAACACGATGCCAATGTCCTGGACAAGGTCTTACATGTAAACAGATATCGATGCAACTGTCCCAGACAGGGTCTTACTTGGATTAATACGATGCCAATGTCCCGGACATGGTCTTACACATAAACAGATATCGATGCCACTGTCCCATACAAGGTCTTACTCGGTCACTGACAACTTATCGATATATCTTCGGAGTTTACATACATACCATCTCGAGCACAATTCATAGCAATTCAAATTTCACATATGTACAAAAAATTCAATTTAAATACATTTATTTGTATATCGACTTACCTCGAGTTCGGTTTAACGGAAACGAATACGGCTACTCGATTACTTTCGGTTTCCCGCGATCTAAGTCCATTTTCTTTGGTTCTTGATCTAAACATATTCAGAATTAACCCTTTTATTCACTAACTCATTCAATTCAATCCAAACACATATATTTAGGATTATTTGCAAATTAACCCTCACATTTGCATAATTTATCAATTTAGTCTATTTTTTTTCAAAACATTAAATTCAAAAAATCATCACATACTCAAGCTTAGTCGAATGTTCATACATCTCATAAAAGCCCATATTTTCCATCAAATTTGCAATTTAGTCCTTCAAATTACTATTTTCTCAATCTAGCCCTAATTAACTAAATTCATCAAAATTTCAAGAACAAAATATGTTCATCTAACACATATCCTTCATTTAACATCATAAAACATCATAAAACTTACCATTTCATGAATGGCATAACTCACAAATATCATCCATACACAAAATTGAGACATGGGCTTGATAGTAAACTAAGCAACAATCTCAAAAACATAAAAATCATCAAAATCTAAAACCAAAATATACCTTAATTTGAACTTAGAATGGTCGAAACCCTTGAACCTTTGTTCTTTCTTTTTTCTTTTTCTTATTCGGTGATGGATGAATAAAAATGAGGCCACTTACACTTGTTTCTTTTTATTATAATAATATAACTTATAAAATAAATATAATATAAATTTAACATATAAAATAACATATAAAAGCATAATATATATACATATTCATTACTTAATGCCGTCCACTATCTAAAATAGTGGCTAAATTACCACATAAGGTCTTCTCAATAAGAAGCCATCTCAATTTAGCCATTAATAAAATAGAAAGCCACTTTTACGATTTACGCGATTTAGTCCATTGCTCAAATTAAACACACAAACGAACAAATTAACTTACGAAATTTTACCACATGCTTAGTCACATATCAATGGCATAAGAAAATAATATTAAAATATTATACGAACTCGAATTTGTGGTCTCGAAACCATTGTTCCAACTAGGGTATAAACTGGACTGTTACAATTCTCCCCCCTTAGGGATTTTCGTCCCCAAAAATCTTACCGTTAAAGAGAGTCGGTTATTGCTGTCTCGTTGAATTCTCAGGCTCCCACGTAGCCTCTTCCATTCCGTGTCGATTCCATAATACTTTCACTAACGGTATTTTCTTGTTTCTCAACTCTTTCACTTCACGAGCTAAGATACGAATCTGTTCCTCTTCGTATGTCATATCAGATCAGATTTTAATTTCAAATGGAGAAATCACATGTGACGGATCGGATCGATATCTACGGAGCATCGAGACATTGAATACATTGTGTATCTTTTCTAGCTCAGAGGGCAACCTTAATCTATATGGAATAGGCCCAACACATTCAATAATTTCATACGTCCCGATGAACCTAGGACTCAACTTGCCTTTACGTCCGAAACGGAGTACTTTCTTCCACGATGACACTTTCAGCAATACTTTGTCGCCGACCTCAAATTCTATATCTTTTCGTTTCAAGTCCGCATAAGACTTCTGACGATCAGATGCTGCTTTCAAACAATCTCGGATCAATTTCACTTTCTGTTTTGAACCTTTACCAAATCAATCCCATATAACTTATTTTTCCCTGAGCTCAGTCCAGTACAGAGGTGTACGACATTTACGACCGTATAAAGCTTCATATGGTGCCATTTTGATGCTTGACTAAAAACTGTTATTATTTGCAAATTCAATCAGTGGTAAGTACTGTTCCCACGTGCCATTAAACTCAAGAATACAATATCTCAATATATATTCAAGGATCTGAATAATCCACTCGGACTAACCATCCGTTTGCGGATGAAAAGCGGTACTGAAGTGCAATTTTGTACCCAAAGCTTCTTGTAGCTTCTTCCAGAACCGTGATGTAAACCTCGGATCTCTGTCTGACACAATGGCTAGTGGCACCCCATGCAATCTCTCAATCTCAGAAATATAAAGTTCAGCCAACTTTTCAAGTGAGAAATCAGATCATACCGAAATAAAATGGGCAGATTTCGGTAATCGGTCAACAACGACCCAAATCGCATCTTTCTTTCTCGGAGTCAGAGGTAGTCCAGAAACAAAATCCATTGTCACTCTATCCCATTTCTACTCGGGAATCAGAATCGATTGTAACAACCTAAACGGAACCTGATGTTCAGCCATTACTTGTTGACAAATTAAACATTTCGACACATAGTCAGAAATATCTCGTTTCATACCTAACCACCAGTAGTGTTGCTTCAAATCGTGATACATTTTAGTGCTTCCTGGATGAACAGATAAGCGACTACTATGAACTTCGTTCAAAATCAACTGAACTAACTCAGGGTTTCTCTGGACACAGATACGATCTCAAAATCTCAAGCAATCATCAACAACTCAAAACTCAGAATCAGAATTCAAATCGCACTGAGCTCGTTTCGCTAACATTTCATTATCAACTTTCTGAGCATCACATATCTGTTTTAAAAACAACAGTTTCACTTTCAATTCAGCTAACACTGAACTATCATCAGACAGATTTAATTGAGCATTCATAGCACGTAATGCACACAATGACTTTCAACTCAACGCATCGGTAACTATATTAGCTTTACTCGGGTGATAATCTATTACAAGCTCGTAGTCTTTCAACAACTCTAACCATCTTCTCTGTCATAGATTCAAATCTTTCTTTTTCACAAATAGAACAGGAGCACCCCAAGGTGAAAAACTCGGCCTTGCGAACTGCCCGTTGGTGCCATTCTATACGGAGCTATCGAAATAGGGGTCGTACCAGGCAACAAATCTATACCAAATTCAACTTCACGTACCGTAGGCAATCCTGGTAACTCTTTAGGGAACACATCAGAGAATTCACAGACAACTGACACGGATTCAACTTTCTTTTCAGGTACTTTAGAATCAATTACATAAACAAAATAAACTTCGTAACCCTTTTTCACATAACTCTAAGCTTTCAACACAGATACTACAGCAGGCCATCTGTTCAAATCATTTGACTCAATACAAACTACTTCACTATTCTGACAACTCAAATCAATATTCTTTCTTTTACAATTCACAACAGCATCATGCAACGTTAACCAGTCCATACCCAGAATTATATCAAACTCATCAAACGGTAATAGCATCAGATCAGCAGGGAAACAGATATCTCAAAACATTAACGGACAGTTCTTGCATATTTTGTCAACCAGGATACTTTTACCTAAGGGGTTCGATACTTTTATAACAAATTCAACAGACTCTACAGACAAAGTCTTACTAGATACTAAATGTATGCATATATACGAATGAGTAGAATCAGGGTCTAACAATGAAATCACAGAAATATCATAAAGTATAAAAAACTACCAGTTATAACATCAGGAGACGAAGCTTCCTCACGAGCTCAGATGGCATATGCTCTGGCAGGCTCTCTAGCTTCAGATTTCGCAACAGTATCTCTCGTAATTCTCTGACTACCATTGACATTTCTTGTATTTCGCGAAGGTCTACCCCTCACTGGAGCATTATCTGATCTCGAATTCTGAATAGTCTCTGGCTCAACAGACTCTGGGCAATTACGAATGAAATGATCTAATGATCTGCATCTGAAACAAGCCCGGTCATTCAATCTACAACTTCCCAGATGTCTTTTACCACAATGCTTGCACTCAGGTTGTTCGGATCGAACATTCCCAACACTTGCTACTAAAGTTGCCGGAGCTTTGGAGCTCAACTGTGATCTAGCTCGATCTCTACTCGAATGCCTCATATTAGCCTTTGAACGGCTATGTTCATCTCGGAATTTCTTCGAGGCAGACTAAAATGATTTGTTAAAAAATCTCTTTTTCATATCTCTGGCTTCAGACTCAGCTTTGCATGCTCGGTCAACTAGCACTACGAACTCTTGTATCTCCAGAGTACCAACTAGCAATTGGATATCTTCATTTAGGCCATTTTCGAATCTTTTACACATTATCGCTTCAGTCAAAACGTATTCCCGAGCATACTGACTTAATCTCACAAACTCTCATTTGTATTCAGTGATAGACATGTGACCTTGTTTCAATTCCAAAAATTCTTTTCGTTTCTGATCAATAAATCTCTGAATAATGTATTTCTTTCTGAACTCAGACTGAAAGAAATCCCATGTGATCCGTTCTTTAGGCACAACCGAAATCAAAATTTTCCACAACCGATAGGTCGCTTCTCGTAACAAAGATACAACACATTTAATACGTTCTTCAAGACTTAACGACATTTCATCAAATACCCGGATTGTGTTTTCTAACCAGAACTCGGCCTTTTCGCCATCATCATCACTAGTAGCCCTGAACTCTTCAGCCCTATATTTACGGATCTTGTCAACCGGAGGCTTATTCAACAGATTCGGATACATAACCGGTGGCACAACTGTAGTCTGAGGGGGATTAACCGGGGGCGGAGGTTGCGAAACAGTCGGGTTATTTCTTATGAATTGAGTGAACCATTCACTCATCATCTGGAAGAAAGCTTGTTTAGCTTCTCCTCTTGACCGCTCAGAACCGGTCTCGATCGTATTTGGCGCCTGCGCCCTTCAGCGAGCAGCGCATTACTTTCTACGTCGTTAGCTACGGCTCTTTTGGGATCCATTACTATACAAAAATCACATTTTATACATTAGGATTCATCACACTATCACAATTCAGATATATGGCATGTATAGTTAGACTCTGACACGCTACGTTAGTCCGAGAATCGACTAAACTGTAGCTCTGATACCAACCAAATGTAACACCCCTAACCCGTATCCATCGCCGAACTAGGGTTAAAGGCGTTACCGGACAGATCAGAAACTTTAACAGACAATTCATCAAGTAACTCATCAATTACAATCATAATGTCCCTTTAGTAGGTCATCGAGACCTAAAACATGCTTATAAACCAGGTCGGGACTAAACTGGAACACATACAAATTTTCACAGAAATTTAAAACTTTTCTAAGTTTCAGGGGTTACACGCCCGTGTAGGCAGGCCGTGTGCCTCCCACGGCTGCTAGATACACCCGTGTGTCCTCCCCGTGGTCGAATCTGACTTTACATCTAAGGTCACAAAGCACGCCCGTGTACCTTGGCCGTGGTCGAATCTGACTTTACATCCACGGCCACCAAGCACGCCCGTGTACCTTGGCCGTGCACTCATTGGCCATATACTGACTTTTTCACACGGCTACTAGACACGCCCGTGTGTTTTGGCCGCTTGCTCATAGGCTAGCTACTGACTTAGCCCCACGGTCACTAGGCACGCCCGTGTGCCACAACCGTGTGACATTATAGCCTATTTGCAAGGCCAAAATGCCACCCACTTAGGGTCAGTTCTATAAGAAATTTACCAACACATTTCATGCACAATTAACAACCATAACATGCCAAAATAACCATTCAATCTATACATTCAAAACCAATCTCAACTATGCCAACTTACAAGACTAAAACTCATGTATACATAAGCATAATTCATCCATACACTTACCATAAACTTAATCATTGCATATGCTATCAAACCATACCAAATCATGCACCATTTATCATATTCATTAATGCATATTACCAACACTTAACTAGCCAAATCACATGGCTAAGTTCACATCTCATTCTTAACCAAATATCAAGCCTATACATGCCATATCTAGCTATATACATTTTCAAAAGATACCAAAATGAGTTTGTGAAGTGTGATGACGATCCTCGACGGTCCCAGAGCCTTCATAGCTTTGACGATCTATAAAACAGAGAAAACACACAGAGTAAGCTTTCAAAACTTAGTAAGCCATATACAAATAAACTTAGCATATAAGCATTCAAAACATATAATCAATCTAAGTTCTCTAATGGCTCAGTTGCACAATCATAATTCTTCTTAGTACATACACTTAGGTCATACATCTTTCAATCTTGCATATCACTATATACTTTATTAGCTCATAGATTTTCTATTCATATAACACACTTACATTCTCATATTCAAATGCATAATTCATCTAGGTAAGTTTAAGAAAATACTTACCTTCTTATACACACAAAGTGTACTAATCAAACATACCTGAAACATATGTACAATTCGCATAATCATTCATTTCTTGAACTTGACCATTTAACCGTTCGGAATCTAATAGAATAAGCAAAATGCCCAGAATAGTTATACAATGCCAACGTTCCAGACGTGGTCCTAAATGTAATTGGATATCGATGCCACTGTCCCAGACAGAGTCTTACACGAATTAATACGATGCCAATGTCCCGGACATGGTCTTACACGTAAACAGATATCGATGCCACTGTCCCAGACAGGGTCTTACTCGGATTAATACGATGCCAATGTCCCGGACATGGTCTTACACGTAAACAGATATCGATGCCACTGTCCCAGACAGGGTCTTACTCGGATTAATACGATGCCAATGTCCCGGACATGGTCTTACATGTAAACAGATATCGATGCCACTGTCCCAGATAGGGTCTTACTCAGATTAATACGATGCCAATGTCCCGGACATGGTCTTACACTTAAACAAATATCGATGCCACTGTCCCAGACAGGGTCTTACTCGGATTAATACGATGCAAATGTCCGGACATGGTCTTACACGTAAAACAGATATCGATGCCCTTTGGCCCAGCATGTGGTCTTACTCGGATTAATACGATGCCAATGTCCGGACATGGTCTTACATGTAAACAGATATCGATGCCCTTCGTCCGCATGCGGTCTTACTCGGATTAATACGATGCCAATGTCCCGGACATGGTCTTACACGTAAACAGATATCGATGCTACTGTCCCAAATAGGGTCTTACTTGGAGTAATACGATGCCAATGTCCCGGACATGGTCTTACACGTAAACAGATATCGATGCCACTGTCCTATACAGGGTCTTACTCGGTCACTGACAACTTATCGATATATCTTCGGATTTCACATACATACCATCTCGAGCACAATTCATAGCTATTCAAATTTCACATATGTACAAATAATTCAATTTAAATACATTTATTTGTATATCGACTTACCTCGAGTTCGGTTTAACTGAAACGAATACGGCTACTCGATTACTTTCGATTTCTCGCGATCTAAGTCCGTTTTCTTCGGTTCTTGATCTAAACATATTCAGAATTAACCCTTTTATTCACTAACTCATTCAATTCAATCCAAACACATATATTTAGGGTTATTTGCAAATTAACCCTCACATTTGCACAATTTAGTCCATTTTTTTTCAAAACATCAAATTCACAAAATCATCACATACTCATGCTTAGCCGAATGTTCATACATCTCATACAAGCCCATATTTTCCATCAAATTTGCAATTTAGTCCTTCAAATTACTATTTTCTCAATCTAGCCCTAATTAACTAAATTCATCAAAATTTCAAGAATAAAATATGTTCATCTAACACATATCCTTTATTTAACATCATAAAACATCATAAAACTTACCATTTCATGAATGGCATAACTCACAAATATCATCCATACGCAAAATTGAGACATGGGCTTGATAGTAAACTAAGCAACAATCTCAAAAACATAAAAATCATCAAAATTTAAAACCAAAATATACCTTAATTTGAACTTAGAATGGCCGAAACCCTTGAACCTTTGTTCTTTCTTTTTTCTTTTTCTTATTCGGTGATGGATGAATAAAAATGAGGCCACTTACACTTGTTTCTTTTTATTATAATAATATAACTTATAAAATAAATATAATATAAATTTAACTTATAAAATAACATATAAAAGCATAATATATATACATATTCGTTACTTAATGCCGTCCACTATCTAAAATAGTGGCTAAATTGCCACATAAGGTCTTCTCAATAAGAAGCCATCTCAATTTAGCAAATAATAAAATAGAAAGCCACTTTTACGATTTACGCGATTTAGTCCTTTGCTCAAATTAAACACACAAACGAACAAATTAACTTACGAAATTTTACCACATGCTTAGTCACATATCAACAGCACAAAAAATAATATTAAAATATTATACGGACTCGAATTTGTGGTCCCAGAACCACTGTTCCAACTAGGGTATAAATCGGACTGTTACAGATTACTTTCCCTTGCAAGAGATCTTTTGATTCATGGTAAGTGCTTTAAGCATAGTATAAATATATTTTTATAGGATTGTAGATTCTTATGAATCGGTTAACGGTTCTTATGAAGGTTATAGAATTGAAAAGAATACGTGGTTTTGGAACTAGAGGAGATTGCGATTGTTGATTGGTAAGTAGCGTTAGTTTGATTAAAGCGTTTTCAATATTATGGTGATGGATTAACAAGGGTTTGAGACTAATTGATGGGGTTGTTGTTATCATAGGTGTTTAATCTTGGAAGCGCTTCAAACTACAATCCATAACAGGTGTGTAATCGTACACCCAATGTGTTTCTGTCAAAGCGCGGATGAAGGTGTGTATTCACACCCTGTTCAGTGTGAATCGGCAAAAAGCGAACTTCGCAGATTCGGCATCGGCGCTCACGAGCGTGCGAACGCTCGTAGGGATAAATCGAGTCACAATCGTTGGCGATGGACCGTAGAGGCCGCCACAAACATTCTCGTGGGCTTAGGTCGTAATGAGCCTCGTAGGGCCATGTGGGCCCAATGGGCTTATGGGCCCCACAGGGACAAAATCCACGGTAAGTGACTAATAAGGGATTTGGCTACGAGGTTCGCGTAGCTGTGACAAAATGTGGGCTGAGCGGGCCACACGAGCGTGTGGGCCCACTTGGGCCAAGTAACGGGCCTTGGGCCCAATTACACTGTTTTGGCCATATAGGTTATCCGAGTCGTTCGAGACGTTGGTAGGCCTTTGGAAAGGTCGTAAACTATACCAAAATACCCCTAATGAGTAGAATTACCGAAATACCCTCAAAGGGTAGAATTACCGAAATACCCTCAAAGGGTAGAATTACCGAAATACCCTCGGAGGATAGAATTACTGAAATACCCTCGCAGGGTAAAATTACCAAAATACCCTCGAAGGGTAGAATTACCGAAATACCCTCGAAGGGTAAAATTATCGAAATACCCTCGAAGGGTAGAATTACCGAAATGCCCTCGAAGGGTAAAATTACTAAAATTTCCTCGTAGGGTAGAATTACCGAAATACCCTTGTAGAATAGAATTATCGAAATACCCCTAAGGGTGAAATTATCGTTTTACCCCTAACCGACGAGATGACCATTATACCCCTAGTGGTAGGTTATGTTGATGTGTGTATGATATCTATATGACTGGTATGAATATAATATATTGCATACACGTAATATTTATGACACGACATTCTGCATTGGGGTTGGGATTCTGATTTAGAGGAAGTACTGTACTAGTGGCGCTGCCACATTTTTACTATTCTAGTGGCTTCGCCACGTATTCTGATTTTAGTGGCTTGGCCACGTTTACTGATTTTAGCAGCTTCGCTGCGTTACTATTAGTAGCTATGCTGCGATATTGGTGTGTTGGCTGGGTGGGTCGACTTAGTCCCCACATGGTGTGTTGGTTGGTACGGGTGGTGTGTTGGCTGGTTTGGGTTGGGTTGCATCACTGTGCTGTTCTGTTATTATTTGGGCTTTTACCCACATTGTTACTGTATTGGGCCAAGGCCCACACTGTACTGTTACTGGATAGGGCTCAAACCCAGACTGTTACTGCATGATAGGGGATTACACACTGAATTCTTGTAACTCACCCTTTTCTTTTAACTGTACAGGTAATCCCCAGCCTTAGAGGATTTGGAGCTGCGAGGGGCTCGGAGGTGGCCACATGTTCACGAGTATTTTGATTTATACCTAGTTTTCTTTAAGTTATTTAATTTGGGGAAATAATTACGTAATGAGGCCATTTGAGGTTTTTAACTTTTATTTGGTTTTAACTTTTTACGTTAACCTGTTAGATTAGGAAACACAGGTTTTCAAAGTAATAACTGATTCCAAAGAAAATCACGCATTTTCAAATTTTTAAGTTTACAATTGGAAAAGCTTCCGCGATATTTAATCCTGATTAATAATCTTGTAATAAATGATATGACCAATAAGAGATTAACAAGTTTTGATTTTACAACCCCAACGTTTTCAATAGTAATTAGTTTCAAAAAGGATTTAAAACTTTATTCACGAATTTGCATCGACAAGACCGATTTTCAAATCAGCACTTCGATGTGGCACATCAGATTCAGTCGTAACGTCTAGGCCGTGTTTGGGGTGTTACAATCATATACACATATATTTTCACTTTTAATATCACAATTACATCATTAGGCCGAATCACTTATATGTTCAACTATACTAACACAAAATCCATATTCATATAACTTCATATCATTTCAAGTAATCAACTTACCTTGTTTCTTTATAAACTTTTAACTAGCACATACCTGAACCTGTAATTCGATTTCACATTCAATCTTTACTTCACATTGCCCGTTGAACCGTTCAGAATTAAAAAGGATACGCGGATAGTCAGAAGGCTCGTACAATGCCAACATCCCAGACGTGGTCTTACATGTAATCACATATCGATGCCACTGTCCCAGACAGGGTCTTACACGAATCAAATACGATGCCAATGTCCCAGACATGGTCTTACACGTAAACACAAGTCGATGCCAACGTCCCAGACATGGTCTTACACGAAAACACATATCGAAAATCCTATGTCATGACATATGTATCCTAACTATTCCTAGGGTTCGTACGGGCTTTCGGACATTGAATCTCGATCGAATCAAACTCGAAACATAATTCCCTATCTCAAAATCACATTCGGCGAAAGCACATATATAATTGAACAATTCAATTCATCACATAACATTTATATATTCTCAAATTTAATAACATTTAAATGCTTATAGACTTACCTTGGACGTCGACGGACGGTATAATCGACTATTCGACTACTTTCGATTTCTCCCGATCTAATTTTGTTTTCTTTCGTTCTTGATCTAAATAAATTCAAATTTAGCTAATTTAACCACACATTCATTCAATTTAATCTAAAAAACACATAAATGAGCAAATTACCTTTTTGCCCTGACATTTTACACTTTTTGCAATTTAGTCCTTATTGCATAAAACACAAAATACACAAAAATTTGAATTTACCCATGCTTGGTCGAATCTTCCTATAGCTCATCTAAGTCCACACATTTCATTTATTTTACATTTTAGTCCCTTAAAATATTATTTTCACAATTTAGTCCAAATTACTCAAATTCATCAAAAATCCAAAGAAAAAACATGTTAATCTAACACATATATTTCATATTTCATCATCAAACAACAAAAATCACAAGCTATCATCAATGGCAAAACACAAAATCATCATCAAATTCAAAAATTAAGACATGGGTTTTGAAGTATTCGAAGCAACGATCTCAAAAACATAAAAATTATCAAAAACCGAACAAAAAAAGACCTTTAATCAAGCTTGGAAGTGGCCGAATATTCAAAAGCTTCAACCTATTTTTTTCTTTCTTCACTTTCGGCACAAATGGATGAACAAAGTGACTATTTTCATGCTTTTGTTTTACTAATATTAGTTTTAATTCATAATTTACTAAACTAACCTTTATAATTTAATATAAACATATTATACATCATGTGCTTAACCATCCACACTTAAAATAAATGGCCTAATTGCATCATAAAGCCTCCATATTAAAAAGACAACAACAATTAGACACTTTCGTATTTAACTATCAAATTTTCATTTTACACGATTAAGCCCTTTTATTTAATCAGACACTCAAACAACGAAATTAAAATACGAAAATTTCACACAAGCAAATTCACACATAATAAACACAGAAAATAATTTTAAAATATTTTTTTTGGACTCGAATTTGTGGTCCCGAAACCACTATTCCAATTAGGGTCAAAATCGAATTGTTACACTCATAGTGTGGCATACCTTAATCCTGAGTGGATGATGGACTATATATGCGTACTTATATACTTTGATGTAAGTAAAAGCTTGAATTCAAATAGATTAGGAACCGAAAAATGGTGCATTTGGTATACAACTTCTGTAGTATGTAGCATCATTCACAATAGTGGATTTCATAACCCAACTAAGGGGTAAATAATATCCTCTCATCAACATTACATGATAAATGAAAAGCACACGTGGCCACAAGTTGTTTGTTTTTGTGATAAATGACTTAATTACTATTTGATAGTAATTGACTTTTCATAAAGGAAGATGCAATGATTACCATTAGATAAAATAGGATCATATTGAGAGAGAAAATTTATCCCAAAGACATTAAGGATATCTTATGAGCGTAACACACTAATAACAAAGGTAATTCGATGAGCACTGATTAAGTAGCTTTCGTAATGGTATGTAATTAGGGAGAACTCAGTCACAATGCTATAGTGAAATGACTTGGTGACTAAATAAGTTTATAATTAATAGGTGAAAATTTGAAACTTAATTATAACTTATTTGAGACCTAATTACATATATCAAATCTATCCCTTTACTAGCTCATTGAAACAAAATTAATTGCATGTAGGATCAAATGAACAAAAATGATTAGAAATGATGAAGCTAGAGAAATGGGTTGCATTCACAAATGAATGAATGTTCTCACTGAGTATAGAAATGACTTGAGAATTAATTTAAAATTTTCGAATTATTATTTATTTAATTATAATTAAATAATTAAAGTTCGAAAATGGAATTAAATTAATTAGTTATTTTGAATACATTGAATATGAAAATTAAATATATTTTCTCATAGGTTCTTTTACGTTAAAGTCGTCATGACTTTAATGAAATTAGAAATTGGGTTGAGAAAAAAATTAATTGGGAAATTAATTTAGTTAATTTAAAATTAAATAAATAATATTTATTTTAGAAATAGAAGACAAATATTGGATTGAATTAAATTATAAAGTGTTGGATCAAAAATTTAGGAAGCACATATAATAGAACCTAATATATAAAGGCCTAATTCCTCTCATTTTACATGTGAGGGGCGGCAACCCTATTGTTTTTATCTAGGGTGTGTCGCCCCTCTTTTCAAGTTAGGCTAAGAGAGTGCTATTCTATTAAATAAATATTATTTTTGTTATACTTATTCAACCATGATTCTCCTATCTCTCTCTATAAATAGATGACACTATTAGAGCTATTTACACAAGTTTTTAAACATAAGTTTCATATATTGTTATTCTACCAAAAAATAGAGGTTTATTTTCTACGAATATTTTGGGGGGAATTACAATTTCTACTGATGTCTATTTGAGAGAATTACTTTCCTACTAAAAGTAATTAAATCGTTTCTTGTTCTGTATTCGGTTTGTGTTTCACGAGCTCACACTGGATGCAATTCGAGGTACAAGGATAGCAGAGAAAGTTGTTCGGTTGAAAGTTGAAAATAACTGTAACACCCCTAGCCCATCTCCATCACTAGATTAGGGTTTCATAGTATTATGGCACATAACGGATCTCAATACATCATAAAATCAATCAAATAATAATTTAAATACTATTTGATCATAACCAATCGTCATTCATGACATTAATATAAAAGCGAGCTTTAAAACGAGTATACGAAACCTAAAAATCAATTTGGAAACAATAAGGGACTAATTTGACACAAAACAAAAAAATATAGAAAAACCTAAAAAACAGGGGTCACACGGCCATGTGGCCAAGCCCTGTGACAGAGCCCAGGCCATGTGGCTAAGGGATATGGCCGTGTGACCAAACCGTGTATAATTCAAAGATAGGATCACACAGTTGTGTCGCCATGCCGTGTAAAATTCAAAATAGGGTCACACGCCCAGGTCAGCAGGGCGTGTGGGAAAAACTAACACCAAAATTGAATAGGCCAGATGGCCGTCTAAAGAGACCTTGTGTGGCACACGATCGTGTGACAGCCCGTTTCCCAAGTCGTGTGTTCTTAAAATGACTTCTAAAACAAGGCAACTCACCATTCATTTCTTAGGTACTAAGCCAAACGAATTTCACACCTTCAAAACATATTCAAGCATGCTTAAAACATACCAAAATATTCAACCTAAGTGTCTAACCAATATACCCTCATTGGCACCACATTTCATACATCAAACTAAATTCACATTCATAAATCACAAGCTCTTACCTTTTACACATGCCGAACATATCAATTCATCCATTTCATTCACATGCAATTTTACCATATCTCAACCACTTCTAAGAAGTATAAACCAAATAACCAAAGGCATATATATATAAACATATACAAGCCAAAACAAAAGATATACACATCCACAAGTTTGCTTTAACCAAAGTTTAAACAACATTATCATAACAAAAGAACTTAAAAGCTCCTAGTACATGCCATTTATAACCCAACATCAAAATGACCAAAACTTCTACTGAGTTGAAGAACGGATAGTGTGTGTGCTCTGACTTGAACTTCCATCCAATCGAGATTTCTGATGATCTACGGGGAAAGAAAATAACTAACCTAAGCAACTAGTGCTTAGTAAGCTCGTATAACATAAAATTAAACTTGTCGAACATGTATATATTCAAACCATTCATGCATAAATGCATTCATTATATTATGACATATATTTCTTTCCTATACAACACAAACCTCATAAGGTTAGTAAGTATAACAATAAAACCTATAATTCCAACATATATGATGGAACATGTAATAATAAACATGTCAAGTACACATTTTATCCATCATATATATCCAATAAGCATAACTTTTCCATTTCAAGTGTTCATACCAATATTTTCCGATTCACATGTTAAGATCATAAAACATTTAATAGATATATATATATATATTCGTTTAAAGCCTTTATCACCCATTGAACCAAATGAAATAACATCGAATACTCAAGAATCGTATAAGCTCACACGAGCTACGAAATGGGTGGGTCGGGATGTTAGGTTACACGATGCTGCTCACACGAGCTGTGGAGAATCCATAACAAATGCAGGACCTCAGCCATCAGTAAGAAATCCAAGACTAGCACCCGAAACTATAAATAACCCCTAATGACATGTCAATTGTATCCTAAGTATTCATGAGGTTCAAAGGGGAACATTACATATCCGACTCATTTAACTCTATTTTCACTATACCATTTCAAGCTCACACCCATATATTTCACATTTTCCAAACATAATCATCAATTTAATCAACATCGCAATTTAGTCCAACATCACTAATCGACATATATCATTCAATTTAACTATACCTAACATGAATAATATTTAACTTGTTACCCAATGCAACAATTAATAAGTTTAAATAATAATCAAACTTACCTAAACAAAAACGGTTACGAGTACGATGCCGACGACTAATCCATTAATTTAGCTTTTCCATGATTTAAGTAAATAATAATTTTCACTCAATTAATCCATTCAAACATCTCAAATAATTAAACTTAAGCTTATAAGCCATTTCATTATAAATTTACAAAATTACCCAATATTTTACCCTTTATGCAATTTAGTCCATAAACCCGAAACTTGAATTAACCATATTTAAGCAAAACTCATGCTAGTCAAATTTTTTAGGGTCTCTAAATAGCTCATATTTATAAAAATTATCATAATAATTCAATGGATTTTTACTATTTTAACAATTTAATCCCTAAACATTAAAATCATTAAAAACTACTTTACAAAATAATCCTATTTAGCTATCAAGCTTAATAATCTACTGTCAAACTTCAAAAAGACTTCAAACTCATCAATGGCACCTTTCAAAATATTTAACAGTTTTACGAATTAACCCTCGAGTTAACTAGATTAAGCTAAAATGATCCCAAAAACATAAAAATCATTAAAAAATGGCATAAAATAATATACCATGCATGAAGAATTAGGCTTGGCCAAATGCTTCTTATGCTACAACGGTGGTTTAAATTTTTGGTTAGTGAAAAAAATGAAGAAGATGATGGCTTTCCATCATTTGTTATGTTTAGTTTATAGTTAATTATCAATTTGCTATTTTATCCTTTTTATAATTAATCACATTTCCTTATAAAACAATACCAAAACCGTCCACTATGTTTTAATTAGGTATAATTACCACTTAAGTCCACTAATTCACATTTCCATAGCCATTTAACACCTTTAGCTAATGCAAACTAACTTTTGCAGCTTTTACGATTTAGTCCTTTTTACTTTATTAACTATCTAAACATTAAAATTTTCTAACCAAATTTTAATATGACCTTATAATAGACTCGTAAATATTAAATAAATAATATTTACTGTCCAACTAGTCAGAATTGTGGTCCCAAAACCTTTGTTTTTGACACCACTAAAAACGAGCTGTTACAATTCTCTCCCCTAAAGGAATTTTCATCCCCAAAAATCTTACCAGAGAATAAGTTCGAGTATTGCAATTTCATAGCTTCTTCTGGTTCGTAGGTAGCTTCTTCAACCCCGTGATGTTGCCAAAGAACCTTAACTAAAGTTATACGTTTATTTCTCAATTCTCTGATTTCCCGAGCTAGAATTCTAATCGGTTCTTCACTATACGACATGTCAGGCTGTAATTCCACATCAACTGGCAAAATCACATGTGAGGGATCAGATTTGTACCATCTCAACATCGACACATGGAAAACATTATGAATTTTCTCCAACTCCAAAGGTAAAGCTAAATGATAAGCTACCAGCCCAATTCTCTCAATAATTTCATACGGACCAATGAAACCTAGACTAAGCTTTCCTATTTGGCCAAAATAGAGATCTTTCTTCCAAGGCGACACATTCAAAAATACTTTATCGCCAACCTGGAACTCAGTGTATTTTCTTTTCAAATCGACTTACGATTTTTGACGATCAGAAGCAGCTTTAAAACAATCTCGTCTCACCTTAACATTTTCTTCGATCTCACAAATCAAATTGGTACCCAAAAGATTTTTCTCACTCAATTCGGTCTAGTATAATGGAGTTCTACATTTTTGACCATACAAAGCTTTGTATGGGGCCATTTTAATACTTGACTGGTAACTATTATTGTAAGCAAATTCAACCAACAGAAGGAATCTCTCCCAATTACCTTCGAATTAAAGAATACAACAGTGAAACATATCTTCAAGTATCTGAATCACTCTCTCAAATTGGCCATTTGTCTGTAGATGAAACGCTGTGATGAAAGTCAATTTAGTGCCAAAGCTTCGTGTAACTTACCTAGAATCTAGAGGTGAATTGTGGATCACGATAAGAAATAATCGACAAGGGCACCCCGTGTAATCTAGCAATCTCAGAAACATATAACTTCGCTAATCCTTCCAGTGAAAAATCTGTGCGAACAAGAATCAAATGTGAGGATTTAGTCAAACAATTGATAGCAACCCAAATTGCATCTTTCTTCCTCGGAGATAACGGTAGCCCTGACATGAAGTCCATGGTAACTCATTCTCATTTCCATTCTGAAATCATAACAGGCTGTAACAACCCTGAAAGTACTTGATGCTCAGCTTTAATCTACTGACAAATCAAACATTTCGATATAAAATTCGAGATTTCACGTTTCATACTTGGCCACCAATACATTTGTTTCAAATCACTATACATTTTATTACTACTAGGGTGAATCGAGTAACTATTGCTGTGAGCTTCCGCAAAGTCTCTTATTTAACTTCAGAATTCTTCAGAACACAATCTGTTTCGAAAATACAAACTATCATTAGCACCAGTATGAAATTTTGTACCTTGAAGTTTCCTGATTTGCTCTCGTTTCACAACTAATTCAATATGATTTTTCTAAGCCTCGCAAATCTGATGTAAAAACATCAGTTTAGCTTTTAATTTAGCTAAAATCGATCCGTCATCAACTAGTGTCAAACAAGTATTCATAGCTTTTAAAGCAAACCATAACTTTTGACTTAGAGCATCCGCAACAACATTAGCTTTTCCCGGGTGATAGTCAATAATTAAATCGTAGTCTTTTAACAACTTCAACCATCTACATTGTCGCAAATTCAATTCTTTCTGGGACATCAAATATTTCAAGATTTTATGATCAGTGAAAATATGAAACTTTTCTCCGTATAAGTAATGTCGCCATATCTTCAAGGCAAACGCGATAGCTGCAAGTTCCAAATCGTGTGTCAGATAATTTTTCTCTTGTGGTTTCAATTGTCGGGAAGCATAAGCTACAACTTTGCCTTTCTACATTAAAACACAACCTAAACCGTTAAGTGAAGCATCGCTGTATACCAAAAAGTCTTTACCAGACTCTGGTTGAGTTAACATGGGAGTTTCTGTTAACATCACTTTAAATTGATCAAAACTCTACTAACATTTATCAGACCAGACAAATTTAACATCGTTTTGGAGCAGTTTCATCAGTGGTAAAACAATCATCGAGAAACCTTTAACAAAATGTTTGTAATACCCAACCAAACCCAGAAAACTTCTTACTTCAGTGACATTTTTCGAAAGTTTCCAATTCAATATAGTTGAAATCTTGCTCGGATCTACTCTTATGTTGTCTGTCGATACCACGTGACCCAAAAACTTGACTTCTCGAAGCCAGAACTCGCATTTACTGAATTTCAAAAATAATTGTTTATAATGCAATGTTTGTAACACAATGCTTAAATGCTGGGCATGCTCAGTCTCATCTCTCGAATAAATCAATATATTGTCGATGAAAACAACAAACTTGTTTAAATATGGTCGAAATATTTGTTCATCAAGTTCATAAATACAATAGGAGCATTTGTTAAACCAAACAACATAACTAAAAATTCATAGTGATCGTACTTGGTTCAGAAAGTTGTTTTTGGCACATTTGAATCTTTAACTCGGAATTAATAATATCCGAACAAAGATCAATTTTTGAAAACACCGTAGCACCTTTCAGCTGATCAAACAAATAATTAATGCGAGGCAAAGAATATTTTTTTTAATCGTAACTTTATTCAACTGCCGATAATCAATACACAAACATATTGACCTGTCTTTTTTCTTAACAAACAACACAAGCGCACCCCAGGGAGAAATGTTGGCCCACACAAACCTCTATCTGTCAATTCTTGCATTTGTTCTTTTAATTCTTTTAATTCAGCTAGTTCTATTCTATAAGGAGAGATTAATATCGGAGAATTTCCTGATACTAATTAAATAGCAAACTCAACCTCTCTAGTTGGCGGTAACCCTGGCAACTCTTCTGGAAATACATTTGTAAAATCACAAACAGTCAGAACTAATTCAACTTTCGATTCTGAAGCTTTGGTACCTAAAATAGATTCCAAATACACCTCACACCCTTTTCTTACAAGTTTCTGAGTTAAAAAAGTAGAAATAATATTGGCGGTACTGTCTATTCTGTCTGATTCATCTATGACTGTTTCACCATTCTGACATCTTAAAGTAATCTGTTTTCGTTTATAGTTCACAACTGCATCATGCAAAGTCAACCAAACTATGTCGAGAATAACATCAAATTTGTTAAGAGGCAACAATATCAAATCAACCGAAAAGTCACAATCCCGAACATTCAGTGGACAATTTTTAAAATTTTTGTCAACTAACACATACTGACCTAGCAAATTAGTTACTTTGGCCACAAATTCAGTTGACTTTACTGGTATTTTCTTGTCTGTTACTAATGCAGTGCATATATACGAATAAGTTGACCCTGGGTCAATCAAAGCATAAACAGTAACATCAAAGAGAGAAAATGTACCAGCGACCACATCAGGTGCTGAAGCATCTTCGCGAGCTCGTATCACATAAGACCTAGCTGGTGCCCGTGCCTCAGATCGAACTGTAGTGTCTTTCATTCCACTTCTACTGACTCTAACATTTCCACTATTCTTTGGTGGCCTACCTTTAGAAGCCATAACCCTTGATCGTACATTTTGAGCTTTATCCCTGTCAGATGTATTTGGGCAGTCTAAGAGGAAATGATCTAACGAACCATATTTAAAACACGATCCTTCCTTCAGCTAACACTCACCAAAATGTCTTCTATTGCAATTGTAACACCCCAAACCCGTATCTATCCCGAAACAGGGTTACGGAGCATTACCAGAGTTTATAGAACAATAATAGATAATTCATATCATTTACTGTTCAGATCCGAAATTAATCATATTGTCCCTTGAATGGACCCTCGAGGCCTAATTTAAGCATTAGAAACAAGTCAGGACTAAATCAGGATCTCAGAAAATTTTTCGCAAAATTTCAAAATTTTTCTTATATACAAGGGTCACACGCCCGTGTGAGTAGGCCGTGTGGCTCACACGGCCAAGTGACATGCCCATGTCTCAGGCCGTATGGGCATTCGATAGGAGGCACAGGGTCGTGTCCCAACACGTGTCCATACCCGTATAACTCTCTAACTTGGGTCACACAGCCAGCCACACGCCCGTGTGTTAGGCCGTGTGGTTAATTTTAATTTTCAAAATTTAGGTGCAGGTTTCACACGTCCAAGATACACACCCGTGTTCTAGGCCATGTGTTACACACGGCTGAGACACACGCCCATGTGTTCGCCCGTGTGCCCAAATCTGAGCATTCTGTTTTTAAATTTTAAGATGCAGGGGACACACAGCCAAACCAAACTCCCATGTGCCAGGCCGTGTGTTACACACGGTCAAGACACACCCCCGTGTGTCTACCTATGTAGACAAAATAAAGCTATTTCCTAGCTTTATTTCTCACCCAAATTTGCCAACAACCTACACCAATACTTGCAATCATATACCAACCAATTCAAGCATTATAACCAAACCAACTCTATCATCTAACATGACATATCATCACATGCATTCATGTTTATAATCTTACCTTTTTTAAACATACATGTTTAATATAACTCAATTAAACCATCCTAAACACATATGTTTTTATCATGATTTAACCTTGTAAATATACCAAAACCAACTATCACTAGCCATTCCAATGGCTAGATTACAAACAATCATTTACAAGCCAACGATTGGCCAAGTTAACCTACACATGCCATTATACCAAAATAAGTTTACTATTTATACCAAAACGATCTGGTAGATAGTGTGATGATGCTCAGACCGATCTCCAACCTTTGCGAACTTTCGAGCACTATAAAACAGAGAAAAAAAACCTAGTAAGCATTTAATGCTTAGTAAGTTTGTATAACAAGAATTAAACTTACCAATAACATTCAGTAAAATAAGCATTCAATAACATGCTTCCCAACAAATTGGCAATTTTCCTAATCACATACACTCAATCAAGCAAGTTAGTCACATAATTCTTATGTACATCAAATAAGCATGGATGAGCTCATCATGCTACAAACTTTCAGGTATTTTAGAAGCAATCAAGACATAATTCTCTTAAATCTTGAAATTTTCTCATGTCAGGAGTTTTGTCCATTGAATCATTGAAATTCCGATGGATACTCAGGTAGTATACGCGAGGTATACAAATTAGTAATCCGTCAATTCATGTTCAGAGGTACCCAATAGGGTACATAATCAGGGAGCACATTCTCGAGCCACATATATTAGGATGCTCAGAATAGCCATATAATAGGACGCTTATCCGGGCTAAACAGGAAACTCATAAAATTTTTAATCAGGGAGCTCATAGAACTTAACAGGTAACTCCGAAGAGTTATTATCACGGAGCACCAGATAGCATAATAGGGAGTTCAAGCGAACCACGTCAGGAAGCTCACAAGAGCCTATATCAGGACACTCACATAGAGCTGCGTTTGTGTCCGCATTATATGCTAGATCACAACCTATCGAATCATGTAATAGGGCGCTCACAAAGAGCTACGGTAGTGTGCAACATATGTAGGATCACTACTGATCAGGATGCTCGCAGGAACTATATAACAGGATGCTCGAGAAGGCTTTTAATAGGATGATCATCTGAGCTATAATGTCCGCAACATATGCAGGACTATAATCAATACAGAAAAATACTGTATCCATCGCATTTCATTATTCAAACCGAACTTATTATTTATCGAGAAATTTCGGGCATGTGATTATTTTCATACATTAATCATTTATACAATTCTAATAAGTAAAACATTCAATTTAAACATATAAATATACATAATTAAGTTACACGAACTTACCTCAACACTTGTTCGTACTTAAAAGTCTACTAATCCGACACCTTTTCTTTTCCTCGATCTAACTCTTTATTTGACCTTTCCAAATCTATATAAATGAATTTAACATCAATTTCATCTATTTCATACTCATTTACATTCAATTCACACCCTAGGCAAAATTACCATTTTGCCCCTAAACTTTTCATAAATGACAATTTCGTCCCTAGGCTCAGAAAATGAATTTCATGCAATTTAATCCTTATTCCAAGCCCAACCGAAATTTTCATATAACATTTACAGCACATGTATTTCACAAAATTCATAATTTTTTCATAACTTTTACATCTTTACAATTTAATCCCTAAATCATAATTTTATCAAAATTCACTTTGTAAAAGTTGTTTATCTACCAACAACCTTTCATTTTCTATCATAAATTTCAAAATTTCAGCATTTACATCCATGGAAAAACTTTGTTACTTTGATAACTTTTCAAATTAATCCCTAAATAGATAGATTAGGCTATCCCGATCTCAAAAATATAAAAATTACTAAAAACGGGACAATAATACTTACCCAATTAAGCCAAGAAAGCTTGCTTGAACACTTTTCTCTTTCCTAGGGTTTCCATGTCTTAATTTGGGGAAGATGATATAAAATGATGATATTTTTCTATTATCATCTTTTAATTATTTTAGTTTCCAATATAGTCCTTGTCCTTTTCTAATTTTTCCATGGATGATTCATCAAAAATATCTACTAACTTTTCTTTAATGATCTAATTACCATATAAGGACCTCAAGTTTTGAATTCCATAGCTATTTGATACTTATAGCTACTAGAACTCAACTTTTGCATTCTATGCAATTTGGTCAGTTCCATAATTAAACACATAATCGGTAAAATTTTCTTATTAAAATTTTCATATAACATTCCTATCATAATACGGACCATGCAATAATATTCAAATAAATTTTCTTTCTGGCTCAGATTTGTGGTCCCGAAACTACTATTCCAATTTCACTGAAAACGGGTTATTACAACTCTCCACCTTTAAGAATTTTCGTCCTCAAAAATCTTACCAGTAAAGAGGTTCGGATATTGCTTTCTCATTGTATTCTCTGGTTCCTAGGTAGCCTCTTCTATACCATGTCGTTGCCAGAGAAATTTTACTAAAGCTACCTTTTTATTTCTTAACTCTTTTGTCTCACGTGCCAGAATTTTGATCGGTTCCTCACTATAAGTCATGTTAGGATAAATCTCAAGTTCTGTCGGAGATATAACATGTGAAGGATCTGACTGATATTGTCGTAACATGGAAACATGGAAAACATTGTGAATTCTGTCAAGTTCTGGTGGTAATGATATCTGATATGCAACAGGTCCTATTCTTTCAATAATTTCATATGGTCCGATGAACTGTGGACTCAGTTTTCCTTTACGGCCAAATCAGAGAACTTTCTTCCAAGGTGATACTTTCAAGAATACCTTATCACCAACCTGAAATTCTATTTGTTTTCTTTTAAGATCGACATAAGACTTTTGACGATCAGAGGCTACTTTCAAACTATCTTGAATTACTTTCACCTTTTCTTCAGTTTCACGGACTAAGTCAACTCCGTGTATCTTTTTCTCACTGTGCTTTGTCCAGTACAATGGAGTTCTATATTTACGATCATACAAAGCCTCATACGGTGTCATTTTAATACTGGACTGATAACTGTTATTATAGGAAAATTTGACTAAAGGCAGATACTTTTCCCAATTACCTTCAAATTCTAACACAGAACATCGAAGCATATCTTCAAAAATCTGTATAACACGTTCGGATTGTCCATTAGTCTGAGGATGGAATACGGTACTGAAATGTAGCTGTGTACCCAGAGCTTCTTGCAGTTTATTCCAGAATCAGGATGTAAATTGAGGATCTCTGTCTGAAATAATGGAGGCAAGCACTCTATGCAATCTGACAATCTCAGAAATATATAATTCAGCCAATCTATCCAAGGAAAAATCCATACGTACCGGAATAAAATGTGTAGACTTTGTCAACCGGTCGACGATTTCCCAAATGGCATCTTTCTTCTTCAGAGACAGGGGTAATCCCGATACAAAATCTGGAGTAATTTTTTCCCATTTTTGTTCCGAAATTGTAACTGGCTGTAATAGTCCCGAAGGCACCTAATGTTCAGCTTTTACTTGCTGACATATCAAGAATTTAGATACAAATTCAGAAATATCTCGTTTCATTCACGGCCACCAGTACATCTTTTTCAAATCATTGTACATTTTATTACTACCAGGATGAATAGACATGATACCATTATGAGCTTCATGTAAAATATTCTGGACCAGTTCCAAGTTCTTTGGTACACATATTCTACCTCTGAATAACAAACAACCATTAGGCCCAATCTGAAATTCTGATTCAGGATTCAACTTACACTATTCTCATTTAGCTTGTAACTCGTTATCACCCTTCTGATTTTCACAGATCTGTTGCAGAAATATCGGTTTAGCTTTTAACTCAGCTATGATTGAGTCGTCATTAGACAATGACAATCGGGTATTCATTACTCGCAAGGCAAACAAAGATTTTCTACTCAGAGCATCTGCAACCACATTCGTTTTTCCTGGATGATAGTCAATAACAAGATCATAATCTTTCAAAAATTCAAGCCATCTGCGCTGTCTTAAGTTCAAGTCTCTTTGCAACACCAGATACTTCAAACTTTTATGATCGGTGAATATGTGACACTTTTCACCAAATAGGTAATGCCGCCAGATTTTTAATGCAAAAACAATGGCTACCAACTCCAAATCATGTATCAGATAATTTCTTTCATGTGGTTTTGGCTGTCTAGAAGCATAGGCTATTACTTTACCTTCTTGCATCAATACACAGCCTAAACCATTTAATGACGCATCACTGTAATTTATAAATTCTTTACCTGATTCAGGTTGAACTAACACTGGTGCTTCAGTCAACAAGGCTTTTAATCTGTCAAAACTCTGCTGACATTTATTAGACCACTCGAATTTTTCATCTTTCTGTCACAATCTAGTCATCAGAGAAGCAATCATTGAGAACCCTTTAACAAACCTTCGATAATATCCTGCTAGTCCCAAAAAAATTCTGACTTTCGACATATTCTTTGGTGGTTTCTAATTAACAATTGCTGAAATTTTATTCGAATCCACCCTAATACCTTCAGCAGATACTATATGTCCGAGAAAACCAACTTCCCGTATCCAAATTCACATTTACTAAATTTGGCATACAATTGTTTCGCACGTAGTGTTTGCAGCACTATCCTCAAATGATCGGCATGCTCATTTTTATCTCGGGAGTAAACCAGAATATCATCAATAAATACCACTACAAACTTGTCTAGATACGATCTGAAAATTATGTTCATCAAGTCTATAAATACCGCTGGTGCATTTGTTAAACCAAACGACATCACAAGAAACTCATATTGCCCATACCTAGTTCTAAAAGTTGTCTTTGGCACATCTGAATCTTTTACCCATAATTGATAGTAACCAGAACGAAGATCAATCTTCGAAAATATAGTGGCACCTTTCAGTTGATCAAACAAGTCATCAATACGAGGCAATGAATACTTATTTTTTATTGTAACTTTGTTGAGCTGCCTGTAATCTATACACAATCTGAATGATCCATCTTTCTTCTTTACAAACAGAACCGGTGCACCCCAAGGTGAGAAACTGGGTCAAGCAAATCCTCGGTCAGTCAATTCTTTCAACTGTGCTTACAACTCTTTCAACTCAATAGGAGCCATTCTGTAGGGTGCTACAAATATCGGTATTGACCCCGGAACAAGATCTATAGAGAACTCCACTTCTCTAACCGGTGGTAAACTAGGTAATTTAACACCCCTTACCCGTATTTGACGCCGGAACTGGGTACGAGGCGTTACCTAACTTAACGAACCTCATCATACAATATCAAGTCATAAAGCTTTGTTCAAACTTAAAACCTTTCATTCATATCCATAAAATCCCTTTTATAGGTCTACGAGACCCAAATCATACATATAGGCTAGTTCGAGACTAAACTGGAGACTTACGATCACTTAGAAAATTTTGACTCAAAACAGGGCCACACGCCCGTGTGAGAGAAGTGACACACCCGTGTGGCATGTCACACGCCCGTGCTTCAGGCCGTGTCAAAATAAGGGACATTCTGTTTATGGCGTCAGCATCCATTTAAGTACACACGGCCAAGCCACACGCCCATGTGCTGGCCCGTGTGACGAACTGAATTTTTCGCAATTTAGGTGAAGGGGACACACGGCCAGACTACACACCCATGTGGCAGACCCTGTGTCACACACGGCCTAGACACATGCTCGTGTGTCTACCCTTGTGGACAAATGCAAGGCTATCTACCAAGCCATTTGCAACCCTGAAAAACAATCAAACTTATACCATTTCAAGGCAACATACAACATGATAATAAGGCACCTTTAATATTAAAAATCGAGACATCCACACCTTGATTCCTCACTACTTTCATCATAAATATACTTCACACACTACTCATTCAATTGCACGAGTTTGCATTTCATGAATTTCATCATCATTAACATAAACATAAATTAACTAGTATTGACCAATTCCAATGGCCATTTACAAAATGAATCAAATAACATTAATAGCCAACATTTTGGCCAACCCATATGACATAACCAAATGACCAAGTACCTATACATGCCATACTCAAAATAATCAAACTATACTATACCAAAAGAATAGCTTGATAGTGTGAGCTGAACTCCGACCTCCTACGATTCTCGAGTTAGCTTGGCGAGACTACAAGGAAAGGGAAAAAAGAAGGGGTAAGCATAAAGCGTAGTAAGTTTGTATGCAATAAATACCAACATAAATCTCATGATAATATTCATAAATTTCATTGAGTTATAATACAAGTTCTCAAGCACTTGGCATAACTTACTCATGCTTACTCTTACCAATCATATATCATACATCGAACTTATTTCTCATGCATTACTCATGAATACCTGTATCACTCATCACATAATTTTAGCACTTTTGCAATCATGAATAGAAACTTAGCTCATTATCATCTTTTAATATGAACTTAACTCTTTACCATCTTTAACATGAACTTAACCCTTTTCCCGTTGAACCATTTGGAATATCGAAGGATACTCAAACTCATCATACATGTAACATAATGCCAATGCCATATCCCAGATATGGTCTTACATGGGATCACATCTTGATGCCGATGCCATATCCCAGATATGGTCTTATACGGGATCTCTTATCTCGATATCGATGCCATGTCCCAGACATGGCCTTACATGAGATCTTTCTTTCGGTGCCGACGCCATGTCCTAGACATGGTCTTATACGGGACCTTCCTTTCTTTCGGTGCCGATGCCATGTCCCAGATGGTCTTATACGGGCCCTTTCTTTCTTTCGGTGTTGATGCCATGTCCCAGACATGGTCTTATACGGGACCTTCCTTTCTTCCGGTGCCGATGCCATGTCCCAGACATGGTCTTATACGGGACCTTCCTTTCTATCGGTGCCGATGCCATGTCCCAGACATGGTCTTATACGGGACCTTCCTTTCTATCGCTGCCGATGCCATGTCCAAGACATGGTCTTATACGGGACCTTCCTTTTTATCGGTGCCGATACCTTGTCCCAGACATGGTCTTATACGGGACCTTCCTTTACCTCATGTCGTGATATTGGTATCCTTTCTATTCCAAAGGTTCAACTGGGACTTAAATTTCATAATTCTTCATCGTATTCACATGGAAGTATCAATGATCGATTTAATATAATAATATACATCTTCATGCAATGGCAAACATTTTTAAACATAATAACTTGATGATAGATTATTACACACAAACTTACCTCGGTACCAAAATATGTATAATTGTTCGATTTAGTCCACAACCTTGTTCTTGCCTCAGTTTCAGTCCGAACTTCGTGTTTCTTGATCTATAATGACAATTTCGCTTATTTAATGATCACATTGGCTAAAATAACTCATGACTCATACTTTGGCAAAAATTACAATTTTGCTCTTATACTTTCACATATTTACACTTTTGCCCTAAATCTCGAATCATTTTTCCTTGTATTTTAAGCTTAGCCAAACCATTTTCATAACTACAACATCCCACAATTTCCACTGATTCACACCTTTATGACAAATTTCATAACTTTTACAACTTAGTCTTTTTCATGAGTTTTTCATGAAAATCACTTAGAAAAAGATGTTTATCTTACATCAAACTTTCATATCTTTCCACTAAACATCAAAATACATGCATGTCATGTATGGGTAAATATTTGAACATGAACCCTAACTCAAAATATAGCTAGAAAGAGCTAAATCGAGCTACGAGGATCTCAAAAATACGAAAAACATTAAAAACGGAGCTAGGAGGTACTTACAATCAAGCTTGATAGTTGAAGAAACCCTAGCTATGGTGTCCTTGAAAATTTCGGCTAGCATGGAGAAGATGGACATGAATTTTGACTTCTTTTTCCCTTTTAAATATCTTATTAACCAAATGACCAAAATGCCCTTAAGGCCCTTTCTTGAGATTTTTCCTTCCCATGCCTATTTTTTTCCATCTTGACAAATAATGGTCTCATTGCTAAATAAGGACTTCTAATAATTTTTATAATGCTATTTCATACTTGAATCTTCTAGAATCTCATATTTTTCAATCTTTGAAATTTAGTCCTCATGAATAAATTGACCACTAATTTATAAAATTTCTTTATGAAATTTTCACACAATCATGCAAACATGTCATAGACCTCATAAAAACCATAAAACACATATTTTTACTTCAGATTTATGGTCTCGCAACCACTATTCTGACTAGGCCCTAAATCAGGCTGTTACAATTCTCCCCCCTTAGGGATTTTCATCCCCGAAAATCTTACCGGTAAAAAGGTTAGGATATTGGTTTCTCATGGCCTCATCGAGCTTCCATGTAGCCTCTTCTACCCCATGTCTTTGCCATAATACTTTCACAAGGGCTATACTTTTATTTCTTAATTGTTTAATTTCTCGTGCCAAAATCTTAACCGGCTCTTCGCCATAAGTCATATCTGGTTGAATTTCAACCTCTGTCGGTACAATCACATGCGAAGGGTCTGATCGATAGCGACGTAACATAGACATGTGAAATACGTCATGGATCCTTTCCAACTCAGATGGCAATTCCAAACGATAGGCTACCGACCCTATCCTGTCGGTAATCTCATATGGTCCGATAAAGTGCAGACTCAACTTGCCTTTTCGGCCAAATCTGAGAACTTTCTTCCATGGTGACACTTTCAAAAATACCTTATCACCAACTTGAAACTCAATCTCTTTTCGTTTCAAATTCGCGTAGGACTTTTGTCTATCTGAGGCAACTTTTAGATAATCACGAATCACTCTTACTTTCTCTTCAGTTTCTTTGACTAGATAAACTCCGTGAATCTGATTCTCTCTGAGCTTAGTCCAATATAGGGGCGTTCGACACTTACGCCCATATAATGCCTCATAAGGCGCCATTTTCAAGCTTGACTGAAAACTGTTATTGTAGGCAAATTCTACTAATGGTAAGTACTTTTCCCAATTGCCTTGAAATTCTAAAACACAACATCGAAGCATGTCTTCAAGTATCTGAATTATCCTCTCTGATTGTCCGTCGATTTGCGAATGGAAAGCTGTACTAAAATTTAATTTTGTGCCCAAGTCTTCTTGTAACTTTTTCCAAAACCGTGATGTAAATCTCGGATCTCTATCCGATATAATCGACAAAGGCACGCCGTGCAGTCTTACAATTTCTGAAACATGCAAATCTGCCAACTTATCAAGCGAATAATCAACACGTACCGGTATGAAATGGGCCGAATTTGTAAGTCTATCAACTATAACCCATACGGCATCCTTCTTTTTCGGTGTCAAAGGCAAGCCCGTCACAAAGTCCATGGCAATACTGTCCCACTTCCACTCGGGAACCATAATAGGCTGAAGTAGACCCGAAGGTACTTAGTGCTCAACTTTTACTTGCTGAAAAATCAAGCATCTCGATACAAACTCGAAAATATCCTTCTTCATACTCAGCCACCAATACCATTTCTTCAAATCATTATACATCTTTGTGCTGCCTAGATGTACAGATAAACATCCACTATGTGCTTCATGCAAAATTTTTCGAATGAGCTATTCATCTCTGGGTACATAGACCCTATCTTGAAACATCAAAAATCCTTCAAAATTAATCCGAAAGTCTGACTCAATGCCTGACTCACACTGAACTCTTTTGGCCTATAAATCACCGTCACCTTTCTGAGCTTCACAAATCTCTTGGAGAAATATCGATCCAGCTCTCAACTCGGCTAGAATAGAACCATCATCCGACATAGCCATCCGTGTATTCGTAGCTCTCAATGCAAACAAAGATTTTTTACTCAAAGCGTTAGCGACCACATTCGCCTTTCCTGGGTGGTAGTCAATCACTAGTTCATAATCCTTTATCAGCTCTAACCATCTTCGTTGCCTTAGATTCAATTCTTTCTGTGTCATCAAGTACTTTAGACTTTTGTGATCCAAATGGTGTATCCAAATCTTCAACGCAAATACGATTGCAACTAATTCCAAATCATGGGTCGGGTAATTCTTCTTATGAGGCTTTAACTGTCTAGAGGCATAAGCTATTACTTTACCTTCTTGTATCAGTACACAACCCAATCCATTCAAGGATGCATCACTATAAACCACAAATTCTTTTCCTGGTTTGGGTTGTACTAAAACTGGAGCTTCAGTCAACATTGCCTTTAGTTTCTCAGAACTCTGTTGGCACTTTTCTGTCCATTCAAACTTTACATCTTTTTGTAATAGCCTCGTCATCGGAGTAGCTATCATAGAAAATCCCTTGGAAAACCGTCTGTAATAACCAGCTTGGCCCAGAAAACTTCTAACCTCGGATACATTCCTTGGTGGCTTCCAATCCACAATTGCTAAAATCTTACTCGGGTCAACTCTAATTCCATCTCCCGAAACAGTGTGCCCTAAAAATCCAACTTCTTTAAGCCAAAATTCACTTTTACTAAACTTGGCATATAGCTGATTATCTCGTAAAATTTGTAAGACTGTCCTCAAATGCTCAGCATGCTCATGTTCATCACAAGAGTAAATCAATATATCATCAATGAAGACTACAACAAATTTATCCAAATATGGCCGAAAGTTGCGATTCATTAAATCCATAAACACAGCGGGGGCATTGGTTAAACCGAAAGGCATGACTAAAAACTCGTAGTGACCATACCTTGTCCGAAATGTAACACCCTAAACCCGGTCAACACGCTACGACCGAATCCAGCATGTCACAGGGAAAAACATTTTTAAATAAGACAGGAGGTTGTTTTAATTTTGTAAAGAATCGTTATTGAAAACAAGTTGCCGTCTCTTATTTTAAGAAAACCTTTGATTTTCATGAAAATCCGTATTAGTTTAAGTAATATTGCTAAAACCGTCCAAATTTGGTCTTAAAGAAAAACTCAGTTAACTTGTTGTTACTACTTGTTTCCCGCTACCCGATGGTAAAGTTGGAAAACATTCTTTTTATAGGTTATTTAGGCATGCCATTTCGTTTAACTTATACAAATTTCTGTGAGAAATAAAGCAGATAAATAAACCCCAAAATGAAAGTTAGTGGCCTTATTACAACCCAAAAACCAAATTTAAAGTAAAGTAAACCAAAATAGTAATTAAAACAAAACCCGAAAGAGAATGCGCATGGCCACCTCGAGTCCGCCCCGGCTCCGTATCCGCGATCTACGAATCATCTGCAAAATGTAAAGGAAGGGGTGAGTCACCGAGACTCAGTGTATAATTTCCCCAACCCGAAAATGTTGATGCCCTTACACAGTTTCATAAGCCAACATGCACGTCATGCAACCCACAACCTAACCATCCGAACTCCTGTACCTACTCCGTGTGGTACCAAACCACTGGTGGTCAAAACCACTGGTGACCGTAGTCACAAATAATATATAAATATATGTGGTGAAAACCACTGGTGACCGTAGTCACAGATAATATGTGTGGGGCCAACCCACATTGTGGTCAAAACCACTGGTGACAATCCCATATATCGTCATGTGGGGCCAACCTATCGTGGTACCAAACCACTGGGACGAGTCACAAAGATAGAAGTATGTGGTCAAAACCACTGGTGCTCAAAACCACTGAGACTTAGTCACAATAATATAGAAAGCGGGGCCAACCCACTGTGTGGTCAAAACCACTGGTGACAGTATAGAATCATGCCTTCCCCCTCCTCACATCATACCCATTTTTATGAACATGCTTTTAATGGCAATAATCATGCTTAACATACAAAAATCACATGGCATGGCATATACAGATTTACATAGGCATTTAACGTTAGCCAATCAAGTGGACTTACCCGGAGTCCTCGCTTTTACCTACAAGGGTAACATACCCATTTCAAAGTTATTCTGGCTTTTAACAGTATACATGACAAGCATATTAAATATGAAGTGTGTAAGAGTTACACACCTGATTACTCGTAATACAACGCTAGTACTACCACGAGGGTACAACGATCATTTTGTCGTTTAGGGGTAAAACGGTAATTTTGCAAATCGAGGGTATTTCAGTAATTTTGCAAATCGAGTGTATTTCGCTAATTTCACAAACTGGGGGTATTTCGGTAATTTCACAAACCAGGGGTATTTCAGTAATTTTGTAAACCAAGGGTATTTTAGTAATTTTGTAAACCAAGGGTATTTTAGTAATTTTGTAAACCAAAGGTATTTTAGTAATTTCAAGACTGCAATGGCCTTTCCAAAGGCCTAATGTCACCTCGAGCGACTCAACTACCATTTCTGGTCATTAGGACTATTGGGCCTAAAACCCGATTTCCGCCATTATCGCCCCACCTTTCGTGTGGCCCACCTAACACAAATCTAGCCACGTATATGAGATTCACCTAGTCTAGTTCACTATATACTACACCATCATACATTTTATTCAATTGGGCCCACGCCCATTGGGCCCACTTCACCCCATCGTGGCCTGGCGACCTCAACCCACAAGAATACCATCGATGGCCTCAACTATCGCGTCGAAGCCCCACACGCACGTTCGCACGCTCGTGTGGCTACTATTGCCGTGGATCGCACTTCGGCATTTGCCGCTCTACAACTAGAGTAGAGAGTTACACACCGATAGGAATTGGTGCTAATCCGCGCCTCGACCACTCCATTGCCCAAACGCCTCCAAGTTATCCTTCCTCCTATCATAGAATGCTCTATATATAGCTAGCTTCTCACCTCCCTTCTTTGTATCTTTCCGATGTGGGATCCCTTCACAAGAGAGTTTAAATCCAACTCAAACTCTTGCCATCCAATTTGCAAAATAAATACTCCCTTGCTTTTCATGAGATTCGAACCCAGGCTCCCTTCAATAGTTCAACACGCCACTTGCCACCAAGCCACAAGCTCCTCTTGTGTCTTAAACCATGCGCAACTAAATATAAATCTATAGCCAAATTCTAAAGTCCATTTAAAAAGAAAACCAAAATGCAAGAGCCAAGACTTGAACCTTGGACCTCCTTCCTTCCCTGTGGCGTCACTCCCTTGCCTCTAAATGGCGTCACTTTGCCACTACACCACACCTCCACTTGTGTCATTTTTCTCCACATTTTATTCTTAAAGTCTACCTACCAACTCCCAAGGTTTTTTTTTTCACCTAAAACCAAAATTTTCCTAAAGCTCAAGTTTAATCCCGGGACTTCATAGAAGCCCCCTAACCTTCCAAAATCACTCACCTAATAGGTCCAACAAGCCGTTCTCTTGTTCTCAAAAATTTTAAACGCTACTACGCCTAAGGCCCAATGGGCCCAATTCTACTAGGCCCAAATTTAGGTCGTTACAAATCTAACCCCCTTAAAGAAATTTCATCCCCGAAATTTCCAGCTAACAGGGTAGTCGTGTAACAACTACCCCACTACGCTATCGCTGCGTACTCTTATTCTAATATCCCTATCACATTTTAACTAGAATTTGGAGCTCCCTACACATACTCAAAATACCTAACCATTAAAGCAGACAAATATCTTATACGCAACCAATTTCTATATCCAAACATCACATCCAAACAAAACACATACAAAATAAATACAAAAAATACAGTCATTACAGCACATAACAGAGTATAAGGTCAGGAAACTTACGGATTCGGCGCCGGAGACTCGATGTACCATACTTTCGAAAATCGGTCAATACAATTTCAGAACTTTAAATATTTTCAAGCCTTCCTGAAACAATAGTTTCAGAAATTCAATTTTGAAAACCCAATCCACAGCCGAGTTTTGCAACCTAGGCTCTGATACCAAAATTGTAACACCCCAAACCCGGTCAACACGCTACGACCGAATCCAGTATGTCACAGGGAAAAACATTTTTAAAGAAGACAGGAGGTTGTTTTAATTTTGTAAAGAATCGTTATTGAAAACAAGTTGCCGTCTCTTATTTTAAGAAAACCTTTGATTTTCATGAAAAGCCGTATTAGTTTAAGTAATATTGCTAAAACCGTCCAAATTTGGTCTTAAAGAAAAACTCAATTAACTTGTTGTTACTACTTGTTTCCCGCTACCCGATGGTAAAGTTGGAAAACATTCTTTTTATAGGTTATTTAGGCATGCCATTTCGTTTAACTTATAAAAATTTTCGTGAGAAATAAAGCAGATAAATAAACCCCAAAATGAAAGTTAGTGGCCTTATTACAACCCGAATACCAAATTTAAAGTAAAGTAAACCAAAATAGTAATTAAAACAAAACCCGAAAGAGAATGCACATGGCCACCTCGAGTCCGCCCCGGCTCCGCATCCGCGATCTACGAATCATCTGCAAAATGTAAAGGAAGGGGTGAGTCACCGAGACTCAGTGTATAATTTCCCCAACCCGAAGATGTTGATGCCCTTACACAGTTTCATAAGCCAACATGCATGTCATGCAACCCACAACCTAACCATCCGAACTCATGTACCTACCCTGTGTGGTACCAAACCACTGGTGGTCAAAACCACTGGTGACCGTAGTCACAAATAATATATAAATATATGTGGTGAAAACCACTGGTGACCGTAGTCACAGATAATATGTATGGGGCCAACCCACATTGTGGTCAAAACCACTGGTGACAATCCCGTATATCATCATGTGGGGCCAACCCACCGTGGTACCAAACCACTGGGACGAGTCACGAAGATAGAAGTATGTGGTCAAAACCACTGGTGGTCAAAACCACTGAGACTTAGTCACAATAATATAGAAAGCGGGGCCAACCTTTGTGTGTGGTCAAAACCACTGGTGACAGTCTAGAATCATGCCTTCCCCCTCCTCTCATCATACCCATTTTTATGAACATGCTTTTAATGGCATAATAATCATGCTTAACATACAAAAATCACATGGCATGGCATATACAGATTTACATAGGCATTTAACGTTAGCCAATCAAGTGGACTTACCCGGAGTCCTCGCTTTTACCCACAAGGGTAACATACCCATTTCAAAGTTATTCCGGCTTTTAACAGTATACATGACAAGCATATTAACTATGAAGTGTGTAAGAGTTACACACCTGATTACTCGTAATACAACGCTAGTACTACCACGAGGGTACAACGGTCATTTTGTCGTTTAGGGGTAAAACGGTAATTTCGCAAATCGAGGGTATTTCAGTAATTTTGCAAATCGAGGGTATTTCGCTAATTTTGCAAACCGGGGGTATTTCAGTAATTTCACAAACTGGGGTATTTCGGTAATTTTGTAAACCAAGGGTACTTTAGTAATTTTGTAAACCAAGGGTATTTTAGTAATTTTGTAAACCAAAGGTATTTTAGTAATTTCGCACCTGCAATAGCCTTTCCAAAGGCCTAATGTCGCCTCGAGCGACTCAACTACCATTTTCGGTCATACCGGACTATTGGGCCTAAAACCCGATTTTGACCCATTCGGGGCCACACGCTCGTGTGGCCCACCTAACACAAATCTAGCCACGTATATGAGATTCACCTAGTCTAGTTCACTATATACTACACCATCATACATTTTATTCAATTGGGCCCATTGGGCCCACTTCGGCCCATCGTGGCCCAAGCAGCCTCAACCCACAAGAATACTACTGATGGCCTCAACTATCGCGTCGAAGCCCCCCCACGTGCGTTAAATGCGCTCGTGTGGCTACTATTGCCGTGATCGGCACTTCCGGCATTTGCCGCTCTACAACTAGAGTAGAGAGAGTTACACACCTGATAGGAATCTGGTGCTAATCCGCGCTCCGACCACTCCTTTGCCCAAACGCCCTCCAAGGTATCCTTCCTCCTATCATAGAATGCTCTATATATAGCTAGCTTCTCACCTTCCTTCTTTGTATCTTTTCGATGTGGGATCCTTCGTCAAGAGAGTTTAAATCCAACTCAAACTCTTGCCGTCCAATTTGCAAAATAAATACTCCCTTGCTTTTCATGAGATTCGAACCCAGGCTCCCTTCAATAGTTCAACACGCCACTTGCCACCAAGCCACAAGCTCCTCTTTTGTCTTAAACCATGCGCAACTAAATATAAATCTATAGCCAAGTTCTAAAGTCCATTTAAAAAGAAAACCAAAATGCAAGAGCCAAGACTTGAACCTTGGACCTCCTTCCTTCCCTGTGGCGTCACTCCATTGCCTCTAAATGGCGTCACTTTGCCACTACACCACGCCTCCACTTGTGTCATTTTTCTCCACATTTTATTCTTAAAGTCTACCTACCAACTCCCAGGGTTTTTTTTTTCACCTAAAACCAAAATTTTCCTAAAGCTCAAGTTTAATCCCGGGACTTCATAGAAGCCCCTAACCTTCCAAAATCACTCACCTAATAGGTCCAAAAAGCCGTTCTCTTGTTCTCAAAAATTTTAAACGCTACTACGCCCAAGGCCCAATGGTCCCAATTCTACTAGGCCCAAATTTAGGTCGTTACACGAAATATGGTTTTCGGCACATCTGAGTCTTTAACTCTCAACTGATAATATCCAGACCTCAAGTCTATCTTGAAAAACATAGTGGCTCCCTTCAATTGGTCGAACAAATCATCGATCTTTGGCAATGGGTACTTGTTCTTTACGGTCACCTTATTCAGTTGCCGGTAATCTATACATAACCTCATAGAACCATCTTTCTTCTTCACAAATAATACATGAGCACCCCACGGGAGTAACTTGGTCTCGCGAAACTATTATCCGTCAACTCTTATAACTATGCCTTCAATTCTTTCAACTCGGTTGGAGCCATTCTGTATGGAACAATCGAAATAGGCGCAGTACCAGGGACTAACTCAATGCCAAATTCAATCTCTCTAACCAGAGGCAACCCTGGCAATTCTTCTGGAAATACATCTGAGTACTCACATACTATCGGCACTGACTCAATTCTTAACTCAGTCTCTTTAGCATTCATTACAAAAGCAAGGTAAGCTTTATATCCCTTTCTTAAGTACTTCTGAGCAGACATGAAAGAAATCACTGCAGACAAATTGTCTTGTTCATCTGATTCAACACGGAGAATATCCCCATTTTCACATTTTAGTTCAATGAATTTCCTTCCACAATTTACTATTACATCATGAGCAATTAACCAATCCATACCAAGAATTAAATCAAATTCATCAAATGGCAATAGCATGAGATTTGCCGAAAAATAATGACCTCTAATCATCAAAGGGCAATCTTTGCATACCTTGTCAACTAACACGCATTTGCCTAGGGGATTTGACACTTTTATCACAAATTCTGTAGACTCTACAGGCATGCTCATACTAGTTACTAATTTCATGAAAACATACGAGTGGGTAGATCCTGGATCAATTAAAGCAACAACATGTGTATCATAGAGAGAAATTGTACCCGTCATTACATCAGGGGATGATGCCTCTTCGCGAGTGCGAATAGTATAAGTCCTTGGAGGTGCTCTACCCTCAGATCTTGCAGTCTGCTCTCTAGGTGTATTCTTACTACTCCTTCCGTTTCCCAAATTTCTCTGTGGTCTCCCTCTCGTAGTACTACCTGATCTTGTACTCTGAAATTTCTCTTTTTCTCCCATCTCGGGGCATTCTCTAATAAAATGATCTTGGGATCCACACTTGAAACAAACTCCCTCGTGTGCTCGACACTCATCGGGATGATGTCTGCCACACTGTGGACATTCTGGTCTACTTGGTCGAGCGTTACCAACACTAGCAACCGAAGTGGTTTGAGCTTTAGACCCCGAGTATTATTTACCTTTACTTCTATTTGAAAACCCAGCCGAAGTGGCTGATCGAGTGGTAAACTCTCTCGATTTCTTGGATGAGGATTGAAATGACTTACCCAATTGTCTCTTCCTCGAGTCACGAGACTCAATTTCAACCTTCTTTTTTTCTTTGGCCAACTCCTCGGCCTTGCAAGCTCTATCAACCAACACGACAAATTCCTTCAGTTCTAGGACACCAACATACAATCGGATATCTTCATTTAGTCCGTCCTCAAACCTTTTGCACATAATGGCCTTAGTGGATACGCACTCCCGGGCGTATTTACTAAGACTTACAAACTCACGTTCATATTCAATCACTGTCATTCTGCCTTATTTTAACTCAAGGAATTCCTTTCTTTTCTGGTCGATGAATCTTTGGCTAATGTACTTCTTTCGGAACTCTTCTTGGAAAAATTCCCAATTAACTTTCTCCTTTGGTACAACCGACACAAGGGTATTCCACCACTGGTAAGCCGAATCTCTTCAAAGAGACACAACACACTTCATACACTTTACAGGTGTGCATGATAGTTCATCAAATACCCTGATGGTATTTTCAAGCCAGAACTCTGCTCTTTCTGGATCATCGTCTGTGTTAGCTCGAAACTCCTCAGCTCCTTGTTTCCAGATTCTATCAACAGAGGGCTTTCCTCTTCTTACCATTTCTACAACTTGGGGAGCTACAGGGGTAGGCTGAGGAATAGGTGGGGGAGGAGGGGGTTGTGTGTTTGGGTTCGTTCGAACAAACTCCGTATACCAGGTATTCATCATGTTGAGAAAGGCTTCCCTAGCCTCTTCTCTTCCTCTTTGACTCACAGTCATTGGTCTATTCTCATTTTCATTTGGCACCGTCCCTTGGGCGAGAGCCGGTGCGTTACTTTCTACATCATCCGCCACAACTCTGTCGGGATCCATTTACTATATAGAAACATAATTCAAGTTGTCAGGAGTCGTCACACCATCATTAAATAAATACTCATACGTATGGCATGTATAGCTAGACTCGTACTTACGCTATGTTAGTCCGAGAATCGACTAAACCGTAGCTCTGATACTACTAAATGTAACACCCCTTACCCGTATTTGTCGCCAAAACTGGGTACGAGGCGTTACCTAACTTAACGAACCTCATCATACAATATCAAGTCATAAATCTTTGTTCAAACTTAAAACCTTTCATTCATATCCATAACATCCCTTTTATAGGTCTACGAGACCCAAATCATACATATAGGCTGGTTCGGGACTAAATCGGAGACTTACGATCACTTAGAAAATTTTGACTCAAAACAAGGCCACATGCCCGTGTGAGAGAAGTGACACACCCGTGTGGCATGTCACATGCCCGTGCTTCAGGCCGTGTCAAAATAAGGGACATTCTGTTTATGACGTCAGCATCCATTTAAGACCAAATGGCCAAGCCACACGCTCGTGTGCTGGCCCGTGTGGTGAACTAAATTTTTCGCAATTTAGGTGCAGGGGACACACAGCCAGGCTACACACCCATGTGGCAGACCGTGTGTCACACACGGCCTAGACACACGCCCGTGTGTCTACCCATATGGACAAATGCAAGGCTATCTACCAAGCCATTTGCCACCCTGAAAAATAATCACACTTATACAATTTCAAGGCAACATACAACATGATAATAAGGCACCTCTAATATTCAAAATCGAGACATCCACACCTTGATTCCTCACTACATTCATCATAAATATACTTCACACACTACTCATTCAATTCCACGAGTTTGCATTTCATGAATTTCATCATCATTAACATAAACATAACTTAACTAGTATTGACCAATTCCAATGGCCATTTACAAAATGAATCAAGTAACATTAATAACCAACATTTTGGCCAACCCATATGACATAACCAAATGAACAAGTACCTATACATGCCATACTCAAAATAATCAAACTATACTATACCAAAAGAATAGCTTTATAGTGTGAGCTGAACTCTGACCTCCTACGATCCCCTTGTAACACCCCAAACCCGGCCTAGATGTTATGACCGAATCTGATGTGTCACATCGAAGTGTTAATTTGAAAAAAAAACTGGTCTTGTAGATGAAAATTCCTGACTAAAGGTTTAAATCCTTTTAAAACTAATTTTTATTGAAAACGTTGGGGTTCTAAAATCAAAACTTGTTAACCACTTATTGGTCATATCATTTATTACAAGTTTATTAATCTAAATTAAAAACCGCGAAAGTTTTTAAATTTGTAAACCTTAAAGTTTGAAATGCGTGATTTTCTTTGGAAACAGTTATTAATTTGGAAAACTCATTTTTCCTAATCTAGCAGGTAGAAATAAGAAGTTAAAACCAAATAAAAGTTAAACCTCAAATGGCCTTATTACATAATCAAACCCAAACATAAATTAAAAATATTTAAAACTCAAGTGGAAAAACAGTGTTCACGTGGCCACCTCCGGGTCCCTCACGACTCCAAATCAATTAAGGCTGAGAATTACCTGTATAGTTAAAAGAAAGGGCGAGTTTGCGAAAACTCAGTGTGTAATCCCCTATTAGTCAAACATCAATCGATGCAAGCAGAAACAGACTGGGCCTAAGCCCTATACAGTAGCAGATCAGTCTGGCCTTTAGCCTTATACAGTAGCAGTGTGGGTCTAAGCCCAAAATAATAACAGTACAGAATAGAGATGCAACCCAACCCAATCCAGCCAACACACCACCCGTACCAACCAACACACCATGTAGGGACTAAGTCGACCCACCCAGCCAACACACCAATATCGCAAAGATCGCGCTAATAAGAACTCAAACAAAGCCGCTAACACGATAAACGTGGCCCAGCCACTAAGATTAGGATACGTGGCAAAGCCACTAGAATAGTAAAAACGTGGTAGAGCCATTAGTACAGTACTTCCTCCAAATCAGAATCCCAACCCCAATGCAGAATGTCGTGTCAAAAATATTACGTGTATGCAGTATGTCATATTCACAACCAGCCATATAGGGGTCATATATACATCAATAAAACTACCACAAGGGGTATAATGGTCATTTCGTCAGTTAGGGGTAAAACGGTAATTTCACCCCTCAAGGGTATTTCAGTAATTCTACCCTACAATGGTATTTCGGTCGTTTTGTTCACTAGGGGTATTTCAATTATTTTACTCATTAAGGGTATTTCAATCATTTTACGACCTTTCCTAAGGCCTACAGTCGCCTCGAGCGACACGGATATTTCATTTTGTCGAAAAAGTGTAAACGGGCTCAAAGCCCAATATTCTACCCAGATGGGCCCACACGCTCGTGTGGCCCGTTTGGCCCAAATCCTATCACAGTTATGTGATCTACGTAACCCCAAAATAGTGTCTACTACTTTTCGTAAATTTTACCCGTGTGGGGTCCACGAGCCCATTGGGCCCACACGACCCATTTCAGCCCAACGAGCCCCAACACGGCCCAATCGTATGAGAACACTCGCAATGGCCTCTTCAATCTAACGCCCCCGGTTGTGGGCTCAATTTTACCACACGAGCGATCGCACGCTCGTGAGGCCTCAAATGCCAAAGTTTCGGCTCTTCGACTTTTGCCGACTCACAGAGACGATAGTGTGATTACACACCTTCTTACGGAGTCGTTCCAAGATCCATGAGCGCCCAACCTTGTTTGACGACTGACCTTAATCTCTTAAGACCACCGATCAGGATTGATCACATGCCTATGCCAAATATCTGAATCTAAATAGATCTTATTAATCAAAACAATGATCAAATTTGTGGCCTTTAATCCCCAATTGCTGACTTACCAACCATAGGAATATCCGGCCTAATCTAAGAGTATGGTAGTGGTCTTACCCTTAACGAGAGACAGAGTTGGCGACTTGAGTCACTTCTGCACTATTCCACTCCTCAGGAATACCTAAAACCCAACGATCACCACATCAAGAGGAAGGGGTCACCATTCGTCCATCAAAGAAAATGAAGGAAAGAAATAGTCGGCTTTTAGGGAAAAGGGGAATAGGGAGAACAGTTTTAAACACGAAGTGAAAAATATGAACACTTACCGATTCCAAAACGCTTGCAGAACTGAAACAGAGAGAGGAAAGGAAACAAAAATTTGGTCACCCCCGAACTAATCAAGAGAAAAGAGAAAGGTTCGGTTCACAAGCCAATTGGAAGCCGAAAGAAAACAAAAGGAGAGAGGTGATATTCGACTTATAAGAAGAAAGGGAAAAAGAAGAAAACAAATGAACGAAGGGGAAGGGAGAGGAAATGCGTTCGGCTTAAGTTGGGAAAGGGAGAGGGAAGCAGAGATTCGGCCAACAGAGCTTGAAGAGGAAATGCAAAACCGAAACAACAAAAGTGGCTAAATGGTTAATTGCAAGAAAAAAGATGCACGAATGGTAGGTTGAATTTTTAGCACTCCCAAAAACAACAAAAATGCCAACAACCGAACAGTAGCAGAGAAAAGCACTCAGGAACCCCCTAGCCAAATTTACATGCCCAAGACTCCTAGTTTGGCTACATCACTCACTCCTTTGAAATTTCTTGATTCTCTCCACGATTTGCTCCTACAAGTTCTCTATGACCAATTCAAACTTCTCTCCAGCAGTGTTTCAGTCCACCTCTTCCACCTTCCCAGCTCAAGCAGCAAAATAAACACTTCATTGCTAATCCAAGGATTTGAACCTCAGACCCCTTGCCAGCTGTAGCGCCACCTTGCCACTAGACCACTCACTCTCTTTGTGTCATTAACCAAACATTATTATTAAAGCCTAAGTGCCAGTGTCCAGGTTCATTTGAGGGGAAAAAATAATTTTTTTGCAAAAGCCAAGACTTGAACACAGGCTTCTCAAACACCCCCATACACACCCAAATCACTTAGCCATTAAAGCAAACAAGCAATTTGTGTCAGAACACGCAAAATTAAAGACCCTATATTTTTTGGGGGCGTTACAACTCTACCCCTTAAAAGAAATTTCAGCCTCGAAATTTACCTGGTCGGAATAGGTGAGGATATTATTGTTGCATCACCTCCTCAGGCTCCCACGTGGCTTCCTCGGTACCATGGTTATGCCAAAGCACCTTGACCGAAGGAACAAATTTCCTCCTTAACACATTAACATCACGATCCAGTATCTGCACCGATTCTTCCTCAAAAGTCAGATCAGGTCTAACCTCAATCTCCTCAACCGGCACTATATGCGAGGGATCAGAGCGGTATCGCCTCAGAATGGAGACGTGGAACACATCATATATTTTGTTTAACTCAGGAGGTAGCTAAGCTGATAGGCGACCGGTCCCACACGCTTTAATATTCGGTAAGGTCCGATAAATCTAGGTCTCAGTTTGCCTTTCCGTCCAAACCTGAGAATCTTCTTTCATGGTGAGACCTTAAAAAGACATAATCCCCCACATAGTAGTCTATCTCTTTACGCTTTAAATCTGCATACGACTTCTGCCTATCAGATGCTTCCTTTAACCGATCTCGGATCAACTTTACTTTTTCTTCAGTTTTAGAAACTAACTCTGGCCCCAAAACTCGCTGCTTACCAAGTTTTGTCCAACAGGTAGGAGTACGACACCTACGACCATATAACTCCTTGTACGGTGCCATCTTAATACCGGATTGGTAGCTGTTGTTATATGAGAACTCTGATAGCGGCAAGTAGTCTTCCCAACCGCCTTTGAAATCAATTACACAGCTTCTTAACATGTCCTCCAATATCTGAATCACCCTCTCCGACTGACCGTCAGTCTGAGGATGAAATGCAGTGATGAAGTCCAACCTTGTACCCAAAGCTTCGTGTAACTTTTTCCGGAATCGATATGTGAATCTAGGATCCCTGCCGAAATGATAGAAACTGGTACCCCATACAGTCTCACAATCTCAGTCACGTATAACTTAGCCAACTTCTGCAGTGAATAATCAGTGAGGATCGGTATAAAGTGAGCAGATTTAGTCAGTCGGTCAACAATCACCCATACCAAATCCTTCTTAGTCGGCGTTAAGGGTAACCCACTTACAAAATCCATGGTTACCCTCTCCCACTTCCAGAGTGGAATGTTTACTGGCTGTAGTAACCCAGAAGGTAGTTGGTGCTCAGCCTTAACTTGCTGGCATGTCAGACACCTACTTACGAAGTCAGTAACCTCGCGGTTAAGCCCTAGCCACCAGTACAGTTCACGTAGATCTCGATACAACTTGTTTCCACAGGATGTATAGCATAAGAACTGTTATGCGCCTCCTGTAGGATAGACTACCTCAGATCAGAATCTCTCAATATACAAACTCTCCACGGAAACATAATACTCCTTCACTATTCAGCCCAAAATCCGCGGTCTCCCCCTTCTCAACCAATCGGAAACGAGGAACCAACGATTCATCCAACAGCTGTTTCTCCTTAATTTGATCGATCCAGGTTGGTCTCACTTGGAGTTCAGCCAACAAACTACCATCCTCAAACAAGCTGAGACGAGAAAACATTGCTCTCAAATCAGATACAACCCTACGGCTCAATGCATCGGCTACTACGTTAGCTTTACCAGGATGATACTCAATCGAGCAATCATAATCCTTAAGCAACTCTATCCATCTTCGTTGCCTAAGATTTAACTCCTTCTGAGTAAGGAGGTACTTGAGGCTTTTATGATCTGTGTAAATAATAGACTTCTCACTATATAAGTAATGCCTCCAAATCTTCAGTGCGAATACCACCGCAGCTAACTCCAAGTCGTGAGTGGGGTAATTCACCTCGTGGGGCTTAAGTTGACGAGACGCGTAAGCAACTACCTTACCCTCTTGTATCAACACACAACCCAATCCAGTGTGCGACGCATCACTGTAGACAATGAATTCCTTCCTGCGGACTCGGGTCAGATTAACACAGGGCTTCAATGAACTTTCTTGGTTTCTCAAAACTCTCACGCTTATTGGTCAAATTAAATGGTACCCTTTACGCAAAGAACTTAGTCGTGGGTGCAAAACAATTAGTGAAAACCCCTCAACAAAACGTCTGTAATACCCAGCCAGACCCAGAAAGCTTCAAATCTCAGATACTATCTTTGGTGGTTTCCAATTCAATACGGCTTCAATTTTTTGAGGATCAACCCTAATCCCCTCGGCAGACACCACGTAACCCAGAAATGTCACTTCTCGCAACCAGAACTCACACTTGTTGAACTTTTCGTAAAGCTGCTTTTCCCTCAGAATTTGGAAAACAATTCGCAGATGTGCATCATGATCCTCCTTGGTTCTTGAATACACCAGGATGTCGTCTATAAGCACCACCACGAACCGATCCAAATAGGGTTAGAATACTCGATTCATCATATCCATGAAAGCAGCTGGTGCATTCGTCAACCCAAACGGCATCACTAGGAACTCGTAGTGACCATAACGAGTCCTAAAAGCAGTCTTATACACATCCGCCTCCTTAACCTTTAGCTGATGGTACCCAGATCGAAGATCTATCTTGGAGAAAACTGAAGCTCCTCGCAGTTGGTAAAACAAATCATCTATCCTCAGTAAAGGGTACTTGTTCTTAATAGTCAGTTTGTTCAGTTGACGATAATCGATGCACATGCGCATGGATCCATCCTTCTTCTTCATGAATAACACTGGTGCTCCCCATGGAGACACACTCGGCCGAATGAATCCTCGGTCCAGTAGCTCTTGAATTTGAGCCTTTAACTCCACCAGCTCCTTCGGTGCCATCCTATAAGGGGCGATGGACACCGGAGCTGTTCCCGGTAGGAGCTCAATACCGAATTTGACCTCACGGTTTGGGGGCAACCCAGGAAGTTCTTCAGAAAATACATCCAGAAACTCCTTAACAGTTCTGACATCTCCAACAGAAGGACCTTTAGAATCAGAACTGCTGACATAAGCTAAAAACATCTCGCAACCCTTGCGAACCAGTTTCTCGGCCTTTAATGCTGAGATTACATTAGACAGATAATCTCTTCGCTCCCCTAACATAACCACCTCCTCATTCTAAGCAGACTTCAACACCATACGCTTAGCAGCGCAATCCAAATTCGCACGGTGTTTCACTAGCCAATCCATGAACAATATAAGATCGAATTCACCAAACGGCAGCTCCATCAAATCCGCTGGAAAGACAACCCCTTGGACCTCTAGGGGCACGTCTCTGAACAACTTATTCACCCTAACCGACTATCCCAGTGGACTTAACACAGTCATCTCACTATCAGTAATTTCAAACTGAGAACCCAGCGCCCCAGACACAGTGCATGCAACATACGAGTGTGTAGACCCAATGTCAATTAAAGCAGTGTATGGTACATTGTAAATTAGGAACGTACCAGTTATGACGTCCGGGGCGTCGCCATCCTCTCGGCAACGAGCAGCATAGACCAAAGCTGGCTGTCTTGCCTCAGTGTTACCAGCACCTTTGCCCGGTGCTCCACGTCCTCTTCCCAAACCATTTCCCCCTCTGGCCTGACCACGGCCTCTCGGTGGCTGCTGACCACCTCTCCCTAGCTGAGCATGGCCTTGACATGCGGCTTGCATCTGAACAGGCTTCTGAGTACAGTTCTTAACCTGATGCTCCATGGACCCACATCTAAAACACACCCCAGTTCATTTCCAGCACTCACCCTGGTCAGCTCTCCCACAGTCTGCACAAGGCTGCGGTATGACCACAGTAACAGGAACTGCTCGGACCGGCCCATCAAATCTGGCCTTCTTTATAGGCCTTTCAGAAGAACCCGAGGGCCCTGAATCCCTTTTAAATCTACCCTTATCTTTCTCGCGATTCTGGTGCTCAGAGCGCTTCACCTCCTCTATAATTTTTCCTTTCTCAACAAGGGCAGCAAAGTCTCACCATCCTCGAACTGCACACAATGTTCATACTTAGTTGCCACTATTTTGCGAGCATAACGACTCAACCGTAAAAATTCTGCCTCATATACTGCAACTGTCTTATTCCCCTGGGTCAGACTCAGAAATTCTTTTCTTTGGGCTTCCACATAACTTGCGCCCACATACTTCCCTTGAAAGGCCATCTTGAAGAAATCCCACGTTAAGTGGTCGGCCTGCGTACCCTCTCTCACAGTGAGCCACCACTGGTATGCCTCGTCTCGCAGTAAGGACACTACTCCCTTTAATTTCTGTTCTACAGTACAGTCAAGGTCATCCATTATCCGCTCGGTAGCCTCTAACCAATACTCTGCCACATTCGGGGCTACACCAAAAACACCCCTGAAGATTTCCGCTCCATTAGACCGGAGTGGCTCAAAAATTGGCCCTCGGCCCACTGATCCAGTACTTGCTCCAACAACCCTTTCAAGAACACGTAGCATTGCTTGGGATAGAGCATCATCCCCAACTGCTCGGTCATGAGACCCTGTCTCAGTTACTGGTGAGGCTGGTGCCTCCCTAGTAGGCACCCGATGCTGAAGACCCAGCCCAAGCACCTCGGCCTCTACAGCGGCCTCGAGTACCCCTTCCGCGAGTACCTCTTGTGCTCATATCGATACATCGTATTTTCTATTTTAAAAGTCTTATGAATCAGTTCATAATTCCAGTAATTATTAACGAATGTTTTATGACAATCAGTATTTAAAGTTTTTGTTTTCGTAGATCGAAATATCTCACTACAGTTTTCAGTCTTCTACAGTCTCAGTTTACCCTATGAACAGAGTTTTAGTATAGTACTACTATCTATAGTAATTTCTCCATATAACATTTCAATCTATAGCGGTATACAGTGTCAGAGAACTTACAGATTTGGCACCGAAGACACGGGGTGCCACACTTTCAGTAACAACCTTTCGATTTTCTTTTCAGACTCGGGGTGCCACTAGACTACTCATTCTCTTTGTGTCATTAACCAAACATTAATATTAATAAAGCCTAAGTGCCAGTGTCCAGGTTCATTTGAGGGGAAAAAATAATTTTTTTGCAAAAGCCAAGACTTGAACCCAGGCTTCTCAAACACCCCCATACACACCCAAATCACTTAGCCATTAAAGCAAACAAGCAATTTGTGTCAGAACACGCAAAATTAAAGACCCTATATTTTTTGGGGCGTTACACCTCGAGTTAGCTTGGCGATACTACAAGGAAAGGGAAAAGAGAAGGGATAAGCATAAAGCTTAGTAAGTTTGTATGCAATAAGTAGCAACATAAATCTCATGATAATATTCATACATTTCATTGAGTTATAATACAAGTCCTCAAGCACTTGGCATAAATTACTCATGCTTACTCTTACCAATCATATATCATACATCGAACTTATTTCTCATGCATTACTCATGAATACCTGTATCACTCATCACATAATTTTAGCACTTTTGCAACCATGAATACAAACTTAGCTCATTATCATCTTTTAATATGAACTTAACTCTTTACGATCTTTAACATGAACTTAACCCTTTTCCAGTTGAACCATTTGGAATATCGAAGGATACTCAAGCTTATCATACATGTAATATGATGCCAATGCCATATCCCAGATATGGTCTTACATGGGATCACATCTTGATGCCGATGCCATATCCCAGATATGGTATTATATGGGATCTCTTATCTCGATATCGATGCCATGTCCCAAACATGGTCTTACACGAGATCTTCCTTTCGGTGCCGATGCCATGTCCCAGACATGGTCTTATACGAGACCTTCCTTTCTTTCGGTGTCGATGCCATGTCCTAGACATGGTCTTATACGGGACCTTCCTTTCTTTCAGTGCCGATGCCATGTCCCAGACATGGTCTTATATGGGACCTTTCTTTCTTTCGGTGCCGATGCCATGTCCCAGACATGGTCTTATACGAGACTTTCCTTTCTATCGGTGCCGATGCCATGTCCCAGATATGGTCTTATACGGGACCTTCCTTTCTATCAGTGCCGCTGCCATGTCCCAGACATGGTCTTATACGGGGCCTTCCTTTACCTCATGTCGTGACATTGGTATCCTTTCTATTCCTAAAGTTCAACCGGGACTTTAATTTCATAATTCTTCATCGTATTCACATGGAAGTATCAATCATCGATTTCATAAAATAATCTACATCTTCATGCAATGGCAAACATTTTTAAACATAATAACTTGATGATAGATTCTTACACACAAACTTACCTCGGTACCAAAATATGTATAATTGTTCGATTTAGTCCACAACCTTGTTCTTGCGTCAGTTTCGGTATGGACTTCGTGTTTTTGATCTATAATGAAAATTTCACTTATTTAATGATCACATTGGCTAAAATAACTCATGACTCATACTTTGGCAAAAATTACAATTTTGCCCTTATACTTTCACATATTTACACTTTTGCCCTAAATCTCGTAAAATGATTTTTATTCATTTTCCTTGTATTTTAAGCTTAGCCGAACCATTTTCATAACTACAACAACCCACAATTTCCACTAATTCACACCTTTATGACAAATTTCATAACTTTTACAACTTAGTCCTTTTCATGAATTTTTCATGAAAATCACTTAGAAAAAGATGTTTATCTTACATCAAACTTTCATATCTTTCCACTAAACATCAAAATACATGCATGTCATGCATGGGTAAATTTTTAAACATGAACCTTAACTCAAAATATAGCTAGAAATAGCTAAATCGAGCTACGAGGATCTCAAAAATACGAAGAACATTAAAAACGGAGCTAGGAGGTACTTACAATCAAGCTTGAAAGTTGAAGAAACCCTAGCTATGGAGTCCTTGAAAATTTCGGCTAGCATGGAAAAGATGGACATGAATTTTGACTTCTTTTTCCCTTTTAATTATCTTATTAACCAAATGACCAAAATTCCCTTAAGGCCCCTTTCTTGAGATTTTTCCTTCCCATGCCCATTTTTGTCCATCTTGACAAATAATGGTCTAATTGCTAAATAAGGACTTCTAATCATTTTTATAATGCTATTTCATACTTGAATATTCTAGATCTCATATTTTTCAATCTTTGAAATTTAGTCCTCATGAATAAACTGACCACTAATTTATAAAATTTCTTCATGAAATTTTCACACAATCATGCAAACATGTCATAGACCTCATAAAAACCATAAAACACATATTTCTACTTCGAATTTATGGTCTCGCAACCACTATTTCAACTAGGCCCTAAATCGGGCTGTTACATAATTCCTCTGAAAGTACATCAGGAAATTCACAAACAACCGGCACTGACTGAATCTTCGACTCAGATACTTTAGTATCCAACACATATGCAAGATAAGCATCATACCCCTTTCTGATATATTTCTATGCTGAAATTGCTGAAATCATAGTAGATAACCCATCCAGTTTATCAGATTCAACATGAAGTAACTCACCATTCTGGCACTTTAACACAATATATTTCTGTTTATAATTCACCACTGCATCATGCTGGGTTAGCCAATCCATTTCCAAAATCATATCAAATTCATCAAAGGGCAACAACATTAGATCAGCCGAAAAGCAATAACCTTTTACCATCAACGGGCAGTTTTTAAAAATTTTATCCACCATAATATACTAGCCCAGGGGGTTTGAAACTTTAACCTCAAATTCAGTGAATTCAACAGGTAAATTTTTAACAAACACTAATTTCATGCATATGCATGAATATGTTGAACCAGGATCAATCAAAGCAGTAATATCAGTATCAAGCACATAAAATGTACCAGTAATGACATCTTGTAACACCCCTTACCCGTATTCTACACCGGAACCGGGCCCGAGGCATTATCGAATTAAAACCACTTGATCGCCACTTAGGCTCAACGTGACTACTCTTAATAACTACCAAATTAAGGACCTACGAGGTCTTAAACATACATACGAGAGCTCTCGAGGCTCTACTGAAACTTTATCGATCTTAAAATTTCTTTCACTTAGACATGGGTCACACGCACATGTGGAATGGGACACGCCCATGTGCCCTCAAGACATGCCCGTGTCTTCCACCCGTGGTCGACACTGACTAAATTCACATGGCCTGGGCACGCCCGTGTTCTCCACTCATGGTGAACACTGACCACTTTACACGACCTAGGCACACGCCCGTGTGGCTAGTCTGTGGTCTATTCTAACTTGAAATGCTAACGTGTAGGGGACACACGGCCAAGTCACACGCCCATGGGCTGGCCGTGTGTCACACATGGCCTAGACACACGCCCGTGTGTCTACCCACATGGACAAGAACAAAACTATTTGTCATGCCCTTCTCACCCCTCTAGCATACACAACAAGTACTCATTCAACACATCCATAACCAACTCATAATGAACATAATCTTACATGGATAAATACATCTTTTCATATAATAAAGTAGCCAACAACCATGGCATTATACAAAAATAGTTTATCCATCTAATGGCCAACACATCTTAGCCAAAACAACAAAATTCACTAACTTATCTAGCCCCTATACATGCCATATACAAAACATTAAGTCTAATGTACCAGAGTGTGCTGATAGTGTGGGCGATCTTCTGATTAATCCGCGTATCAAGATTCAATCCTTGTTCTCTATAAGACAAGGGAAAAGAAAGGAGCAAGCTTTGAGCTTAGTAAGTTTACACATAAACAATTTAAGCATTCTAGTATACGCTAAACAACAATTAGCATTATACTAACATATGTAATTCACATCCACTACTATGCTTACTCTTTCTATCCCTTACCATATCTCCAACACATCATGAGTCACATACTCATAATCATTGACATGCACCCCTGCACTCAATAGCACATTTACTCAAAATACAACATATCATTATTTCTTAATAATACATCCACACAGCTAAATTACTCGGTGGTTTCACACTTAGCCCACCACAATCAGATCATAAGGTAGTATCGCACATAGCCTACCACAAAGGATAATTATAGTGATTCCACACATAGCTCACTAAATAATATGCTTAACAATAGTATCGCACACAACCCATCATTGTTAAGTATCAAGGTGGTATCGCACTTAGCCCACTATCAAGCATTATCACCACACATTCACATGTCTACTTGTAATACATTCATCCACTCACAACTACTATCTCATTCATTCCACTAGAATTGAATAGGTTCTCAATCATGCTACACATTAGCTAGAATTAACAATGTATATGCATAAATGCATTGTTCATACGTAAACTTACCTCGATACACAAAAAGTATGGAGATGTGCAATTTAGTCCACTACTTTGCTCTTGCCTCGGTTTCTATCCGGGCTTCATCTTTCTCAATCTATAATGATAAATCAACTCATTAAATACACACATTAACTAAATTGACCCTTATCTCATACTTTAGCAAAATTACCATTTTGCCCCTAAACTTCCTCATATTTACACTTTAGTCCCAAGGCTCGTAAAGTGATTTTCATTCAACTTTCTAGCCTTTCATGCTTAGCCGAATAATTTACTCAACTAAAGCAATCATCAATTCTCACTAAATCATTCATGTATGACAAATCTCAAGATTTTCACAAACTAGTCCATACATGCATTTTTCGTGGAATTCACTTAGCAAAAGATGTTTCTACTACATCAAGCCTTCATATTCTTCCATAAAACATCAAAATACATGCATGTCATACATGGTTACATTTTTGAACATCAATCCTAGCTCAACATATAGCTAAAAATAGCTTACTCATGTTACTAGGACTTCAAAAATACGAAGAATATAAAAAACGGGGCTTGGATGCACTTACTAGCAAGCTTGAAAAATTGAAGAACCCTAACAATGGCTCCCTTCAAATTTCGGCAGCTTGGAGAAGAAGAAAGATGAAATTCTATCATCTTTTCCCATTTTTAATCATTTAATTGATAAATGACCAAAATGCCCCTTAGTTAAACTTTTCCAATACCATCCACTCATGCCCATTTTTGTCCAAAAATTAGAATTTGGGAAATTTCTATTTAAGGACCTCTAATTGATAATCCAAAGCTATTTCATACAATTAGCTTCTAGAATCTCACATTTTGCAACTTTTGCAATTTAGTCTTTTTAGACAATTCAACCGCAATTTAACAAAATTGCTTCATGAAACTTTCACACTAACATGAAAACAAAGCATAAACCTCAAAACTCATACATATACCTCGAATTTATGGTCTCGCACCACTATTCCTACTAGGCCCTAAATCGGGATGTTACAAATCTGGTGCAAAGGCATCCTCTCTTGCACGTATAGCATATGTCCTAACTGGTGCACTTGCTTCAGATTTAATTGTTGAATCTTTTGTAGCACTTCGGCTACCACTGACATTTCCAGGGTATCGGGGTGGTCTACCTCTCGAACCAGGGTTGCTTGGCTTCAAAGTCTGATCAATATCTTTTTTAATCCTTTCCAGACAATCTTTAAGAAAATAGTCAAGAGAACCACATCTATAACATGCTCCACTTCTCAAACGACATTCCCCAAAATGAAATTTATTATAGTATTTACACCTCAGTTTGGGGTTACTGACACTTCCCACACTTGTTACAGATGGAGACGAAGATCTCGGGTTAGAATGTTGAGAGCCTCGCTCTTTCCCAGAATATACCGTAAAGGTGATAGAACGATCATGGTACTTCTTTGATTTCTTTGAAGTAGATGATTGTGACTTACCTATAAATCTTTTACCAGATACCCGAGCTTCACTCTCTGCTTGCTTCTTTTCTTTACTTAATTCCTTGGCTTTGTGTGCTCAATCAGCTAGTACCACAAATTCCTTTAATTCAAGTATTCCAATCAATAACTTGATGTCCTCATTTAACCCTTCTTCGAGGCATTTACACATATTAACCTCGGTCAGAACCCATTCTCCGACATGCTTGCTCGATCTAACAAATTCTCGTTCGTATTCAGATACTGTCATGTTTCCCTGTTTGAGCTCTAAAAATTCTTTCTTTTTCTAATCCAGAAATCTCTGACTAATGTACTTCTTTCTAAATTCTGTCTGTTAGAATTCCCAAGTAACATTTTCTCTCGGTACAACAGAAGTTATAGTATTCCACCACTGATAAGCCATGTCTTTCAGTAAAGATACTGCACATTTTAAGCATTCGGCTGGTGTACATGATAACTCATCTAAAACCCTGATAGTATTTTCCAGCCAAAATTCAGCCTTTTCCGGATCATCTTCAGTAGTAGACCTAAATTCTTCGGCTCCATACTTACAGATTTTATCTACCAGAGGTTTACCAGTTCTAACAGGTTCAACACCTTGTGGCATGTCAAGAACGGTTGAGGAGCAAGAGGGGGAGGTTGTTGTATAGCAGGATTTGTTCTCAAGTATTCAGTGAACCACTCATTCATCATTTGAAAGAAGGCTTCTTTTGCCTCCTAACCTCGGCCCTCAGATTCGGGCCTTCTACTACTACTAGATACACCTCATTGAACGGAAGCTTGAGCAGTGCTCTTAGCTTCCTCAGATTCAGTTCTAGCTTGGTTGGATGACATTTCTATATGAAAAACACATTTAAAAATGGCCAGGAGATATCACACTATCACAAATTATATAATGGCCTGCACAGCTAAACTCGTACTTGCTACGTTAGTCCGAGAATCGGCTAAACCGTAGCTCTGATACCAATAAAGTAACACCTTTAACCCGTATCCATCGCCAAAATAGGGTTACGGAGCATTACCAGAGTTTACAGAATAATTACAGATAATTCATATCATTTACTGTTCATATTCGAAATTAATCATATCATCCCTTGAATGGATCCTCGAGGCCCAATTTAAGCATTAGAAACAAGTCGGGATTAAATCAGGATCTCAGAAAATTTTTTGCAAAATTTCATAATTTTTCTTATATACAAGGGTCACACGCCCGTGTGAGTAGGCCATGTGAGTGATATGCCCATGTCTCAAGCCGTGTAGGCATTCAATGGGAGGCACACGGTCGTGTCCCAACCCGTGTCCATATCCATGTAACTCTTTTACTTAGGTCACACGGCCAGCCACACGCCCGTGAGTTAGGCTGTGTGGTTAATTTTAATTTTCAAAATTTAGGTGCAGGTTTCACATGGCCAAGATACAGCCCGTGCTCTAGGCCATGTGTTACACACGGTTGAGACACACGCCCGTGTCTCTGCCCGTGTGCCCGAATCTGAGCATTCTATTTCTAAATTTTAAGATGCAGGGGACACATGGCCAAACCACACGCCCATGTGCCATGCCGTGTGTCACACACGGTCAAGACACACGCCCGTGTGTCTACTCCTGTGGACAAAATTAATCTGTTTCCTAGCTTTATTTCTCACCCAAATTTGCCAACAAACTACACCAATGCTTGCAATCATATACCAACCAATTCAAGCATTATAACCAAACCAACTCTATCATCTAACATGACATATCATCACATGCATTCATGTTTATAATATTACCTTTTTTAAACATACATGTTTAATATAACTCAATTAAACCATCCTAAACACATATGTATTTATCATGATTTAACCTTATAAATATACCAAAACCAACTATCACTAGCCATTCAAATGGCTAGATTACAAACAATCATTTACAAGCCAAAAATTGGCCAAGTTAACCTATACATGCCATTATACCAAAATAAGTTTACTATTTATACCAAAACGAGCTGGTAGATAGTGTGATAATGCTCAGACCAATCTCCAACCTTTGCGAGCTTTCGAGCACTATAAAATAGAGAAAAGAAAACCTAGTAAGCATTTAATGCTTAGTAAGTTCGTATAACAGGAATTAAACTTACCAATAACATTCATTAAAATAAGCATTAAATAACATGCTTCCCAATAAATTGGCAATTTGCCTAATCACATACACTCAATCAAGCAAGTTAGTCACATAATTCTCATGTACATCAAATAAGCATGGATAAGCTCATCATGCTACAAACTTTTAGGTATTTCAGAAGCAATCAAGACATAATTCTCTTAAATCTCGAAATTTTCTCATGTCAGGATTTTTGTCCGTTGAATCATTGAAATTACGATGGATGCTCAGGTAGTATACGCGAGGTATACAAATCAATGATCCGTCAATTCATGTTCAGGGGTACCCGATAGGGCACATAATCAGGGAGCACATTCTCGAGCCACATATATCAGGATGCTAAGATGAGCCATATAACAGGACGCTTATCTGGGCTAAATAGGAAACTCATAAGAGTTTTAATCAAGGAGCTCATCAAACTTAATAGTTAACTCCAAAGAGTTATTAACAGGGAGCACCAGATAGCATAACAGGGAGTTCAAGTGAGCCATATCAGGAAGCTCATAAGAGCCTATATCAGGACGCTCACATAGAGCTGCGTTTGTGTCCGCATTATATGCTAGATCACAACTGATCGAATCATGTAACAGGACGCTCACAAAGAGCTGCGGTAGTGTGTAAGACATGCAGAATAACTACCGATCAGGATCCTCTCAGGAACTATATAATAGGATGCTCAAGAAGGCTTTTAACAGGATGCTCGTTCGAGCTATAATGTCTGCAACATATGCAGGACTATAATTAGTACGGAAAAATACTGTATCCATCGTATTTCATTATTCAAACAGAACTTATTATTGATCGAGAAATTTCGGGCATGTGATTATTTTCATACATTAATCATTTATACAATTCTCATAAGTACAACATTCAATTCAAACATATAAATATACATAATTAAGTTACACGAACTTACCTCGACACTTATTCGTATTTAAAAGTCTACTAATCTGGTACCTTTTCTTTTCCTCGATCTAACTCTTTATTTGACCTTTCTAGATCTATATAAATGAATTTAATATCAATTTAATCCATTTCATACTCATTTACATTCAATTCAGACCCTAGGCAAAATTACCATTTTTCCCCTATACTTTTCATAAATGACAATTTCATCCCTAGGCTCAGAAAATGAATTTCATGCAATTTAATCCTTATTCCAAGCCCAACCGAAATTTTCATATAACATTTACAACACATTATTTCACAAAATTCATAATTTTTTCCATAACTTTGACATCTTTACAATTTAATCCCTAAATCATAATTTTATCAAAATTCACTTTGTAAAAGTTGTTTATCTACCAACAACCTTTCATTTTCTACATAAATTTTGAAATTTCAGCATTTACATCCATGGCAAAACTTTTTTACTTTGATAAATTTTCAAATTAATCACCAAAATAGATAGATTAGGCTATCCCAATCTCAAAAATTATAAAAATTACTAAAAACGGGACAAGAATACTCACCCAATTAAGCCAAGAAAGCTTGCTTGAACACTTTTCTCTTTCCCAGGGTTTCCATGTCTTAATTTGGGGAAGATCATATAAAATGATGATATTTTTCTATTATCATTGATAAACCGTAAAAGTAAAATATTTTAATCCCATATTTAGCATGCTTTTGGATGAATTATCCCTTATTTTATGTAAAAAGGTGCTCTTAATCCTTTCTTTTCATGATATATACTCAGGAAAGCACCGGAGGATGAAAAGAACGAGAAACGGGCTTAAAACGGGCCAAATGGGCCAAAGCACGAAATCAACACGGCCTGGGCCGAAGACCACACGGCCGTGCCTCCTCAAATAATCTCGAACACGATCTAGCCACGAGATACACGACCGTGCCTTATTAACGGAGTACAACACGGCCTGACCACGATTCACACGGGCGTGTGCCATGGCCGTGTCCCTGCCGCGGCCAAGAGGAGTTTTGCTCGAATTTTGATGCTTGAAGGTAAAGAAACACACTCCAAAGTCTAATTAAACCCCCAAATAGGAATTTCACTCAAATTAGGATACTTGGAGGCCAAGTAAGGCATCTCAAAGCTTATATAAACACCCTAGGGGGCAACTTATTGGGGGAGTTCGGCAGAAGCCGAGGCCCAAAGCCATCGTTTAGGGGCGTCTTGCTAGGCTAGAGAAGGCAGATTTATGGGGATTCACTCAGGGATAGCCAGTTGATCCATCTCTAGAAGCCGGAATTCTACTCAAGACAGAGGATCTCCTCTTCAATTCCTTCAGGGGGTTTTAGGGATTTCTTATGTTTTGTGTTGTCTTTTCTTCTGAGATGTTTTTCTTTATTGTTATGAACTAAACCCTTCAGATACCTGAAGGGGATGAAACCTAGATGAATCTTGTTATTGTTTTCTGAACTATATGATAAATACTTGATTTGTTCTTAATTATGTGTGCTTAATTCTTGTGTTGATATTTCGCGGATATTAATTCAAGTTGAATGTGCTTAGGTGGTGGAGCAAAAGTCCCTGCTTAAGAGTAGATCTAGCATAATTAAGCGGATTTGATCGCACGCCTAGAGATAGGATGACGAGATTTTGCCGGATTAGGGTGAAACCTAATATGGGATGTCCATAGATCGATTTACTGCTATTCTAGGGGGTTATTAATGGGAAAGAGATTTCAATTAATTAACCTAGGATTAGACGTTATTCGCCTCGAGAGAGGGTTTAATATACGTTAGGGAGTCTTACGGATCAAGTCAAGTGAATACATCGTCTGGTTCAGAGTTAGGTAACAAGTGAAGTCTAGGTGGATTCTTCCTTGGGTGTCGTCTTAATCAACTGAGTTTTTTCCAAGTTATTCTCCCAATTTCATTCTTCTTTGTCTTAGAATTTTTAGTTTAATAGTTAATTAATTTAGACTAGATAAACAACTTCACTTATTTTAGGCTAAATAATAGAAAGAAAGTTAGTATTAGTACTTTTAGTTCCTTTGGGTTCGACAATCCGATCTTGCCTTAACTATACTACTGTTCGATAGGTGCACTTGCCTCAATCGTTGTCATAGTTAGTTTCCAGGTTCGATCATTCTCTTTATAAATTTTAAAACTCTGACTTTACAAATGATCAAGTTTTTTGGCGCGTTCATGTCCGTGAACTAAAATATTAAGAAAGCTCTATTTTTATTACTTTAGCCATTTTTTTATTTTTTGCAATTTATTTTTATTTTTTTTACTTTGCTAAATTTTCTTTTATTTGCTTTTATCAGGAAAATTTTAGTTTATAGAGGAGATGGCACTGAATAACTATCAGTGGCAAGTTATGAGGACAAAGCCAACAAAAGCGGCCGATATCTACAACCTCGACCCAGTAACTAGGCTATCAACCCAGTTAGAGATGATACATAAAAAATTTAATGGTTTATACGGTTCCTCGCAGCACATCCATTATGCGGTGTGAAACAAGCGAGGCGTGGCGAATCTCGAGTACCCACCCTACGGACATGGCATGGAAAGCGAACAAGTCAACTATATGGGTAACTATGCTAGACCTCAAAATAATTTTTATGATAACACTTATAATGCAGGTTGGAGGTACCATCCCAATTTCTCGTGGAATAATCAAAACTTTCAACAACCACCTCACCAACAGGAAGAGGAGTCGAACATTGAAGAGATGTCGACAAAATTCATGGCGACTATGGATATAACCGTCTCCAAAAAGCGAGACAACACTTAATGACCAACAAGCATCGATCAAAGGGATCAAGAACCAAGTTGGGGAACTTATTGAGTTAGTTGGGGAACTTACTAAGTCAGTTATACAACTTGCTGAGCTGATCTCAGAACTACCACACGGAAGCTTGCCAAGCAATACTGAAACTAACCCGAGTGAGCAAAATCAAGCCGTTTACGATAGTGAAGGGTTAGACGAACCAAACCCAAGGGAAGAACCTGTGGTAAGCGAAGGTAAGGTTGAAGTGTGCCATGATATACCAAAACCGGCAATTACAGAGTACCAACCTCGTGTGCCATATCCCGATGTAATAAAGAAAGACCACACAGAGGAAGAAGTCTGTGTGACCCTGGGACACGCTCGTGCTTCAGACCGTGCTCAAATTAAGGTGATCTTTGACTTGTGCCACACGGCCGTGTCACACGCCCATTTGCTAGCCCGTGTAGCACACACGGCTAAGACACACGCCCGTGTCTTTGCCCGTGTGCTCAATTCTAGACATTCTGTTTTGCAACAATTAAGGTGCAGGGGACACACGGCCAAAACACATGCTCGTGGGGCTGACCGTGTGTCACACACGGCCTAGACACACGCCCGTGTGTCTACCCGTGTGGACAATAATAAGGCTATTTACCAAGCCATTTTCCACCCTTATTCACACATACACTTACCCCAATTCAAAGGCACAAAACAATACATACTTAGGCAACCAAAACATCCACATTCATGGTTAAAACATATCAACTTTATATCTTTGTCTAACATATTCACTACATTTATTAAGCCCTAAATCAAACATACAAATTTCACATTCATTAGGCTTCATTCAACTACTTTCTAGTTACCAAATGATACTCAAATTCCTTATATCATCAATAGGTCACATTTCCAAAAATCACACAGTCATGCCATAAATCACAATTCCAAACATTTCACATTCACCAAGCATACCATGATCATATCACCATAGGCATTGACACATATATGAATACACTTAGGCTTACAACCATGTTAGCCAATATAAGCCAACTTACATGGCTATATACGAAAATGAACCATAAACCATTATAAGCCAACACATATGGCAAAATTAATCATGACCTATATAGCAAATTGACCTAGTCCCTATACATGCCATAGACTTAAAATACTTGAATTCATTTATACCCAAAATGACAGCTTGATAGTGTGATAGGATCTCCGGCGATTTCCAACCCGAGCTAGCTCAATAACCCTATAAGACATTGGAAAGGAAGGGGGTAAGTTATATATAGCTTAGTAAGTCCGTACGAAAATAATAAGCAACTCTTACCAATCATTTTTCCAAGTCCAACAATATAAACATAAGATAGTACAAATTGCTATAAATCTCACAATTATAATTTATTCAGTCACATTGTTTACTCTATCAACTTATAAGCATAATTTAACATATCCTGGCATTAGCCTAACAACTGTAATCTCTCCTTTGCAACATATTAGAACAATTAAGAACTCATTTCAAACCTCATAGTAAATATGTACATTAACCTTGTGTAGTCATATCTTCCCGTACTTCCATAACCATTTTAAATGGGCAATTATGCCAATCTTCCCTTTTTCTCATATCCGATAAATCACAATTTAAGTGAATAAAACATGTTATGTCATAACTTAATTTGGTCCGAAAGCTAATCCCATGATCTTCAACCAAATTTTCCATGAATTTCATACATCACAAGTATAGACCAATAGTCACAAGGTTCTCACAAATCATTCTCGTGGAAATCATGAACTCACAATTTCATGAAGTCAATGCTTACAAAATTTACGTACATACCTGTATCAATTCGTAATACTTACATACTCTTTCTCTTCTTTGACATACCCGTTTAATTTCCCATTGAACCATTTGGAATACTAAAGGATACTCGGGAATCTCGTACACATAGTACCGTACCAATGCCAAATCCCAGATATGGTCTTACATGTAATCTCGTATCGATGCCAATAGCCCAGCTATGGTCTTACACGAAGTCTCATATCGATGCCATATCCCAGATATGGTCTTACACAAAATCTCAGTAACCCTAATGTCATGACATTTGTATCCTATCTATTCCAAAGGTTCAACCGGGACTTTCGTTGTAACGAATCTCTGTCGGTCATTTCCGTAGTATCGTACTCAATAACATTCACATTTCATTTCAATATTATAGCATTTACCACAATTATATCAATTAAGCATTTATACACATATAATTTAATGCTTATTAAACATACGAACTTACCTCGGCATTAAAACGGCAAAAATGACTAAATCGTCAAATACTTTTTCCCTCGTTCTAGGTCCGAATCTCATTTTTTCTTGATCTATAATATCACATTTAACTCATCTAATCATTATACTATTCAAATTAGCCCAAAATCACATTATGGCAAAAATTACATTTTTACCCCTAAACTTTTGACATTTTACATTTTAGTCCCTAGGCTCGTAAAATGATTTTCATTCAATTTCATTACACCCAAGCCTAGCCGAACCTATATCATGCTCATAACAGCCCACATTTTTCATTTATTCATATTTTTCTACTCATTTTATAGACTTTTACAAATAAGTCCTTTTTGACATTTTTACCAAAAATCACTTAACAAAAGTCATTTAACAAACAACAAACATGCATTTTCTACCATCAAACATCAAAATAAACACATATTCAACATGGGTAAAACCCTAGACCTTGATCATATCTTAAATTAGTGGTAGAAGTAGATAGATCATGTTACAAGGATTTCAAAAACATAAAAATCGTTAAAAACGGGGCTAGAACGGACTTACAATCGAGCTTGGAAGCTTGAAAAACCCTAGCCATGGTTTCTTCTTGGTACATTCGGCCATGGGAGGAAGATGGACAAAAATTTTCTTTTATTTTGGCTTTTTAATTCATTTAATTACCAAATTACTAAAATGCCCTTAATGAAAAACTTTAGAAACATACCAAACCATATCCATTTTTGTCCACCAACTTAACCAATGGTCTAATTACCATCTAAGGACCTCCAATTTAAAATATCATAGCAATTAGACACCTTTAACATATAGAATTCAAGTTTTTCACTTTTTGCAACTTAGTCCCTTTAACTAAATTGAGTGCCCAAACGTCAAAATTTTCGAACGAAATTTTCACGAAATCGTTCCATAAAATTGTAGACCATAAAAATATAATAAAAATAATTTTTTCTGCGTCGGATTCATAGTCCCGAAACCACTGTTCCGACTAGACCCGAAATCGGGCTGTTACACTTCTATTTTTCTAAACTCTATCAACTAACACAACAAACTCTTTCAACTTGAGCACGCCAATGAGAAATTGGATTTCTTCTTTCAAGTCTTCCTTAAAATGAGTACACATAGCAACTTCTGTTGGAATTAATTCTCTAGCATACTTACTGAGTGAAACAAATTCTCTCTCATATTCAGCCTTTGTTCTGTGTCATTGCTTCAACTCAAGAAACTCTTTTCATTTTTTGTCCAAGTACCGTTGACTGACATATTTCTTTTTGAATTCAGTTTGGAAAAATTCTCAATTCAACTGATCTTTCGATACAACCGATGACAGAGTATTCAACCATTGGTGTGCTTCATCTTTTAACAACGAAACTGCACACTTCAAACAATCATTAGGAGAACATGACCACTTGTTGAATACTCTTATAGTATTTTCTAACTAGAATTTAGCCTTTTTTAGATCATCCTCGGCTTTACTGTGGAATTCTTCAGCCCTGTATTTATGAATTTTATCAATAGGAGGCTTATTATCACGTACCTGTTCCAAACTTGGAGGAATAGAGGGAATCGATTGGGGTATGGGAAGGGGCAGAGGTTGTTGAGCCATCGGATTAGTTCTCACAAAATCTGTGAACCACTAAGACATATATGGAAGAAGGCTTCCCGTGCCTCACTTCCCCGGCCTTCAAAAATCGGCTCACTATGAACAGCCCCAAGTGCCACGGCTTGAGCGCTTGAGCATTGCTCTCAGCTTCATCAGAATTAGCTCGGTTGGATTCAGACGACATCTTTTATCTATATGAAAAATAGAATCAATTCGAGTCAAGAGACATCACACTATAACAGGTTATAAAATGGCATGTATTTCTATACTCTATACTTGTTACGTTCGTTCCGAGAATCGACTAAACCGTAGCTCTGTTACCACTAAATGTAACACTTCTTGCCCATCTCTGTCACCTAATTAGGGTTTCAAAGTATTATAACGCATAACGAGTCTCAATAAATCATAAAATCAATCAAATATTAATTTAAATATTATTTGTTCATATCCAATCGTCATTCATGGCATTCATATAAAAATGAGCTTCAAATCGGTATACGGAACCTAAAAATCAATTTGGAAACAGTAATGGACTAATTTGAACAAAACAGAAAAATGTAGAAAAAACTGAAAATAGGGGTCACAAGGTCGTGTAGCTCAGGGACATGGCCATGTGGCCAAATCGTGTACAATTCAAAATAGGGTCACACGGTCGTGTCACCAAGCCATGTAACAACTTATGACCTTGTGAGAAAAACCTACACCAAAATTAAATAAGCCACATGGCTGTGCGGATGGACCGTATGTGGCACACAGTCGTGTGATAGCCCGTGTCCTAGGCTGCGTGCACTTAAAATGACTTCTAAAACGAGGCAACTCACCATTCATTTCTTAGGTACTAAGCCAAACCAATTTCAACCAATATCACACCTTCAAAATATATTCAAGCATGCTTAAAACATACCAAAACATTCAACTAAGTGTCTAACCAATATGCGCTCATTGGCACCACATTTCATACATCAAACTAAATTCACATTCATAGATCACAAGCTCTTACCTTATACACATGCCAAACATATCAATTCATTCATTTCATTCACATACAATTTTACCATATCTCAACCACTTTTAAGAAGCATAAACTAAATAACCAAAGGGATATATATATGTACATGTACATGCCAAAACAAAAGATATACACATCTACAAGTTTGCTCTAACCAAAGTTTAAACAACATTATCATAACAAAAAAACTTAAAAGCTCCTAGTACATTCCATTTATAACCCAACATCAAAATGACCAAAACTTCTACTGAGTTGAAGAACGGATAGTGTGTGTGCTCCAAATTGAACTTCCATCTAATCGAGATTTCTGATGATCTACAAGTAAAGAAAATAACTAACCTAAGCAACTAGTGCTTAGTAAGCTCGTATAACATAAAATTAAACTTGCTGAACATGTATATATTCAAACCATTCATGCATAAATGCATTCATTAGATCATGAGCACATATTTCTTTCCTATACAACACAAACCTCATAAGGTTAGTAAGTATAACAATGAAACATATAATTCCAACATATATGATGGAACATGTAATAATAAACATGTCAAGTACACATTTCATCCATCATATATCCAATAAGCATAACTTTTCCATTTCAAGTGTTCATACTAGCATTTTTCGAATCCCATGTCAAGATCATATAACATTTAATAGATATATACATTCGTTTAAGGTTTTATCACCTGTTGAACCAAATGAAATAACATCGGATCAGATACTAGGGAAAATGCTCACACAAGCTATGACTGTAACCGTATATGCTCACATGAGCTATGAAATGGGCTTGCTCACACGATCTGTGGGTCGGGATGTTAGGCTACATGATGTTGCTCACACTAGCTGTAGAGAATCCGCAACAAATGCAGGACCTCAGCCACCAGTAGGACATCCTAGAATAGCACCCAAAACTGTAAATAACCCCTAATGACATGTCATTTGTATCCTAAGTATTCATGAGGTTCAAAGGGGCACATTACATATCCGGATCATTTATCTCTATTTTCACTATACCATTTCAAGCTCACATCCATATATTTCACATTTCCAATCATAATCATCAATTTGATCAACATCGCAATTTAGTCAAACATCACTAATCAACATATATCATTCAATTTAACTATACCTAACATGAAAAATATTTAACTTCTTACAAAAAGCAACAATTAATAAGTTTAAACAATAAACAAACTTATCTAAACAAAAACAGTTACGAATACGATGCCGACAACTAATACGTTAATTTAGCTTTTCCACTATTCGAGTCCGATTGATTCCTTTCTTGATCTAAATAATAATTTTCACTCAATTAATCCATTCAAACATCTCAAATGATTAAACTTAAGCTTATAAGCTATTTCATTATAAATTTACAAAATTACCCCAATATTTTACCCTTTATGCAATTTAGTCCATAAACCCGAAACTTGGATTAACCATATTTAAGCAAAACCAATGCTAGTCGAATTTTTTACGGTCTCTAAATAGCCCATATTTATAAAAATTTCATAATAATTCTATGGATTTTTACTATTTTAACAATTTAATCCCTAAACATTAAAATCATAAAAACTACTTTACAAAATAATCCTATTTAGCTATCAAGCTTAATAATCTACTGTCAAACTTCAAAAAGACTTCAAACTCAATAATGGCACATTTCAAAACATGTAACAATTTTACAAATTAACCCCCAAGTTAGCTAGATTAAGCTAAAACGATAAAAAAACATAAAAATAGGCAAAAAAATAACATACCATGCATGAAGAGTTAGGCTTGGCTGAATGCTCCCTATGCTACAATGGTGGTTTTGGTTTTTGGCTAGTGAAAAAAATGAAGAATATTATGGCTTTCAATCAATTTTATATTTAATTTTTATTTAATTATCAAATTACTATTTTTTCCTTTTATAATTAATCACATTTCCTTATAAAACAATACCAAAATTGTCCACTATGTTTTAGTTAGGTATAATTACTACTTAAGTCCATTAATCCACATTTCCATGGACATTTAACACCTTTAGCTAATAGAAACTAACTTTTGCAACTTTTACGATTTAGTCCTTTTTACTTAATTAACTATCTAAACATTAAAAAAATTTAACCAAACTTTAATATGACCTTATAATACATTTGTAAATATTAAATAAATAATATTTACTGTCTAACTAGTTGGAATTGTAGTCCCAAATCAACTGTTTTCAACACCATTGAAAACGAGCTATTACAATGACTTAAATTCGTATTTCAAAAAGCACATGTACTTTTCGATAGAATGCTTATTACTATAAATATCACAAACCAGCTAGATTTTTAAAAATTTTGAACTTCCTGTCACATCCTAAATCTGGATAACCCAAATTGTAGGCGCATAAACGAGAAGATGTTTGTTCTGGCGCATTCTGAAAGTTAGTTCGCCAAATTATAGCTTCTGGCGAATTAATGTTTTGGGCAAATTGATTATTCGCCCAGGAAATTATATCAGGATTTAGTGTTTGACATGTTCTTTAGTAAAAGAGAGAGTTCGATATAAAGGGAAAAATAAGTTTTGTATAGGTAACCACTAAAGGTATATTATGCCTAATTTGTTTAAATACTATGAAGGGCAAGTCTTAGTAACTAGACCTGATTATAAACCAACTAAATCGATTGGACAAATGGCATTTGGAAAAGACTTTCATTTATGTTTTCTTTGGATCTTGTAGGTCATCATGAAAGGCATATTCTAAAATTTTGGGACACTTGTCAAGTTCCAGTAAATGAAAATAGATTATATATATGTGTGAGAAAAGTTTTTGGGAAGGTTTCCTCTTCCTTCAGAGTAATTCTTTAATTCTTTCTTTTCTTAAGTATTAAATGTTATTGTTGGTTACTCTTCTTATGTGATCTGGAAGCTAAAGATTCTTGGATAAAATCGGGGTGTTCTATCTCCTAGTAGGTCTGATAATTTTGCATGTTAGGAATAAGGATGTTGTGAAGTATATGGGTAGTAAGTTACGAATAAGAAGACTTGTATGGGGATTTTATGTAATTGAAATGTTATCAATCTGTCTGTAAATGGGTTTAATGGTGAAATCATGTTCTTTAAGCAATGTTGTTGTGGCACCCCTAACCCATATCCGTTGCCGGAATAGGGTTATGGAGCATTACTGAAGTTTACAATTCAATTTCTATCAATTCATGTCATTTACTATTCATTTTCGAGAATCAATCACAATCAATCAAAATGTTCCTCATATGTGTCCTCGAGCCCCAAAATACATATTAGAATTGAGTCAGGACTAAACCGAAATCACATAATTTTTTTTTTTGCAAAATCTCAAAATTTTTCTTATGTGCAGGGGACACACACCCGTGTGGCTAGGTCGTGTGGCTCACATAGCCAATGAAACGCCCATGTCTTATGCCGTGTGGGCATTCAATGTGAGGCACACGGCTGTGTCCTAGCCCGTGTCCCTACCCATGTAACTCTCTGATTTGGGTCAAACGGTCATCCACACGCCCGTGTGTTAGGCCGTGTGGATAATTTAATTTTGGAAAATTAGGTGTAAGATTCACACGGCTATGTCACACGCCCGTGTGCTTGGCCGTGTGACTCACACGGTTGAGACACACACCCGTGTGACCAATTTTGAACATTCTGTTTCTAAATTTTTAAGATGCAGGGGACTCACGGCCAAACCACACGCTCGTGCGTATGGCCGTGTGTCACGGATGGGTGCGGTTGAGACACACGCCCGTGTGTCTACCTGTGTGGACAAAATAAGGCCATTTTACAAGCCTTATTTCTCACCCCTTTTTACCTTGAACCTACATCAATATTTCAATATATTCAACAACCAATTCAAGGCATATAAATCAAACTAATATTCAAGTTTTATACATGACATGTTTGCTCACACTTTCAAGTATTCATCTTACCCTTTTCTAAACATATACTTACCCAAGTGTGATTATATCTAAGTTACTAATCCAAGCATACTCACATACTAAACATGATATAACTTCATGCATAAATATATTAAATATGTTATCACTAGCCATTCCAATGGCTAATTACAACCAAAACATTTACATACCCTTACTTGTCACCATTAGCCTATACATGCCATTATCCCAAAGTAAGTTTCCTATTTATACCAAAACAAGCTGGAGGATAGTGTGATGATGCTCCGACTGCTCTCCAACCTTTACGAGATTCTGAGTACTATAAAACAGAGAAAAGAAAACCTAGTAAGCATTTAATGCTTAGTAAGTTCGTATAACAGGAATTTCACTTACAAATAATGTTCATATTAAATAAGCATATCAATAAAATGCATCCCATCAACTTGGCCAATTGCCTAACCACATTCACTCAATCAGGCAAGTTAGTCATAAATTTTCTAAATATTTTTCAAATAATAATGATGATGAGCTCATCATGTAATAACTTTCATATACATAATCCTTTCATATCGTATTTTCACATAACTCATACATTTCCTTAACAAGTCATCTCAAGTTCAGTTTAGACATGTTAAAACTTTACCCGTTGAATTTATTTGAAATATCGATGGATACATTAGTAGTACACTCAAAGTGTACAAAACTGTAAATCTGTCAATTCGTATTCAGGGGTACCCAATCAGGGCACATAATCAGGAAGCACTCTCTCGAGCCATGTAATAGGATGGTCATGTGAGCCATGTATCAGGAAGCTTATCCGAGCTAAACATGAAACTCATAAGAGTTTTAATCAGGAGCTCATTAAGCTTAACAAGTAACTCCGAAGAGTTATTAACAGAAAGCTCCAAATAGCATAACAGGGAGTTCAAGCGAGCCATGTCAGGAAGCTCATAAGAGCATATATCAGGACGCTCACGAAAAGCTACGTTTGTGTCCACAATAAATGCTGGATCACAACCGATTGAATCGTGTAACAGGACACTCACAAAGAGCTGCGGTAGTGCGCAACACATGCAAGATCACTACCGATCAGGATGCTCGTAGGAACTATATAACAGGACGCTCGAGAGGGCTTATAACAGGATGTTCGTCCGAGCTATAATCTCTGCAACATATGCATGACTATAATCAATACGGGAAAATACTATATACATCAAATTTCATTATTCATACGGGACTTAACATTTATCCAGCTTTATCGATCATGTATTCAATTTCACATCAATAACATTTACACAATTCATACATATAACATTCAATTCAAACATATAAATAAAAACGATTTAGTTACACGAACTTACCTTGACACTTGTTGGTGTATGATAATCTACTAATCCGTCACCTTTTCTGTTCCTCAATCTAACTCTTTATTTGGCCTTTCTGGATCTAAATAAATGAATTTAACATCAATTTAATCCATGTCATATTCATTTGAATTCTGTAACACCCCTAACCTGTATCCGTTGCCGGAACAGGGTTACGGAGTATTACCAGAGTTTACAGAACCATCACAGATAAATCAAGTAAAAATACTATTCATATTTGAAAACAATCATATCGTCCCTTAAATGGACCTTCGAGACCCATTATAAGCATTAGAAACGAATCGGGACTAGATCGGGATCTCATAAATTTTTTCTTAAAATTTCAATTTTTTTTCTTATAAACAGTGCCCACACGCCCGTGTGGTCTAGGGACACGCCCGTGTGGTCGAGTCGTGTCGTCACACACGCCCGTGTCCCTAACCCGTGTAACTCTCTGACTTGTAAAGCATGAAGTAATTAAAGTCATAAGGCCAAGTCACACGCCCGTGTGCTAGGCCGTGTGGCGAATTTTTATTTTTGAAATTTAGGCGTAGTTTTCACACGCCCGTGTTCAAGGCCGTGTCATCCACATGGCTGAGACACACGCCCATGTCTCTACCCATGTGCCCAATTCTGAGTATTCTGTTTCTAATTTTTAAGATGCAGGGGACACACGGTTGGACCACATGCCCATGGGACAACCCGTGTGTCACACACGACCAAGACACACGCCCTTGTGTCTACACGTGTGGACAAAATAAAGCCATTTCCTAGCCTCATTTCTCACCCAAAACTTACCCGTTTCCTGCACCAGAACTCACTAACATATATCCACCAATCCAAACATTAAAACCAAGCCAATTTTAGTACCTAGCATGGTATATTATCACATACAATTCATGTTTATAATTTTATTTTTAGTGAACATACACCTTAAGCATAATCCAATCAACCAACTTAGCACATAGGAATTTAATCATAGGATAACTTTATAAACATGCTAAGTAAAAAATCACTAGCCATTCCAATGGCTAGATTACAAAACATCACTTACAAGCCATCATTAGGCCAAATGAGCCTATACATGCCATTATACCAAAATGAGATTTCTATTTATACCAAAATGAGATAGTGGATAGTGCGATTGATGCTCCGACCGACCTCCAACCTTTGCGAGCTTACGAGCATTATAAAACAAAGAAAATTAAACGGGTTAAGCATTTTCATGCTTAGTAAGTTCGTATAACGGGAATTAAACTTGCCGGTTATATTTATTCATACAAGCATAAATAACCAAACCATCCAAAATTTTTGGGTAAATTTACCTAAACATATACACTTAATCAAACAAGTTAGTCACATAACATCATGTGAATATCAAGTTAACATAGATGAGCTCATCCCATTATAAACTTCTACTTAGTTTCACCTTTCCGTATTTCAAGAATCTTTCCCGTTGAACTATTGAAATTTCGATGGACATTCGGGTAGTATACACAAAGTATACATATCAACTATCCGTCAATTCATGTTCAAAAGTATCCATTTGGCACATGATCATAAAGCACACTCTCAAGCCACATATTTTATAACAAGATTACCAGTCCAGGCTAAATCCTTTCTGTAGCAAATGCTCTAAAATGCTTGATTCGGATTACCTGTCCGGGCTGAATCCAATCTATAACATATACTTGAGAGGGCTTATTTTAGGATTACCCGTCCAGGCTAAATCCTATCTGCAACATATGCAGTATTATAGTCTTTTCGAGAAACCACCTTATTCCATCGAATTTCAACATTCAACCGGGACATAGCATTTTATCATTATTTTCCAATTTATAGTCATTTCATAATGTATATCTTCACATACATATCATCGCAAACATACAATTCAATTCAAGCACCTTAACATACATATTTAGGTTACACGAACTTACCTTGAAAATTGTTCGTATTTGAATTTCAACTAATCCGAAACCTTTGTTTCCCTCGATCTAGTTCGGTAGTTAGTCTTTCCGAGTCTTTTTGAGCTTGAAAAGTTGTCTTCCTCTCTCCTAGGGTTTCCATAGAATTTTTGGGGAACAAGATGAAAAAAAAGATGACAATTTCCTTTTCAATTATTTGTCATCTTTTAATTTTAGTGATTTCCAATTTAGTCCTTTCACATTTCTAATTTTTCCATGGATGAGTCACTAAATTACCTACTAACTTTTCTTCAATGGTTTAATTACCATATAAGGACCTTAAGTTTTGAATTCTATAGCTATTTGATACTTATAACTACTAGAAGACAACTTTTATATTTTATGCAATTTAGTCCTTTCCCTAATTAAACATGCAATCGGTAAAATATTCGTATCAAAATTTTCATATGACCTTCCTATAATAATGAAAATCATAAAATAATATTAAAATAAATTTTGTTTTTGGCTCGGATTTGTGGTCCCAAAACCATTGTTTCAATCTCACCGAAATTGGGCTGTTACAAATTCAATTCATTTCCTAGACAAAATTACCATTTTGCCCCTAAACTTTTAATTAATTCTACTTTTGTTCCTAGGCTCGGAAATTGAAATTCATACAATTTAATCCTTATTTCAAGCCTAACCAAATTTTACAATTTATAATAGCAGCCCATGATTTTCACAAAAACCAAAATTTTTCCATGGGTTTTACCATTTTTCAATTTAGTCCCTAAATCATAATTTCATCAAAATTCTCTTTGTTAAAGTTGTTTATCTATCAACAACCTTTCATTTTCTACCATAAATTTCAAAATTTCAGCATATTTATTTATGGAAAAATTTTCATACTTTGATATCTTTACAAATTAATCCCCAAAATAGATAGATTAAGCTATTACGAACTCGGAAATATAAAAATTACTAAAAACGAGACAAGAATGCTTACCCAATTAAGCCAAGAAAGCTTGCTTGAATGTTTTTCTCTTTCCTAGGGTTTCCATGTATTTTAATTTGGGGATGAAGATGAAATAAGATGATATTAAACTATTACCATCTTTATTTATTCTAAATTCCAATTTAGTCCCTTCTTTTCTAATTTTCCATGGATGAATCATCAAAAATATCTACTAACTTTTCTTAATGGTCTAATTACCATATAAGGACCCCAAGTTTTGAATTCCATAGCTATTTGATACTTATAGCTACTAGAACTCAATTTTGCATTTTATGCAATTTGGTCCTTTCTATAATTAAACATGTAATCGGTAAAATTCTCTTATCAAAATTTTCGTATGTCTTTACTATCATAATGCAGACCATAAATATTATTAAAATAAATTTTCTTTTTGACTCAGATTTGTGGTCCCGGAACCACTATTCTGACTTCACTAAAAATGAGGTGTTATAGTAGTTGCTGGTTTGAATTAGATGTTTGAAGTCTAAAGCTAGTAGCTACAGTAGGTAAGTCGCAGGTGAGTCCTTAATATTGACTCCTATAAGTCTATCTAGAATAATCTCTTGTGAATGATGTTGCAGAAACAGTGAATGAGTACATGAATTATTGCTGAAAATAAGTATGTATGCTTGAAATAGGTCTTTGTGAGGCCAGAGTAAAATGAATTGTGTGTATGGATGTATGAAATTATGTTGAGCAACTAAGTGTATGTTTTTGGAATGTGTACTATGAGATATGACTTTGTTGATGTGTATGAAACATGTAATAAAGAATGCTTGGGTTAAGAAGATGAACTAGTTTACCTGAATATGTGTATATTGAATATGTAATCTATGATTAAAAATTGTTTGGGAAAAATGGGAGTATTTATGAGTGTGGAGAGGTTAAGTTGTGAGTTTGGTCACCGCAGTGGTATACTATGAAGTCCGTTATGACAGTAAACATGAATTTCGATATGTAAATTCTGGAGGATATCCCTGGCCATGGCATATTCTAGAAAGGGCGGATGAGCCGCAATTATCAACTACGATTCTCTACGTGTCCTAGGGCGATGATGGGCAAACCTCATGCGATATGAGTTTAGGAAATTCAAATTGCAAACACAACAATTATGGGGTGCTTAGGTGACATTCTACTAGCCTTTATGGCGTAATCTAATATGGCCTTTGCGGCATTATGTTAGCCTTTATGGCATCTGATATGGCCTTAGTGGCATTTTGCCAGCCTTCGTGGCGTAATCTGTATGATGCCTTCATGGCGTAATTTGTATGTCACCTTTGTAGCATATTCTGTCTGACCCTAGTGGCGTACTATGGTAAGTCTATATCAAGAATATGTTTTGTCTGAAGTTTTAGTATGTGAAGTTTGTGATAAATACAAATAAGTCTTAAACGAAGTATGATTCAACATGTTCAATGAGAGTATCTGTTGTGGTTACCTACTAACCTAGTATACGGGCGTATTCTATACAAGAGTCCGTCAATTCGTGTTACAGTTGCTATGGTAGAATTTTGAGCTATCTGACACCTCTGTTTAGAATCATGTTTTGTTCTAAATTCTATTAGAATCTATGTTGTTTGCTATATTGGATATCTAGTCTTTGTTTCAAAGATGTGTATAATTCTTCTTAACAATCTGGAGAAACTCTCATCAGTATGGTTATTGTAACACCCCTCACCCGTATTCAACGCCAAATTAGGGTTACGGAGCATTACCGAACTTACAATACTTTAAAACAGACATTTCATATACAATTTATCATTTCAAATATAATTCAATCACAACCAATGATAGTGTCCCTTAAACGAGCCTACGAGGCCTTAAACATGCATTAGAAATGGTTCGGGACTAAACCGATAACTCAAGAAATTTTTGTGAAACTTAGAAAATTTTGCTTCAAACAGGGGACACACGCCCGTGTGGCCAGGCCGTGTGTCTCACATGGCCACCAGACACGTCCGTGTCACAGGCCGTGTGAAAACAGGGGGTACATACCGACTTGGGTCACACAGCCAACCACACGCCTGTGCGTCTAGCTCGTGTGCCCTTCAAAGTGGCCACACACGCCCGCGTGCCAGGCCGTGTGTTAGGTCGTGCCAAACCTGTAGGGTATACTGACTTATGCAACACAGCCAAGTCACACGCTAGTGTGCTAGGCCGTGTGCCAATTAGGGGGTATACTGACTTGTACCACACGGCCGATCACACGCCCGTGTGGAGCATACTGACTTCATTTAAATTTCAACACCAGGGGACACATGGCCGTATAACTTGACCGTGTGTCACACACGGCTGAGACACACGCCCGTGTAGACAAAAATAGGCTATTCATCAAGCCATTTTGCCACCCATTTTGTACATACCTAAACAAGCTCAAATGGTACCAAATCATAGCATAAATAACATTCAATTCAGCCACAATCAAGACTAATCCGTACCATTTTCAATACCAACATTCAACATGCTTATAACCTCAAACCTCACTCCATCAAAACATACCAATTCAACTAACTATACCATTACAAAACATAAATTATATTAAACCAATTCACAAACATAATTCACATCTAATATTAATCATATCTTCTCATATATGCACATAACCAAAAATTCACCAAATTAAGCCAACTCTCATGGCTATATTTACAACTCAAAATATAAACATTTACAAACCAATTCATTTGGCCAAAGTCATTACTAAAACATAACTAACATGACTCAAAGTCCCTATACATGCCATATGACCAAACCATAAGTTCAAAAGTATCGAAGTATAGTTTGGATAGTGTGATGATGTCTCTGACGATCCCCGAATCCGAGCTAGCTTTGAACTCACTATAAAACACGGGAAAAATCAACAACTTGAACTATTTAACATGTAATTCATGGTAACAACAAGCTTTCCATATGCTTAATCATGAACTTATACGAAAATTCATAACTCTTCTAATTGAAGTTTATACATTCCATGTACATACCTGTACAAACTCATAACCAACTCATACCTATTCGAAATACTACCGAATACTCAATATCTCGCACACTAAGTGCCATTACATAGCCGAAGTTATTTTAATCTCGCACACTAAGTGCCATACATAGTCGAAGCTATCTAGATATCGCACACTAAGTGCCATACGTAACCAGAGCTATCTCAAATCGCACACCAAGTGCTATACATAATCGAAGCTATCTCGATCACGCACACTAAGTGCAGATACATAACCGAAGCTTTGTCAAATGTTTCCGTACAATTGTATTCATCAACAATTCAATATAAAGCATTAAATCTCAATTATAATAAAGCTTATTAACATACAAACTTACCTCGAATGCAAAAACGATAACGCAGGTCATTAATCTGAAATCTTGTTCTTCCCCCGATCTAAGTCCGTATTTGTAACAGCCCGATTTAGGGGCTAGTCAGAACAGTGGTTTTGAAACCACTAATCCAAGGTTAGAGAAAATTATTTTCATGATATTTTATGAGTTCAAGCATGATAATATAAGTGTATGAAAATTTTGGTGCTATAATTTTAGCGATTTCATGTTTAATCGCGAAAAAGGACTAAATCGCATAAAGTGCGAAAGTTCAATTTTACAAGCTAGAGGCACCAAATGGCTGTAGAATTTTTAATTGGAGGCCCTTAATGTGAAATTAGGCCTTTCTTAAAGCCATAGCTGACCATAGGAGGGACAAGAGGATTTATTTAGTCAAAGTTTTGGTGGTGTTAGGTGATTAATGAATAAAATAAGAGAAAAATAAAGAAAGAAAAGATATCATCTTTTCTCCTCTCCTACACCACCAAAAAATTACAGCATACTAAGGGTTTTGAAAGCTCAAAATTTTAGCAAGCTTCTCTCCTTGCAAGTAAGTGATTTTAGTGACTTTTCTTGATGATTTTTGTACTTTTAGGACCCTTGTATCATGATCTTGCTAATGAAGGGTCTATCTTGCAAAATGGTTGAAAGATTGGGGTTTTTCCATGTGAGCATTTATGTTGTTTACTGTATTTTTATGGAAGAAATTGAGTCTTAGTTGTTAGATGAACAACTTTTGTGAAAGGTGTTACCATGAAAACACCTAAAAGGACCTTTTTGTAAAGGTTGTAAAATATGTAGTAAATGTGTAAAATGTTAAGTTTTGATGGTAGCCATAAGAGAAATAAATGTTCACCTAGGCTCGATAAAGGTAGAAATTTGATTAGAATTGATTTTCGAGCCTAGGGATAAAATGGTCATTTTGCAAAAGTCTAAGGGAAAAATAGTAATTTTGCCAAAGCATGGTTATTGAAATGCATTTATTAATGTGATTGTTAAATGAGCTAATTTGCTATTATAGATCAAGAGGAACCAAGAATTAACCTCGACTGGGGAAAGAACAAAGTATCGGACTAGATCGGCAATCTAGCTTATTTTGAAATTGAGGTAAGTTTGTATGTGATAAATTCAACATTTATGCTAGTATGTTTGAGAATGTTTGATATTATAATGATACATGATATTCTATGAAATTGAGTGTTGGTGTTGAATGAGAAAGATGATGAAGGTTGAAATGTTGAAGTCTCAGTTGGACTATAATAAATGTGAGTATACTATCATCGAGACATGAGATGGATAAGGTCCTATGTAAGACCATGTGGGGGACATGGCCTCGGCACCGAATTGAGATTCCGTATAAGACCATATCTGGGATATGGCTACGGTATTGAATCTGAGAATTGTATAAGACCATATCCGAGATATAGGATCGATACTTGAAGCGAGATTCCATATAAGACCATATCCGGGATATGGCATCGGCACTCAGAGGTGACCCCATATAAGACCACATCTGGGATGTGGCATTGGCTTCGTGTTTATGTTAATGACGATGAATATGCGTCTTTGAGTATCCCTATCGATTTAGTGGGATAAATAGATCAGCTTGGAAATAGAAATGAGATTAGTACTAAAGTCATGTGATTAAGCGAATACAGGTACCCGTGAGTAACTCACGAGGAATGTTTGCGATATGTGGCATGGTATATGCTAGATAAGAACAATTACGAGTAAGTTGTGGCAAAGTGCTTATGACTTTGCATGGTTATCTAACGCCATGAATTGATGTCATTATGAACTTATTGTTGCAATTTATTTCCATGCAAACTTACTAAGCTTTATGCTTACCCCTCTCTTTTCCCTTTTTCCTTGTAGTATTGCCAAGATAATTTGAGAATTGTGGGACATCGGAGTTCGGAAATCACACTATCGACATCTCTTTGGTATAACAAGTTAGAATTATTTTGAGTATGGCATGTATAGGACTTGGGTATTTTGTTATGTCATTTTGACAGCCAAAGTGTTGGCTATTTACGTTATCAAAGTTATTTTGTAAATGGTCATTGGTATTGGACCAATACATGTCAAGTTATTATTATGCAATGGTGATGAAATTATGAAGTTTATGCTTGTGGGGATGCTTTGAATTGAGTTTTTGGAAGTGCCATATGGTCATAAAATGTGTTGAATTGATTTGGCATAAGTGTGGTTGCTTGGTAGGGTGGCAAATGGCTTGGTAGATAGCCATATAATTTTCCACACAAGTAGACACACGGGCGTGTGTCTAGGCCGTGTGTGACACACGGTCAGCACCATGGGCGTGTGGAGAGGCCGTGTGTCCCCTTGCATGCTAGGTTTACAGGTCAGTATGCTCAGTAGTAAGCACACGGGTAGAGACACAATCGTGTGTCTCAGCCATGTGGGAGGCACAGCCATAGACATGGGCGTGTGCCCAGGCCGTGTGAAGTCTGTACCTAAAATTAGGAATTTAATTCGACACACGGTCTAAGGACACGGGCATGTGCCTTGGTCGTGTGACCTTAGTGATGTGATGGCGTCATAAACAGAATGCCAAGGTTTTGGCACACGGACTAAGACATGGGCGTTTCGAGGCTATGTGAGGAACACAGGCTAGGGACATGGGCGTGTGTCTGGCCGTATGAAATAAGCCAGTGTTGACCACGGGTGAAGAACATGGGCATGTCCCAGGGACACACGGGCGTGTGGCCCCTGTTTAGGCAAAATTTTCTAAGTGCGTAAAAGTTTTCGGGTTAATTCTGAAACCTTCCGTAAGTATGTTTAAGGCCTCGTAGGCCTAAGATAAGGATGTTATGAGTTTTAAATGAAAAGTTTTAAGTTGGAGCGAACTTTTATGGCCCGATATTGTATGTTTAAGCAAGTTGAGTTCGGAAACGCCTCGTATCCGGTTCCGGCTTTGAACACGGGTAAAAGGTGTTACAGTATTTAACTTTTTTTGATCTATATAATATCAAATTCAACTCATTTAATCATCTATTTATTCAATTTAGTCCAAATTTCATTTTAAGGCATATTTACACTTTTGCCCCTAAACTTTCACATTTTTCACAATTTAGTCCTTATTCCATAAAATCACAAATTAGTGAAATTCAAAATGAACCCATGCTAGCTGAATTTCTATAGTACTCATATCAGCCTATATTTCTCATTTATTTCACATTTTAACTCCTAAATTTGCACATTTCACAATTTAGCCCCTAATTTGCATTTTCTTTAAAAATCACTTAACAAAACTTGTATATCTATCAATAAGCATTCAAAATATATCATCAAACATCAAAACACACATTTATTCATCAATGGAATCATTCAAAATCTTTAACAGTTTTGCAAATTAGTCCCTGGGCTAGCTAGACTAAGCTGCAACGATCTCAAAAACACAGAAATCATTAAAAACCGAGTCAGAATCACTTACATGCTAGCAATTGAAAGTGCCGAATGCTTCAAGCTCTCTAATGGCTTCCCAAACCCTTATTTTTGGTGGTGGAAACTAAGTGAATAAGATGATACTAAAAATTCTTTTTGTTTTATTAAACTTATTAACTTAATTACTAATTTAACCTTAAGTTTTAACCTTTATAAATTCATTTATAATTTCCATAAATGTCCACTTACCCTTATAATGGTCTATTTACAAAATAAGGACCTCCTCTTTTGAGTTTTATAACTATTAGGCACCTTTAGCTAATAGAACTCAAGTTTTACGCTTTACGCGATTTAGTCCTTTTTCCTAAATTGACCATTCAAACAATAAAATTTCTTCATGAAATTTTCACACATACATGATATCATGCTGTAAACATTAAAATAATAACAAAATAAATACTTTGACTTCTGATTTGTGGTCGTGAAACCACTGTTCTGATTTGACTAAAATCGGGCTGTTACAACTCTCCTCCCTTAGGGATTTTCGTCCCCGAAAATCTTACCAATGAAAAGGTTAGGGTACTATTTTCTCATAGCTTCCTCGGGTTCCCACATAGCTTCCTCGATCCCGTGTTTATGCCAAAGAACCTTAACTAGGGTTATGTGTTTATTTCTCAATTCTTTGTTTTCACGAGCTAAAATCCTAATCGGTTCTTCGCTATACGTCAAATCAGTTTGTATTTCAACATCTACCGGAGAAATCACATGTGACGGATCAGATCTGTATCGACATAGAATAGAAACGTGAAAGACATTATGAATCTTTTCAAGTCCTGACGGTAAAGCTAGTCGATACGCTACAGGCCCTATTCTTTCGACGATCTATTACGGTCCGATAAATCACGGACTCAGCTTTCCTTTACGGCTGAATCGAAGAACCTTTTTCCATGGTGACACCTTTAGAAACACTCAGTCCCCGAGTTGAAACTCAATTTCTTTACGTTTCAAATCCGCGTATGATTTCTGTCGATCTGAAGCTGCTTTTAAACTGTCGCGAATCGTTTTCACTTTTTCTTCAGTTTCTCTGATCAATTCAACCCCGTGAATCTTTTTCTCACTTAGTTCAGTCTAGTATAACAGAGTTCGACATTTGCGACCGTATAAAGCTTTGTACGGTGCCATCTTTATACTCATCTGAAAACTGTTGTTATACACGAACTCAATCAACGGTAAGTATTTTTCCCAATTGCCCTCAAACTCTAAAATACAACATCTCAACATGTCTTCGATAATCTGAATAACTCTCTCGGTCTGACCGTCAGTCTGAGGATGAAAAGCAGTACTAAAATTCAACTTTGTTCCCAGAGCTTCTTGCAGTTTCTTCCAGAATCGCGACGTAAATCTCGGATCTCTATCAGAAATAATATATAGTGGCACCCCGTGCAATCGAACAATCTCAGAAATGTATAATTCAGCTAGTCTATCAAGTGAGTAATCTGTACGTATCGGTATGAAATGAGCAGATTTTGTTAGTCGATCAACGACAACCTAGATAGATTCTTTCTTTTTCAAAGTTAGGGGCAATCCCGACATAAAATCCATTGTAATTCTATCCCATTTCCACTCGGGAATCATCACAGGCTGCAGTAAACCCGATGGTACTTCATGTTCAGCTTTGACTTGCTGACAAATCAAACATTTAGAAACAAACTCTGGGATAGCTCGTTTCATTCCTTGCCACCAATAAAACTATTTCAAATCGTTGTACATTTTGGTACTCCCCGGATGAACAACTAAGCAGCTATTGTGCGCTTCGTGCAAAATCTTCTGAATGAGTTCTAAATTTCTCGGTATGCAAATTCTATTCTGGAACCTTAAACAATCATCGGCTCCAATCTAAAACTCTGAATTAGGGATAGTCTCACATTGAATCCGTTTAACTTGCAATTCACGGTCATCTTTCTGAGCTTCACAGATTTGTTGAAGAAATACCAGTTTAGCTTTTAATTCAGCTAAAATAGACACATCATCACAAATTATCAACTGGATATTCATTGCTCGTAATGCAAACAAAGATTTTAGGCTCAGAGCATCAGCAACAACATTAGCTTTTCTCGGGTGATAATCAATCACAAATTCATAATCTTTTAATAACTCGAGCCATCTTTGTTGTCGCAGATTCAAATCTTTCTGTGACATCAGATATTTTAAGCTTTTGTGATCCGTATAAATGTGGCATTTTTCACCGTATAAGTAGTGTCGCCAAATTTTTAATGCGAACACAATTGCAGCCAACTTTAAGTCGTGCATCAGATAGTTCTTTTCATGCGGTTTCAATTTTCGGGAAGCATAAGCTATAACTTTTCCCTCTTGCATCAAAACACAGCCCAAACCGTTTAATGACGCGCCACTATAATTCACAAACTCTTTCCCCGATTCAGGTTGAACTAGAACTGGTGCTTCAGTTAATAATACTTTCAACTGTTTGAAACTCTACTGACATTTTTCTGACCATTCGAATTTCACATCTTTCTGAAGCAATCGTGTCATCGGTGTCACAATCATCAAAAATCCTTTCATGAATCTTTGGTAATAGCCTGCTAAGCCCAGAAAACTACGAACTTCAGACACATTTCTCAGAGGTTTCCAGTCAACAATAGCAAAAATCTTACTCGGGTCAACTCTAATACCTTCAGCTGAAACAATATGCCCCAAAAATCCAACCTCTCGAAGCCAAAACTCACATTTACTGAACTTTGCAAACAATTGCTTATCACGTAGAGTTTGTAACACAATTCTCAATTGCTCAGTATGTTCAGATTCATCTCACGAAAAGATCAGAATGTCGTTGATGAATACAACAACGAATCTGTCTAAATATGGTCTGAATATCCGGTTCATCAAGTCCATAAAAAATGCAGGAGCATTAGTTAATCCGAAAGGCATAACAAGGAATTCATAATGTCCGTACCTCGTTCTAAACGCTGTCTTCGGCACATCTGAGTCTTTAACTCGCAACTGATAATAACCTGATCTCAAGTCAATCTTTGAAAACACTGTTGAACCTTTCAACTGATCAAATAAATCATTAATCTGTGGTAGAGGGTATTTGTTCTTTATAGTCACTTTATTCAGCTGTCTGTAATCAATACACATTCTCATCGTGCCATCTTTCTTATTTACAAACAATACCGGTGCACCTCAGGGTGAATAACTCAGTCGTGCAAAACCTCTGTCTGTCAATTCTTGCAACTGAGCTTTCAACTCTTTTAATTCTGTTGGAGCCATTCTGTACAGAGCTATCGATATTGGTGTTGTTCTCGGTACTAATTCAATACCAAATTCAACCTCTCTGATCAGTGACAAACTCAATAATTCTTCTGGAAATACATCCGAAAACTCACAAGCAATAGGTACAGATTTAATCTTTGATTGAAACACCTTTGTATCCAGTACGTATGCAAGATATGCATCATAGCCCTTTTTCATACATTTCTGAGCTAACATAGACGATATCATGTAGTTAATTCACTCTAATCATAAGACTCAATCTGAAGAAGTTCACCGTTCTGACATTTCAATTCGATAATCTTTCGTCTACAATTCACAACTACATCATGCATAGTCAGCCAGTCCATACCCAGAATCACATCAACTCATCGAAAGGTAGAAGCATCAAGTCAGCCAAAAAACAGACACCCTGAGTCATCAAAGGACAATTCTTACAAATCTTATCAACTAAAATAGACTTGCCTAAGGGGTTCGATACTTTAATTACAAACTCTGTAGACTCGACATGTAAACTTTTTTTAAACACTAATTTCATACAGATATATGAATGGGTTGATCCAGGATCTATCAACGCAATTATATCAATATCGAAAAGAGAAAAAGTACCAGTAATAACATCTGGCGATGATGCCTCCTCCCGTGCACGGATAGCATAAGCTCGGACAGGTGCTAGTGCCTTAGATCTCACAACAGAATCTCTCATAGCACCTTGGTTACCACTTGTATTTCCAGTGTTTCGGGGTGGTCTCCCTCTAGTAGCCGTTTACTTGATCTCACATTTTGAAGTTTATCTTTCTCAACCATCTCAGGACATTCTTTAATAAAATGATCCCGTGAACCACAACTGTAACAAGCTCTATTATTATATTTCACCCAACAATCTCCAAAATGCCGTCTTTCACACTGTTGACACTCGGGCTTGATATCTTTTACGTTGCCAACACTCGATACTGACGTGGCTTGAGCTTTAGAATTCACATGTTGATTTCCACGATCTCTATTCTGATATCCCACTGATGCATTGATCTACTGTACAAATCTCAGAATTTCTTTGATGAAGGATTAGAAGGTTTATTCATCGGTATTTTCCTCAAATCTCTTGCCTTTGAATCAACCTTTATCTTTTCTCAATTAAAGTCTTTGGCTTTGCAAGCCCGGTTGACTAATGTACCACCCCTTACCCGTATTCAACGCTGAAATAGGGCTCGAGGCATTACCGAACTTATAACACAAGCATTCATACAATTTCGAGTCATAAACTTGCGTCCAATTTAAAACCATTCATATTCAATCATAAAGTCCCATAAACAAGCCTACGAGGCCCAAAACATGCATTGGAAGTGGTTCGGGACTAAACTGAGAACTTTAGAAAATTTTACAAAACTTAGAAAATTTTTCATGTTACAGGGGTCACACGCCCGTGTGGATTTGGGACACGCCCGTGTGACCATGGGACACGCCCGTGCTACAAGCTGTATTCAAATTAAGGAGCTCTCTAACTTATGCCACACGGGCGTGTGGCATGGCCGTGTGGTTGATTTAATTTTCATAATTTTTCATAAAATAGGTGCAGACTTCACACGGCCGAGACACACGCCCGTGTCCAAGGCCATGTAGCACACACGTCTGAGACACACGCCCGTGTCTCTGCCCGTGTGCTATATTCTGGACATTTTGTTTCTCAAAATTTAGATGTAGGGGACATACCGCCGGAACACATACCCGTAGGGCAAGCCATGTGTCACACATACCTGTGTGTCTACCCGTGTGGACAAAAATAAGGCTATTTACCAAGCCATTTTGCCACCCTTTAATGCACACACCTACACCATAAAACATAGCACCAATTCAAGCATATACATACAACCAAATCAGCCACAACCAAGACATCAACACATGATTCACATGCTACCATCTATCATACACAAACATTACATACTTATCAACTCATATCATGTAAATTCCCACATCCATGAAAGGCATCATCATATAAATTGCTTATACCAACATTAGCCAATTTCAAAGGCCATTTACAAAATGAACTTTCAACCAATATAAGCCAACACATTTGGCCAAATCAATTATGACACATAACAAAATGACCAAGTCCCCTATACATGCCATAACTCAAAATGTTAAATTCATTGGTACCAAAATAATTATTGATAGAGTGTATGAATCTCCGACGATCTCTGCAACTCGAGCTAGCTTGGTGACACTATAATACAAGGGAAAGGAAGGGGGAGTAAGCTATATAGCTTAGTAAGCTCGTATGTAAGAAATAAGCAACCTTACCATGCATTTAACATTCAAATTATATAACATAATTAAATGTACAATTACCATGGTCTCATAATCATAACTCATTCCATCACAAAACTTACCTCATATTCATCATTTCAAGCATTTAATAGATATGAGCTTCAAGTACATACCTGTACCATCTCAAAATGAATTTACACATAATTTCATCTTTGACATACCCGTGAACCACTCAGAATAATAATGTCGGATAGTCGGGATTCTTGCACACTAAGTGCCACAAATGTAGCCAATCCTACCTCAATCTCATATCACATAGTTGCTTGCACTCGAGCTATCAACGGGCCTACTCACACAAGTTATCATTCAAGACGTAGCTACGCGGTGCTGTTGTAATAGCCCAATATTGGGTCTAGTAGGAACAGTGGTTTCAGGACCACAAATTTGATGAATAAAAATTCATTTTTATTATATTTTTATGGTCTACAGTTTTATGGAACGATTTCGTGAAAATTTCATTCGAAAATGTTGACGTTTGGGCACTCAATTTAGTCAAAAGGACAAAATGTGCTATTTCATTCAGCCCTTCAATAAAACGTTTACACATAGTAGTTTCAGTCGAAACACATTCCCGCGCGTATTGGCTGAATCTCACAAATTCCCGCTCGTACTCCGTAACAGATATGCGGCCCTATTTCAGTTCTAAAAACTCTTTACGTTTCTGATCTATGAATAGTTGACTGATATACTTCTTCCGGAATTTAACTTGAAAGAAACCCCAAGTGATTTTCTCTCTCATAACCACAGATATCAACATTTTCCACCAATTATATGTCGTATCTCTCAATAAGGAAATAGCACATGTAACAGCCCGATTTTGGGGCTAGTCGGAATAGTGGTTTCGGAATCACTAATCCGAGGTTGAAGAAAAATTATCTTGATATTATTTTATCTGTTGTAGCATGTTTATAAGGACGTATGAAAATTTTGGTGCATTAATTTTAGCATTTAATGCTTAATTGTGAAAAAGGTCTAAATCGCATAAAGTGCGGAAGTTTCAAATTTCAAGCTAGAGGTGTCTAATAGTTAAAGGATATTAAAATGGAGGTCTTGTAACAGCCCGATTATGACCCTAATTGCAACGGTGGTTTCGAGACCACGAATCTGAGTTATAAAAATATTTTAATATTCTATTTGATATCTATGTTATATGTTTGAGCATGTGTTAAAATATCGTAGGTTAATTTATCTGTTTGGGTGATTAATTTTAGAAAAAGGATTAAATCGCATAAGTGGTAAAAGTAGCCAATTATTAAATTAAGTGGCTAAATTGTTTTGTCTTCTTTTGTATGAGTATTTAAGTTGCAAATTATCCTTTTTATAGCATAGTGGACGGCAACTTGGCTTTAATTTTATATTATTATGTTTTTATATGTATAAAAATATATGTTACAGTTACATATTATAATATAAGTTAATAATAAAAAATAAAAAATGAAAAGAAAAGCCATCATCTTCATCTTTGGCCGAAACTAAGGAGAAAAGAAAGAAGTTTAAGCTCTCTCTCATATTCGGCCATTTGCAAGCAAAATTAGGTATGATTTAGCTTTAGATTTTTGATGATTTTTATATTTTTGAGATTGTTGATTACTCTACTATCTAGCCCATGTATTAATTTTGTGCATTGGTGATGTTTGTGAGATATGCCATTGATGATATGTTGAGCTTTGTGATGATTTATGGTGTTAAATGAAAGATTTGAGCTAGATGAACATACTTTGTTCTTGAGTTTTGATGAATTTAGCTAATTAAGGTTAATTTGTGAAAATATTATTTTGGAGGGTTAAATTGTGAAATTTATGAGAAATATGGACTTATATAGTCCCTAGGAAGATTCGGCCATGCATGTATGTGGATAAATTTTGTGTATTTTGTGTTTTGAACAAAAAGGACTAAATTACAAAAATTGAAAATGCCAGGGGTAAAATAGTAATTTTCCCATTTATGTGATTTTTTGTATTAAATTGAATGAAAATATCTCTGATTGAGCTTAAATTGAAATTAATTAGATCAAGAACAAAAAGAGTCGGGGTTGGATCGGGGAAAGGCAAAGTTGAACGAATAGCCGGGAAATCCTAATCCGTCGACTTCCGAGGTGATTTTTTAAGCAATTGGATGAAATGAGTTGGAATATATATATTAATGTGTATATGAATAATTGAATTAAGCATATGAAAACTCTTATTGTCGAATGTGGTATGGAATGGGATGAAATATAGATAAACTAGCCGAATGTAAGGTTGGTAAATATATATATAAATGTATAAGTGTTGATTCATTGAGTAATGTGATTATATGAATGAATAAAGAGGTAGCTAAATGTGAATATAAAATGAGAGAGATGTTGTTTTGAATAGATGGATGTAAATGTATATATATATACATGTATTTTAGTTGTACCGAATGAAATGGAATGATATAAGGAAATTGAGTTGTTGTTGGACATTCGAATGTTTGTGTATGTATGTATGAGAATGAAATTATAAGTGTTCGCATAAATAAATAAAGGTTCGGTAAAAGGGGCACTATGTGTGCGAGCTTAAACACCAAGCACTGTGTGTGCAAAATCGGTGGAATGGCACTATGTGTGCGAAAAATGAGTAATGGCACTAAGTGTGCGATACATTACCAAAAGATGGCACTATGTGTGCGATTTATCAAGTAACGACACTAAGTGTGCGAAACGTTACATGAGTTGCACTGTGTGTGCGGATTATCGGACCTCTCAAGGACATGAACCAATGAATGGAGATAACCAAAAGAGACATGCAAGTAAGTGATGCATGGAAATTGAATAACTTGGTGCTAATAAGGTAAGTTGTTCTTGTATACTAAATTATAGAAATGTGATGTATTCAGTAATCTTTGAGCTTGCTCGAAATGGATATAGGGCATGTGAACATTCAGTGGAGATCTAATGAATATGATATTGCTATATGGTAATATGCTATATGTAATGCTGTTACGAACTCGTTAATGATTAAGTTGAATTTATTAAATTTGTATAATGATTTGTTGTATATATCTCATTTTGCTTATAACTTACTAAGCTATATTAGCTTACCGTACGTGTGTTTGTTTGACTATTGTATAGATCTTGAAGTCTAAGCTTAAGCTCGGGAATCATTGTCAAAGTCGATCACACTATAAACTATCATCGATATTTTGGTATCACTTTTTGTGAATAAACTTTAAGTCTATGGCATGTATAGGCTAAAATACTTTTATTTTGATTCAAATGATGTAAATATATGCCATGCGAAAATCGTTATGTTTCTATGTATGAATATGACTTGTTAATGTTGTGGTTATTCGGTCTTGCTATAAGCTTAATTTGAAGGTTCATTTCATGGTACAAATATATGTGAGTGATATACTTGATTTAATTAGTCTTTTATTTAGTTTAAAGTTAAGAGTAATGATTCATGGTACTTTGCAAAAGTGGCTTGACCCTTTGGTTTAAACTTGATTTTATAAGTTTTTAATTAAATAATTGAGTGATTGGTTTGATAATTCGGTTATGGTATAAGTACACTCGGCTTTGATTTAAATTTTCATGAAGTTGTGGTTATGCTATAATGTGAATGAGAATTTGGTTTCAGTTGCTTATATGTTAATATATTTATGTTTATAAATATTTATATATGCACGTAGGTCAAAAAGGCTATTGAAATGATTTAGTCGAGCAAAGACAAATTGGGATGCTATTATCATGCTAGTAGGCTAATGACCGAGGTGTACATTGATGTCTATTGATCTTATTCGTAAATGATGAATTGCATGATTGAATAATAATATGATTATATGTGAATGAACTTGTAATCAAATTAGGTATGTTTGTTTTTACTAGATATGATATGTAAGTTTGCTCTTACTAATCATTTAGATGCCGCATATGGTTTTTGACTATTAAACTCATGATTTATACTTATATATTTTATAAGGTAATTGGTGCGGCTTTGTGATATGTGCATTGGTTTGTAAATATGATATATGTTTGAAATGAAACTGGATTGAACTATGAAGCATAATTTACATGTTTAGTTAGCAAAGGTTTATTATATATTATTGCGAATAAGATTTATGTGATCATGTGATTATATGAAAGTGTATTCTTCTGGTAATACCTCGTAACCATAATCCGGCGACGGATACAGGCTAGGGGTGTTACATTTGATTGGTATTAGAGCTACGGTTTAGTCATTTCTCGGACTAACGTAGCGCGTGTGAGTCTAGCTATACATGCCATATTTTATACGGTGATAGTGTGATGACTTCTGACAGTGAAATGTGTTTATTTCTTACATATAGTAAATGGATCCTGATCCCGAGCGAGCTATAGCTGACGATGTCAAGAGCGTGGCGCCTGCTCCCGCGCAAGGGACCGCGCCGGATGAATCTCGACCAGCTGCGAGTAATCCTGATGAGGGTGCTAGATCAGCCTTCTATAGTATGATGAATGATTGGTTCAATCAATATATCCGGGCCAATCCGGCTGTTCAACAACCCTTGAATCCGAATATTCCCCCTGTAGTACCAGTGGTACCCCCGATCGTTAATCCTAAGAGAACAAGCAAGCCTCCGGTTGACCGAATTAGAAAACACGGGGCTCAAGAGTTTAGAGCCGAAGATGATGATGATGCTGAGCGAGCTGAATTTTGGCTCGATATTACCATTTGTGTCTTCGATGAGCTATAATGCACACCTGATGAGTGCCTAAAGTGCGCCATATCTTTATTACGGGATTCTGCCTATTATTGGTGGAAAACTCTCGTATTGGTTGTTCCAAAGGAACGAGTTACTTGGAACTTCTTTCAGACAGAATTTCATAAGAAATACATCAGTCAGCGATTTATACACTCCAAACGCAAGGAATTTCTCGAGCTTAAACAGGGTCGTATGATCGTATCTGAGTACGAGTGCAAGTTTGTGAGACTTAGTCGCTATGCTCGCGAGTGTGTTTCGTCCGAGGCTGCTATGTGCTGAAGATTTGAAGAAGGGCTACACGAAGATATAAAATTACTAGTTGGCATACTTGAAATAAATGAGTTCGTAGTACTTGTTGAGCGAGCTTGTAAAGCCGAAGAGCTGGGGAGGGAAAAATGGAAAGCCGAGTTTGAAGCTAGAGACTTCCAAAAGAGATCTACTAAATTTCCTCAAACGTCAACAAAGAAATTCAAGAATGATAGTAGCCGATCCAAAGCTAACACAAGGATCTCTATACGAGAACGACCACCAGTGAGTTCACGGGCTACCTCGATTGCTAGCATTGGCAATACTCGACTGAATAAGCCCGACTGTCAACATTGTAGCAGACGGCATTTTGGTGAATGTTGGGGCAAATCTAATAATCACACTTGCTACAAGTGTGGTTCACAGGATCATTTTATTCAGGATCGTCCAGAGATAGCTGAAAAGGATATTGCTCAGAGTGCGAGACCGAGCAGCACTGCAGCTAGAGGTAGACCATCTCGTAATGTAGGAGGTAGGAGTGGCGCTCAGAGGGGGACTTCAGATGCGGCTATTCGATCAGAGACCCGTGCGCCAGCTAAAGCCTATGCCATACGTGCTAGAGAGGAGGCTTCATCCCCAGATGTCATCACCGGTATATTTACTCTCTTTGATACTAGTGTAATTGCTTTGATTGATCCCGGTTCAACTCATTCCTATGTGTGTGAAACATTAGTATCCAGCAAGACTCTACCTGTTGAGTCTACTGAGTTTGTGATTCGGGTTTCGAACCCCCTGGGTCGGTGTGTGCTAGTTGATAGAGTGTGCAAGAATTGTCCTTTAATGATTCGAGATTCATGTTTTCCGGCCGATCTGATGTTGCTACCTTTTGACGAGTTTGATATTATCCTCGGTATGGATTGGTTAACTATGCACGATGTATTAGTGAATTGCAAACGAAAGACTATTGAATTGAGGTGTCAGAATAATGAGATAATTCAAATTGAATCTACGGATTTGAATGGGCTACCAGCAGTGATATCTTCGATGTTGGCTCGACAGTATTTGAGAAAGGGTTGTGAAGCTTACTTTGCTTATGTGATTGATAGTAAAGTAAGCGAAAAGAAGATTGAATCTGTACCAGTTGTTTGTGAGTATCCAGATGTGTTCCCGAAGGAATTACCGGGATTGCCACCTGTTCGGGAGGTAGAGTTTAGTATTGAGCTAGTGCCAGGGACAACTCCAATTTCGATAGCTCCGTATAGAATGGCACCGACCGAATTAAAAGAGTTGAAAGCTCAGTTGCGAGAATTGACAGATAGAGGTTTTGCCCGACCGAGTTTCTCTCCCTAGGGTACGCCAGTCCTATTTGTGAAAAAGAAGGACAGAACTCTAAGAATGTGCACTGATTATCGACAACTTAATAAAGTGACCGCAAAGAATAAATATCGTTGCCACATATCGATGATTTATTTGATCAGCTTAAGGGAGCTTCGGTATTCTCAAAAATTGATCTGAGGTCAGGTTATTATCAGTTGCGAGTTAGAGACTCGTATGTACCAAAGACTACTTTTCGGACGAGATACGGTCATTACGAGTTTTTAGTGATGCCATTCAGACTCACTAATGCCCCTGCTATTTTCATGGATCTGATGAATCGGGTATTCAGACCGTATCTAGATCGATTTGTGGTTGTATTCATAGATGACATTCTGATCTATTCGCGTGACGAAACCGAGCATGCCGAACATTTGAGACTTTTGCGACAGATTTTGCGTGATAAGCAGTTGTACGCGAAATTTAGCAAATGTGAGTTTTGGTTGAATGAAGTTAGTTTTCTGGGGCATGTTGTTTCAGCATCGGGCATTCGGGTTGACTCGAGTAAAGTTTCGGCTATACTTGATTGGAAATCACTGAGAAACGTTTCTGAAGTTTGGAGTTTTCTGAGACTTGCCGGATATTATAGACGTTTCGTGAAAGGGTTTTCTATGATTGCAGCTCCGATGACAAAGCTATTACAGAAAGACGTTAAATTTGAGTGGTCAGAAAGGTGCCAGAAGAGTTTTGACCAGCTAAAAACTTTGTTAAAGGAAGCTCCAGTGCTTGTTCAGCCAGAGTCGGGTAAGGAGTTCGTTATTTTCAGCGATGCATCCTTAAATGGTTTGGGCTGTGTTTTGATGCAGGAGGGTAAATTTGTAGCTTACGCCTCGAGACAGCTAAAGCCATACGAAAAGAACTATCCGACTCACGATCTCGAGTTGGCTGTTATAGTTTTTGCTTTGAAAATATGGCGTCACTACCTATTCGGTGAAAAATGCCATGTCTATTCGGATCACAAGAGTCTAAAGTATTTAATGACTCAGAAAGATCTGAATTTGAGACAGCGACGATGGTTGGAACTGTTAAAGGACTATGAGCTTGTGATTGATTATCACCCGGGGAAGGCTAATGTGGTTGCTAATGCACTAAGCTGAAAATCACTATTTGCTCTACGTGCAATGAATGCAGATATAGCTATGACTGATGATGGTGTGATTATTGTAGAATTGAAAGCGAGACCACTATTCGTTCAGCAGATTCGCGAAGCTCAAGAGGTTGATAAGGACTTAATAGCAAAAAATAGTCAATGTGGCTCGAGTGATGATTCAGATTTTCAGTTAGATGCTGAGGGGTGTTTACGGTTTAGAAACCGAATATGTGTGCCTAAGAATTCTGAGTTGATTCGAATGATTTGTGATGAAGCTCATAATAGTAAATTGTCGATTCATCCGGGTAGTATGAAGATGTATAACGACCTGAGACAGCATTACTGGTGTCAAGGTATGAAAAGAGATATTTCAGACTATGTGTCGAAGTGTTTAATATGTCAACAAGTGAAAGCCGAGCATCAGGTACCATCAGCACTACTTCAACTGATTATGATACCTGAGTGGAAATGGGATCGAGTCACAATGGATTTCGTATCTGGGTTGCCGTTGACACCGAGCAAGAAAGACTCAATCTGGGTTATTGTTGATAGATTGACGAAATCGCCCATTTTATTCCAAAGACGTACGGATTTCTCACTTGATAAGTTATTTGAGTTGTACATATCACGGATCGCATTTATTGCACTGTAGTACCTATTTCTATTGTTTCGGATAGAGATCCAAGGTTTACATCGCGATTTTGGAAGAAACTGCAAGATGCTCTAGGTACTAAGTTGCACTTCAGTACTGCTTTTCACCCTCAGTCGGATGGACAATTCGAATGTGTTATTCAAATACTCGAGGACATGTTGAGATGTTGCGTTCTTGAGTTTGAGGGTACGTGGGAACGATACTTGCCTTCGATTGAATTTGCATACAATAACAGCTTTCAATCGAGTATCAAAATGGCACCTTACGAAGCTTTGTACTGTCGTAAATGTCGTACACCTCTATATTGGACCGAACTAAGTGAAAGCAAGATACACGGGGTTGATTTAATCAGACAGACTGAGCAGAAAGTAAAATTAATTCGAGAAAGTTTGAAAGCTACGTCAGATCGTCAAAAATCTTATGCGGACTTGAAACGTAAAGATATAGAGTATCAAGTGGGTGATCGAGTATTTTTGAAAGTCTCGCTGTGGAAAAAGATACTTAGATTTGGTCGTAAAGGAAAGCTGAGTCCGAGATTTATTGGACCGTATGAAGTTATTGAGCGTATTGGGCCAGTTGCGTACAGACTTATGTTGCCATCTGAGCTAGACAAGATTCACAATGTTTTTCATGTATCAATGCTTCGACGATACAGATCTGATCCTTCTCATGTGATTAGCCCATCAGAGATTGAGATTCAGCCCAACTTGACTTATGTGGAAGAACCGAATCGTATCTTAGCTCGTGAAGTGAAAGAGTTACAAAATAAGAAAATTCTGTTGGTTAAAGTAATGTGGCATAAGCACGGGGTTGAGAAAGCAACCTGGGAACTCGAGGAATCAATGAAAGAACGCTACCCACACCTATTCATTGGTAAGATTTTCGGGGACGAAAATCCCGTAAGGGGGGAGAGTTGTAACAGCCCGATTATGACCCTAATCGGAATGGTGGTTTCGGGACCACGAATCTGAGTTAGAAAAATATTTTAATATTCTATTTGATATCTATCATATATTTGAGCATGTGTTAAAATATCGTAGGTTAATTTGTTTGTTTGGGTGATTAATTTTAGAAAAAGGATTAAATCGCATAAGTGGTAAAAGTAGCCAATTATTAAATTAAGTGGCTAAATTGTTTTGTCTTCTTTTGTATGAGTATTTAAGTTGCAAATTATCCTTTTTATAGCATAGTGGACGGAAAATTGGCTTTAATTTTATATTATTATGTTTTTATATGTATAAAAATATATGTTAAAGTTACATATTATAATATAAGTTAATAATAAAAAAATAAAACATGAAAAGAAAAGCCATCATCTTCATCTTTGGCCGAAACTAAGGAGAAAAGAAAGAAGTTTAAGCTCTCTCTCATATTCGGCCATTTGCAATCAATATTATGTATGATTTAGCTTTAGATTTTTGATGATTTTTATATTTTTGAGATTGTTGCTTACTCTACTATCTAGCCCATGTATTAATTTTGTGCATTGGTGATGTTTGTGAGATATGCCATTGATGATATGTTGAGCTTTGTGATGATTTATGGTGTTAAATGAAAGATTTGAGCTAGATGAACATACTTTGTTCTTGAGTTTTGATGAATTTAGCTAACTAAGGTTAATTTGTGAAAATATTATTTTAGAGGGTTAAATTGTGAAATTTATGACAAATATGGACTTATATAGTCCCTAGGAAGATTCGGCCATGCATGTATGTGGATAAATTTGGTGTATTTTGTGTTTTGTACAAAACGGACTAAATTGCAAAAACTGAAAATGCCAGGGGTAAAATAGTAATTTCCCATTTATGTGATTTTTTGTATTAAATTGAACGAAAATATCTTTGATTGAACTTAAATTGAAATTAATTAGATCAAGAACAAAAAGAGTCGGGGTTGGATCTGGGAAAGGCAAAGTTGAACGAATAGCCGGGAAATCCTAATCCGTCGACTTCCGAAGTAAGTTTTTAAGCAATTGGATGAAATGAGTTTGAATATATATATTAATGTGTATATGAATAATTGAATTAAGCATATGAAAACTCTTATTGCCGAACGTGGTATGGAATGGGATGAAATATAGATAAACTAGCCGAATGTAAGGTTGGTAAATATATATATAAATGTATAAGTGTTGATTCATTGCGTAATGTGATTATATGAATGAATAAAGCGGTAGCTAAATGTGAATATAAAATGAGAGAGATGTTGTCTTGAATAGATGGATGTAAATGTATATATATATACATGTATTTTAGTTGTGCCGAATGAAATGGAATGATATAAGGAAATTGAGTTGTTGTTGGACATTCGAATGTTTGTGTATGTATGTATGAGAATGAAATTATAAGTGTTCACGTAAATAAAGAAAGGTTCGGTAAAAGGGGCACTATGTGTGCGAGATTAAACACGAGCACTGTGTGTGCGAAATCTGTGGAATGGCACTATGTGTGCGGAAAATGAGTAATGGCACGAAGTGTGCGATACATTACCAAAAGATGGCACTATGTGTGCGATTTATCAAGTAACGGCACTAGGTGTACGAAACATTACATGAGTTGCACTGTGTGTCCGGATTATCGGACCTCTCAAGGACATGAACCAATGAATGGAGATAACCGAAAGAGACATGTAAGTAAGTGATGCATGGAAATTGAATAACTTGGTGCTAATAAGGTAAGTTGTTCTTGTATACTAAATTATAGAAATGTGATGTATTCAGTAATCTTTGAGCTTGTTCGAAATGGATATAGGGCATGTGAACATTCGGTTTTGGAGATCTAATGAATATGATATTGCTCTATGGTAATATGCTATATGTAATGCTGTTACGAACTCGTTAATGATTAAGTTGAATTGATTATTATTTTTTATGATTTTTGTACTTTTGGAGTCCCCAAAGCTAAAGCTAGCTAATAAGGGGACTGATTTGTCAAATGGTTGAACGTTTAGGGACTTGCCATGAGGGATTTTATGCTGTTAGCTGAGTTTTTATGGAAGAAAATGAATGTTAGTGAGATGAGAAACAACTTTTGTGAAGGGTGTTGCCATGGAAACACCTAAATAGGACTTGTTTGCAAAGATTTAAATTGTGTAATAAATACATGAAATAAATGGTTTTGTAAGTTGTTGTAAGAGAAATAAATGTTCAGCTAGGCTTGTTTAATGAGAAAATGTGGTGAAAAGTGATTTACGAGCCTAGGGGCAAAATCATAAAATTGCCATAGTGTAAGGGCAAAATGGTCATTTTTGCCCAAGTAGAGGTTATGATATATTATAATTATAAAATGATTGAATGAGTGAAATTTTGTTGTTATAGATCAAGAAGAGCGTGGAATTAACCTTGACCGGAGAAAAGGCAAGGTTTCGGATTAAACTGCAAATTAACGTATTTTGCACCGAGGTAAGTTTATGTGTAAACGATGCATCTTAAATACACATGTTGTCAATTATTGGTGCATTGTATGTTTGAGAACATTTACGATTTAAATGAATTGAATTTGGTAGGAAATGAATAAATTCCTTATGGATGTTGAATTAGACATGTAAGTGTGGAATATTATCCGTAGTAAATAATGGTGGGCTATGTGCGATACCACCTTATTACTTATTCATGATGGGCTATGTGCAATACCATCGTATATATATTATCGTTTGGTGGGCTAAGTGCGATACCACCGTAAATATTCTTGGTTGTGGGCTATGTGCGATACCACCCTGTTAAAGATAAATGGTGGGCTAAGTGCGAAACCACCGAGTGTTTGGTATTACTAAGAATGGCTTATTGTGAAATTGTGATGTGTTGTTTTATGTGATCATGTGGTGATTAAGTGCAAGGATGTATGTTAAATAAAAAGAGCATTTGGTTTGTGATACGGTTGGAATGTGGTAAGAGATGAGTGAGTAAGCATGACCTTGTATTGTGGAATATTCTTACTTATTGTGGAATGCTATTTATTGATTAGCACGTGTTATGATGTTTATTGTTTACATGTAAACTTACTAAGCTTAAAGCTTACTCCCTTTCTTTTCCCTTATTTTATAGTGTCGAAGAGCCGGGTCGGGATATGAAGATAATTGGAAGATCACCCACACTATCAGCTCATCTCGGTATATCTAGAATTTGCATTTTAAGTATGGCATGTATAGGGGCTAGATTAGGTGAATTGTTTTGTTATTTTGGTCAAGTATGTATTGGCTCTCTTAAGGATGAAACCTTTTGTATATTTCCATATTTGATGGCTTATCATGATTAATTTATGAAAAGATGGAGTTATTATGGAAGTGTGTGTTGCAAATTTGAGTTGCTTTGTGACTTGTTGAATTGGAATTATGTTGTGTGAACTAGGGTGATAAAAAGGAGCTTGGCAAATAGCCTTGTTCTTGTCCACACGGGTAGGCACACGGGCGTGTGTCTAGGCCGTGTGTGACACACGGTCAGTCCCATGGGTGTGTGACCAGGCTGTGTGTCCCCTGCATGTTAGTGTTTCAAGTCAGTGTCGACCACGGGCTTGCCACACGGGCGTGTGCCTAGGCCGTGTGCCCCATATGAGGTTGCTGACGTCACAAACAGAATGCCCAGGTTTTTACACACGGGCGAGGACACTAGCGTGTCTAGGCCGTGTGGAGCACACGGGCCAAGAACACGGGCGTGTGTCCGACCGTGTGAAAACCCCTGTAGGTTAGAAATAAAAATAAATTCTGCACGGGCTAGGGACATGGGCGTGTGTGACCACACGGTCTATTCACACGGGCGTGTCCCACTTCACACGGGCGTGTGGCCCCTGTTTAGACAAAATTTTTAAGTGTACAAAAGTTCCCGGTTGGGTTACGAGACCCTCTATATGCTTGATGAAGGCCTCGTAGGCCCTTAATGAGAATGTTTTGATTATGAAAGAGATATTTTAAGTTGGAACAAAATTTTATAGACCAAAGTTGCATGACCAAGTGAGTTAAGTTCGGTAACGCCTCATACCCGGTTCCGGCATAGAATACGGGTAAGGAGTGTTACATTTAGTGGTATCAGAGCTATGGTTTAGTCGGTTCTCGGACTACTGTAGCTTGTGTTAGAGTCTAGCTATACATGCCATAAGCGTATATTGATAGTGTGGTGACTTCTGACAATTCTAAACTTTGTTAATATATAGTAAATGGATCCCGATCGAACGGCTGCTGATGACACAGCTAGTAACGCGCCGGCTCCCGCGCAAGGGACCACGCCTGTAGAGAGTGGACCCGAGACTAGAGGTCAAGGAGAAGAGGCCTGGGAAGCCTTTCTCCAAATGATGAGTAATTGGTACACAGAGTATGTACGAGCAAACCCTAATGCTGAACCTCCTCCACCCCTCCTATACCTCAGCCTGTTCCTGTGGCTTCTCAAGGTATAGATTTAGTGAGAATAACCAAGCCCCCGGTAGATAAGATTCGGAAGCAAGGGGCCGAGGAGTTTAGAGCTAATATAGACGATGACCCTGAGAGGGCGGAGTTCTGGCTTGAGAACTCAATGAGAGTATTTGATGAACTCTCCTGCACACCTGAGGAGAGCTTAAAATGCACCGTGTCTTTGCTGAAGGACTCGGCATACCATTGGTGGGAAACACTAACGTCGGTAGTTCCAAGGGAGAGAGTGAAGTGGGACTTCTTTTTGGAAGTGTTCCGAAAGAAGTATATAAGCCAAAGATTTGTGGATCAGAAACGGAAAGAATTCCTTGAATTGAAGCAAGGAAAAATGATTGTGGCAGAATACGAGCGCGAGTTTGTTAGGCTCAGCAAGTATGCACAAGAGTGTGTGTCTATAGAAGCTATCTTGTGCAAGAGGTTTGAAGATGGGTTGAATGAGGACATCAGACTTTTAGTTGAGATTTTGGAGTTAAAAGAGTTTGTGGTGTTTGTTGATAGGGCGTGTAAGGTTGAATAACTGAATAAGGAGAAGAGGAAAGCCGTGAGTGAGGCTAGAGATGCAAGAAAAAAGGCCAATAAGTAAATCATACCAAGCTCAATCAAAGAAGTCCAAGGAGATGAACCTTCGGACGATTGCATCAGCTGGATATTCACATCGAGATCGGGGTAATACATACTCGAGCTCGATAGTTCAAGCCACTTCGATGGCAAGTGTGGGCAATCCGAAGTCTAAACTGGAGTGTCCAAATTGTGGTAGGCAGCACACTGGGGAGTGTTGGGGAAACAACCAGAATTGTTATAAATGTGGTTCCCCTGATCATTTTATTCGAAATTGTCCTGAGAGGAATGACAAGGAAAGGAAGCAAGAGATAAGATCCAGCAATGTATCTTCAAGGGGTAGATCACAAAAGAACCTGGGAGGTGGGACTAGTGGTAGAGGTGCGCCTCGAGATTCTGCTGTGAGACCGGAGGGTCGGGCACCTGCAAGGACCTATGCCATTCGCGCTCGCGAAGAGGCATCATCTCTAGATGTGATAACGGGTACTTTTTCTCTTCATGACACCTCTGTTATTACTTTGATTGATCCGGGGTCTACCCATTCTTACATTTGCATGAAATTGGTATCTAGTATGAGCATGATTGTTGAGTCTACGGAATTTGTAGTAAAAGTGTCAAACCCGTTAGGCAAACATGTGCTAGTTGACAAGGTGTGTAGGAATTGTCCTTTGACAATTAGAGGTCATTGTTTTCCGGCAAACCTTATGTTGTTGCCGTTTGATGAATTTGACTTGATTCTTGGTATGGATTGGTTGACTGCCCATAATGTTTTAGTGAACTGTGGTAGCAAGTTTATTGAATTGAAATGTGAAAATGGAGATGTCATTCAGGTTGAATCAGGTAAATCGGATAGTTTGCCTGTGATAATTTCAACTATGGTAGCCAAAAAATACTTGAGGAAAGGATACGAGTTCTATCTCGCCTTTGTGCTGAATACTCAAGAGTCAGAGGTAAAGATTGAATCAGTGCCGGTGGTATGCGAGTATCTAGACGTGTTTCCGGAAGAGTTACCCGGATTACCTCCAGTTAGAGAGGTCGAGTTTTGGATTGAGTTAATTTCGGGTACGGCACCTATTTCGGTTGCTCCGTGTAGGATGGAACCATTGGAGTTGAAATAATTGAAGGTTCAGTTGCAAGAGTTAACGGACAAGGGTTTTGCAAGACCGAGCTATTCACCGTGGGGTGCTCCGGTACTTTTTGTGAAGAAGAAAGATGGGTCGATGAGATTGTGCATAGACTACAGACAGCTCAATAAGGTGACAGTGAAGAATAAGTATCCTTTTCCAAGGATAGATGACCTATTTGACCAACTGAAGGGAGCTAGAGTGTTCTCCAAGATAGATTTAAGGTCTGGTTATTATCAGTTGAGGGTTAAGGAGCAAGATGTGCCGAAAGCTGCATTTCGGACGAGGTATGGCCATTATGAGTTTTTTGTCATGCTGTTTGGTTTAACGAATGGTCCTGCAATTTTTATGGATTTAACGAACCGTGTCTTCCGACCGTATTTGGATAAGTTTGTAGTTGTCTTTATCGATGACATACTAATTTATTCTTGAGATGAGAGTGATCATGCAAAACACCTAAGAATCGTTTTGCAGACTTTAAGAGACAAACAGTTGTATCCTAAATTTTGCAAGAGTGAGTTTTGGCTCCGAGAGGTCAGATTCCTAGGACACATTGTGTCGGGTGATGGTATTAGAGTTGATCCGAGTAAGATCTCGGCTATTGTGGAGTGGAAACCGCCAAGAAATGTGTCGGAAGTCAAAAGCTTTTTGGGTTTAGTAGGGTACTACAGACGGTTTGTAAAGGGATTTTTCATGATTACTACCCCGATGACGAAACTGTTGCATAAGGATGTCAAGTTTGAATGGACTTAGAAATGTCAACAAAGCTTTGAGAGATTGAAAACATTGTTAACTGAGGCGCCGGTTTTAGTACAACCTGAGTCAAAGAAAGAGTTTGTGGTCTACAGCGATGCATCATTAAATGGCTTCGGTTGTGTGTTGATGCAAGAGGGTAAGGTGGTAGCTTACACCTCGAGACAGCTAAAATCGCATGAGAAGAATTATCCGACTCATGATTTGGAGTTGGTTGCGATTGTTTTCGCATTAAAGATTTGGCGTCATTATTTATATGGTGAGAAGTGTCGAATCTTTACCGATCATAAGAGTTTGAAGTATTTAATGGACCAAAAGGATTTGAACTTGCGACAACGGCGGTGGCTTGAATTATTGAAGGACTATGAGCTAGTAATTGATTATCATCTGGGGAAAGCAAATGTAGTGGCGGATGCCTTGAGTAGAAAATCTCTTTATGCTTTGAGGGCCATGAGTACGAGCTTAGCATTGTCTGATGATGGTGCTATATTAGCCGAGTTGAAGGCTAGACAATTATTTATTTAGCAGATATGTGAGGCTCAAAAGAATGATAATGAGATGCAAGCTAAGAGAGCTAAGTATGCATCGGGAAATGATTCTGACTTTCGGGTGAGTTTAGATGGTTGTTTGATGTTTCACGATAGGGTTTGTGTACCTAAAGATGATGAGTTGATCCGAAAAATTTTACATGAAGCACACAGTGGTCACTTGTCAGTACATCCCGATAGCACGAAAATGTACAATGATTTGAAGCAATTTTGTTGGTGGCCGGGTATGAAAAGAGACATCTCTGAGTTCGTGACAAGATGTTTGATCTGTCAGCAAGTGAAAGTCGAGCATCAAGTACCATCGGGATTGCTTCAGCCAGCGATGGTTCCTGAGTGGAAGTGGGATCAGATCACCATGGATTTTGTGACGGGGTTGCCTATGGCTCTGAAAAAGAAAGATGTTGTGTGGGTTATTGTTGATAGACTAACAAAGTCGGCTCACTTTATACCGGTGCGTATTGATTATGCACTTGATAAGTTGGCCGAGTTGTATATTGCTGAGGTGGTAAGATTACATTGAGTGCCCGTATCTATTATCTCGGATAGAGATCCGAGATTTACTTCGAGGTTTTGGAAGAAGTTACAGGAAGCCTTAGTTACAAGGTTGAATTTTAGTACTATGTTCCATCCGCAAACTGACGGCCAATCTGAAAGAGTGATTCAAGTTCTTGAGGATATGCTCTGATGCTGTGTGTTAGAGTTTGGAGGTAGTTGGGAAAGATATCTACCTTTAGTTGAGTTGCTTATAACAACAGTTATCAGTTGAGTATACGGATGGCACCGTACGAAGCTTTATACGGTCGCAAGTGTCGAACTCCCTTGTATTGGACCGAGCTTAGTGAGAAGAAAATTCATGGGGTCGATCTAGTTATAGAGACCGAGGAGAAAGTGAAAGTGATCCATGATAGTCTGAAAGCTACTTCGGACCGACAAAAGTCGTACGCGGATTTGAAAAGGAAAGAAATCAGGTTTCAAGTGGGCAACAAAGTATTTCTGAAAGTATCCCCGTGGAAGAAAATATTGAGATTTGGAAAAAAGGGTAAATTGAGTCCACGATTCATAGAGCCGTACGAGATTACCGAAAAGATTGGGCCAGTGGCATACCGGTTGGCTTTGCCAATAGAGTTAGAGAAAATACACAACGTGTTTCATGTGTCAATGTTGCGAGGATATCATTCCGATCCTTCGCATGTGATCCATCCGTCAGAAATTGAGATACGATCGGACATGACTTATGAAGAGGAGCCGGTTAAGATATTGGCTCGAGAGCTTAAACAGTTGAGGAATAAGAGCATAGCTTTAGTAAAAGTGTTGTGGCAAAAACACGATGTGGAAGAAGCTACGTGGGAACCGGAAGAAGCCATGAGAGAACAATATCCAAACCTTTTTACCGGTAAGATTTTCGGGGACGAAAATCTCTAAAGGAGGGGAGAGTTGTAACAGCCCGATTTTGGGGCTAGTCGAAAAAGTGGTTTCGGGACCGCTAATCCGAGGTTGAAGAAAAATTATCTTGATATTATTTTATGTGTTGTAGCATGTTTATAAGGACGTATGAAAATTTTGGTGCATTAATTTTAGCATTTAATGCTTAATTGTGAAAAAGGACTAAATCGCATAAAATGCGAAAGTTTCAAATTTCAAGCTAGAGGTGTCTAATAGTTAAAGGATATCAAAATGAAGGTCTTTAAAGTGAAATTAGGCCATTAGATGTGTGTTGGCTGGCCATATAGCTTAGGGGGACAAGAGCATTAATTTTAGTCAAAATTTGGTGACATTAGGTGATAAAAAAATGAATAAAATAAGATGAATAAAAGAGTTGTCATCTTTTACTATTCACACTTCTTCTCCACCGAAAATTGAAGAGAGAATAGGGGTTTTTGAAGTTCAAATTTTCAGCTACATCTCATTCTTGCAAGTAAGTCATTTTGATGATTATTTTTTATGATTTTTGTACTTTTGGAGTCCCCAAAGCTTAAGCTAGCTAATGAGGGGACTAATTTGTCAAATGGTTGAAAGTTTAGGGACTTCCCATGAGGGATTTTATGTTGTTAGCTGAGTTTTTATGGAAGAAAATGAATGTTAGTGAGATGAGAAACAACTTTTGTGAAGGGTGTTACCATGGAAACACCTAAATAGGACTTGTTTGCAAAGATTGAAATTGTGTAATAAATGCATGAAATAAATGGTTTTGTAAGTTGTTGTAAGAGAAATAAATGTTCAGCTAGGCTTGTTTAATGAGAAAATGTGGTGAAAAATGATTTACGAGCCTAGGGGCAAAATCGTAATTTTGCCATAGTATAAGGGCAAAATGGTCATTTTTGCCCAAGTAGAGGTTATGATGTATTATAATTATAAAATGATTGAATGAGTGAAATTTTGTTGTTATAGATCAAGAAGAGCGTGGAATTAACCTTGACCGGAGAAAAGGCAAGGTTTCGGATTAAACCGCAAATTAACATATTTTGCATTGAGGTAAGTTTGTGTGTAAACGATGCATCTTAAATACACATGTTGTCAATTATTGGTGCATTGTATGTTTGAGAACATTTACGATTTAAATGGATTGAATTTGGTAGGAAATGAATAAATTCCTTATGGATGTTGAATTAGACATGTAAGTGTGGAATATTATCCGTAGTAAATAATGGTGGGCTATGTGCGATACCACCTTAATTATTCTTTTTGGTGGGCTATGTGCGATACCACCGTAAATATTCCTGTTGGTGGGCTATGTGCGATACCACCCTGTTACAGATAAATGGTGGGCTAAGTGCGAAACCACCGAGTGTTTGGTATTACTAAGAGTGGCTTATTATGAAATTTTGATGTGTTGTTTTATGTGATCATGTGGTGATTAAGTGCAGGGATGTATGTTAAATAAAAAGAGCATTTGGTTCATGATACGGTTGGAATGTGGTAAGAGATGAGTGAGTAAGCATGATCTTGGATTGTGGAATATTCTTGTAACACACCTAACCCGTATCCGTCGCCGGATTAGGGTTAAAGGCACTACCGGACAGATCAGAAACTTACACAACATTTCATACATTACATTCATCATTAACGATCATAGTGTCCCTTAGATGAGTCATCGAGACCCAAAGCATGCATATAAATCGAGTTGGGACTAAACTGAAAACACATATGAAATTTTCTGAAAATTAAAAACTTTTCAAACTTTTAGGGGAGGCGCGCCCGTGGTAGGAGACCGTGTGCCCTCCACGGCTTCTAGACACTCCCGTGTGTCCATCCGTACTGACTATTTCAACACGGTTACTTGGCACGTCCGTGTACCATGACGTGTGCTACCAAACCATATACTGACTTTTCCAACACGGCCAACAAGCACGCCCGTAAACCATGGCCGTGTGCTCTTAGCTAGCTACTGACTTATACACCACAGCCAGCTGACACGCCCATGTCGAGGCCGTGTGCTATTAAAGTTACATTCTGCCAATTCAACCAGGGTCTTAGGCACGCCCGTGTGCGACAACCGTGTGGTATTATAGGCCATTTACAAGGCCAAAATGCCACCCATAAGGGTCAAACCTACAAGCAACATATATCATCCCATTTCCCTCACATAAAACCACTCAAACCAATTCCAAACATACCAATTTGCATGATCAAATCTCAATTATGGTCAAGCACCAATCATCTATATACTTACCATTTCAAAACCATTTCATATATCTACTAATCATACCAAAACAACTGCATATATCATACTTATTTAAGCATATATCAAAACATATCTAGCCAAATCACATGGCTAAGTTCACTTTACAACTTATACCAAGACTAGCCTATACATGCCATTTTGAGATTTATACATTTTCAAAGTGTACCAAAATAAGTTTTAGTAGTGTGATGATGATCGTGTGATGTACCCAGAGCCTTGAGTAGCTTTGACGACCTATAAAACAGAGAGAAACACACACACGTGAGTAAGCTTTCCAAAAGCTTAGTAAGTCATATACAAATAAACTTAACATATATAGCATTTAAACATATAGAACATGGACACAATTCATATTCATATTGCATTTCTCACATATATACATTAAACCATATCCCTGGCCATATTTGCCTCATTCATCAACTCAAGAATCACATGTATATACATAATTCTCACAAAACTATTCTTGTATTTTATTCACATTCCCATACTTGATTATACATTTCCTCAAATCAGAAATCACTTAAATACTTACCTTTATATTCCCACATAGTGTACATATGAATGTACCTGAATCGAACATACATTCACGTATTCATTCATAGCTCGAAGTTTCAATTCGTATCACAGACTTGCCCGTTGAACCGTAAGGAATCTAATAGGATTCTCAGAAAGCTCGGAATAGTCATACAATGCCAACGTCCCAGACGAGGTCTTATATGCACTTGGATATCGATGCAACTGTCCCGGACAGGGTCTTACACGAATCAATACGATGCCAATGTCCCAGACATGGTCTTACACGTAAAGCTCAGATCGATGCCATCGTCCCAGATGTGGTCTTACACACAAAACTTATATCGATGCCTACGTCCCAGACGAGGTCTTACACGAAGTCTCAAATCAACGCCAACATCCCAGACGTGGTCTTACATGATAAAATAGAACAGATACCTATGTCATGACATAGCTAATCCTAACTATCCCTAGGTTCGTACGGAACTTCTCGAACTTAGTCACTATATCGAACTTATCTCGGAGTTCATATGCATAACCTCTCATAAGCATCCATCATCAAAATTTGTCATATAAACAAATATAATTGCATACAAATATGTTTATTTGCATAGTGACTTACCTCGGATTCGGTTTATCAGAAATGAAAACGGCTACTCGGTTACTTTCGCTTTCCCGTGATCTATGTCCGTTTTCCTTGGTTCTTGATCTAAACATTTTCAAAATTAACCCTTTTATTCACTAATTCATACAATTCAATCCATGGACACACATTTAGGGCTATTTGCAAATTAGCCCTCATATTTACACAATTTAGCAATTTAGTCCATTTTTCTCAAAACATCAATTTCACAAAATCTACCCATGCTCATGCTTAGCCGAATGTTCCTACATCACATACAAGTCCACATTTTTCATCAAATTCATAAATTAGTCCCTCAATTTGCCATTTTCTCAATTTAGCCCTATTTAGCTAAATTCATCAAAAATTCAAGAACAAAGTATATTCATCTAACTCATATCTTTCATTTAACACCAAAAATCATCAAAAAGCTTAACATATCAACAATGGCATCTCACACAAACATCCTCAATTCACGAAATTAAAACATGGGTTTGATAGCTCTTGAAGCAACGATTACAAAAACGTAAAAATTATCGAAAACTGAAGTAAAAAATTACCTTAATCAAGCTCAAAACCTAGCCGAACCTTGCTATCTTCTTCCTTTCTTTTTCTTTTTGATTTTCGGTGATAAGAATGATGAATGAAATCCACTAACTCCTTTTGTTTCTTTTTTATTATTATAACATATTAATATAATATAAATTTTTAACTAATGAAATAACATATAAAAACATGGTATAAAACCATGTTACCGTCCACTATGAAGAATAATAGACTAATTGTCCTTTAAGGACCTCACTTTAATAAAGCAATATCAATTTAACCAATAATCAAATAAGAGGCCACTTTTACCAGTTATACAATTTAGTCCTTTTTTCAAATTAAACACACAGACGGACAAATTAACTCACGGAAATTTACAACATGCTTAATCACATATCAATGGCATAGGAAATAATATTAAAATATTATTTAGACTCGGATTCGTGGTCCCGAAACCACTGTTCCGACTAGGGTATAAACCGGACTGTTACGATTCTCCCCCCTTAGGGATTTTTGTCCCTGAAAATCTTACCGTTAAACAAAGTTGGATATTGTTGTCTTACTGAATCTTCAGGCTCCCATGTGGCCTCTTCTATTCCGTGACGATGCCATAGTACTTTCACTAACGAAATTTTCTTATTTCTTAGCTCTTTCACCTCACTAGCAAGAATACGGATCGGTTCTTCTTCATATGTCATATCAGATCGGATTTCAATTTCAGATGGGGCAATCACATGTGACGGATCAGATCGATATCTACGGAGCATTGAAACATGAAATACATCGTGTATCGTTTCTAACTCAGATGGCAACTTTAATCTATATGTAACAGGCCCGACACGCTCAATGATCTCATACGGTCTGATGAACCTCGGACTTAATTTGCCTTTACGTCCAAATCGAAGCACTTTCTTCCATGGAGACACTTTTAGAAATACTTTTTCGCCAATCTCAAATTCTATATCCTTTCGTTTCAAGTCTGCATAAGATTTCTGACGATCAGATGTTGCTTTCAAACAATCTCGGATCAGTTTCACTTTCTGTTCTGAATCCTTTATCAAATCAACCCCGTGTAACTTATTCTTACTGAGCTCGATCCAATACAGAGGTGTACGACATTTACGTCCATACAAAGCTTCATAAGGTTACATTTTAATGCTCGTCTAAAAACTATTGTTATAGCAAATTCAATCAGTGGCAAATACTGTTCCCATGAACGATGAAACTCAAGTACACAACATCTTAATATGTCTTCAAGAATCTGAATGGTCCGCTCGATTTGCCCATCCGTTTGCGGATGAAAAGTCAGATCAAGTGTAATTTCATACCCAAATCTTCTTGCAGTTTCTTCCAGAATCTTGATGTAAACCTCAGATCTCAATCTGACACAATGGATAGTGGCACTCCGTGCAATCTAACAATCTCGGAAATATATAGCTCGGCTAATCTATCAAGTGAATAATCAGATCTTACCGGAATAAAATGGGCAGATTTCGTCAGTCGGTCAACTATGACCCAAATTGTATCTTTCTTTCTCGAAGTCTGAGGCAAACCAGAAACAAAGTCCATTGTTATTCTATCCCATTTCCATTCAGGAATCAGAATCGGCTGAAGCAATCTAGACGGAACTTGATGTTCGGCTTTTACTTGCTGACAGACTAAACATTTCGAAACAAAGTCAGAAATGTCTTGTTTCATACCAGACCACCAGTAGTGTCGTTTCAAATCCTGATACATTTTCGTACTTCCCGGATGAACAGATAGACGATTGTTATGTGCTTCGCTCAAAATCAGCTGAATCAACTCCGGATTTCTCAGAACACAGATACGATCTCGGAATCTCAAACAGTCATCAACAACTCGAAATTCAGATTCGGAATTCACTTCACACTGAGCTCGTTTCGCTAGCAATTCATTATCTACCTTCTGAGCATCACATATTTGCTGTACAAACAACGGTGTCGCTTTTAATTCAGCTAACACAGAACTATCATCTAATAAATCTATTTGAGCATTCAAAGCGCGTAGTGCAAACAATGATTTTCGACTCAGTGCATCTGCAACAACATTTGCTTTACCCGGATGATAATCTATCACAAGCTCGTAATCTTTTAACAAGTCAAGCCATCTTCTCTGACGCAGGTTCAAATCTTTTTGAGTCATTAGATACTTCAGACTTTTATGATCTGAAAATATGTGACATTTCTCACCATACAAATAATGGCGCCAAATCTTAAGTGCAAACACAATCGCAGCTAACTCGAGGTCGTGCGTCGGATAATTCTTTTCATGCGGCTTTAATTGTCTCGAAGCATAAGCTACGACTTTGCCTTCCTGCATCAAAACACATCCCAGACCGTTTAACGAAGCATCACTGTAAATCAAAAATTCTTTGCCCGATTCTAGCTGTACTAACACTGGAGCTTCCGTTAACAGAGTTTTCAACTGATCAAAACTTTTCTGACATCTATCAGACCATTCAAATCTAACATCTTTTTGAAGTAATTTCGTCAACGGAGTAGCTATCACTGAAAATCCTTTCACAAATCGATGATAATAACCAGCTAGGCCCAAAAAGCTACGGACTTCAGACACGTTCCTCGGAGGTTTCTAATCCAGAATAGCAAAAATCTTGCTTGGATCAACTCGAATTCCAGAAGCTGACACAATATGCCCCAGAAAACTAACCTCGTGTAACCAGAATTCACATTTGCTAAATTTTGCGTACAATTGCTTCTCTCTCAGAGTTTGCAACACAATCCTCAGATGCTCAGCGTGCTCAGTCTCATCACGCGAATAAATTAAAATGTCATCAATGAATACGACAACAAATCGATCTAGGTACGGTCTGAAACTTCTGTTCATCAGATCCATAAAAACAGCAGGAGCATTGGTTAATCCAAATGGCATAACTAAAAACTCATAATGCCCGTACCTTGTTCTGAAAGCAGTTTTCGGAACGTCTAAATCTTTCACTCGTAACTGATAGTATCCCAATCTCAGATCAATCTTGGAAAATACAGTAGCTCCTTTTAACTGGTCGAATAAATCATTAATTCTGGGCAACGGATATTTGTTCTTTATAGTCACCTTGTTCAACTAACGGTGATCAATACACATCCTTATCGTGCCATCTTTCTTTTTCACAAACAGAACAGGAGCACCCCAAGGCGAGAAACTCGGTCTAGCAAACCCTCTAACGGTCAATTCTCGTAACTGCGACTTTAACTCCTTCAATTCTGTTGGTGTCATTCTATACGAAGTTATTGAAATAGGTGTCGTACCAGGTAACAACTCAATACCAAACTCAACTTCACGAATCGGAGGTAAACCCGGTAACTCTTCAGGAAACACATCATAAAACTCACAGCATAATAGGCATCGATTCAACTTTCTTTTTGGATACCTTTGAATCAATCACATAAGCAAAATATGCCTCATATCCCTTCTTCACATAACTCGAGCTTTCAACATCGATATCACAAAGAGGTAATCCATTCAAATCATTAGATCCAATTGCATAATCTCATCATTCGAACATCTCAAATCAATAGTCTTTCTTTTACTGATTCACAACAAAGATCGTGCATAAACACCAATCCATACCCAAAATAATATCGAATTCATCGAATGGCGTAAGCATCGATCAGCAGGAAAACAGATATCTCAAACATTAACGGACGGTTCTTGCATACTTTGTCAACCAGACACTTTTACCTAAGGGGTTCGATACTTTTATAGTAAACTCAGTGAGACTCTACAGCAAAGTCTTGTTGAACACTAAATTCATGCATATATATGAATGTGTAGAACTGTGGTCTATCAAAGCAATCGCTGTAGTATCATAAAGAGTAAAAGTACCCGTTATAACATCAAGCGACGAAGCTTCCTCTCGAGCTCAGACAAAGAAGCGCTCGCGGCAGCGCCTAGCTTTAGATCTGACAACATTGTCTATTGTAATTCTCTGACTACCACTGACATTCTTTACATTCTTCGATGGTCTACCCCTCACAGGTGCAATATCAGATCTCGATTTTGAACCATCTCTGCTCAATGTGGCTCGGGGCAATCACGGATAAAATGATTAAGCGATCCACATCTCAAGCAAGCTCGCTGCTCAATCTACAACTTCCCGGATGTCTTTTTCCACAATGTTTACATTCAGGTCTCTCAGTCCGGACATTACCAACACTGGCTACTGAAGTTGCTGGAGTTTTGAAACTCATTTGCGGTCTAGATTGATTTTTGTTCGAATATCTCACATTACCCCTGAAGCTTTTTGAAGCAGATTGAAATGATTTACTCTGAAATCTCTTTTTCATATCTCGAGTATCAGACTCAGCTTTTCTTTTATCTTTCCCGAGTGCCTCTGCTTTACAAGCTCGGTCAATGAGTACAATGAACTCTTTTATTTCTAAAATACCAACTAGCAAACGGATGTCTTCATTAAGTCCGTCTTCAAATCTTTTGCACATTATAGCTTCGGATGATACACATTCCCGAGCATACTGACTCAGTCTCACGAATTCTCATTCATACTCAGAAACAGTCATTCTGCCCTGTTTAAGTTCCAGAAATTCCTTCCGTTTCTAATCAACGAATCTCTCACTGATATATTTCTTCCAGAACTCAATCTGAAAGAAGTCCCATGTAACTCGTTCTCTCGGAACAACAGAAATCAGAGTTTTCCACCATTGGTAAGCTGCATCTCGGAGTAATGATACAACACACTTTATGCATTCTTCCGAAGTCAGAGACATTTCGTCGAATACCCGGATAGTATTTTCAATCCAGAACTCGACCTTTTCAGCATCATCATCTTTAGTAGCCCGAAATTCTTTGGCCCCATACTTACGAATCTTTTAAACAGGAGGCTTATTCAACAGATTTGGATGTATATCTGGTGGCACAACTGTAGTCTGAGGGGGATTATTCGGGGGCGGGGGTTATGAAACAGTCGGGTTATTCTTTACAAACTGAGTGAACCACTCACTCATCATTTGGAAGAAAGCTTGTTTAGCTTCTTCCCCTTGACCGCTAGTAGCCGGTCTCGGATCAGAGGACGCTATCCCTTGCGTGGGATCAGGCGTATTGCTTTCTATGTCATCAGTTACGGCTCTTTCGGGATCCATTACTATACAGAAATCACATTTATACGTCAGGATTCATCACACTATCAAAATTCAGATATATGGCATGTATAGCTAGACTCTGACACGCTACGTTAGTCTGAGAATCGGCTAAACCTTAGCTCTGATACCAACCAAATGTAACACCCCTAACCCGTATCCGACGCCGGATTAGGGTTAAAGGCACTACGGGGCAGATCGAAAACTTACACAACATTTCATACATTACATTCATCATTAACGATCATAGTGTCCCTTAGATGAGTCATCGAGACCCAAAGCATGCACATAAATCGAGTTGGGACTAAACTGAAAACACATATGAAATTTCATGAAAATTAAAAACTTTTCTAACTTTAAGGGAAGGCACGCCCGTGGTAGGAGACCGTGCGCCCTCAACGGCTTCTAGACACTCCTGTGTGTCCATCCGTGTTTACATACTGACTATTTCAACACGGTTACTTGGCACGTCCGTGTACCATGACGTGTGCTACCAAACCATATACTGACTTTTCCAACACGGCCAACAAGCACGCCCGTGTGCCATGGCCGTGTGCTCTTAGCTAGCTACTGACTTATACACCACGGCCAGCTGACACGCCCATGTCGAGGCCGTGTGCTATTAAAGTTACATTCTGTCAATTCAACCACGGTCTTAGCCACGCCCGTGTGCCACAACCGTGTGGCATTATAGGCCATTTACAAGGCCAAAATGCCACCCATAAGGGTCAAACCTACAAGCAACATATATCATCCCATTTCCCTCACATAAAACCACTCAAACCAATTCCAAACATACCAATTTGCATGATCAAATCTCAATTATGCTCAAGCACCAATCATCTATATACTTACCATTTCAAAACCATTTCATATATCTACTAATCATACCAAAACAACTTCATATATCATACTTCTTTAAGCATATATCAAAACATATCTAGCCAAATCACATGGCTAAGTTCACTTTACAACTTATACCAAGACTAGCCTATACATGCCATTTTGAGCTTTATACATTTTCAAAGTGTACCAAAATAAGTTTTAGTAGTGTGATGACGATCCGTGACAGTCCCGAGCCTTCAATAGCTTTGACGACCTATAAAACAGAGAAAACACACACACAGAGTAAGCTTTCCAAAAGCTTAGTAAGTCATATACAAATAAACTTAACATATATAGCATTTAAACATATAGAACATAGACACAATTCATATTCATATTGCATTCCTCACATATATACATTAAACCATATCCCTGGCCATATTTACCTCACTCATCAACTCAAGAATCACATGTATATACATAATTCTCACAAAACTATTCTTGTATCATATTCACATTCCCATACTTGATTATACATTTCCTCAAATCAGAAATCACTTAAATACTTACCTTTATATTCCCACATAGTGTACATATAAACGTGCCTGAATCGAACATACATTCACGTATTCATTCATAGCTCGAAGTTTCAATTCGTATCACAGACTTGCCCATTGAACCGTAAGGAATCTAGTAGGATTCTCAGAAAGCTCAGAATAGTCGTACAATGCCAACGTCCCAGACGAGGTCTTATATGCACTTGGATATCGATGCCACCGTGTCCGATTGTGGTCTTACACGAATCAATACGATGCCAATGTCCTGCATATGGTCTTACACGTAAAGCTCGATCGATGCCATCGCCCCGCACGTGGTCTTACACACAAAACTTATATCGATGCCTACGTCCCGCATTTGCGCAGGTCTTACACGAAGTCTCAAATCAACGCCAACGCCCTGCACGTGGTCTTACATGATAAAAATGTAACGTATACCTATGTCATGACATAGCTAATCCTAACTATCCCTAGGTTCGCATTTTAACTTCGAACTTAGTCACTATATTGAACTTATCTCTGAGTTCATATGCATAACCTCTCATAAGCATCCATCATCAACATTTTTCATATAAACAAATATAATTGCATACAAATACGCTTATTTGCATAGTGACTTACCTCGGATTCGGTTTATCTAAATGAAAACGGCCACTCGGTTACTTTTTGCTTTCCCGCGATCTATGTCCGCTTTCCTTGGTTCTTGATCTAAACATTTTCAAAATTAACCCTTTTATTCACTAATTCATACAATTCAATCCATGGACACACATTTAGGGCTATTTGCAAATTAGCCCTCATATTTACACAATTTAGCAATTTAGTCCATTTTTTCTCAAAACATCAATTTCACAAAATCTACCCATGCTCATGCTTAGCCGAATGTTCCTACATCACATACAAGTCCACATTTTTCATCAAATTCATAAATTAGTCCCTCAATTTGCCATTTTCTCAATTTAGCCCTATTTAGCTAAATTCATCAAAAATTCAAGAACAAAGTATATTCATCTAACTCATATCTTTCATTTAACACAAAAAATCATCAAAAAGCTTAACATATCAACAATGGCATCTCACACAAACATCCTCAATTCACGAAATTAAAACATGGGTTTGATAGCTCTCGAAGCAACGATTACAAAAACATAAAAATTATCAAAAATCGAAGTCAAAAATTACCCTAATCAAGCTCAAAACCTAGCCGAACCTTGCTATCTTCTTCCTTTCTTTTTCTTTTTGATTTTCAGTGATAAGAATGATGAATGAAATCCACTAACTCTTTTTGTTTCTTTTTTTTTATTATAACATATTAATATGATATAAATTTTTAACTAATGAAATAACATATAAAAACATGGTATAAAACCATGTTACCATCCACTATGAAGAATAATAGACTAATTGTCCTTTAAGGACCTCACTTTAATAAAGCCATATCAAATTAACCAATAATCAAATAAGAAGCCACTTTTACAAGTTATACAATTTAGTCCTTTTTTTCAAATTAAACACACAGACGGACAAATTAACTCATTTAAGTATGGCATTTTAAGTATATCTAGAATTAGCATTTTAAGTATGGCATGTATAGGGGCTAGACTAGGTGAATTGTTTTGTTATTTTGGTCAAGTATGTATTGGCTCTCTTAACGATGAAACCTTTTGTATATTGCCATATTTGATGGCTTATCATGATTAATTTATGAAAAGATGGAGTTATTATGGAAGTGTATGTTGCAAATTTGAGTTGCTTAGTGACTTGTTGAATTGGAATTATGTTGTGTGAACTAGGGTGATAAAAAGGAGCTTAGCAAATATCCTTGTTCTTGTCCACACGGGTAGGCACACGGGCGTGTGTCTAGGCCGTGTGTGACACACAGTCAGTCCCATGGGTGTGTGTCCAAGCTATGTGTCCCCTGCATGTTAGTGTTTCAAGTCAGTGTCGACCACAGGCTAGCCACACGGGCGTGTGCCTAGGCCGTGTGCCCCATATGAGGTTGCTGACGTCACAAACAGAATGCCCAGGTTTTTACACACGGGCGAGGACACGGGCGTGTCTAGGCCGTGTGGAGCACACGGGCCAAGAACACGGGCGTGTGTCCGGCCGTGTGAAAACCCCTATAGGTTAGAAATAAAAAATAAATTCCGCACGGGCTAGGGACATGGGCGTGTGTGACCACACGGTCTGTTCACACGGGCGTGTCCCACTTAACACGGACGTGTGGCCCCTGTTTAGACAAAAATTTTAAGTGCACAAAAGTTCCCGGTTGGGTTACGAGACCCTCCGTATGCTTGATTAAGGCCTCGTCGGCCCTTAATGAGAATGTTTTGATTGTGAAAGAGATATTTTAAGTTGGAATGAATTTTATAGACCAAAGTTGCATGACCAAGTGAGTTAAGTTCGGTAACGCCTCATACCCGGTTCCGGCGTAGAATACGGGTAAGGGGTGTTACAGCACATTTAATGCATTCATCAGGAGTTAATGACATCTAATCAAACACTCGGATTGTATTCTTGAGCTAGAACTCAGCTTGTTCAACATCATCATCAACTGTGGCTCTAAACTCTTCGGCCTCGTACTTTCTGATCTTATCCACCGGAGGTTTACTCAATCGGATCGGATCTACAACTTGTGGTACTATAGGCACTTGCGGGGGTGGAGGTTGTGGAGCAGTTGGATTCGTTCGAACGAATTCTGAAAACCACTCACTCATCATTTGGAGGAAGGCTTGCTTAGCCTCTCCCTCGTGGCTACTAACATTCGGCATAGATGTGGTCGGCGCTGTCCCTTGAGCGGGAGCAGGCGCATTGCTCTCAACATCATCAGCAACTACTCGATTGGGATCCCTTTACTATATAAAAACACATTTTTAACTGTCAAGATTCATCACACTATCGCAAATATATATATGGCATGTATAGCTAGACTCACACGCGCTACGTTAGTCCTAGAATCGACTAAACCGTAGCTCTGATACCAATAAAATGTAACACCCCAAACCCGTAACTATCGCCGAATTAGGGTTAAGGAGTATTACCGAACAAACCAGAATGTTTACAATCATTTTACAACACAAAGTATTTCATCATTCAAACATATCAAAATATATACATATAGTCCCTTAACGAGGTCTACAAGACCTTAAACAAGCACTAGAAAGGGGTCGGGACTAAACTGGGTTCATACAAATTTTTTCTGAAATTCAAACATTTTTCAAAGTTACAGAGGTCACACGCCCGTGTGGGCAGGCCGTGTGCCTCACACGGTCTCAGACTCGCCCATGTGTCCAAGCCGTGGCAAAATAGGGTATACATACTGACTTATCTACACGGCCTGAGACACGCCCGTGTGCCTCACCCGTGGTCGAGCCTGACTTGCATCACACGGCCAGTCACACGCCCGTGTGTCTAGCCCGTGGTCAAGCCTGACTTGCTTCAATTTGCAAACTCAAATGACACGGTCGAGCCACACGCCCGTGTGCTCAACCGTGTGGGCAATTATAGGCCATTTGCAAGGCCAAATTTGCCACCCACACTTGGGTCTCACCTACATGCATAAATCAATACCATTTCATATCCTAATTGGCATTTAAACATACCAAATCTTACTCAAATTGAATCTCTTAATAGCATCAAACTTCATCCACTACAAATCCATCAAAGCACAACTATCCAAAGATATAAATTACAAATCAAAAACATGTAATTCATGCATCAATTACTCTCAACCATATCATATCATAAACATACCATCTCTATTCTACCAAAACATATCATAAGTTCATTCACTTAGAATTTACTTACACATCTTGACCAACCTTTACTCAAACCCAAATCATATACCAAATTCATTAACTTAACTAGCTATGTCACAAGGCAAGATCCAAACATCTCAAACATGCCATAAACACTAGCCTATACATGCCATATACCATATATATATACATCTTCCAAAAGTACCAAAATAGATTGCCGATAGTGTGATTGAGTCACTGACGATCCCCAGATCCGAGCTAGCTTTAAATACACTGTAAAACAGCGAAACACTTCGCACAGTAAGCTCTAAAGTTTAGTAAGTTCGTAATATAATACAATTAACTCATTGAATCAAACCAATATACAAATTAAACCATCACATAGATAATTTAACAAAGATACACATGCTAAATTATATCCAATACTCACATAACCATCCATTCATCTACTTTGAAATTTATCAACCACTTAGGTTGCATACATACCTTTGCCAACACCTAGTTAACAACCAATTTTGCTACTCAATGCTCGATACCACATTTCGATAAATCTTAATTATCACTTCGATTCAATCGCACATTTAGTGCCCAATTCATAGCCGAAGCTTAAATAACATCGCACACTTAGTGCCTCTATATCAAACCGAACTTGATTTGATATCGCACACACAGTGCCAATCAGTATAGTCGATACTTTCTCTATTTCGCACACACAGTGCCATTCATTACTGTATAAATTCTATTTCGCACACTTAGTGCCATATTTATCAAGTTCACAATTAACATTAATAATTCATCAATCACATATTCATTCATTTCATAGTACATGATTATAAATTATATGATTTGCATTATACACGAACTTACCTCGAACGTCGAAGTAACAAAATGGGTCGATTAATCGAGCACATTTGCAACACCCCTAACCCGTATCCATCGCCGGATTAGGGTTAAAGGCGTTACCGGACAGATCGGAAACATTTTCAGAAGTTCATACATTCATCCATCAATCTCAAACATAGTGTCCCTTAATACGGTCTACGAGACCTAAAACATGCTTATAAACTGGGTCGGGACTAAACTGGAACACATACGAAATTTCACGGAAATTTGAAACTTTTCTAAGTTTCACGGGTTACACGCCCGTGTAAACAAGCCGTGTGCCTCCCACGGCTGCTGGACACCCCCGTGTGTTCTCCCCGTGATCGAATTTGACCTCACATCCACGGCCACCAAGCACGCCCGTGTGCCTTAGCCGTGGTCAAAATTGACTTTACACCCACGGCCACCCAGCACCCGTGTGCTAAGGCCGTGTACTCTTAGGCCATTTACTGACTTTCTCACACGGCTACTAGACACGCCCATGTGTCTTGGCCGTGTGCTATTAGGCTAGCTACTGACTTAGCCCCACGATCACTAGGCACGCCCGGGTGCCACAACCGTGTGACATTATAGGCCATTTGCAAGGCCAAAATGTCACCCAATGGGTCATACCTACTAGCAAAATCATCAAGACATCTCATGCCTATTTGACAACCAAAATCATACCAAAATAACCATCCAAATTACAAGGCTAGAACTCATCTCATCACAAGCATAATTCATTCCTTTGCTTAATCAAAACTTGACCATTTCATGCATCAACTAACCATGCCAAAAACATACTTCATATATCACATACATTCAAGGAATTTCTCAACCCATAGCTAGCCAAATCACATGGCTAAGTTCATATAACAAACTCATATCAAATACTAGCCTATACATGCCATATCAAGCTATATACATATCCAAAGTGTACCAAAAATGAGTTTAGTAGTGTGATGATGATCCTTGACGGTCCGGAGCCTTCAGTAGCTTTAACGACCTATAAAACAGAGAAAACACACACACAGAGTAAGCTTTCCAAAAGCTTAGTAAGTCATAAATACAAACAAACTTAGCAACTATCACATATATACTTTGGTCCATGTACTTGACCATATTTATCACATTAATCAATTCAAAGTCTTATATAAACATAGCTCATTCATGCTTACTCTCACATATCATATTGTTATTCCAATATACATAATCATCATAGTATGATCACATAGGTACTTACCTTATATACACACTTAGTGTATAAATCAACGATACTGAAACGGATTTACAATTCACTTAGCCATTCATATCGCAGACTTGCCCGCTGAACTGTTAGGAACTAATAGGATACTCGTAAAGCTCGGAATAATAGTACAATGCCAACGCCCTGCAGCGAGGTCTTACATGCATTCAAATATCAATGCCAATGTCCGCAGACGGTCTTACACGAATCAAAACGATGCCGATGTCCCGCATATGGTCTTACACGTAAAGATAATATCGATGCCAACGCCCCGCACGTGGTCTTATTCGTCAGATAATATCGATGCCAACGCCCCGCACGTGGTCTTATTCGCATGCAGATAATATCGATGCCAACGCCCCGCACGTGGTCTTACACGAAGAGATCATATCGATGCCAACGTCCCAGACGTGGTCTTACACGAAATCTCAAATCAATGCCGACGTCCCAAACGTGGTCTTACATGATAAACAGAACAGGTACCTATGTATTCCTAGGTTCGTACGGGACTTTTCGGACATTGTCGCTCAATCGATCTCATCTCAGAATTTATTTGCATAACATTTCATAAGCATTCATTTTCAACTACAAGCATATGAATATGCTCAACTCAATACGATTACACTTATTTGTAATATGACTTACCTCGGATTCGATTTATTGAAAATGGAAACGGCTACTCAGTTACTTTCGCTTTCCCACGATCAAAATCTGTTTCCTTCGGTTCTTGATCTATACATATTCAAATTTAACCCTTTTATTTACCAACACATTCAATTCAATCCAAAGACACACATTTAGGGCTATTTGCAAATTAACCCTCACATTTGCATAATTTATCAATTTAGTCCATTCTTCTCAAAACATCAAATTCACAAAATCATTACATACACATGCTTAGTCGAATATTCATACATATCATACAAGCCCATATTTTCCATCAAATTTGCAATTTAGTCCTTCAAGTTACCATTTTCTCAATTTAGCCCAATTTAGCTAAATTCATCAAAAATTCAAGAATAAAGTATGTTCATCTAGCTCAAATCTTTCATTTAATACCATAAATCATCACAAAGCTCAACATAGCATCAATGGCATTTCTCATGAACAACATCAATACACAAAATTGAGACATGGGCTTGATAGTAGACTAAGCAATGATTGTAAAAACGTAAAAATTATCAAAAACCATATCAAAATCATACCTTAAATTGAGCTTAGTAGTGGCCGAAAATCAAAAGAGTTAAACCCTTTATTCTTTCTCTAATATTCGGTCATAAAAACAAAGATGAACATGGCTTTTTCAATTGATTTTTATTTAATATCCTTTGTTTTATCAAAATACCTATTTTACCATTTAATAAACATTTAAAACAATTATACATTAAGGGCATATTAGTCCTTTGTCCATCCACTATCTAAATATTAGCTTATTTGTCATATAAGGCCACCACCTTTAGAAGCCACAACAAATAGGTGCTTTGACATATAACATGCAATTTCACATTTTATGCAATTCAATCCTTTTGTCAAATTAAACACACAGACAGACAAATTAACTTACGAAAATTTAACACATGCTTAATCACTTATCAACGGCACAGAAAATAATATTAAAATATTATACGGAATCGGATTTGTGGTCCCAAAACCACAGTTTCGACTAGGGTATAAACTGGACTGTTACAACTTTATCTTTGCCTTGATCTCGATCCAAATCCCTCTTTTCTTGATCTATACATATTCAAATTTAGTTCATTCAATCACCAATTCATTCAATTTAGTCCAAACACATATATTTAGGGCATTTTACAAAATAGCCCTCACATTTTCACATTTCGACACTTTAGTCCCTATTTCCTAAAATCATCAAAGACACATAATTTCATTTCACCCATGCCTAACCGAATTCTCCTTATATCTATACAAGCCCAAACATTTCATTTATTTCACATTTTAGTCCTCTAATTTCTTATTTTCACAATTTAGCCCAAAATAGCCAATTTCATCAAAAATTCAAATACAAACTATGTTAACCCAACATTAAACTTTCATATTCCACCAACTATCATCACAAAGCTCACATATTCATCAATGGCACATCTCAAAATCTTCTTCAAATTCTAAAATCAAAGCATGGGTTTGATAGAACACAAAGCAACGATCACAAAAACGTAGAAATTATCAAAAACTGAGCTCAAAACATACCTTGATTGAGCCAACTTCTAGCCGAACCCTATTGTTCTTTTTGTTTTCTTTTTCCATAGAAAATTTGGCAATGGAAGATGATAATGGTCTTTTATTTCTTATTTGTTTTATTTTATTACACATTAATAAGCTTTTTACCATTTTACCCTTAATGAATATTAATAATAACACCACAAACCATGCCATTATCCTCCATTTACTATCTAATGGTTTATTAACAACATAAGGACCTTTCATTTAAGAAGTCACGACAATTAAGCACTTTAAAAATCAACATACAGCTTTTGCATTTTATGCGATTAAGTCCTTTTTCAAAATTAAGCACACAAACATTAAAATTTCCACACAGAATATTCACACATACTCAATCACATATTGTAAACACCAAAAATAATATTAAAATATTTTTTTGACCTCGAATTTGTGGTCCCAAAACCAATATTCTGACTAGGGTCTAAACCGATCTGTTACAACTTTCCCCACCTTAGGGATTTTTATCCCCGAAAATCTTACCAGTAAATAGGTTCAGATATTGCTCTCTTATAACATCTTCAGGCTCCCACGTAGCCTCTTCAACTCCGTGTTTGTGCCACAACACTTTCACTAAAGAAATTTTCTTGTTTCTCAATTCTTTAGTCTCTCGTGCCAAAATTCGGATCGGTTCTTCACTATACGATAAATCTGGCTGAATCTCAATCTCAGTGGGAGTAATTACATGCGATGGATCAGATCTGTATCGTCGAAGCATTGATACGTGAAATACATTATGAATCTTTTCTAATTCAGGTGGCAACATCAATCTAGAAGCAACTGGCCCTATTCGTTTGATAATCTCATACGACCCGATGAACCTCGGACTCAACTTGCCTTTTCTGCCAAAACGGAGTATTTTCTTCCACGGATACATTTTCAAAAATACTTTATCACCGATCTCAAATTCAATATCTTTCCGTTTCAAATCCGCATAAGATTTTTGACGATCTGAAGCCGCTTTTAAACTGTCACGAATCACTTTCACTTTCTGCTCAGTCTCTTTTATCAAGTCAACTCCGTGAATCTTATTCTCACTCAGCTCAGTCCAATACAATGGAGTTTGACATTTTCGTCCGTAAAAAGCCTCATACGGTGCCATTTTAATGCTAGATTGAAAACTATTATTGTATGCAAATTCAATCAACGGCAAGTGCTTTTCCCATGTATTTTCAAACTCAAGAATACAACATCTCAACATATCTTCAAGAATCTGAATGATCCGCTCATATTGTCCATCCGTTTGCAGATGAAATACAGTACTGAAATGCAACTTTTTACTGAGAGCCTCTTGTAATTTCTTCCATAACCGCGAGGTAAATCTCAGATCTCTGTCCGATACAATAGATAATGGCACCCCGTGCAATCTCATAATCTCAGAAATAAACAATTCAGCTAATTTATCAATTGAATAATCTGTTCTCACCGGAACAAAATGAGCTGATTTCGTCAGTCTGTCAACTATCACCCAGATTGCATCTTTCTTTCCTAGAGATAGAGGCAATCTCGACACAAAGTCCATTTTGATTCTCTCCCATTTCCACTCAAGAATCATAATCAGTTGTGATAAACCGAATGGAACCTGGTGTTTAGCTTTAACTTGCTGACAAACTAAACATCTCGAAACAAACTCTAAGATATCCCGTTTCATACTATGCCACCAATAAAACTGTTTAAGATCGTTATACATTTTTGTACTCCCCGGATGAACAGTCAAACGACCATTGTGAGCTTCGTTCAAAATCAACTGAATCAACTCTAAATTCCTTGGGACACAAATCCGATCTCTGAATCTCAAACAGTCATCATTATCAACTCGAAATTCTGAATCAGAATTTAAACCACATTGAGCTCGTTTTGTCATCATCTCATCATCACTTTTCTAGGCATCACAAGTCTGGTGTATAAACATCGGCCTTACTTTCAACTCAGCCAAAACCGAACCATCATCACATAGATCTATCTGAGTACTCATTACTCGCAAAGCACATATAGACTTTCGACTCAAAGCATCAGCAACAACATTAGCTTTACCCGGATGATAATCAATTACTAATTCATAATATTTTAGTAATTCTAACCATCTCCGCTGTCTCAAATTCAATTCCTTCTGAGTCATCAGATATTTCAAGCTCTTGTGATCCGTATAAATATGACATTTCTCACCAAATAGGTAATGACGCCAAATTTTCAATGCAAATACAATCGCGGCCTATTCAAGATCGTGTGTCGGGTAATTCTTTTCATGCGGCTTCAACTGTCTCGAAGCGTAAGCTATAACTTTACCCGCTTGCATTAGCACACAGCCCAAACCATTCAACGATGCATCACTGTAAACTATAAATTCTTTACCCGATTCATGTTGGACTAACACTGGTGCCTCTGTCAACAATGCTTTCAACTGTTCAAAACTCTGCTGACACTTTTCTGACCACTCGAATTTGAAATCTTTCTATAACAATTTCGTCAATGGAGTCAAAATCATCGAGAATCCTTTCACAAATCGTCTATAATATCCCGCTAGTCCCAGAAAACTACGGACTTCAGACACATTTCTTAGAGGCTTCCACTCTAAAATTGCTGAAATCTTATTCGGATCAACTCGTATACCAGATGCTGACACAATATGTCCCAGAAAACCAACTTCACGCAACCAAAACTCACATTTGCTAAACTTTGCATACAATTGCTTCTCACGTAGAGTCTGTAATACGATTCTCAAATGCTCGGCATGTTGCGTCTCGTCACAAGAATAAATCAAAATGTCATCAATAAACACCACAAAAAATCGATCCAAATACGGTCTGAATATTCGATTCATTAAATCCATAAACACTGCAGGAGCATTCGTTAGTCCGAAAGGCATAACTAAGAATTCATAATGTCCGCCTGCTTACGAAAGTAGTTTTTAAGCACATCGATTCTTTAACTCGTAGCTGATAGTAGCCCGATCTCAAATCTATCTTTGAAAACACGGTAGCTCCTTTCAATTGATCAAACAAATCAATAATACGAGGCAAAGGATATTTATTCTTTATAGTCACCTTGTTCAACTGTCGGTAATCAATACACATCCTCATAGTGCCATCTTTCTTTTTCACAAACAACACAGGAGCACCCCAGGGCGAGAAACTCGGTCGTGCAAATCTTCTATCTGGCAACTCTTGCAACTGAGACTTCAACTATTTCAATTCTGTTGGTGCCATTCTATACGGAGCTATTGAGATAGGAGTAGTCCCCGGCATTAATTCAATGCCAAACTCAACTTCTCGTATTGGAGGTAATCCTGGTAGTTCTTCAGGAAACACATCTGGAAACTCACAGACTACAGGTATAGATTTAACTTTCTTTTCAGTCACTCTTGTATCTATCACATACGCAAGATAGGCTTCGCAATCCTTTTTCACATAATTCAAAGCTTTCATCGAGGATATTACAATTGACAACCCATTCAAATCACTAGATTCAATTCGAACTATCTCACCATTCTAACTTCTCAAATCAATACTCTTTCTTTTACAATGCACAATAGCATTATGCAAAGTGAGCCAATCCATACCTAGAATTATATCAAATTCATCGAATGGTAGCAGCATCAAATTATCCGGAAAACAAATATCTCGAAACATCAATGGACAGTTCTTGCACACTTTATCAACTAGAACACACTTGCCTAAGGGGTTTGATACTCTAATTACAAATTCAGTAGACTCAACAGGCAGAGTCTTACTAGATATTAGATTCAAACACACATAGGAATGAGTAGATCCTGGATCTATCAATGCAATCACATCAGTATCAAATAGAGTAAAAGTACCTGTAATGACGTCTGGAGATGACGCTTCTTCACTAGCGCGAATGGCATAGGCTCGAGCAGGTGCTCTCGCCTCAGATCTCACAGCTGTATCTGTAGTCCCTTTCTGACTTCCACTCATATTTTCGGTGTTTCTAGGTGGTCTACCCCTAGCCGTCGTATTACTCGGCCTCGTATTTTGAGCATTATCTTTCTCGGCTAACTCTGGGCAATCTAGAATGAAATGATATCGTGATCCACACAACAAGTTCTATTATTGTACTTTCCCCAGCATTCTCCAACATGTCGTCTTCCAAACTATCTACACTCATGCTTGTTGCTTTTAACACTACCAACACTTGATTCAATTCGAGTTTGAGTTCTTGGACCAACAATTTGTCTTACACGATCTCTACTCAAATGTCCAAACGAAGCATTTGAACGATTGCTTGCATCTCTAAATCTCTTCGTCAAAGGTTGGGACGACTTACTCATCAATCTTTTTCTTTCATCTCTATCCTCAGAATCTGCTTTCTTCTTTTCTTTGCTGAGTTCCTCGGCTTTACAAGCTCTTTCAACTAACACTACAAATTCATTTAAATCAAGTATTCCAACCAATAATTTAATGTCTTCACCCTTCAATAAAACATTTACACATAGTAGTTTCAGTCGAAACACATTCCCGCCCGTATTGGCTCAATCTCACAAATTCCTGCTCGTACTCCGTAACAGACATGCGGCCCTGTTTCAGTTCTAGAAACTCTTTACGTTTTTGATCTATGAATATTTGACTGATATACTTCTTTCAAAATTCAACTTGAAAGAAATCCCAAGTGATTTTCTCTCTCGAAACCACAGATATCAACGTTTTCCACCAATTATATGCCGTATCTCTCAACAAGGAAATAGCACATTTAATGCATTCATCAGGAGTCAATGACATCTCATCAAACACTCGGATTGTATTCTCGAGCTAGAACTCAGCTCGTTCAGAATCATCATCAACTGTGGCTCTAAACTCTTCGGCCCCGTACTTTCTGATCTTATCTACCGGAGGTTTACTCAATTGGATCGAATCTACAACTTGTGGTACTACAGGCACTTGCGGGGGTAGAGGTTGTGGTGCAGGCGGATTCGTTCGAACAAATTCTGAAAACCACTCACTCATCATTTGGAAGAAGGCTTGCTTAGCCTCTCCCTCGTGGCTACTAACATTCGGCCTAGATGTGGCTGGCGCTGTCCCTTGAGCGGGAGCAGGCGCATTGCTCTCAACATCATCAGCAACTGCTCGATCGGGATCTATTTACAATATAAAAACAGATTTTTAACTGTCAGGATTCATCACACTATTGCAAATATATATATGGCATGTATAGCTAGACTCACACGCGCTACGTTAGTCCTAGAATCGACTAAACCATAGCTCTGATACCAATAAAATGTAACACCCCTAACCCGTAACCATCGCCAGAATAGGGTTAAGGAGTATTACCGAACAAACTAGAATGTTTACAATCATTTTACAACACAAAGTATTTCATCATTCAAACATATCAAAATATATACATATAGTCCCTTAACGAGGTCTACAAGACCTTAAACAAGCACTAGAAAGGGGTCGGGACTAAACCGGGTTCATACAAAATTTTTCTGAAATTCAAACATTTTTCAAAGTTACAGAGGTCACATGCCCGTATGGGCAGGCCATGTGCCTCACACGGCCTCAGACACACCCATGTGTCCAAGCCGTGGCAAAACAGGGCATACATACTGACTTGTCTATACGGCCTGAGACATGCCCGTGTGCCTCACTCGTGGTCGAGCCTGACTTGCATCACACGGCTAGTCACACGCCCGTGTGTCTAGCCCGTGGTCAAGCATGACTTGCTTCAATTTGCAAACTCAAATGACACGGTCGAGCCACACGCCCGTGTGCTCAACCATGTGGGCAATTATAGGCCATTTGCAAGGCCAAATTTGCCACCCACACTTGGGTCTCACCTACATGCATAAATCAATACCATTTCATATCCTAATTGGCATTTAAACAAACCAAATCGTACTCAAATTGAATCTCTTAATAGCATCAATCTTCATCCTCTACAAATCCATCTAAGCACAACTATCCAAAGATATAAATTACAAATCAAAAACATGTATTTCATGCATCAATTACTCTCAACCATATCATATCATAAACATACCATCATCTCCATTCTACCAAAACATATCATAAGGTCATTCACTTAGAATTTACTTACACATCTTGACCAACATTTACTCAAACCCAAATGTAATACCAAATTCATTAACTTAACTAGCTATGTCACAAGGCAAGATCCAAACATCTTAAACATGCCAAAAACTCTAGCCTACACATTCCATATACCATATATATATACATCTTTCAAAAGTACCAAAATAGAGAGTTGATAGTGTGATTGAGTCGTTGACGATCCCCGGATCCGAGCTAGCTTTAAATACACTGTAAAACAGATAAACACTTCACACAGTAAGCTCTAAAGCTTAGTAAGTTTGTAATATAATACAATTAACTCATTGAATCAAATCAATATACAAATTAAACCATCACATAGATAATTTAACAAAGATACACATGCTCAATTATATCCAATACTCTCATAACCATCCATTCATCTACTTTGAAATTTATCAACCACTTAGGTTGCATACATACCTTTGCCAACACCTAGTTAACAACCAATTTTGCTACACAATGCTTGATACCCCATTTCGATCAATCTTCATTATCTCTTCGATTCAATCACACACTTAGTGCCCAATTCATAGCCGAAGCTTAAATAACATCGCACACTTAGTGCCTCTATATCAAACCGAACTTGATTCGGTATCGCACACACAGTGCTAATCAGTATAGTTGATACTTTCTATATTTCGCACACACAGTGCCATTCATTACTGTATAAATTCTATTTCGCACACTTAGTGCCACATTTCTCAAGTTCACAATTAACATTAATAATTCATCAATCACATATTCATTCATTTCATAGTACATGATTATAAATATAAAATTTGCATTATACACGAACTTACCTCAGACGTCAAAGTAACAAAACGGGTCGATTAATCGAGCACTTTATCTTTGCCTCGATCTCGATCCAAATCCCTCTTTTCTTGATCTATACATATTCAAATTTAGGTCATTCAATCACCAATTCATTCAATTTAGTTCAAACACACATATTTAAGGCATTTTTACAAAATAGCCCTCACATTTTTACATTTTGACACTTTAGTCCCTATTTCCTAAAATCATCAAATACACATAATTTCATTTCACCCATGCCTAACCTAATTCTCCTTATATCCTTACAAGCCCAAAAATTTATTTATTTCACATTTTAGTCCTCCAATTTCTTATTTTCACAATTTTGCCCAAAATAGCCAATTTCATCAAAAATTCAAATCCAAACTATGTTATCCCAACATTAAACTTTCATATTCCACCAACTATCATCACAAAGCTCACATATTCATCAATGGAACATCTCAAAATCTTCTTCAAATTCTAAAATTAAAGCATGGGTTTGATAGAACACAAAGCAACGATCACAAAAACGTAGAAATTATCAAAAACCGAGCTCAAAACATACCTTGATTGAGCCAACTTCTAGCCGAACCCTATTGTTCTTTTTATTTTCTTTTTCCTTAGCAAATTCAGCAATGGAAGATGATAATGGTCTTTTATTTCTTATTTGTTTTATTTTATTACACATTAATAAGCTTTTTACCATTTTACCCTTAATGAATATTAATAATAACACCACAAACCATGCCATTATCATCCATTTACTATCAAATGGTTTATTAACAACATAAGGACATTTCATTTAAGAAGTCATGATAATTAAGCACTTTAAAAATCAGCACACAACTTTTGCATTTTATGCGATTAAGTCCTTTTTCAAAATTAAGCACACAAACGTTAAAATTTCCTCACAGAATCTTCACACATACTCAATCACATATTGTAAACACCAAAAATAATATTAAAATATTTTTCTGACCTCGGATTTGTGGTCCCGAAACCACTATTCTGACTAGGGTCTAAACCGGGCTGTTACAGATTTTGTGAAAACCTTGTGATTATTAGTCTATACTTGTGATGTATGAAATTCATGATAAATTTGGTTGACGATTATGTGATTGGCTTTCGAGCCAAATTGAGTTATGATATAGAATGTTTTATTCATGCAAATTGTGATTTATCGGATATGAGAAAATGGGAAGATAAGAACTTAGGCAATTGAAAGATGCTAAAGTATATCACTACAGGAAAATAGGGTTTTAGCGGCGTTATACATTAGTGGCGTTTTCATGAAAATGCCGCAAAAAACTGAGAAATAGTGGCTTTTTTTGGTCCAAACGCCGCTAAAGGTTGAGCAATAATTCCATTTTCGTCTAGGGTAACCGACACTCGTTTCGATTTGATTCGATTTGATTTTCATTTTTTTTCTTATTTTTGTTTTGAATGTGATTTTATTTTGATATTTGAAACTGACTTAGCTATGAGAAAGTTTCATTTTAGTTACTTAATTATGAAAATTTACAAATTGATAACTAAATTATATATTTAGAAGTTTTCATTTAAGTTACGAAGCTGTTAAAATCGACGCCATATGGCTTTCTCTAAACCCTTAAACCTTAAAAACATAATCCTTAAAACCCTAAACACCCCCTAAAAATTTCATATGGATATTGATGTACATGTATATACATATATATATATATTAATGTAAAAGCTTATATATGTTTATAAAAAATTGCGGAAGCAGTACTTAATATTGATTAAAAAAATTTGGGTTTAGGGTTTAAAAGGTTTAAGGGCTATAGTTTAAGGGTTTTATAGTTTAAGGTTTAATATTTAGTATTTTAAGTTTGTGGTTAGTTTAGGGTTTATTATATTGGGTTTGGGATTTAGTGTTTTAAAGTTTGTTGTTTGGGGTTTAGTTTTTATATGCTGAGTCTTAGTGTTTAATTATGGTTTTAAGGGTTAGGGTATTAGGGTTTGAGGGTTAGGGATTTTGATAAAAATGACAAAAAATAAAGTTATTTTAGGGTTTAAGCAAGCAATAAAATTCTTTTTTAAATAATTTTAATTGTACCTTGTAATATATATTTCTTGTTTAGGATTTAGGGTGTTAGGGTATATCATATTAGAGTTTGGGGTTTAATCTTTAGTATTTTAAGTTCAGTGGTTAAGGTTTGTTATTTTGGGTTTGGGGTTTATGGTGTAGGGTTTGGGTTTAGGGTTTAGGATTTAGGATTTAGGATTTCGGGTTTGGGGTTTAGTTTTTTTATAGTTAGTATCTTACTGTTTATGGCTCTAAGGGTTTAAGGGTTAGGGATTTTGATAAAAAATGACAAAAAATAAATTTATTTTAGTGTTTATGCATTAGTGGCGTTTTAGTAAAAAAAATGCCACAAATATGTCAGAGTATGCAAAACGTTGACGTTTTATTCTATGTTTCTAGTGGCGTTTATGAAAAAACGCCGCAAAAGGATAAGCTTTAGTGGCATTTTAGTAGAAACGTCGCAAACTTGTCTCAGAAATGGCAAAACGTTGTGTTTTGATCTGTGTTATTAGTGGCGTTTTTAACAAAACGCCGCAAAAGGATAGAAGTTAGTGGCGTTTTTTTTTTGTAAAAAGCGCCGCAAATATGTGCCTGATACTGCAAAACGTTGCGTTTTGATGCAAGATTTTAGTGGCGTTTTTAGGAAAATGCCGCAAATGACTTTTCTTTAGTGGCGCTTGAGCAGAAAACGCCACAAATATGTTTTAATAGTTTCCCAAACGGTGCCGTTTTGCCTATGCTTTTAGTGGCGCTTATTAGAAAACACCGCAAAAAAAAAAATTATTTCCGAAACGGTGTCGTTTTTTGTCTGTACATTAGTGGCGCTTTTTACAAACGCCGCAAAATTTAATAAAACTAACCTAAACGGCGTCGTTTTATTAACCCTGAATTTCCTTTAGTTTTGCCCAAGTCAGATTTCCCCAATTTCGTTTCCCCTAAATTTCCCTAAGTTTTTCCCCAAATTATTTTCCCTAATTCCCAAACTTCCAATCTCTAAGTCAGGAGCATTCAACCCGTTGTTATCCATCGATTACTTTCAGATTTTTGGGCTGTAAGTGTTCTTCCTTTTTTTTCGGTTAGTTTAGAATTTTAATTTACTTTTTTGGGGGTTGTTTCTATTCTGTTTCTGCAACATATTTCGTTTCTACTTACTCCTCCAGTGTGTATTCTTTTTTCGTTCCTACAATGGCAGGCTGCGAAGAAGCATTTGAATCAACGTATTCGTAACTCGGATGGTAAAATCAAACACGTAAATAAATCTTGAAGTATCTTGAAGTTTTCTATTCTTCGTATATTGTTAGGGGCTGCGTTGGGTTTTGGAGATTTAGGGGTTCGTATATGGGTTGTTGAGAATTATTTATGGTGCGTGTGAAAAAATTAGTCGAAATTGACAGGAATTGATTTGAAAATTGAGGGCAAAGATAGTAATACTTTTATGGTTTTGGTCACTGTTGGTTAATATATTATTATTAGTAATAATGTTATAATTAATGCAATAATTTATATAACTTTTAATATTTTATAATAGGTAGGATTTAGTGTTTTTGGGATTTCAATAATATGATGGTTGGTAGTGATAGAGCCTGCAGATAGAATGCTCAATGCAGTGAGCACTTTCATCATTTATCTATGTATTATTATAGTAATAATAACTTGATTGTAGTTGTATTGTTCCTAAAAAGGTTCTATTAACTTGGCTAATCCATAGGCTTCTTTTTTCATAGACATACATAATTCTTTGATGATTTTCCCCTCTGTAAATTACAAGTCATTGATATTCGCTATATTGTATTTGCATCAACTCTAGATTTTGTATTCTCTTGAAATGAAACTTTAGCTAGGCATGTTTCAGTAATCCTTCTGATTGCATATTGATTTTTGCTTCAGATATTGTGCACATCTTTTCTTACTTGCCTGGGATCTGAACTTCGTCGAGCAACAAGTAGCATTGGTTGGAAAGAGTGAGTATAGTTGATTTCATGGGTAATGCTTTTTATATTTTCATTTTTCATTGATTTATCCACTTCTATATTATTTTAGATTTAGTTGTTGTCCAATTAGTTAAAAAATTTCCTGTTGCTCAAGCAAAGTAGATTTGGATGCTGTTGCTGCTCCTTTTTTAACTGTTGAAGCCCTGTTCAGGTACTACAATTTGAATTGTTTATTTGCTGGAAATTGAGATGTTTTATTGTTGTAATTGAGGTGTACAAATGTTGTTAATTGAGGTGTTTAAATTGCTGCAAATTGATCAATTTAAATGCTGTAAATTGAAGTTTTAAAGTGTTGCAATTGAAGTATTTAAATACTGTGAATTGAAGTGTTAAAGTGCTGCAAATTAAAGTGTTTAAATGTTGTAAATTGGGATGTTAAAGTGTTGTAAGTTGAGGTGTTTAAATGATGTAAATTGAAGTGTTTAATTGCTGTAAATTGAGGTGCTCAAATGATTGAAATTGACGTGTTTAAGTGCTGCAAATTGTGGTGTATAAATGAGTCTAAAATTAGTTATTTCACTGCATTTTTGGTGATTAAATGCAAACGGAAATAAGTTAGAAAACAAAATTGCAGTTGATGTTATTTTAAAACATGTTATGTTGTCATTGTAAGCTGTCCGAATATTCGTTTACACTGTCCAAATGCTCACGAACATAAGTATTATTATATTGATATAAAATAAGTCATTGTAATGATGCAATTTAAGTTGCATGAATGTTATAAATGTAGGTTGCCTAACTATGCAATTGGTATATTTGTAAATTTGATTAATTTTATTATATGTTTCAGGTGAAATTTCTTCCGTTATTGAATAATTGACTTTCTCTCCAAACATTTTCTCTTACCAATAACAAGTTAACAGGTATAATTTCATCTTTCTCGTATTTTATTTCTTCTATTAAATTTATGCATTACGTAATTAAAATAAAAGTTATCTTAAATTTACGTTGAAAGATAATTGTAGTAGTTTCAAAACATAAAGATAATCTTTGATATTATGAATGGAGCGACAAAATTTCAAAATATAAAGATACTTATGTAAATAAACTTAGTATTAAATAGCAAGTTGAAATATTTATATTTTTATCTCTAACTTTGTTTTCTATTTCAACTTGGACTTTAAATTAATTAAGATTTATTATTATAAATATAATGCAACAAATAAGATTCTTCCTCCTTTTTTCTTAATTTATTTTTAATAGGAAAATGACTTTGGAAAATGTTGCTTGTTCGCCCTTCATCCTTTCCAACTTATTAAAACAAATTACTTTGGGGCTTTACGCTATATATATGTCTTCAGATTATAACTTTACTTTTATATGGGTATTTAAATTTAAAAAAAAAACTAATTACATCTTTTAACTATTACATTTATATCAATAATGTCCTTTAATTACTAAAATTATTAATTTAAATGTTAAATAGAACATAAAATCTTATCTCACATAGTTTAAAAATAAAAAATTAAAGAAACAATATTGTAAAATATTAATTATAAGGTTTTCAAAACATTTACAACAGTTTTATCGCATAATATTATGGAGGTGTGGATTGATTGGTTAAAAGGAGAGACATGGACGGCATTTCTATCTTCGCAAGTGGTGTGCTTATGGCTTTAAATAGCGGGTAATTTTTAATATTGTACAACCAAAAGAAGTAATGTTTTAGATCAGGATTTGTGCTATGTTTGGGTTTATTTGTAGTTTTCGTTGCTACTTGTAATTAAATGCAAATTCTCCCCTTTTTCTTTTATTAAGATTCTACGTTTCTTTTTTTTTAAAAAGGTAATTAACTTCTAAGTTTTAACTGGATTTATTAAGCAAATGTGTTTAAACGAGTTATAACTAAGTTTTCATGTATGTATATATTTAAAAATTATGTCAATAGATGAGATTTGTTAAATAAAAAATTTAAATTTTTGGACAAATAATTTTTAAGAGAAGATGCCATGTGCTTAAGATTATTTTTTAAGAGGATTTTAAAATACATTGATCTAATATAATTCTAATGGTTAAAAAAATTAAATTTATTAATGGATTGGATATTATTAATAGTTAGGAAATTTTAAAGAATAAATTATCTTGGTGACCACTTACCACGTAATGCCTCTAAAACTAGAAAGTACAGCTTAGGCTTTAAAATTAAAAAGTTGAGACGAGAAGGAGATTTAATACCTTTATGAGAATGCTTTTGTAATTTTATTCGTGTAAGTTCAATGTAAAATAATCTGTTGGGTCGAAACACATTAAATATTAGGTGTAGTGAGTATAGTTAATTTACTCGTGTTGAATATGTTTTTGCTAATAAATTCTCAACACATAATTGTATAGTTTCTACTTAATAAACGTGATATTTGTATATGTATTTTTATAAAATCTTCAATATAGTATTTGTATTTTAGAAATGTTCAATGTAGTACTTAAATTATTATTAATTTAAATATTAATTATAATACAGTTCTTAACACATAATTCCCAACACACGTAACTTACGTAACTTACATAATACATAAATATATATCATATAATAACTTACATAACTTAAATAACTTACATAAATATATATCATATTTATGGACTTACATAACTTACATAATTTACATAACGTACATAAATATATATCATATCATAACTTACATAATTGTAACACCCTAAACCCGGTCTAAGCGTTAAGACCAGACTTGGTATGCTACACAAATCGTACATACATTTGATCATCTAATGTTTTAAGGAAAACAGGTCTTCAAAAACTAATTTGGAGATAGAGTTTATCAAAAACTGAAATTTATTTGAAATCTATGATTTTGAAACATAGGAGTTTAAAATTTGATCTCAGAGAAATAATTGGTTAACTTTTTGAGAAAATTTAAAAGAGCTCAAAAAGGAATTTGGAAACAAAATTTATAAAAGAGTTTTCACCGAGATTTTTACGAGATAGTGATATTTAAGAAACCCCATTTTTATACGTAATTTAAAGAAAACATTTATAAACTTAAAATAGTCCACTTTGAGTTTCTAAAACATATTAAAATCCATCCACGAAATAAAATCCATAAAAATAATACTAGAGGCCTTATTACATCGCTAAAATAGTAATTAAGTAAAATACTAAAGAGTAGTTTTAGAGTTCATAAAAACCATCATTTGAAGTATGGCCTCCACGAAGTCATCCTCGGCCCAAGCCTCCATCAATTATTATTACCTGAGAAGGGTAAGAAAATAGGGTGAGTTACTTAGAACTCAGTGTGTAACCCACTTACCAAATCCACTGGGCCATATCATCAAAGCAATTTATTGGGCTTGAGCCCATTAACGAATTTAACAATATAGTAATTAAAAAAATGCATGTGCAATGAAATTCCCAACCAAGCCTAAATTTCCATCCGCTACACACCACCCGTACCAACCAGCACACCTGTGGGGATCAAGTCAACCCACCCCGCCAACACACCAAACACAGGCATTAAGCCATTTAAAATGTTTGTGGCTGGGCCACCCGAACTAGAATTTGTGGCAGAGCCACCCGAACTAGAATTTGTGGCAGAGCCACCCGAACTTCTCTTCAATTTAATCCCAACCCATGCAATCATGTATACATAAACAAAGCTTAACAATTTACATATGATAATTTCAACATAAGGCCCATACTACAAATTGGCCCATTAATCAATCTAGCAAATTTGTCCATTAATCAATCTAGCAAATTGGCCCATTAATCAATCTAGCAAATTTGTCCATTAATCAATCTAGTAAATTTAACCCATTAATCAATCTAGCAATTTAGCCCATTAATCACATGAGGCCCAAAAATTACTTTTTATCAATTTAGCCCATTAAGGTCGATTCCGTAATTTCCGCGACTTTTAACACCGATTTCATGCACTTACACAAAAAGTGTTAATATACCATATTTTTCCGATTTTACCGACTTTACGAATTTTATTCTAATGCTTACGATATAACATCTAACCCATGAGATAAGTGTGAAATTACACACCTGATTACGGTGAGAACTATACTTTCCCGCTCGTCGATACCTAAATAAAAGTCACGCTTGATTAGAACACTAATACTTATTATAAATCTATACTAAAGATAAGCGATCTAGATCTTTACCCTCAGAATCTTGAACAACAACTATTTGTCGGTTTTCCCCGGTTGACGGTTCACAACCAAATGGAAAATCCCGAACAGCTAAAGGCTCCAAACTATGAACAACTTCAAATAGTCGATTCTCCTCGGATGAGGGTCGTCCACAACCCGGTGGAAAATCCCGGATTGTCGAAACAGCCCTTCGCTTGAATCTTGAGGGATTAGCAAGTCCGCCCCTCTTTAGAACACTATTCACCACCCTTTTCGACCCTATCTTGTTTGCCTCCATTGTCAAAAGATTATTAGTCCTAACAATATATATATAAATATATATATCGAAATTTAAGACTATTGGTTTAAAAAGGGCGAATTCGGCTTACCTTAAAATTCCGAGTGATTCCAAAAGAATCCCTTGAAAGTATATGATCCAAATTCGAATGACCTCAAGATGACTTCGAAGAGATGATGATTCGGCTCTCCACTATTTCACTAAAAGAAAAACGAAAGGAAATCGTCTAAGAGAATGAACGATTATCGATTTAAAGGCTCTTCTAAGCCAACCTATAGATTCGGCCAAGGTGACCAATTAGCAAAAAGAAAACAAAGAAGATGATTCTTACCGATGGTCCAAAGTTTGAATAGAAAAATGATTGAGAATAAAATCTATGAGGAAAAGAAAATTTGGCTATGATTTAATGGTAAGGGAAAAATAATTTCGGCTATGGAGGTGGTCTCTAACATTCGGCCATGGAAGAAATATGAAGGAAGAAATGTGTTTAAAGGATGAGAAAAATGGAGAAAGAAAGAGAATAAGGGTGAGAGATTTATGATTCGATTTTCAAAGGTAAGATAAGAGCAAGGAGAAGGTTTGGGACAATGGTGCATTCGGCAATGGGGAAGAAGGAAGAAAAAGAAATGGCTTTTGTGTTTGATATTTTCGGCACTAGGAGAGAAGCACAAATGAAGCACTTGAGAGGTTGGCAAAATATGACCAAATGGTCAAAAGGGAGAACAAAAAAGAAGAAAAACAAAGATGTTTACCAAAAGCATCAAGCACATTCGGCTATGAGAGAAAAAGATGAAAAGAAAAGGTGTTTTGAGAGAACAAAAATGGCCAAATGAGATTACACACTAACTACACATCCTTACCAAAGTCTACCTCAAAAATTCGGCCACCCCCCTAGTCTACAAAATCGTCCAAGTCCATGGACAAGCTTGGCCATTCCAACTTTCCAAAACACATCCCTTAAGAAGTGCCTTGTGTTCCCCCTACATTCCATAAGTTTAGGATTTCTTTCCCCAAGTTCCATGCTTACCTTAACCATTAGCCACCTTGCCATAAAAAAAAATAGTCCAACCTTACCAAAAATAAGGCTTGACCGACACATGCTAGAAGGGTGTAAAAATAAAAGTCACAAAATGCATTCCAAAGGATTCGAACCTCTTCCCTCAAGTAACACTTATGGCACCAACTCCACTTTACTACTAGCTCATCTTATGCTAGTTTTTGACACTTAATTACCTTAACCATCAAGGTTACTTGTTCCATTTTAATAAAGTACTCCTTACTAAAATTTATTCTAATTCCGAATAAATCCCGAGCCTTCTCAAAACGATATTAAACACACAAATTGAATCATTCACAAGCTAAGCACCAAAAACATGCAACATATCGATACTAAATTTTTAGGATGTTACAATTCTACCCCCTTAAAGAAAATTTCGTCCTCGAAATTTACCTGGTTAAAAGAGGTGAGGATATTGTTGACGAATTGCGTCCTCAGACTCCCACGTAGCTTCCTCCGCTCCGTGATTACGCCATAGAATATTAACCAACGGCACAGTCTTCTTTCTTAGCACCTTAGCATCACGGTCTAAGATTTTCACTGGTTCTTCCTCGAAAGACAAGTCTGGCCTTAACTCTACTTCTTCTCCGGTACTATGTGAGACGGATCCGATCTATAACGCCTCAAAGATAGAAACATGGAAGACACTATGAATCGACTTAACTCGGAGGTAATTCAAGGTGATAGGCCACTGGTCCAACACGCTTCAACACACGGTACGGTCCAATGAACCTAGGGCTCAACTTGCCCTTCCTTCCAAACCTGAAAATCTTCTTCCAAGGTGAGACTTTCAGAAAAACCTGATCTCCCACCGCAAACTCAATATCCTTGCGCTTGGATCGCATACGACTTTTGTCTATCCGAAGCTTCCTTTAACCGTGTTCGAATCACTTTTACATTTTCTTCCGTCTCAGATATCAATTCAGGACCCAACAACTGTCGTTCCCCCAATTCAGTCCAACAAGTAGGGGTACGACACTTATGACCATATAATGCTTCATAGGGTGCCATTTGGATACTTTGGATTGGTAAGCTGTTATTATACGCTGATTCTCGCCAGCGGTAGGAAATCTTCCCAACTACCTCTCAAGTCAATTACACAACCCCTTAACATGTCTTCCAAAATCTGAATTACTCTTTCTAACTGACCATCTGGCTGAGGATGAAAAGTTGTACTGAAGTTTAACTTTGTTCCCAAAGCCTCATGCAAAGCTTTCCAAAACCGTGATGTAAACCTAGGATCCTTGTCTGATATAATAGACACTGGTACCCCATGCAACCTCACGATCTCCGATACATACAACTTAGCCAACTTTTGCAGCAAGTAATCCGTACGAACTGGTAGAAAATGAGCAGTCTTCGTCAATCGATCTACTACCACCCAAACGGAATCCTTTTTAGTAGGTGTTAAGGGTAACCCACTAACAAAGTCCATCGTTATCCGCTCCCATTTCCATAGAGGAATCTTTACCGGTTGCAATAAGCCCTACGGTAATTGATGTTCTGCCTTCACTTGTTGACAAGTCAAGCACTTACCCACAAAATCAGTAACCTCCCGCTTTAACCTTGGCCACCAATACTGCTCTCGTAGGTCTCGATACATATTATTTCCTCCAGGGTGCATAGCATAAGGGCTACTATGCGCCTCACGTAAAATCATTTGTCTCAAATCCGAATCCATGGGCATACAAACTCTTCTACGAAAACACAGCACTCCATCCTTGTTCATTCCAAAGTCCCCTATTACGCCACTTTCAACTTGTTGTATTAGCGGACCCAACTTTTCATCTGATAATTGCTTTTCCTTGATCTGTTCCAACCACAAAGGCTTTTTACTCGAAGTTCCTAGCATGATCGCCATCTTCGCCTGGCGAGATAAGCAAACATTGCTCTTAATTCGATACTACCTTACGACTCAACGCGTGCGCCACCACGTTAGCCTTTCCGGGATGATACTCGATTGAGAGGTCATAATCCTTTAATGACTCCACCCATCTCCGTTCTCTCAAGTTCAACTCCTTTTGGGTAAGGAGGTACTTAAGACTCTTATGGTCCGTATAAATGATAGACTTCTCACCGTAGAGATAGTGTCTCCAAATCTTTAAAGCAAACACTACCGCATGACCAACTCCAAGTCATGAGTAGGATAGTTTTTGCCGTGCACCTTAATCGACGAGAAGCATAAGCCACCACTTTTCCATCTTGCATCAAAGACACATCCTAAACCCGTGTGTGACGCGTTACAATAAACGATAAACTCTTTTCCCGCCTCAAAGTTGAATCAAGATCTTGGCGCCCGTTAAAATCTTCTTCAGTTTCTCGAAACTTTCTTGTTGTTTATCGATCCACACATACGGTACTCCCTTTCGGAACAGCTTAGTTAGGGGTGCAGCAATCAACGAAAACCCCTCAACAAAGCGTCTATAATAACCAGCCAAACCTAAGAAACTCTGAATCTCAGCCACTGACTTCGGTGGTTTCCAATCCAATACCGCCTCTACCTTTCGAGGATCAACTCTTATTCCTTCGGCTGACATCATATGACCCAAGAAAGTCACTTCCCTCAACCAAAATTCGCATTTACTGAATTTGGCATAAAGTTGTTTGTCTCGCAGTATTTGCAATACTGTGCGCAAATGTGAGTCATGCTCTTCTTCATTCCTCGAATATACCAAGATATCATCTATGAACACCACCACAAACCGGTCTAGATAGGGTTGAAAGACTTGGTTCATCATGTCTATAAATGCAGCTGGTGCATTGGTCAAACCAAACGGCATTACCAAAAACTCATAATGTCCATAACGAGTTCGGAATACCGTCTTATGAATATCTGCCTCTTTAACCTTGAGTTGATGATAACCCGATCTCAAATCAATCTTGGAGAAATTTGAAGCTCCTCTCAATTGATCAAACAGGTCGTCGATTCTCGGCAATGAATACCTATTCTTGATCGTCAATTTATTCAACTGCCTATAATCAATGCACATACGCTTCGACCCATCCTTCTTCTTGACGAACAAAATCGGTGCTCCTTACGGAGACACACTCGGTCGAATAAATCCCCGATACAACAATTCTTGAATTTGAGCTTTAAGCTCCGCTAACTCCTTCGGCGCCATTCTATAAGGAGCAATAGACACTAGAGCCGTTCCAGGTAAAAGCTCAATGCCAAATTCTACTTCCCGATCTGGAGGTAGACCCAGAAGTTCTTCAGGGAAGACATCTGGAAATTCTTTCACCGTTCTCACACCTTCTACCGATAATTCCTTGGCATCCAAAGCACTAATGAAGGCTAGGAACGCTCCATACCCTTTCCGCACCAACTTCTCTGCCTTTAAAGTAGATACCACATTTGCTAAAAAGTTCCTTCGTTCACCTATCATTACTACTTCCTCATCATCCACAGTCCTTATTGACATCTGCTTTTTAGCACAATCCAATTGCGCCCGGTGCTTCACCAACCAATCCATGCCCAAAATAAGATCGAACTCGCCGAAAGGCAATTCCATCAAATCCGCTAAAAATTTTTTTCTTTGAATTTCCAAAGGTACGTCTCTATATAATTTATTTACTATTACCGACTGTCCTAAAGGACTAATTACCGTCATCTCTCTATCGGTAATCTCAGATCTAATATTCAAGTTTCCAGATATGGCACTAGCAACATACGAGTGGGTAGACCCGATATCTATCAAAGCAAAAGAATGTACATCAAAGATGAAGAAGCGTGCAGATTATCACATCAGTGCATCACCATCTTCACGACGCCGACCGCATAGACCAAGCCCGACCGTCTTGCCTCGCGTTACCTCTAAAGCCATTACCTCGACCCGGTGCACCTTGACCACGCCCAGCACCATTACCACCACGACCTGATCCACGGCCTCTCGGTGGGCTGCTGAGTGCCTCTCTGGTGTTTGTGCATCAAAGTTACGAGCTTCCCGAGTGAGCGATCCGTCGAGGGCAATTCCTATATTGATGATCCTTGGAACCACATTTATAACAACCACCGCTTTTCTTCCAAAGCATTCCCGGGTGTCATTTTCCACGGTCGAGATGATCTCTCGACGACGATTGGTAGTCACAGTGCTCTAGCTTGAGCTGGCTCATCATTTCGAGGCCTCTTTTGGAACCTTATTGAAGAACCCGAGTACTTAAAGTCCCTCTTGCCTCTGACTCTTTCCCGGTTCTGGCGTTCTGAGTTCTTAGCCTCTTCGGCTATCTTGGCTTTCTCCACAAGTGTGGCAAAAATCCTTACTTGTTGTGGGGCTATCAGTACCCGCAGCTCATCATTCAACCCATCTTCAAAGCGTACACAGTGCTCATGATCCGTTGGCACTATTGTCCGAGCATAACGACTCAAGCGTAGAAATTCTGCCTCATAAGCTGCCACCATCTTATTTCCTTGAACCAGATTCAGGAATTCCTTCCTCCGGGCATCCACATAACTTGTCCCTAGATATTTCCCTTGGAAAGTAGCTCTAAAGAAAACCCAAGTAACAACTGCAGCCTCAGTACCTTCTCGAACCGTAAGCCACCATTGATACGCTTCATCCTTTAGCAAGGACACCGTTCCTCTCAGTTTCTGTTCGACGGTGCACTCCAGATCATCCATAATCCGCTCTACAGCCTCGAGCCAATATTCCGCAACATTCGGAGCTACACCGGACACACCTCTAAAAACCTCGGCACCACTTGATTTAAGTCGTTCCGATATTGATCACTGTTCTTTGGGCGGTTCTAGTCCCAAGAACCCTTTTAGGACTCGCAACATTGCTTGAGTCAAAGCATTATCCTCTCTCGTATGGTCATGTGATCTAGTCTCACTCCGGGTGACGCGAAGTGCGTCTATTTCGGCATATGACCGGCGCTTGAGACACAACCCTAGCACTCGTCCTCTACCACGCCACGCGTCTATCGCGCGCCCCCGTCCACGTCCTCTAGTGCTCATATCGACTATTTCGGTTAAATCGATTACAAGTTTTATGAATCGTAGTATTATTTGATGTTTATTAACGATATTTTATGAGATATAAAAGATAGAGTTGTTTTCGCAATCACATCATATAGTCTCGATCTCTACCGTTTTCAACACCTAAAACTAGAAGTTCTAGAGTGTTCATATGATCATATCACAATAATAAACATTCAATATACAAATACTTACTTGACTTGGTGTCGGATGCTCGTGATGTCATACTACCTTTAGAACATAGAGTCTAGAAATTTAAACAGTTTTAAACAAAAATTGTTGTTGAACCCAAACCCCAGCCGAGTTTTGGAACTGGCTCTGATACCATTAAATGTAACACCCCAACCCAGTCTAAGCATTAAGACTAGACTTGGTATGCTACACAAATCGTACATACATTTGATCATCTAATGTTTTAAGGAAAACAGGTCTTCAAAAACTAATTTGGAGATGGAGTTTATCAAAAACTGAAATTTATTTGAAATCTATGATTTTGAAACATAGGAGTTTAAAATTTGATCTCAGAGAAATAATTGGTTAACTTTTTAAGAAAATTTAAAAGAGCTCAAAAAGGAATTTGGAAACAAAATTTATAAAAGAGTTTTCACCGAGATTTTTACGAGATAGTGATATTTAAGAAACCCCATTTTTATACGTAATTTAAAGAAAACATTTATAAACTTAAAATAGTCCATTTTGAGTATCTAAAACATATTAAAATCCATCCACGAAATAAAATCCATAAAAATAATACTAGAGGCCTTATTACATCGCTAAAATAGTAATTAAGTAAAATACTAAAGAGTAGTTTTAAAGTTCATAAAACCATCATTTGAAGTATGGCCTCCACGAAGTCATCCTCGGCCCAAGCCTCCATCAATTATTATTACGAGAAGGGTAAGAAAACAGGTGAGTTACTTAGAACTCGGTGTGTAACCCACTTACCAAATCCCATCGGGCCATATCATCAAAGCAATTTATTGGGCTTGAGCCCATTAACGAATTTAACAATATAGTAATTAAAAAATGCATGTGCAATGAAATTCCCAACCAAGCCTAAATTTCCATCCGCTACACACCACCCGTACCAACCAAAGACACCGGTGGGGATCAAGTCAACCCACCCCGCCAACACACCAAACACAGGCATTAAGCCATTTAAAATGTTTGTGGCTGGGCCACCCGAACTAGAATTTGTGGCAGAGCCACCCGAACTAGATTATGGTAGAACCACCAGAACTTCTCTTCAATTTAATCCCAACCCATGCAATCATGTATACATAAACAAAGCTTAACAATTTACATATGATAATTTCAACATAAGGCCCATACTACAAATTGGCCCATTAATCAATCTAGCAAATTTGTCCATTAATCAATCTAGCAAATTGGCCCATTAATCAATCTAGCAAATTTGTCCATTAATCAATCTAGCAAATTGGCCCATTAATCAATCTAGCAAATTTAGCCCATTAATCAATCTAGTAAATTTAGCCCATTAATCAATCTAGCAATTTAGCCCATTAATCACATGAGGCCCAAAAATTACTTTTTATCAATTTAGCCTATTAAGGTCGATTCCGTAATTTCCGCGACTTTTAACACCGATTTCATGCACTTACACAAAAAGTGTTAATATACCATATTTTTTCGATTTTACTGACTTTAAGAATTTTATTCTAATGCTTACGATATAACATCTAACCCATGAGATAAGTGTGAAATTACACACCTGATTACGGTGAGAACTATACTTTCCCGCTCGTCGATACCTAAATAAAAGTCACGCTTGATTAGAACACTAATACTTATTATAAATCTATACTAAAGATAAGCGATCTAGATCTTTACCCTCGAAATCTTGAACAACAACTATTTGTCGGTTTTCCCGGTTGTGATTCACAACCAAATGGAAAATCCCGAACGACTAAAGGCTCGAACTACGAACAACTTCGAATAGTCGATTCTCCTCGAATGAGGGTCGTCCACAACCGGTGGAAAATCCTGATTGCGAAAATTGACCCTTCGCTTGAATCTTGAGGGATTAGCGACTCCGCCCCTCTTTAGAACACTATTCACCACCCTTTTCGACCCTGTCTTGTTTGCCTCCATTGTCAAAAGATTATTAGTCCTAACAATATATATATAAATATATATATCGAAATTTGAGACTATTGGTTTAAAAGGGCGAGTTTAAACTTACCTTAAAATTCCGAGTGATTCCAAAAGAATCCCTTGAAAGTATATGATCCAAATTCGAATGACTTTAAGATGACTTCGAAGAGATGATGATTCGGCTCTCCACTATTTCACTAAAAGAAAAATGAAAGGAAATCATCTAAGAGAATGAACGATTATCGATTTAAAGGCTCTTCTAAGCCAACCTATAGATTCGGCCAAGGTGACCAATTAGCAAAAAGAAAACAAAGAAGATGATTCTTACCGATGGTCCAAAGTTTGAATAGAAAAATGATTGAGAATAAAATCTATGAGGAAAAGAAAATTTGGCTATGATTTAATGGTAAGGGAAAAATAATTTCGGCTATGGAGGTGGTCTCTAACATTCGGCCATGGAAGAAATATGAAGGAAGAAATGTGTTTAAAGGATGAGAAAAATGGAGAAAGAAAGAGAATAAGGGTGAGAGATTTATGATTCGGTTTTCAAAGGTAAGATAAGAGCAAGGAGAAGGGTTTGGGACAATGGTGCATTCGGCAATGGGGAAGAAGGAAGAAAAAGAAATGGCTTTTGTGTTTGATATTTTCGGCACTAGGAGAGAAGCACAAATGAAGCACTTGAGAGGTTGGCAAAATATGACCAAATGGTCAAAAGGAGAAGACAAAAAAAAATAAGAAAAACAAAGATGTTTACCCAAAGCATCAAGCACTCGGCTATGAGAGAAAAAGATGAAAAGAAAAGGTGTTTTGGGAGAACAAAAATGACCAAATGAGATTACACACTAACTACACATCCTTACCAAAGTCTACCTCAAAAATTCGGCCACCCCCTAGTCCACAAAACCGTCCAAGTCCATGGACAAGCTTGGCCATTCCAACTTTCCAAAACACATCCCTTAAGAAGTGCCTTGTGTTCCCCCTACATTCCATAAGTTTAGGATTTCTTTCCCCAAGTTCCATGCTTACCTTAACCATTAGCCACCTTGCCATAAAAAAAATAGTCCAACCTTACCAAAAATAAGGCTTGACCGACACATGCTAGAAGGGTGTAAAAATAAAAGTCACAAAATGCATTCCAAAGGATTCGAACCTCTTCCCTCAAGTAACACTTATGGCGCCAACTCCACTTTACTACTAGCTCATCTTATGCTAGTTTTTGACACTTAATTACCTTAAGCATCAAGGTTACTTGTTCCATTTTAATAAAGTACTCCTTACTAAAATTTATTCTAATTCCGAATAAATCCCGAGCCTTCTCAAAACGATATTAAACACACAAATTGAATCATTCACAAGCTAAGCACCAAAAACATGCAACATATCGATACTAAATTTTTAGGATGTTACAATAATACATAAATATATATCATATCACAACTTACATAACTTACATAGATATATATCATATCATAACTTACATAATTTACTTAACTTACGTAATACATAAATATATACTTCAAAATCCCGCAACTTACTTGAATTAGTTTACACCCATTAGATACTTGAAACTTGGTATGTATTATCTATTTTAGTACAATGACCCGATTTAAATCAATAGCTAACAATTAAGTAACCGTAATTTATTGTCAACGAAGATATTTACGAATTATGATGTAGTAAGATTTTACGATTTTTTAAATATATGTAATATTAAAATTTTAATATTGGTCATGTTATATAATTTAACTATTTTATATGTACTATTATTGTTGTTATTTGTTACTAAAATTTCAACTATTTTATGTGTATTGTAGGAAAAATGCGTAGAAGAAAATTACGAAATTTAAGTATTGTCCAGAATACTCCAAATTCGGAAGAAAGAAATAGTGAACAGCAGACAGCTATTGGATCTTTGAATGTGCTTAGGAGGCGGTTGCGAGCCTCTGCAATTTCAAAGTAATGTTAAGTTTATTTTACATGCGTATAGACGTTTATTATTGCTCGTATTTCTCAATTTTAATATAATAATATATTATTTTCCATCTGAAAGTGGTGGGACGCGCAGAGGTCGAGGACGTACGCTACTTAAAGATTTATACGACTTAAATCCTGTCGAGCGTGGTAAAGTAAGTGGAAACAGTCATGGTTAGCCTGTTGGATCAGAAGCTCGACTTTTAGCAGGCTATTTGGGCATTATAGCACGAAATGCCAATATGTTACCCATCAACTACGAATCATGGCATCACATGCCTGATAGCAACAAAAATCAAGCTCTCGATAATATTAAGGTAACAAAACGTGAATGTAATTTATAATACTTTGGTTTAAGTTTCATTTATATTTACTTTCTAAACTTGTGTTTTTTAGGAGAGATTTGCTTTACAGGTCTCGGATGCCTATATCAAGAAGGCATTGGGTAAAAAATGGAGAGACCATAAAAGCACTTTGAAAAAGAGATTATTTTAAGAAAGACATAAGCCTCGAAGAAAAATTGCGAAATGTCCCGCCGGGAATGCTGAGGTACTAATGGGAAGATGCAGTTAGATTCTGGAATTCAAAGAAAGGAGAGGTATTACGTACTTCTAAACTCTTATAAATTTTTCGGTTTATAGTATTTACTATATACGTAATAATAATTTCATTATGTAGGACTGTGAGGGAGTTGGAACAAGCAGTAGGCAAAAACAAAAATTCACGCACACGGCAGGGTCAAGAAGTTTTGCTTGTGTAGCTGAGGCCCAGATATTATGAATTTATTAATTCTGTCAAATATTAATGACTTTCTACTATTAAATAATATTTTTACTACTATATTGTAGGAAGCATCGTCTGGTCAAAAAGTTGGACGCCTTGACTTTTTGACATTACGCTTATAGGAAGAAAGATGGATCTCCGATGACATCCAAGTTTGCGTAAATTATGGTATAATTACTTAATAAAATTTGATTTATTATAAATATTTATAATGTTTAATTATAATGGTTTAATTCGTCTTTAGTAGTCTTAAATAATGTTAAGTTATGTTGCATTCTTTTTTATTATATATATTTCGTTTTTAACTCTTTAATTGATTTATTAGGAGAAACTAAAAGATAAGAAGGCGGAGTATGAAGCGATTGCTTCGACTGATAGTTCTGTTAATTTTGAGGACATTGATAACATAATTATTAATGAAGTTTTGGGTCCTGAAAGGTATGGTCGGGTTCGATTTCAAGGATGATCCGTGTTAACCCGACCCAATATTCGGATCCATTTCGCAAACAATACATGCCTTCCGGGAGTCAAGCTCAAGCTGAAGTTCAGAGGTTAAGAGACCAGATAGCTCAGATGCAAGCGAGCACAGTTGAGCAAATTTCTCAACTTAAAGCGGAGGCAACATCGAGAGAAGTTGAGGTTCAAAGAAAATATGAAGAACTCCAGCTACAACTTAAAGCAGAGGCAGCATCGAGAGAAGCTGAGGTTCAAAGAAAATATGAAGAACTTCAGCTACAACTTAAAGCAGAGGCAGCAGCGAGGGAAGCAAAGGCAGCAGCAAGGGAAGCAGAGGCAACAGCGAGGGAAGTAGAGGCAATAGCGAGGGAAGCAAAGCAGAGCAGAAAGTATGATAAACTCCAGCTACAACTTCAGACTATGATGAAGATGTTCCAGCAGTCGCAAATGCCCCCATCTTAGACATTTATTTTCTTGTAACTTTTAACATTATTGTAAGAAATTTTTAATTATACTTCATTTATAATTTATATCATATATCTTTTGTATAATTTTGTATCATTTAGATTTGCTGTTTTTGGTTGGATTTCATGATATATTTGTTGTTTTTGGTTGGATTTTATGCAGGAAGGGTGGGATATGGGTGAAAAATGTATGCTGCAAATCTTCCCAAATTAACGGTGTTTTATAAAAAAGCGCTGCTAAAGACAATGACTTTTAGCGGTGTTTTCTACAGAAGCGCCGCTAAAGACCAGGACTTTTAGTGGCGTTTTCTATAAAAGCGCCGCTAAAAGTCCTGGTCTTTAGCGGCCTTTTTTTCAAATAAACGCTGCAAATTTTAGCGGCGTTGTCTGTAGCGGCATTTTTTGCGGCGCTTTGTAACATCCCAAATTAGGGGTTTGTGATTTTTGCATAATTGCATGTTGTGCTTGCTCAGCAAGTTATTTGAGGGTGTTTGGGGGTTCTAGGGAGGCCTGGGTTCGAGTCTGAGCCTTGGAAAATTTTTGGTTTTTGACTCTTTAGTGGATAGGGCTGTTGGAAGAATGACTTATGTAAATTAAAGTGTGTTTTGCTAACACAAGTTGAGCACATGGTGGAGTGGTGTGGCTTCAAGTGGAGAGCATGGAGTGAAGGGGTTCGAATCCCACAGGTTGCAAATGAGGGATTTTATTTTATGCTTTGGGAGAGGAGGAAGCAGAGTTGGGATCAAACTCTACAAGGTTGGTTGGAGACTTGGTCAAATAATTCAAATGGGTGAAGGAGAGTAAGTGTAGGAGAGAAAGGTGGAGAAAATCAAGGAGGTGGAGTGTGTGGAGGTGTTGGCCGAATGTGGGGAAGTGAATAGGGAAATTCGGCCAAAGGTTAGTAGTGTAGGGAGTGCATTTTCGGTTGATGTGGTGAGAGTGTGTCGAATCCCTTTGGTCTTTCTTGTGAGTTTTGCATTTTGGGGTTTTAGTTCACCATCATTTTGGGTCTTTTTCTGCTTTTCTGACTTCTACCGATTTCACTTTGCTTTCATCTCTTTTTCTTCCTCTTGCATTTCTTCTGCTAAGTGCCGAATTCAACCTTATTCCCTCTTCTTTTTTGCATCCTTTTTGTTGTGGTCGTTCAGTGAACCGTTAACCTCTTTCCTCCATCTTCTTCTCTTCATTCTATCATTGTTTGTTATCCTTTGCTGCCGAATCTTCCTTTCCTATTCGGTGCTTCTTTGGTTGCAAGGTAACGTCTTCTTTTCCCTTTATTTTCTTTGCTTTTCTCTCTTTTCTCTACTAAAGCCGAAACACTCAGTCTTAACTCTTTATTGTCTAGGTCGAATCTATTTACTTTTCTCCATCTTGAATCACGTTTGTTCTCTTTTGTGAGAGCCAAAACCCCTTGTTGGACAACTGTCGATTTTGTGGTACTTTGGTAAGGGTAAAAAAACTCAAACACTTTATGACTACGTTCTTATGAAGATGTTCTTGTGACTGCTTGGGTAGGAAATTCGGTCTCTCACTCTTTCTCTGTGGAGAACGAATGTTGGATGTTGTCTAACACGCTTTTGTTCTTCAAAACAATGTTAGGGTCTTGATTTTCGTAGTCAAGGGATAGGGCCAAAAACTTGGTGCACTGAAGGAGATCGCATTGTGGTAAGTGGATTTAGCCTAGTAAGTGTTTCTAGTTACGTTTATCAAAGTGGAGACTAACCTGTTGTCAACTATCACTATAGGTGTTTTGGAAGCGTTGGAAAACACAACTCGTAATCAGGTGTGTAATCTCACACCATTGTTTGTGATAATGTGATGTTCTGTGATTTGGGCATAAGCCGAAATGCCGAAAAGCCGAAGTATCAGAAACCGAGGCACTCGAGTATGCGAGCGCTCGTAGTGATAAATCGAGCCACTAGTGATGGCGGTAGATCGTTGAGAGTGTCACGAACACTCTCGCGAATTTGAGGCCGTAATGGGCCTTATCGAGCCGAAACGGGCTAAATGGGCCCAATGGGCTCACGGGCCCACATGAGCAAGACCGATGGAAAATTTCTGAATGACTGATGCGGCTACGAAGTCCGCAAAACTGAGGCTAAAAACGAGCAGAATGGGCCACACGAGCCTGTGGGCCCGTTTGGGCCAAAATTGGACTTTAGGCCCAACTACACCGTTTTGACCAAAAAGGGAACTTGTGTCGCTCGAGGCGATAGTGGGCCTCCGAAAAGGCCATTAGGTGGCCAAATTACCGAAATACCCCTAGAGGGTAAATTACCAAAATACCCTTAGTGGGTGAATTACCAAAATACCCTTAGTGGGTGAATTACCAAAATACCCTCGATGGGTAAAATTACCAAAATACCCCCAAAGGGGTGGAAATTACCATTATACCCTTAGTGGGTAAATTACTGAAATACCCTCGGCGGGTGAAGTTACCGAAAATACCCTTAAAGGGTGAAATTACTGAAATGCCCTCGTTGGGTGAAATTACTAGAATACCTTTGAGGGGTAAATTACCGTTTTACCCCCTATCGACCAAATGACCATTATACCCCTAGTGGTAGATCTAGTGTCGTATGCGTACCCTGTTTAATTGTTTGTGATGGTAATTTATGTCATACCTCATTTTATTATGTCACTGCACGTTGCATTGGGTTGGGTTATGCTTATGGAGGAAGTATTGTACTGGTGGCTATGCCACGTTATACTGATTTTAGTGGCTCAGCCACGTATACTGTTACTTGCAGCTTTACTGCGTTGATATTAGTAGCTCGTCTGCATTTTTGGTGTGTAGGGCTGGATGGGTTGACTTGGTCCCCACATGGTGTGTAGGGTTGGTACGGGTGGTGTGATGGTTGGATTGGGTTGGGCTGCATTTTTGTTTGGATTACCATGATTTTGGGCTAAGGCCTGAACTGATACTGCATGGGCTTGGGCCCAGACTGTGACTGTGACAGAGGATTACACACTGAGTTCTTGTAACTCACCCCTTTCTCTTAACCGTACAGGTAATCCCCAGCATTAGAGGATTTGGAGCCGTGGAGGACTCGGAGGTGGCCATGCGTTGAATTTTCTTCTTAACGAAACTTAGTAATTTTGGATTTAGTTTATTTTATATTATTTTTGGGGTAATATTTTATGTAAAAAGGCCTTTGGGATTTTCTTTTAAAACTTTCATTTGGTAATTATGTTGGTTATGAATCGTTAAACGGTTGAACATGGGTTTTAAAACAATAATTACTGTTTTCAAAATATCACATTTTCGCAGATACTTAAATCAGACTTCTGCAATCAAACAAAGTTTTCGAAAATAATAACATCTTTGCAAGCATTTAACTTGAGCTAATCATATTTTGTAAGCAATGAAATTCAAAGTTTTTATAAAGTTTTTAAACTGAGGAAAGGTTTATTTGAACGCGAAGCTTTTAAGCAACCTTCGATGTGACATGCTAGATCCGGCCATAACGTCTAGGCTGGGTTTGGGGTGTTACACCGCTAATAGTTTTAGCGGCGCTTTTAGGCCAAAAAAAATGCCGCAAAAAGTCTGTTTTCCTGTTGTGTATGCTTGAAATGTAAATACTCATAATTAATGAGCATGTTTACTATGAGGTTTGAAATGATTTGTTAATTTCTGTAATATGTTACAAAGGAGAGATTACGGTTGTTAGGTTAATGCCAAGATATGTTAAATTATGCTTATAAGTTGATAGAGTAAATATTATGATTGAATAAGAATTATAACTCTGAGATTTATAGTAATTTGTATCATCTTGTGTTTAAAATTATTGGACTTGATAAAATATTTGTAAGGGTTGCTCATTATTTTCATACGGAATTACTAAGCTATACCCATTCCTTTCCAATGTCTTTTAGGGTTATTGTGCTAGCTCAGGTTGGAAATCGCCGGAGAATCTATCACACTATCAAGCTATCATTTTGGGGCATGTGATCCGGCTGTGTGTCCCCTGCACCTTAATTTTGAAAAATAGAATGTCCAGAATTGAGCACACGGGCAGAGACACGGGCGTATGTCTCAGCCGTGTGTGCTACATGGCCTAGCACATGGGCGTGTGGCACGGCCGTGTGGCACAAGTCAGAGAGCACCCTAATTTAAACAAGGTCTAAAGCACGAACGTGTCCCAGGGTCACACGGGCGTGTCCTTTGGACCACACGGGCGTGTGAGCCCTGCATCTAGCAAAAATTTTCTAAGTTTTGTAAAAATTTCTAAAGTTCTCGGTTTAGTCCCGAACCACCTCCAAAGCATATTTTGAGCCTCGTAGGCTCGTATAAGGAACTTTATGATTGAATATGAATGGTTTTAATTTGGACACAAATTTATGACTCGAAATCGTATGAATGCTTGTGTTATAAGTCCGGTAATGCCTCGAGCCCTATTCCAGCGTTGAATACGGGTAAAGGGTGTTACATTTAGTGGTAACAGAGCTATGGTTTAGTCGATTCTCAGACTAACGTAGCATATGTGAGTCTAGCTATACATGCCATATTACTACTTGTGATAGTGTGATATCTCCCGACTCTGATGAAATTATTTTGTTGAAGCAGAGATGCTTTCCAACCGAGCTATTTTCGAAAACGCTGAAAGTGGTACTAAGATATTTGAAAATGTGTTTGTGATGAGTCGAAACTTGGAAAGGTATGAATAAGAGTTCATGATATATATGTGATGATGTACAAAATGAAATAACCATAAGTTGAGAAATATGGATAAAATGTCATTGTTCCGGTTGAACGTTGTATTTTAATGGATTATGGTGAATTTATGAAACGGATAAAATGTTTTAAGTGTTGTAAAAAGGATTTATCTCAAAACGGCAATCCTGAATTAAGCCCTCTCGAGCATATGTTATGAAATGGATTTAGCCCGGACGGGTAATCTAGAGTAAGCCTTTAGAGCATATGTTATCGAAAGGAATTAGCCTGAATTGGCAATCCTGTTATATCATATGTGGCTCGAGAGTGTTCTCTATGAATATATATGCCAAAAGGAAACTTTTGAATATGAATTTACGGATTGTTGAAATGCATACCTTGAGTATACTACCCGAGTATCCATCGAAATTATAATAGTTCAATGGGAATTATTCTTGAAATATGGAAAGGTGAAATGAAATGAAAGTTTATATTGTGATAAGTTCATCCATGTTTGTTTGGCATTCATATGATGTTATTGCCTAACTTGTTTGATTAAGTGAATACGATAAGTAAACTTAATGTTTAAGTACACTTGTTTGAATAAAGATAATTGGAAAGTTTGTGTAGCATAAATATGTATGTTAATTAGGCTTAAGTGAATTACATGATTGTGAAGATATTATGTTAATGATGAATGCTAAGTTATATGTGTGTATTTATGAGAGTCGAGTTAGAGGCTTTACGACCTCACCCCCTTACCAATGTGGTATTTTATAATGAAATTTCACGAGATTTAAGTTGAATGAGTTCACAAGTAAGAGACTAAAGAGTTCTGTAGCGGAATGACTAATAATGTGGTCAGAGTTAAGAATAGTTTGACAAGTGAATACAGTTCTGGAAAAGATGCCAGGTTATTCTAAAGATCATTCGTATTTCGCGATGTCACGATTAAAGAAAAGTTAATCTCGGCTAATCGACTCATTCAGGTATGATGTCTAAAGTATGTATTTGCTGGGATTTCTTCCGGATTAATTTTTGTTAGTGAATGGAATAATACGGGATTAGTGATGACAGAATTAGTCAGAGAAATGATATTTGAATCGTAAAGATGTCTAAGTATAACAGTTGTAATTGAATAGATTATGATGATCTCTCCTGGGTATTCTATGTATTCATTTATCCTCATAGATATATGTGATTGTTCATTTTCTGATGAAATTCTTATCATATGAGAATGCTAACTGCTTATAATGTTAGATGAGAGCACTGTTGATCTGGTTAGTTGATGAGCAGCATTTCTTATCTCTCTGTGGGATTCTATTCCATTATGTTTGGAATAAAGGTTAATGGTGAAAATTTATGTGAGGCTATTCTTCTGTTTTTATTGGATGTTGTTTTTTTCTATATATATATATTTGGAAAATATATTATCTTTGTTACAATTGATTCCATAGCATATAAGCATTGTTTTTCTTCTAGTTTTCTCTGAGGAATCATCAAAATCTTTATTATTTTCTTAAGAGTTATGTTCTCGGACTTTCAGTATGATATCGTATCTTGGATTTCTTTATCTCGATTTTCTTATAATCCTTATTTCGTAAATTATCAATCATGGCTCATCTTTAAAGTGTGTTCTTTGGCTTGTGATAACTATGTCTATTATGGTCGTATTTCTGGTTCGAACATAGGAACATGGTGATTCTGGTATCAGGATTTCTCTAATTTTCGTGAAAGGAATTGGCATCCGTAAAGGTGTAGATAGTGGAAGCTCAAGCTCGAATTGTACTATGGTTTTCTTTTCCCAGGTAAGTTTGATTAAGATCAATGAGTTCAATCAGGATATTTTGTTTCCTTGAGCTAATGCAGTGTAAAGATCTTTGACTAACATGTGAGGAAATTTTGAAAGATTGTATGTTTGAGTTTTCTTAACAACATAAAGAAGGGATTATTTTGATATGATATTATTTGATAGTTGAGATCGACTCCGTTGTTTTTATCTGAGCGAGCTGGTTAGTTAAAAGGTAATTTGAGTTATATGCATTTAAGTCTATCCTCAGGTAAGAAGATAAAATCTTGTACATTCATGGGTAAATTGACGAACAGTCTAAATGAAGAATTTATATTCAAAAAGGGTGTGATACAAGGACGTACCTATTAGATCAGTTCTAATTGGATTATATTATTATGAGTTAAAACTGTTCTGATTGATAAAGTTATCACATTTGTGAAAGTTTGAATGGTCTGTTGTATGTTAGCAAAGTTGAAAACTGATAAAGGTGTTATTAACCGAAACACTGGTTCTGAGTTCTGTATGAATTGAGTAAAGAATTCGTAATTTTTCAGCGATGCACTATCGAACGGATTGGAATGTGTTTTAATACAAGAATGTAAAGTGATAGATTATGCTTACAGACGGATAAAGTCACATGTAAATGAACTGTCTAGCTAGTGATTTAGAGTCGGCCACTTTTTATGTCTGTGTTGAGAATTTAATGACATCGGTTGTCCGATAGAAAATGTCATATGTTTCTTGATCCCAAGAGTTTAAAGTATCTAATGTCACAGAAGGATCTGAATTTAAAATAGCATAGATGGCTTAAACTATTGAAAGATTGTGAGCAGTTATCGATTAACCTTTGGGAAAGCAGATATAGTTGCAAATGCTTGAATGGAAAACCTTTGATTATTGTGTGAGTATTAGATACATGATTAATCTTATTTGATGGAAGTCTGAATTTAGCTAAATTAGAAAGCTAAAGCGATGTTTTCTTTGCAAGATTGGGAACCTCAGGAATGTGATAGTGAGTGGTAGACTAAACGAGTACAATGTGAGGCAACTTTTGATTCTGATTTCTGTTATTATTACTTCGAGATAGAATTCGTGCAATGAATTATCCAGAGCTTATAGAGAAAATGTTGAATGAGGCTCAGTAGTAGTTCGTTTGTTCATTCAGGGAGTAATAAAATGTACAGTTATTTAAAATATATGTTCCGGTGATCGGGTATGTAACATGATAGATTAGTTGAGTTATATGTTTCAGATACTATCCGATTAGAAATCGTACAGAAAGTAAAAGTGATTCGTGGCAGTTAGAATCCACTTCAGATTGTCAAAAAACGTATGTGAACTTGAACATGAGGATATGACATTTCCGTTCAGCGATAGCATGCTTTCGAAAGTATTGCCTTGGAAAAAGATTCAAAATGTGTTTTGTGTATCTATGTTGTGATGGTATTGATTTGGACTCTTTGAGTATGAATTCTCCGATGGGGATTAAGATTCAGTCAATGTGTTATATAACAAAGAATCGATCGAAATTTTGACACGAGAGATTAAAAAGTTGGGAAATAAAAGCATAACCTTAGTGAATGTTCTTTGGCAGTGTCACGAGATAGAGGAGTCTACGTGGAAATCGAATTTATATTCCGGTAAGATTTTCGGGGACGAAAATCCCTAAAAGGGGGAGAGTTGTAACAACTGATTTTGGGTCTAGTCGAAAAGTGGTTTCGGGACCACAAATCCGAAGAATAAAAATTCATTTTTATTATATTTTTATGGTTTACAATTTTATGGAATGATTTCATGAAATTTTCGTTCGAAAATTTTGACATTAGGGCACTCAATTTAGTCAAAAGGACTAAATTGCAATAAGTACAAAACTTGAATTCTATATGTTAGAGGTGTCCAATTGCTATGAGATTTTAAATTAGAGGTCCTTAAATGGTAATTAGACCATTGGTTAATTTGGTCGACAAAAATGGACATGGTTTGGCATGTTTCTAAAGTTTTTCATTAAGGGCATTTTGGTAATTTGGTAATTAAAATGAATTAAAAAGCCAAAATAAAGCCAATTTTTGTCCATCTTCCTCCCATGGCCGAAATTCACAAGGGGAAACCATGGCTAGGGTTTTTCAAGCTTCCAAGCTCGATTGTAAGTCCATTCTAGCCCCGTTTTTAATGCTCTTTACATTTTTGGAGTCGTTGTAACTCGATCTTTCTATTTCTACCATCAATTTGAAGAGATGTCAAGGTCTAAAATTTTACCCATAATGGATGTTTGTGTATTTTGATGTCTAATGGTAGAAAATGCATATTTGGTGTATGATAAACGACTTTTACTAAGTGATTTTCGGTGAAAATGCCTAAAAGGACTTGTTTGTAAAAGTTGTAAAATATGTTGTAAAAGTCTTAATAAATGAAAAATATGGGCTGTTATGAGTATGTACAAGGTTTTAATAGGCATGGGTAATGAAGAAATTGAATGAAAATCATTTTACGAGCCTAGGGACTAAAATGTAAAAATATCAAACTTTAGGGGTAAAAATGTAATTTTTTCCATAATGTGATTTTGGGCTGATTTGAATATTATAATGATTAAATAATTTAAATGTGACATTATAGATCAAGAAAAACAAGGTTCGGACCTAGAACAGGGGAAAAACAAGTATTTGACGATTTAGTCCTTTTTGCCATTTTTATGTCGAGGTAAGTTTGTATGTTTAATAAGAATTAAATTATATGTGTATAAATGCTTAATTGATATAATTGTGGTAAATGTTATATTATTGAAACAAAATGTGAATGTTATTGAGTACGATACTACGAAAAGGACCGACAGAGATTCGGTACAGCTAAAGTCCCGGTTAAACCTTAGGAATAGATAGGATATAAATGTCATGACATTAGGGTTACTGAGATTATGTGTAAGACCATATCTGGGATATGGCATCAATATGAGACATTCGTGTAAGACCATATCTAGGATATGGCATCGATATGAGACTTCGTGTAAGACCATAGTTGGGCTATTGGCATCGATACGAGATTACATGTAAGACCATATCTGGGATATGGCATTGGTACAGTACTGTGTGTACGAGATTCCCGAATATCCTTTAGTATTCCAAATGGTTCAACGGAAAATTCAACGAGTATGTCAAAGAAGAGAAAGAGTATGTAAGTAATTACAAATCGGTACAGGTATGTATGTAAAGTTTATAAGCATGGACTTCATGAAATTGTGAGTTCATGATTTCCACGAGAATGATTTTGTGAAAACCTTGTGATTATTAGTCTATACTTGTGATGTATGAAATTCATGATAAATTTGGTTGACGATTATGTGATTGGCTTTCGGGCCAAATTGAGTTATGATATAGCATGTTTTATTCATGCAAATTGCGATTTATCGGATATGAGAAAATAGGAAGATAAGAACTTAGGCAATTGAAAGATGCTAAAGTATATGCTTGAAATGTAAATACTCATAATTAATGAGCATGTTTACTATGAGGTTTGAAATGATTTGTTAATTGTTGTAGTATGTTACAAAGGAGAGATTATGGTTGTTATTAATGCCAAGAAATGTTAAATTATGCTTATAAGTTGATAGAGTAAATATTACGATTGAATAAGAATTATAACTATGAGATTTATAGTAATTTGTATTATCTTGTGTTTAAAATTGTTGGACTTGATAAAAGATTTGTAAGAGTTGCTCATTATTTTCATACAGGACTTACTAAGCTATATATATATAGCTTACCCCCTTCCTTTCTAATGTCTTATAGGGTTATTGGGCTAGCTCGGGTTGGAGATCACCGGAGATCCTATCACACTATCAATGTAACAGCACGATTTTGGGGCTTGTCAGAACAGTGGTTTCGAGACCACAAATTTGACGCAGCAAATTTTATTTTTATTATATTTTTATGGTCTACAGTTTCATGGAATGATTACGTGAAAATGTCGTTTGAAAATTTTGACGATTGGGCACTCAATTTAGTCAAAAGGACTAAATTGTAAAAAGTGCAAAAGTTGAGTTCTACTTGTTAAAGGTGTCAAATTGCTATGAGATTTTAAATTAGAGGTCCTTAAATGGTAATTACACCATTTTACTTTAAGTTGGACAAAAATAGACATGAGGTAAGAGATTTTTAGTGTTTTGAAATAATGGCATTTTGGTCATTTGGTTAATAAAAGAATAAAAAGGGAAAATAAAGCCAAAATTTGCTCATCTTTCTTCAACCTTGGCCGAAACTTGGGAGAACACCATAGCTAGGGTTTTGTCATCTTTCAAGCTTGATTGTAAGTACATCCTAGCCCCGTTTTTAATGCTCTTTATGTTTTTGAAGTCGTATTCACCCGATCTTTCTATTTCTACCATTGTTTTGAAGTGGGGTTCATGTTCAAAATTTTACCCATGTATGACATGCATGTGTTTTGATGTTTTATGGTAGAAAATGAAAGTTTGATGTGTAATAAACAACTTTTACTAAGTAATTTTTGATGGAAATGCATAAAAGGACATATTTGTAAAAAGATTATAAAATGTGTGTAAAAGTGTGATTAAATGAAAAATGTGGACTGCTATAAGTATAAAAGAGGATCGACTAGGCTTGGGAATCGAATAAATTGAATAGATTTCATTTTTTGAGCCTAGGGGCAAAAATGTAAATATGTCAAAGTTTAGGGGCAAAAATGTAATTTTACCATAATGTGATTTTTGGACTGAATCGAATAATGTGAATAATAAATGAGTTAAATTTTCTATTATAGATCAAGAGAAACGAGGTTTGGACCTAGATCGGGGGAAAAATAAAGTATTTGACGATTAGGTCCCATTCCTACTATTTTTGTACCGAGGTAAGTTCGTATGTAAATAATGCATTGTTTTATTTATGTTTCTAAATCCTTTAATATTGTATGAATTATGATCGAATCCTTGAATGTAATCGACAAAGTTTGACAAGTGAGAAAATCTCGGTTGAACCTTAGGAATAGTTAGGATACAAATGTCATGACATTAGGGTTATTGAGATTTCGTGTAAGACCATATCTGGGATATGGCATTGATATGGTACTCTGAATGCGAGACGTCCCGAGTATCCTTTAGTATTCCAAGTGGTTCAACGGGTAGTTCGACAGAGATGTTAAAGTTGTGAAAGACTTTGGTATATTGCACTTGGGTACAGGTATGTACATAAGACTCATGCTTAAGGAGCTCGATATGTGATGAACCCTCGGTAAGTTTGTGATTGAGTAAGTTTGACTATGAGATTATAATGACATTTATGTTAATTTACATCATGTTAATTATGTGTTAAATGTGTGTTATAATGCCTATTATGTAACACCCCTTACCCGTGTTCGACACCAGAACAGGGTATGAGGCATTACCGAAACAAAACACATAAAGTCGTATTAAACCGAGACATAAAATTTACATCCAAATTTAAAACTTTTCAATTTTCATCACACACTCATTCAACCTAGTCATGCATCTCATAAATTGCATCATCATAAACATATAACTTGATCAATAATAGCCAACATCAATGGCCTTATACAAAATGAACTATCAAATAACATAGGCCAACATTTTAGGCCAAATCAATTATGACACATAACAAAAGAACCAAGTCCTCTATACATGCCATAATTCAAAATATTGATTTCAAAATACCAAAAGAGTGTTGATAGTGTGGATGGATCTCCGACGATCTCCGAATCCCGAGCTAGCTTGGTGACACTATAAAACAAGGGAAAAGAGAAGGGAGTAAGCATATAGCTTAGTAAGTAAGTATGTAAATAATAAACAATTTATTAACATGCCTTTAACAATCCTCATAATATGTTCTCAAGATAATGCAATCATAATTAAACATAGTTCCACCATTTACTCATATTCATCTTAAGCTGTCTACTCGAGTTACAGTCACTAAATTATTTATATCTCAAGCTACAAAACTTGATCGCTGTGAAGTCAGAGTTTTATAATTTATAAAGATAATGATCGAACCTGGAAACTAACTATGACAACGATTGAGGCAAACGCACCTATCGAACAGTAGTATAGTTTAGGCAAGACCGGATTGTCGAACCCAAAGGAACTAAAAGTACTAATACTAACTTTCTTTTTATTATTTAGCCTAAGAATTAAACGAATGGTTGTTTAATCTAAATTAATTAACTACTAAAACTAAAGACTCTAAGACAAAGAAGAATGAATTTGGGGAAATAACTTGAGGAAAAACCAATTAATTAAGACGACACCAAAGGAAGAATCCACCTAGACTTCACTTGTTATCTAACTCTGAACCAGACGATTTATTCATTTGACTTGATCCGTAGGATTCCATAATTTATATTAAACCCTCTCTCGAGGCGAATAACGTCTAACCCTAGGTTGATTAATTGAAATCTCTTTCTAATTAAAACCCTTAGAATTGCATTAACTCGATCTATGGACTCCCATATTAGGTTTCACCCTAATCCGGCAACACTTCGTCACCCTATCTCTAGGCACGCGATCAACTCCGCTTAACTATGCTAGATCTACTCTTAGGCAGGGACTTTTGCTCCTCCACCTAAGCACATCAAACTTGAATTAATATCCGCGAAATATCAACACAAGAATTAAGAACACATAATTAAGAACAAGTCAAATATTTATCATATAGTTCAGCAAACGATAACAAGATTCATCTAAGTTTCATCCCCCTCAGGTATCTGAGGGTTTAGTTCATAACAATAAAAGAAAACATCTCAGGAGAAAAGATGAAACAAAACATAAGAAATCCCTAAAACCCCATGAAGGAATTGAAGAGGAGATCCTTCGTCTTGAGTATAATTTCGGCTTCTAGAGATGGATCAACTGGCTATCCCCGAGCGAATTCCCACAAATCTGCCTTCTCTGGCCTAGCAAGACGCCCCTAAACGGTAGCTTTAGGCTCCCGTCGACTCCCCCCTTTTAGGTCATACTTAGGGTGTATTTATAGGCTTTTGGAATGTGTTTCTTTGCCCCTAAGTATCCAAATCCGATTGAAATTGCTCTTTTCCGCGGCAGGGACACGGCCATGGCACACGCCCGTGTGAATCGTCTTTAGGCTGTGTTCAGACTTTATTAATGAGGCACGACCGTGTATTTCGTGGCTTAGACAGTGTTCGAGATTATTGAGGAGGCACGGCCGTGTGGTCTTGAACCCAGGCCGTGTTGATTTCGTGCTTTGGCCCATTTGGCTCGTTTTAAGCCCGTTTCTTGTTCTTTTCATCCTCTGGTGCTTCCCTGAGTATAAAACATGAAAAGAAAGGATTAAGAGCACCTTTTTACATAAATCAAGGGATAAATCATCCAAAAGTATGCTAAATGTGGGATTAAAATATGTTACTTTTACGGTTCATCACATACCCCCACACTTAAGCTTTTGCTTGTCCTCAAGCAAAATTCTCAACTTACAATTAAAACAAACTTTCCATGATTCAATATTCCTATCAACAATGTCTCATCATAATTCATAGATAATTTATATATGGATAACTTAACTCAAAGAGTCCTAAAGATTCAAACAATCTAAGTCATACATTTGTAGCACAAAACATAGGTGTTTCCCCTCATCTAAATAATTACCTCTGATTCAAAATCTACAAGGGTTGATGTCCTCACAAAAGATTCACTCAAATCACTCGAAGTGTTTAAGGTTCAAAATTAAGCACTCAAACGTCAAACCTGAAAAGTTAATCCCATAGGCTTGCATGAAAATCAAATCTCCACCACTGTAATATGAGATGATGCACAAATCAAAAGGTCTTTAACAGGGTTGTAATGGGGCTTGGGTTAAAGGTGTGGTTAAAGGTTGAATTAGAGGGTTAGAATCGAGATCGACCTGAAAAATTACCTAACCAGAAACAATGAACTAAATAAAAGTAATTACATCAACTGAAGGCTAATAATACTAATAATACGAGCTTCTTCTTCAATATTTGGAATTCAAACGTATAAGCTCATTTAATCACAAATTTTAATAATGGATAAACTTTATGATTTTTTTAAATTAAGAACAAGTCATAAATACATAACAAAGGATAAATTACTGAAATAAAAAACATAGTTAGGCTATTAATCAAATCAAATCTCGATATAATGGTAGTTAAAAGGAATGGTGATAACAAAAACAAAGGGTTTCTGGGTTAAAATCAGTGGGTGAGTCAATAAAAAGGGTTGTTAGGATCAAAGGGGTTCACTAGGGGTTAATTATGAAGGTAGGTTTTTAGTGGAGTAAGTGGATTAAATCCTAGGTGCCTTTATCATTTCTGTATATCAAATCAAAGGTGTGGTCTCGACATGTATAATCGATGCAAGTTCTGGAATAACAAATCAATGTTGACACACTCATAATCAATAAAGTGAGCAAGAAAAAGATTTTATGCTCTACAAGGCTCAAAATCTCACAAAAATTATGGGTATTTTGATATCAACCTCGTAAATTTCAAACTTCAAAGTAATATTTAAATTCAGGTAGACAACCTAGAAAAAAAAAATTTAATACCGAAAAATAGACTTATCATGCTTGATTCTCTAGTATCTTAGAATTTAATTATCAATGCACAATTATCAATGACTTAATCTAAAACATATCAATAAAAATCATGAATCATAGGAATTTCATTCTAATGATAATATGAGAAACTTACTTTAAGAAACAAGACATAATTCTGGGATTTGAGAACAATGCAAAAAGTTTGGCACCTAATTTCAGGATTTTGAGAATAATGAAAAAAAGTTAGGCACCTTTTTAGGTTGTTCAAACCCCCACACTTAAGATGTACATTGCCCTCAATGTACAAAGATAGATAATAGCAAAATAAAATCATAAAATCATAAGATGTGGAGAGAAGTGAAACTTCCTGAATTTTGGATGAAGTTAATGAAAAGAAACTGGATAGGATTGGAGGTGAACGTGGGGAAGCGCCTCGAACCGTTTGAACTTGAATCCTCAAAGTAGCCGGTCTGATTTTATTGTATCCTAATCTAAATATAAATGGCATGAAGAATAAGAGGAAGATAATAAAGAAAATAAAAATAAAATAAAAATAAAAATAAAAGTAAATAATGGAAAATGAAATAAGAAAGACAACTAGAAAAGAAAAAGGAAGAAGGGGGTTAAATAGAAATTATGGATCTGGTGGTTGCCCCCGCCCTTGTACCTTCCTGCGGTGGCCACACGGCCACGACCACGGCCACGACCGTGTGCAAGGCCGTGTGGTATGGAAATCTGTACATTGGTTAGTTTATGGTTAGGTGCTAAAAGGAAAAATAAAAGTAAAAATAAAAAAATGTAAAAATTAATGGGGTTAGTGCTCGGGTTGCCTCCCGAGAAGCGCTTGTTTATAGTCTTAAGCTAGATTTTACCTCTCATTCATATGGTCAGGTGGTTTGAGGAGGTGAAAATCGTTTCTCATGCGATCAATTCGGTTGTGGATATAAAGTTTAAGTCGAGTAGTGTTTACCTTAAAAGTCCTGAATTTAGGATTAGTTACCTCGACTGTTCCATCTGGGAAGATTTTGAGTACCTGATCTCCTATCTTAATCTGGGTTGTCCCATCGTTAAGTTTCTCGTGGAGTTGCCTCGTTTTTGCTTCGTGTATTTCTTTGAAGTGTATCTTCCACTCGTCTAGTTTATTGATCCAAAGCTTTCGTTCCTCATGAATTTCTTCTTTATTGACACGAGGTCTAGGATCCGGCATCTGCGAAAGAGTTTCAAGAAACAGCAAGTTAATAAGAAACTTCTTTGGAGGTTTAAGAAATTTACCGAATTGTTCCTCTGTGTGGTCTTTCTTTATCACCTTGGGGTATGGCATATGAGCTTGGTACTCTGTAATTACCGGGTTTGGTAAATCATGGCTTACCTCAACCTCACCTTCACTTACTACAGGCTCTTGCCTTAGGTTAGATTCCACTAACCTTTCACTGTCATGAGCTGGTACGGCTTGAATTTGCTCTTTTGGGTTAGTTTCAGTGTTGCTTGGCAAGCTTTCTTGTAGTTGTTCTGAGATTATCTTTGCAAGTTGTCCAACTATGTTAGTAAGTTGTCCAACTGTCTTAGTAAGTTCCCCAACTTGGCTCTCGATCCCTTTGATTGACGCCTGTTGATTTTTAAGGGTGGTCTCAGTGTCTTGGAGACGGTTATCTGTATCTGCCATGAATTTTGTCAGCATCTCCTCAAGGTTCGACTCCTCTTCCTGTTGGTGAGGTGGATGTTGAAATTTGGAGGAAGTTCCGGTCTTTGGCTACTTTGATCATCCCACGAGAAATTGGGATGGTACCTCCAACCTGCATTATAAGTGTTATCATAAAAATTATTTTGAGGTCTAGCATAGTTACCCATATAGTTGACTTGTTCGCTTTCCATGCCATGTCCGTAGGGTGGGTACTCAGGATTCGCCACGCCTCCGCTTGTTTCACACTGTATAACTGGATGTGCCTACGAGGAACCGTATAAACCATCAATTTTTTTATGTAACATCTCTAAGCTCGGGGTGATAGCACAGTTCTTGGGTCGAGTTGTAGATATCGGTTGCTTTTGTTGGCTTTATCCTCATAACTTGTCACTGGTAGTTATTCAGTGCCATCTCCTCTATAAACTAAAATTTTCCTGACAAAAGCAAATAAAAGAAAATTTAGCAAAGTAAAAAAAAATAAAAAAATAATAATAATGGCTAAAGTAATAAAAATAGAGCTTTCTTAATATTTTAGTTCCCAAACATGGCGCCAAAAACTTGATCATTTGTGAAGTCGAGTTTTAAAATTTATAAAGATAATGATCGAACACTGGAAACTAACTATGACAACGATTGAGGCAAGCGCACCTATCGAACAATATTATAGTTTAGGCAAAACCGGATTGTCGAACCCAAAGGAACTAAAAGTACTAATACTAACTTTCTTTTTATTATTTAGCCTAAGAATTAAGCGAATGGTTGTTTAATCTAAATTAATTAACTACTAAAACTAAAGACTCTAAGACAAAGAAGAATGAATTTGGGGAAATAACTTGAGGAAAAACCAATTAATTAAGACGACACCCAAGGAAGAATCCACCTAGACTTCACTTGTTATCTAACTCTGAACCAGACGATTTATTCATTTGACTTGATCCGTTGGATTCCCTAATTTATATTAAACCCTCTCTCGAGGCGAATAACGTCTAACCCTAGGTTGATTAATTGAAATCTCTTTCTAATTAAAACCCCTAGAATTGCATTAACTCTATCTATGGACTCCCATATTAGGTTTCACCCTAATCCGGCAACGCTTCGTCACCCTATCTCTAGGCGCGCGATCAACTCCGCTTAACTATGCTAGATCTACTCTTAGGTAGGGACTTTTGCTCCTCCACCTAAGCACATCAAACTTGAATTAATATCCGCGAAATATCAACACAAGAATTAAGAACACATAATTAAGAACAAGTCAAATATTTATCATATAGTTCAGCAAACGATAACAAGATTCATCTAAGTTTCATCCCCCTCAGGTATCTGAGGGTTTAGTTCATAACAATAAAAGAAAACATCTCAGAAGAAAAGATGAAACAAAACATAAGAAATCCCTAAAACCCCCTGAAGGAATTGAAGAGGAGATCCTCGGTCTTGAGTATAATTCCAGCTTCTAGAGATGGATCAACTGGCTATCCCCGAGTGAATTCCCACAAATCTGCCTTCTCTGGCCTAGCAAGACGCCCCTAAATGGTAGCTTTAGGCTCCCGTCGACTCCCCCCTTTTAGGTCATACTTAGGGTGTATTTATAGGCTTTTGGAATGTGTTTCTTTGCCCCTAAGTATCCAAATCCGATTGAAATTGCTCTTTTCCGCGGCAGGGACACGGCCATGGCACACGCCCGTGTGAATCGTCTTTAGGTCATGTTCGGACTTTATTAATGAGGCACGGCCGTGTATTTCATGGTTTAGACCGTGTTCGAGATTATTGAGGAGGCACGGCCGTGTGGTCGTGGGCCCAGGCCATGTTGATTTCGTGCTTTGGCCCATTTTGCTCATTTTAAGCCCGTTTCTTGTTCTTTTCATTCTCCAGTGCTTCCCTGAGTATAAATTATGAAAAGAAAGGATTAAGAGCACCTTTTTACATAAATCAAGGGATAAATCATCCAAAAGTATGCTAAATATGGGATTAAAATATGTTATTTTTACGGTTTATCAGAACTCCAAATTAAAATCCGTTAATTTTCCCTGAAACTATACTCACATATCTTCTTACTATAAAATTTTTAGAATTTTGGTTTAGCCAATAAGTACAGTTTATTCTTTAAAGTCTCCCCTGTTTTGCTGTCTGATAGTTTTGACCCTTCTTCACTAAAAATTAATTATCTCTTCGTACAGGATTCAGTTGATGTTCCCGTTTGTTTCTGTTGAAGATAGACTCAATAAGAAATTTAATCATATAAATTATAAACCATAATTATTTTTATAAAATTTTTAGTGATTTTCCAAAGTCGGAACAGGGGATTCCGAAATCATTCTGCCCCTGTCTCATAAAAATTCAAATATCTCAGAATATGAAATTCTTTCGCTTACACTGTTTCTTTTATGTGAAAATAGACTCAATAATATTTAATTTGATATCTTATTCAACTTCTAATTCAATTTCCACCATTTTTTGTGATTTTTCAAAGACACATAACTGCTGCTATCCCAAAACTATTTTATTGCAAATTTTACTCTTTCATAATTTCTTTGTATTAACTTTCATAGTAACACTTACCCCATATCAAACTTACCAAAGTTCGATCACCTATCGAGCACATTGCTCATAAATTGACACACACATACTGCACTTATTCATCACTTAGTCATATTCGTTTATACTTAGTCATTTCCATTTGAGCATCGGAATAATAACGGATACGGAAATTTGCACATAGGTGCCACACTTGTAGCTAAAGATACTTCATATAACACTTTTCACATAGGCTCGCTCTCGAGAGCTAATCACATTCACAGTCCTGCTCACACAAGTTTTCGGTCATACGTAACTACTCGGTCTTTGCTCACACAAGCCGTCGGTATCCGCAACACATGCCGGATTACCCAGCTACTGGTAGAACTTATAAGACCAGCACCCGTTTCACATAGTCACAATCTCGGGTCTGCTCACACAAGCTGTCGATCATGACGAAACTACACGATGCCGCTTACACAAGCTGTCGGGTATCCGTAACACATGTCAGATAACTTAGCCACTGGTCGAACGTACGGACCAGCACCCGAATCACTTATTTCACTTAGATTTCACATAGGTTTCTAGTGAACATGTCACTCGTATCCATTTTTATTCCTAAGGTTCAACCGGGAAATTTCTCACTTGTCGATATTTTGTCAATTACATCAAATATTCAGTTACAATTCATACCATTTACCAAAATATGAAAACGTAAGTAAAAACGGTGCATTATTTACATACAAACTTACCTCGATGCAAAATATGACAAATTTGCAATTTAGTCCACAACCTTTTCTTTTCCCCGATAAAGGTCAATTCCTCGTCTATCTTGATAATCGAGCTTGGAAGCTTGAAAAACCCTAGCTATGTCTTCCTCGTGTGAATTTCGGCCAAGGGGTTGAAGATGAGCAAAAATTGGCTTTTAATTTGGCTTTTTAATTCATTTAATCACCAAATTACTAAAATGCCCTTAACTTAAAAATATTCTATTTCACCTATTTCATGTCCATTTTTGTCCAAAAAATTAACCAATGGTCTAATTACCTTTTAAGGACCTCCAATTTAAAATTTCATAGCAATTAGACACCTCTAGCTTCTAGAACTCAAGTTTTGCACTTTTTACAATTTAGTCCTTTTGACTAAATTGAGTGCCCAAACATCAAAATTTTTGAACGAAATTTTCACGAAATCATTTTGTAAAATTGTAGATCATAAAAATATAAGAATATTAAATTTTTCCTCGTCGAATTTGTGGCCCCAAAACCACTATTCCGACTAGGCCCAAAATCGGGTTGTTACATATTATTTGCATAGGAACTTACTAAGCTTTAAAGCTTACTGCCCTTCCTTTTCCCTTGTCTTATAGTGTCACCAAGCTAGCTCAGGGATCGGAGACTTTCGGAGGTTCACTCACACTATCAACATATCATTTTGGGTACCGATGAATTTAACATTTTAAGTTATGGCATGTATAGGGACTTGGTAATTTTGTTATGTTTCATAATTGATTTGGACAAATGTGTTGGCTTATGATGGTTGATATTTCATTTTGTAAATGGCCATTGAAATTGGCTAATATTTGTTTAGGTATATATATACAATTGATGATTCCTTTCATGGATGTGGAAGTTTGTATGGTATGAGATGCTAAGCATGTGATGTTTGTATGTGATAAATGATAGCATGTAAATGATATGTGGATGCCTTGTGTGTGGCTGATTGGGTTGAATGTATATGCTTGGATTGGTTCTATGTTTTGTTGTGTAGGTTGGTGCATGGAAAGGTGGCAAAAAGGCTTGGTAAATAGCCTTATATTTGTCCACACGAGTAGACATACGGGCGTGTGTCTAGGCCGTGTGTGACACACGGCTCGCCCCATGGGCGTGTGTTTCGGCCGTGTGTCCCCTGTACCTAAATATTTGCAAAACAGAATGCTCAGTATCGAGCACACGGGCAAAGACACGGGCATGTGTCTCAATCGTGTGGATGGCACGGCCTCGAACACGGGCATGTGTCCTGGCCGTGTGAAGTCTGCACCTATTTTATGAAAAATTATGAAAATTTAATCGATCACACGGCCTAAGCACACGGGCGTGTGACTTGGCCGTGTTACCTCAATTTGATGATGATGTCATACACAGAAAACTCCCTAATTTGAACACGGCCTGAAGCACGGGCGTGTCTTAGGGTCACACGGGCGTGTCCCAAACCCATAAGGGCGTGTGACCCTTTTTACATGAAAAATTTTCTAAGTTTCCCAAAAGTTTCCAAATTTCTCGGTTTAGTCCCGAACCACTTTTGATGCATGTTTTGGGCCTCGTAGGCTCGTGATAGGGGCGATATGAATGTATGTGAAAGGTTTTAAATTTGAGTGGAAATTCATGTTTCGATTTTGAATGTTTGCTTGTGAATAAGTCTGGTAATGCCTCGTACCCTATCCCGGCGTCAGATACGGGTAAGGGGTGTTACAATCAAGCTATCATTTTGGGTATAAATGAATTCAAGTATTTTAAGTCTATGGCATGTATAGGGACTTAGTCATTTTATTAAATGTGTCATTGTGATTGTAGCCAATGTGTTGGCTTGTGATTGTCAAAGGCTTGTTCTGATAATTGGCCATGTAGATTGGTTTATTTGGGCTATCATGGTTGTAAGCCTAAGTATATATATATGTGCTAATGCCTTTGGTGATATGGTCATGGTATACTTGGTGAATGATAGAAATGTGGTTTATGACATGAATGTGTACAAGACAACTCATCAAACACTCGAATCGTATTTTCAAGCCAAAACTCGGCTCTCTCAGGATCATCATCAACATTAGCCCTGAACTCTTCAGCCCCGTGTTTACCGATCTTGTCGACTGGAGGCTTATTTAATCTTAAAAGTTCAACTCCTTGAGGAGCTACAGGAATCGATTGGGGATTAGGAGGGGGTGGAGGTTGTTGAGCAGCCAGGTTAGTTCGGATATATTGCGTGAACCATTCATTCATCATTTGGAAAAAGGCTTCTTTACCCTCTCCTCCCTGGCTGCTAGTTACGGGTCTAGATTCAGACGCCGCTGTCCCTTGCGTGGGAGCAGGCGCATTACTTTCAACCTCATCAGTTATCGCTCGATTGGGATCCATTTGCTATATAAAAACACATTTTCAGATGTCGGGACTCATCACACTATCACAGTTTATATATGGCATGTATAGCTAGACACTTACACATGCTACGTTAGTCCTAGAATAGACTAAACCGTAGCTCTTATACCAATAAATGTAACACCCCTCACCCGTATTCAACGCCAGAATAGGGTTATGGAGCATTACCAAACTTACAACACTTTAAAACATACATTTAATATACAATTTGTCATTTCAAATACAATTCAATCACAACCAATGATAGTGTCCCTTAAACGAGCCTACGAGGCCTTAAACATGCATTAGAAATGGTTCGATACTAAACCGATAACTCGAGAATTTTTTGTGAAACTTAGAAAATTTTACTTCAAACAGGGGACACATGCCTGTGTGGCCAGGCCGTGTGTCTCACACGGCCACGGACACGCCCGCGTGTCACGGGGCCGTGTGAAAGCGGGGTACATGCGACTTGGGTCAAGCGGCCAACCACACGCCCGTGTGTCAGCCCGTGTGCCCGCCGAAGTGGCCAAACACGCCCGTGTGCCAGGCCGTGTGTTAGGCCGTGCCAAACCTTTAGGGTATACTGACTTATGCAACACGGCCAAGTCATACGCCCGTGTGCTAGGCCGTGTGCCAATTAGGGGGTATATTGACTTGTACCACACGGCCGATCACACGTCCATGTGTGAGACCGTGTGGAGCATAATGACTTCATTTCAATTTCAACACTAGGGGACACACGGTCGTGTAACTTGACCGTGTGTCTCACACGGCTGAGACACACGCCCGTGTCTCTGCCCGTGTAGATAAAATAGGCTATTCACCAAGCCATTTTGCCACCCATTTTGTACATACCTAAACAAGCTCAAATGGTACCAAATCATAGCATAAATAACATTCAATTCAGCCACAATCAAGACTAATCCATTACATAGCCGAAGTTATTTTAATCTCAAACACTAAGTGCCAAACATAGCCGAAGCTATCTAGATATGGCACAGTAAGTGTCATACGTAACCGGAGCTATCTCAAATCGCACACCAAGTGCTATACATAATCGAAGCTATCTCGATCTCGCACACTAAGTGCAGATACATAACCGAAGCTTTTATGAATGTTTCCGTACAATTTTATTCATCAACAATTCAATATAAAGCATTAAATCTCAATTATAATAATACTTATTAACATACGAACTTACCTCGGATGCAAAAACGATAACGCGGGTCACTAATCTGAAATCTTGTTCTTCCCCCGATCTAAGTTTGTATTTCACTTTTCTTGATCTATATAATATCAAATTCAACCCATTTAATCATCTATTTATTCAATTTAGTCCAAATTTCACTTTAAGGCATATTTAAACTTTTGCCCCTAAACTTTCACATTTTTCACAATTTAGTCCTTATTCCATAAAATCACAAATTAGTGAAATTCAAAATGAACCCATGCTAACCGAATTTCTATAGTACTCATATCAGCCCATTTTTCTCATTTATTTCACATTTTAACTCCAAAATTTGCACATTTCACAATTTAGCCCCTAATTTGTATTTTCTTTAAAAATCACTTAACAAAACTTGTATATCTATCAATAAGCATTCAAAATATATCATCAAACATCAAAACACACATGTATTCATCAATGGAATCATTCAAAATCTTTAACAGTTTTGCAAATTAGTCCCTGCGCTAGCTAGACTAAGCTGCAACGATATCAAAAACACATAAATCATTAAAAACCGAGTCAGGATCACTTACATGCTAGCAATTGAAAGTTCCGAATGCTTCAAGCTCTCTAATGGATTCCCAAACCCTTATTTTCGGTGGTGGACACTTAGTGAAGAAGATGATACTAAAAATTCTTTTTGTTTTATTAAACTTATTAACTTAATTACTAATTTAACCTTAAGTTTTAACCTTTATAAATGCATTTATAATGTCCATAAATGTCCACTTACCATTATAATGGTCTATTTACAACATAAGGACCTTCTCTTTTCAGTTTTATAACTATTAGGCACCTTTAGCTGATACAACTCAAGTTTTACGCTTTACGCGATTTAGTCCTTTTTTCTCAAATTGACCATTCAAACAATAAAATTTCTTCACGAAATTTTCACACATACATGCTATCATGCTTTTAAAATTAAAATAATAATAAAATAAATATTTTGACTTCAAATTTGTGGTCTCGAAACCACTGTTTTGATTTGATTAAAAACGGGTTGTTATAGTTATGAGTTGGATAGAATCAGGGTTTAGTTTGAATTATGAATTGATTTATTAGGATCAAGAAGAGTATCCGCTAAAAGTATGATAAGTAAGTGATATCTACCAAGAATTATTTATTAGTAAGTAAATGATCAAGCGATCCACATCTGAAGCAAGCTCTGTCGTTCAATCTATAGCTTCCCGGATGCCTTTTTCCACAATGTTTACATTCAGGTCTCTCAGTCCGGACATTACCAATACTGGCTACTGAAGTTGCTGGAGTTTTGGAACTCATTTGCGGTCTAGATTGATTTCTATTCGAGTATCTCACATTATCCCTGAATCTTTTCAGAGCAGATTGAAATGATTTACTCTGAAATCTCTTTTTCATATCTCGAGTATCAGACTCAGCTTTTCTTTTATCTTTCACGAGTGCCTCGCTTTACAAGCTCGACCAACGAGTACAACGAACTCTTTTATTTCTAAAATACCAACTAGCAAGCGGATGTCTTCATTAAGTCCGTCTTCAAATCTTTTGCACATTATAGCCGGATGATAAACATTCCCGAGCATATCGACTCGATCTCACGAATTCTCGTTCATACTCGAAGCAGTCATTACGCCTGTTTAAGTTCGAGAAATTCCTTCCGCTTTTTCGATCAACGAATCTCTCATTGATATATTTCTTCGGAACTCAATCGAAGAAGTCCCATGTAACTCATTCTCTCGGAACAACAGAAATCGAGTTTTCCACCATTGATAAGTTGCATCTCGAGTAACGATACAACACACTTTATGCATTCATCAGAAGTCAGAGACATTTCATCGAATACCCGGATAGTATTTTCAATCCGAACTCGGCTTTTTCCGCATCATCATCTTTAGAAGCCCGAATTCTTGGCCCCATACTTACGAATCTTGTCAACGGGACGCTTATTCAGCATTCGGATGCATATCCGTGGCACAACCGTAGTGCGAAGGGGATCAACGAGGCGCGGGGTTGCGAAGCGATCGGGTTATTCTTTACAAACCGAGTGAACCACTCACTCATCATCCGGAAGAAATCTTGTTTAGCTTCTTCCCTTAACAACTAGTAGCGGTCTCGATTCGTATAGCGTCCGCCTTGCGCGGAATCAGCGCATTGCTTTCACGTCATCACTCACGGCTCTTTTGGGATCCATACTATACTGAGAAATCACATTTATACGTCGAGGATTCATCACACTATCACAATTGAAATATGGCATGTATAGCTAGACTCGACACGCCACGTTAGTCCGAGAAGAATCGCTAAACCGTAGCTCTGATACCAACCAAATGTAACACCCCTAACCCGTATCCGACGATGGACTAGGGTTAAAGGTGTTACCGGACAGATCGGAAAGCATGTACAGAAATTCATACAATCATTCATCATTCTCAAGCATAGTGTCCCTCACTACGGTCATCGAGACCTTAAACATGCTTATAAATCGAGTTGGGACTAAACTGAAACACATATGAAATTTCATGAAAATTAAAAAATTTTCTAACTTTCAGGAGAGACACGCCCGTGGGAGGAGACTGTGTTCCCTCAACGGCTTCTAGACACCCCCGTGTGTCCATCCGTGTTTACATACTGACTATATCAACACGGTTACTTGGCACGTCCGTGTGCCATGACCGTGTGCTACCAGACTATATACTGACTTTTTTAACACGGCCACCAAGCACGCCCATGTGCCATGGCCGTGTGCTCTTAGCTAGCTACTGACTTATACACCACGGCCAGCTGACACGCCCATGTCGAGGACGTGTGCTATTAAAGCCACATTCTGCCAATTCAACCACGGTCTTAGGTACACCCGTGTGCCACAACCATGTGGCATTATAGGCTATTTATAAGGCCAAAATGCCACCCATAAGGGTCAAACCTACAAGCAACATATATCATCCTATTTCCCTCACATAAAACCACTCAAACCAATTCCAAACATACCAATTTGCATGATCAAATCTCAATTATGCTCAAGCACCAATCATCTATATACTTACCATTTCAAACCATTTCATATATCTACTAATCATACTAAAACAACTTCATATATCATACTTCTTTAAGCATATATCAAAACATATCTAGCCAAATCACATGGCTAAGTTCACTTTACAACTTATACCAAAACTAGCCTATACATGCCATTTTGAGCTTTATACATTTTCAAATGTACCAAAATAAGTTTTAGTAGTGTGATGACGATCCGTGACAGTCCGGAGCCTTCAGTAGCTTTGACAACCTATAAAACAGAGAAAACATACACAGACACACAGAGTAAGCTTTCCAAAAGCTTAGTAAGTCAATGTACAAATAATCTTTGCATAAAATGCATATATTTCAAGTAGATACATTGGTACATCCAAATCACTAAGCATAATATCACAAATGTACTTTGTTTTATACACTTGTGGCCACATTTGCCACATTCATCATTTTAAGATCCACATTCTCACATTTAAGCATACATTTCTTCAAGTCAAAGTCGTATAGGTACTTACCTTTTTATACACACTTGTGCATATACTAACGTACCTGAAACAAACATTCATTCACTTATTTGCTCATAGCTCAGATTTGCAATTCATATCACAGACTTGCCCGTTGAACCGCAAGGAATCTAGTAGGATACTTAGAAAACTCGGAATGGTCGTACAATGCCAACGTCCCAGACGAGGTCTTACATGCACTCAGATATCGATGCCACTGTCCCAAACAGGGTCTTACACGAATCAATACGATGCCGATGTCCCGGACATGGTCTTACGTAAAGCTCGATTTATGCCAGCGTCCCGGGCGTGGTCTTACACATAAAACTCATATCGATGCCTACGTCCCGGACGAGGTCTTACACGAAGTCTCAAATCAACGCCAACGTCCCAGACGTAGTCTTACATGATAGAACAGAACAGATACCTATGTCATGACATAGCTAATCCTAACTATCCCTAGGTTCGTACGGGACTTCTCGAACTTAGTCACTATATCGAACTTATCTCGAAATTCATTTACATAGCTTCTCATTAACATCCATAACTAACATTGGTCATGTGAACACATGTAATATCATACAAGTACGTTTATTTGCATAGTGACTTACCTCGGATTCGATATGTCAGAATGAAAACGGCTACTCGGTTACTTTCGCTTTCCCGCGATCAATGTCCGTTTTCCTTGGTTCTTGATCTAACATTTTCAAAATTAACCATTTTATTTACTAATTCATACATTTCAATCCATGGACACTGATACGTCGTTGAAAGCACCAAATATATCCTATTCCCTGCAAAATAATTAAAATAACAGTAAAGGGGAAGTAGGGTCGAATCCTCAGGGATCGGATTATACAATATGTTTGTTTCTCGAAATCCTGCAGGCGAATCGTGCCCAAGAAAGCCTGCGTTCTGAAAAAATAAAAATAATGAGAATTTAAAAGGTTGGATCGAAATGAAAATAAAATAAAAAATAGAATTGAGAAGTTGAATGGAAATTGCAAAAATTAAAAATGAAAAGTAGAGTTGAGATAAAGAAATTCTTATGGGAGATTCCACCTCCAGTTTGCTTCAATCCGCCTTAGGCTCAATCCTTGGCTTTTAGATGATCCTTCCCAAACCGAATAAGCCGCTTATAGTGGAAGAGGGCGCCACGACCACCAGCTCCAAAGATTTAGACTTCAATTTGGTGGAAACGACTCTAGTCAACAATCGCTCTTGCGGGATCATCTTATGCTAGATCAACGTTTCTCAATGGCGAATCCCACGCCATTTTGTCTCTTGGGCTCGCCAACCTCTCGACTTGATAAGCTAACGAACCCGTGTGCAATCCTTCCAAAACATACAAAGCGGCGCCTTTGCATACGTTGAAAAGTTTACTTCTTAAGGGACATGGACTAAGCGTCACCCAGTAGTCTTGGAGAAACGATGAATACCCTGTTGAGAAGGCTAAGTATGGATTCTAAGCCTCAAAATCCCTTTTGGGGGATTTTTGGCAACCTTTGGCTAGAAGGGTTTTAGTGGTTCATAATTGTGGTGGAAAAGAAAATAAATATAAAAATGGAAGTTTTATTAAAAGGGAAAATGGAAAGAACAAAAGTCTTATGGGGAGAGAGTTTACAGAAAAAGATGATCCCTAACTGAGTCACTTCATCCCTATTTATAGTGCTAAGATAGATAGACTAGTTCTACTTAAGTTCCTAAAGATAATTACAAATAATCAAAGATAAATAAAGATAAATCCTAAATTAAATAATCCTTAATTATTATCTTAATATTAATTATCCTAATATAATCAAAATAGAGTCTAATAGAATAAAAACTCTTCTTTTTGCATTTCAACCCTTGTGTCCTCCATGCTTGCACTTTTGGCACCAACTTTTTCCCTTTGTCGCACATTGGCCCATTTTATCTCTAAATTCATGCTTTTGGCCCTTAATTTCGCTTTTGCCTATAATTTAGTCCCTACAAGATAAAAGACCATAAATAGCCCAAATTAGTAGAATCATACTCAAAATAAATATGCAATTAGCACATAAAAATATGACGTTCTAGAGTATTATCAAATTCCCCCCTACTTAGCCCATGCTTGCCCTCAAGTATGGTTCTTATCCACTATGAAAATTAGATCCTGAAAGAAATTCCACTCCAAAGTTTTATAAAAATTAGTCAAAAATGCATATGAAAAATAAAGAGAACTTCTAAGCTTGCTTTAAGTAAAACAGAAAAAGTATTCTAATTAACACACACAAAAATTAAAATCGTCTTGAATTATTTCATACTATTTAGGTAAATTACCAAACCTACCAAGACAATCTATTTATTTCCTCCTTTAGTCCCCAACTACAATTTTATTAGTACTATTTTTCTTTTATTTTTTTAATTTTTTTCTTTTTTTCTTCTTCTTTTTTTTTATTATTATTTATTTACTTAGGAATATATTGAACCTTTTGACGCGAAGAGAGATGACAACCCAAGCACCCCACCCCGGTTACTCAGCCCAACATACTCCTAAAATTTATTTATTTCCGGTTAGCGGAGTTTTACCCATCACGTCACACAACCTTTTGACGCTAAGTAAAATGACAACCCAAGCACCCTACCCGGTTACTCGATCGATCCACGTTCGAGCCGCACTCATAACCTTGGTTAGCGGAGTTTTACCTATCACGCCACACAACCTTTTGACGCTAAGTAGAATGACAACCCAAGTACCCTACCCCGATTTACTCGATCGACCACGTTCTAAGTTGCACTCATAACCTTGAAACATTTATTAAACAAAATTTACACGAAATTTTAATTTTGGAGGACCTAAGAGAAATAATCAAGTGTCAAAAATAAGTTTTAGTAACCACCTAATAGACACGAACATAATTTAGGCATGCAATTGTATTAAGTGTCCACTTTATATTAAACTTGATCAATTTTACGAAAAGTAAGATAGAGTTAACTTATTAATCATAATTATTTTTAGCCTAATAAAAATAAAGTAGTAGAGATAAAATCAAACAGACAGAATCATAACTAACTCAGTAGCCAAAAATCATGCATGTAGGTCAAACAGTGGCAAGTCGTGGTCAAATTCTTGGGCATGAAAAGCGACAGAATATTCTTAAAAAAATATGGACAAAATGGAGCCTCAGCAAAGCAAACACAAATCACATCAGCAGACAACGATGTCTGAAGAGTACCTCCCCTACTTAAAACACATTGTCCTCAATGTGGACGCAAAAGAAATAAATAGGTAGAAAAGTTTAGAAAAACTCCCCGTGTAGCTACTGTCAATTGCGGAGGATGGCAATGAGTTCGGTTAGTTGCTGGCCAAAAGTGTCAAGTCGAGCCTCAACGCGCTCCGTTTTACCTAAGCAAAGAAGAGAAATTTATTAATATTTAAATTTAAAAAAAGAAATTAAAAAGAAAAGAAAGGAAACTAATAAATAAGAAATAATAATAAAAATGAAAATAAATAAATAAATAAATAAAAGGATTGGGTTGCCTCCCAACAAGCGCTTGTTTAACGTCATTAGCTCGACGACTTAAATGGTTCTACGGTGGCTCAAAATAAATCTTTTTAATCGTGTGAGCTTGGAAATTCTCATTTTTTATCACATCCACCATATTTGGGTTTAATCGTCCTTGCGCCTCTTTCATTGGTTTCATATTTTCCTCCAAGGGGTTGATTCCTTTTAAGTCGGCAATGGTCTCATCATTCTAAAAAAATGTGAATTTGAGATGCTCGAGAAGTGGTTTTAATTTCGGATCTGATGCCTGCACAACAGAAGGTAGAAGTTTAGTATTCATATGAGCCAATAATTTATTAACAGATTCAAAATCATCAAACATCATTTTAGATTTATCTTCATAAGATGACTCAAAAGTTTTTTCTACTGATGAGTTAATTATGTCGACACGGTTTACGTCCAAGACTTCACTTGGGTGGCTAATTGTGCCATAAACATTAAACTTCACGATCTCCCCATCAAACTCCATCGTGAGGGTTCCGCTTCGTACGTCAATCTTAGTATTTGCAGTACTAAGGAAAGGTTGCCCCAACAAGATGTCTGAAGACTGAGAAGCGTTATCCTCCTCCATTTTTATCACATAAAAGTCTGCAGGGAAGATAAGTCCAGTGACTTTGACTAATACGTCCTCGAGGACTCCTTCGGGATGCACAGCGGACACATCGCCAATTGAATGATAACACTGTTTTTGTCAAAAAACCTGCGTTAAGTGATTCATAAATAGAATATGACATTACATTTATGGAGGCTCCTAGATCACACATAGCCTTTTTAATTCTCAAATGACCTATTTTGCATGGTATTGCAAACATGCCCCTATCCTTACATTTTGCCGGCATTTTTCGCTGTAACACTACGGATACATTTTCACCAACATTCACCCTTTCATTACCTGTCAACTTCTGTTTATTGGTGCAAAGCTTTTTAAGAAATTTAGCATACCTCGGTATTTGCTTGATGGCATCCAACAGTGGAATGTTGATCTCGACATTCCTAAATGTTTCGAGGATTTCCTTGTCCTCTTTACCTCTTCGACACTGGTTGAATTGTTCTGGAAATGGAGGTTGAATTTTAGGCAATGGAGGTTTCGGTCGGACCTGTTCGTTTTTTTCGGGTTTTTCCTGGGCGATTTCTTGGCCAAGATTCCTGTCGGGAATCGATTCCAGTACCTTTCCACTTCGTAACGTCACTGCATTTGCGTGTTGCCTTGGATTCGGTTCTGTTTTTTACGGTAGCTTCCATTGAGAGTTCAATTTTTCAATTGATATGGTCAATTCTCTTATAGATGCCTCGGTTTTATGTTGAAAATCAAGCATATTAGCTGCTAATTTATTGACCAAAGTTTCTAGTGAATTACCTGAATCTTGTGGTTGCTGTGGAACTCGGTTCTGGTATGGCTGGTTATATCGTGGGTTGGCCCCATAACTTAAGTTAGGGTGATCCCTCCACCCTGGGTTGTAGGTATTAGCATAGGGGTCGTATCGCCTTTGTGGCGGCCCAGGGAAATTTCCCACAGCATCCAGATGGGCCATGGTATCATCATACAAACTGGGACATGCATCAGTTGCATGATCAAGACTAGTACATATTCCGCATAACCGAGTTGTCTTTGTTTTTTCTGCAAGAAGAATATTCATCATATTAGTAAGTTTATCAAGTCTATCTTCTATGGAAGAATTACTTAGCTGGTGAACCCTTCTGGGGGGTTCAGGATTAGCTCGGAACTGCTGAGAATTTGCAGCCATTGTGGAGATTAAGTCCCTTGCTTGTTGGGGGGGTCATGTTGACCAATGCTCCTCCACTAGCAGCGTCTACCATATTCATCTCTATTGGTTTCAAGCTTCATAAAAGTACTGGAGAAGAGATTGCTCTGTTATACCGTGTTGTGGGCAACTCACACACAACTTCTTAAACCGCTCCTAATAATCATAAAGAGTCTCTGCTTCTTTCTGCCTTATTCCCACGATCTCTCTTCTTAGCTCAGCTGCTCTAGATGCTGGAAAAAACCTGTTGAGAAATAAACGAGATAAATCAGCCCAAGTAGTTATAGATCCAGGAGGTAAATAAAATAACCATTCCCTAGCTGAATCTGCTAGGGAAAAAGGGAAAGCGCGCAGTTTAATTTGATCCTCAGTTACGCCTTGAGGTTTCATACTCAGACAAACCATATGAAACTCCTTCAAATGTTTATGGGGGTTTTCATTTTGTAACCCTCGGAAAGTTGGTAGCAACTGAATTAACCCTGACTTTAATTCAAAATCAGTATCCATAGTAGGATATGCGATGCATAACGGGGGTTGTTCTGTCGGCGCTTCGACCAGTTGCCGAATTGTTTGAGCCATAGGTTGAGGTGCTGAATTAGGGTTTCCGTCAACCCTAGCGTTAAACACTCCTTCTGGGGAATCGACTTCTACTTTTTCACCTTCAAACGTTTGAGTAGGGTTTTCGTTAACCTAGACTCTGCTTCGTCGTCGATTCTGATTTCTGGTGGTGGATTACTTTGAGTCTCAACCACCACTGACTGCTTTTTCCTTAGCTTTGTTTCCTTGCGATTAGCTTTTGCAGTCTTTTCAATCTCCGAGTCAAACGCAAGAGTTCCTGGAGCTGATCTGGTCATAAAAAACAAAAAACAAGATTAGTACGTTACCGATCCCCGGCAACGGTGCCAAAATTTGATGCATCGTTGAAAGCACCAAATATATCCTATTCCCTGTAAAATAATGAAAATAACAGTAAAGGGGAAGTAGGGTCGAATCCTCAGGGATCGGATTTAACAATATGCTTGTTTCTCGAAATCCTGGGCAGAATCGTGCCCAAGAAAGCCTGCGTTCCTGAAAAAAATAAAAATAACAGAATTTAAAAGGTTGGATCTGAAATGAAAATAAAATAAAAAATAGAATTGAGAAGTCGAATGGAAATTGCAAAAATTAAAAATGAAAAGTAGAGTTGAGATAAAGAAATTCTTATGGGGAGATTCCAGCCTCCGGTTGCTTCAATCCGCCTTGGGCTCAATCCTTGGCTTTTAGATGATCCTTCTCAAACCGAATAAGCCAGTTATAGTGGAAGAGGACGCCTACGACCACCAGCTCCAAAGATTTAGACTTCAATTTGGTGGAACCTGACTCTAGTCAACAATCGCTCTTGTGGGATCATCTTATGCTAGATCAACGTTTCTCAATGGTGAATCCCACGCCATTTTGTCTCTTGGGCTCGCCAACCTCTGACGCAGTAAGCTAACGAACCGACTGTGCAATCCTTCCAAAACATACAAAGCGGCCGCCTTTGCATACGTTGAAAAGTTTACCTCTTAAGGGACATGGACGGAAGCGTCAACCTCGTAGTGCGGAGAAACGATGAATACCCTGTTGAGAAGGCTAAGTACGGATTCTAAGCCTCAAGAACGCTTTTGGGGGATTTTTGGCAACCTTTGGCTAGAAGGGTTTTAGTGGTTCATAATTGTGGTGGAAAAGAAAATAAATATAAAAATGGAAGTTTTATTAAAATGGAAAATGGAAAGAACAAAAGCCTTTTGAGGAGAGAGTTTACAGAAAAAGATGATCCCTAACTGAGTCACTTCATCCCCTATTTATAGTGCTAAGATAGATAGACTAGATCTACTTAAATTCCTAAAGATAATTACAAATAATCAAAGATAAATAAAGATAAATCCTAAATTAAATAATCCTTAATAATTATCTTAATATTAATTATCCTAATATAATCAAAATAGAGTCTAATAGAATAAAAACTCTTCTTTTTGCATTTCAACCCTTGTGTCCTCCATGCTTGCACTTTTGGCACCAACTTTTTTCCTTTGTCGCACATTGACCCATTTTATCTCTAAATTCACGCTTTTGGCCCTTAATTTCGCTTTTGCCTCCAATTTAGTCCCTACAAGATAAAAGACCATAAATAGCCCAAATTAGTAGAATCATACTCAAAATAAATATGCAATTAGCACATAAAAATATGACGTTCTAGAGTATTATCAGACACACATTTAGAACTATTTGCAAATTAACCCTCATATTTGTACACTTTATCATTTTAGTCTATTTTTCTCAAAACATCAAATTCACAAAATCCACACACATACACATGCTTAGCCGAATGTATATACATCACAAACAAGCCAACATCTTTCATCAAATTTGCAAATTAGTCCTTCAATTTGCTATTTTCACAATTTAGCCCTATTTAGCTAAATTCATCAAAACTTCAAGAACAAAATATGTTCATCTAACACCAACTTATCATTTAACACCTTAAAAAATCACAAAGCTCAACATATCATCAATGGCATATCACACAAGCATCATCAATACACAAAATTGAAACATGGGCTTGTTAATAGACGAAGCAACGATTGCAAAAACGTAGAAATTATCGAAAACCGAAGTCAAAACTCACCTTAATTAGCTTGAGCAAGGGCCGAACATTCAAAGGTTTTAACCTATTTTTTCTTTTCTTCTTTTTTTGGTGGAAGAACATATAAATGGCCACTATCTTTTTAACTTGTTTTTATTATAATATCTTATAATATATTATACTAACTTAACTTATAAAATAAACATATAAAAGCATACTTTATAAATGATTATACATGTTGCCGTTCACTATAAGCAAAAATGGGTTATTTACCCTTTAAGGACTTCACAATAATAAAGCCACATCAATTTAATACCTTGACAAATAGCAAACAACTTTCACACTTAATGCAATTTCATCCTTTTTGTCAAATTAATCACACAGACGAATAAATTAACTTATGGAAATTTTACCACATGCTTAGTCACCTATCAACGGCACAGAAAATAATATTAAAATATTATTCAGACTCGGATTCATGGTCCCGAAACCACTGTTCCGACTAGGGTATAAACTGGACTGTTACAATTCTCCCCCCTTAGGGATTTTCGTCCCCGAAAATCTTACCGTTAAACAGAGTTGGATATTGTTGTCTTACTGAATCTTCAGGTTCCCATGTGGCCTCTTCTATTCCGTGACAATGCCATAGTACTTTCACTAACGGAATTTTCTTATTTCTTAGCTCTTTCACCTCACTAGCAAGAATACGGATCGGTTCTTCTTCATATGTAATATCAGATCAAATTTCAATTTCAGATGGGGCAATCACATGTGACGGATCAGATCGATATCTACAGAGCATTGAAACATGAAATACATCATGTATCTTTTCTAACTCAGATGGCAACTTTAATCTATATGCAACAGGCCCGACACGTTCAATGATCTCATACTGTCCGATGAACCTTGGACTTAATTTTCCTTTACGTCCAAATCGAAGCACTTTCTTCCATGGAGACACTTTTAGAAATACTTTGTCACCGTTCTCAAATTCTATATCTTTTCGTTTCAAGTCTGCATATGACTTCTGACGATCAGATGCTGTTTTCAAACAATCTCGGATCAGTTTTACTTTCTGTTCTGAATCTTTTATCAAGTCAACACCGTGTAGCTTATTTTCACTAAGTTCAGTCCAATACAGAGGTGTACGACATTGACGTCCGTACAAAGCTTCATAAGGTGCCATTTTAATGCTCGTCTGAAAACTATTATTATAAGCGAATTCAATCAGTGGAAAATACTGTTCCCATGAACCATGAAAATCAAGTACACAACATCTTAACATGTCTTCAAGAATCAATGGTCCATTCGGATCGACCATCCGTTTTGCGACTAAAAGTCAGATGAAGTGTAATTTCGCACCCAAAGCTTCTACGATTTCTTCCGAATCTTGATGTAAACCTTGGATCCAGATTCGACACAATGGATAGTGGCACTCCGTGCAATCTAACAATCTCGGAAATATATAGCTCGGCTAATCTATCAAGTGAATAATCGATCTTTACCAGGAATAAAATGGGCAGATTTCGTCAGTCGGTCAACTATGACCCAAATGGTATCTTTCTTTCTCGAAGTTTGAGGCAAACCAGAAAAAAAGTCCATTATTATTCTATCCCATTTCCATTCGAGAATCAGAATCGGCTGAAGCAATCCAGATGGAACTTGATGTTCGGCTTTTACTTGCTGACAGACTAAACATTTCGAAACAAAGTCAGAAATGTCTTGTTTCATACCAGACCACCAGTAGTGTCGTTTCAAATCCTGATACATTTTCGTACTTCCCGGATGAACAGATAGACGACTATTATGTGCTTCGCTCAAAATCAGCTGAATCAACTCTGGATTTCTTGGAACACAGATACGATCTCGAAATCTCAAACAGTCATCAACAACTCGAAATTCAGATTCGGAATTCACTTTACACTGAGCTCGTTTCGCTAGCAATTCATTATCTACCTTCTGAGCATCACATATTTGCTGTACAAACAACGGTTTCACTTTTAACTCAGCTAACACAGAACTATCATCAGATAAATCTATTTGAGCATTCAAAGCGCGTAGTGCAAACAATGATTTTCGACTCAGTGCATCTGCAACAACATTTGCTTTACCCGGATGATAATCTATCACAAGCTTGTAATCTTTTAACAACTCAAGCCATCTTCTTTGACGCAGGTTCAAATCTTTCTGAGTCATTAGATACTTCAGACTTTTATGATCTGAAAATATGTGACATTTCTCACCATACAAATAATGCCGCCAAATCTTAAGTGCAAACACAATTGCAGCTAACTCGAGGTCATGCATCGGATAATTCTTTTCATGCAGCTTTAATTGTCTCGAAGCATAAGCTACGACTTTGCCTTCCTGCATCAGAACACATCCCAAACCATTTAACGAAGCATCATCAGAATCATAAATTCTTTGCCCGATTCTCGTTTGTACTAACACCTGGAGCTTAGATTATGAGTTTTCAATCGATCAAAACTTTTTTGACATCTATCAGACCATTCAAATCTAACATCTTTCTGAAGTAATTTCGTCAACGGAGTAGCTATCACTGAAAATCCTTTCACAAATCGACGATAATAACCAGCTAGGCCCAAAAAGCTACGGACTTCAGACACATTCCTCGGAGGTTTCCAATCCAGAATAGTAGAAATCTTGTTCGGATCAACTCGAATTCCAGATGCTGACACAATGTGCCCCAGAAAACTAACTTCATGTAACCAGAACTCACATTTACTGAATTTTGCATACAATTTCTTTTCTCGCAGAGTTTGCAATACGATTCTCAAATGTTCAGCATGCTCAGTCTCATCCCGTGAGTAAATCAAAATGTCGTCAATAAATACTACAACAAATTGATCTAGGTACGGTCTAAAAATTCTATTCATTAGATCCATAAAAACAGCAGGTGCATTGGTTAGTCCAAATGGCATAACTAAAAACTCATAATGCCCGTACCTCGTTCTGAAAGCAGTCTTCGGAATGTCTGAATTTTTAACTCTCAGCTGGTAGTATCCCGATCTCAAATCAATCTTGGAAAACACAGTAGCTCCTTTTAACTGATCAAATAAATCATCAATTCTGGGCAACGGATATTTGTTCTTTATTGTCACCTTATTCAACTGACGGTAATCGATGCACATTCTCATCGTGCTATCTTTCTTTTTCACAAACAGAACAGGAGCACCCTAAGGCGAGAAACTCGGTCTAGTAAACCCTCTATCGGTCAATTCTTGTAACTGCGACTTTAACTCCTTCAACTCTGTTGGTGCCATTCTATACGGAGCTATTGAAATAGGCGTAGTACCCGGCAACAACTTAATACCAAATTCAACTTCACGTATCGGAAGCAAACCCGACAATTCTTAGGAAACACATCGAATATTCACGGACAAATGCATAATCGACTCAACTTTCTTTTCGGACACCTTCGAGTCAATAACATAAGCGAAATATGCTTCATATCCCTTTTTCACATAACTTTAAGCTTTCAAAACTGATATCACAGCAGACAATTCATTCATATCATTAGACTCAATTCGCACAGTTTCATTATTCGGACATCTCAAATCAACAGTCTTTCTTTTACAATTTACAACCGCATCATGCAAAAATAACCAATCCATACCTGAATAATATCGAACTCGTCAAATGGCACAAAGATCGATCAATAGGAAAAGCAGATATCTCAAACATTAACGGGACGGTTCTTGCATACTTTGTCAACAAGGACACTTTTACCTAGGGGTTCGATACTTTTATAGTAAACTCGGTGAGACTCTACAGACAAAGTCTTGCTTTGAATACTAAATTCATACATATATATGAATGCGTAGAACCAGGGTCTATCAAAGCAATCACAGAAGTATCATAGAGAGTAAAAGTACCCGTTATAACGTTAGGCGATGAATCTTCCTCTCGAGCTCGTACAGCATACGCTTTGGCAGGCGCTCTAGCTTCAAATCTGACAATATTGTCTCTTGTAGTTCTCTGACTACCACTGATATTCTTTACAATCTTCGATGGTCTACCTCTCACAGGTGCAAAATCAGATCTCAGATTTTGAACTGCTCTCGCTCAATGTGCTCAGTGGCAATCACGGATAAAATGATCAAGCAATCCACATCCAAGCAAGCTCGCTGCGTTCAATCTCTGACTTCCGGATGCCTTTTTCCACAATGTTTACATTCAGTCTCGATCCGGACATTTAACAACAAGCTCATTGAAGTTGCTGGAGTTTTGGAACTCATTTGTGGTCTAGATTGATTTCTATTCGAATATCTCACATTATCCCTGAATCTTTTTGGAGCAGATTGAAATGATTTACTCTGAAATCTCTTTTTCATATCTCGAGTATCGACTCGACTTTTCTTTTATCTTTCCGAGTGCCTCGCTTTACAAGCTCGATCCAACGAGTACAACGAACTCTTTTATTTCTAAAATACCAACTAGTAAACGGATGTCTTCATTAAGTCCGTCTTCAAATCTTTTGCACATTATAGCTTGGATGATAAACATTCCCCCGAGCATACCGATCGAGTCTCACGAATTCTCGTTCATACTCGTAAGCAGTCATTACGCTTACTGCTTAAGTTCTAGAAATTCTTCCCGTTTCTGATCAACGAATCTCTCATTGATATATTTCTTCCGAACTCAATCGAAAGAAGTCCCATGTAACTCGTTCTCTCGGAACAACGAGATATCGAGTTTTCCACCATTGATGTTTGCATCTTGGAGTAACGATACAACACACTTTATGCATTCATCCGAGTCGAGACATTTCGTCGAATACCCGGATAGTATTTTCAATCCAGAACTCGGCCTTTTCCGCATCATCATCTTTAGTAGCCCAGAATTCTTCGGCCCCATACTTACGAATCTTGTCAACAGGAGGCTTATTCAACAGATTCGGATGCATATCTGGTGGCACAACTGTAGTCTGAAGGGGATCAACAGGGCGCGGGGGTTGCGAAAAGTCGGGTTATTCTTTACAAACTGAGTGAACCACTCACTCATCATCTGGAAGAAAGCTTGTTTAGCTTCTTCCCCTTGACCGCTAGTAGCCGGTCTCGATTCAGAAGGCGCTGTCCCTTGAGCGAGATCAGGCGCATTGCTTTCTACATCATCAGCTATGGCTCTTTCGGGATCCAATATTATACAGAAATCAAATTTATACGTCAGGATTCATCACACTATCACAATTCAGAAATATGGCATGTATAGCTAGACTCTGACACGCTACGTTAGTTTGAGAATCGGCTAAACCGTAGCTCTGATACCAACTAAATGTAACACCCCTAACCCGTATCTGACAACGGACTAGGGTTAAAGGTGTTACCGGACAGATCGGAAAGCATGTACAGAAATTCATACAATCATTCATCATTCTCAAGCATAGTGTCCCTCACTACGGTCATCGAGACCTTAAACATGCTTATAAACCGAGTTGGGACTAAACTGAAACACATATGAAATTTCATGAAAATTAAAAAATTTTCTAACTTTCAAGGGAGACACGCCCGTGGGAGGAGACCGTGTGCCCTCCACGGCTTCTAGACACCCCCGTGTGTCCATCCGTGTTTACATACTGACTATATCAACACGGTTACTTGGCACGTCTGTGTGCCATGACCGTGTGCTACCAGATTATATACTGACTTTTTCAACACGGCCACCAAGCACGCCCGTGTGCCATGGCCGTGTGCTCTTAGCTAGCTACTGACTTATACACCACGGCCAGCTGACACGCCCATGTCGAGGCCGTGTGCTATTAAAGCCACGTTCTGCCAATTCAACCACGGTCTTAGGCACACCCGTGTGCCACAACCGTGTGGCATTATAGGCCATTTACAAGGCCAAAATGCCACCCATAAGGGTCAAACCTACAAGCAACATATATCATCCCATTTCCCTCACATAAAACCACTCAAACCAATTCCAAACATACCAATTTGCATGATCAAATCTCAATTATGCTCAAGCACCAATCATCTATATACTTACCATTTCAAACCATTTCATATATCTACTAATCATACTAAAACAACTTCATATATCATACTTCTTTAAGCATATATCAAAACATATCTAGCCAAATCACATGGCTAAGTTCACTTTACAACTTATACCAAAACTAGCCTATACATGCCATTTTGAGCTTTATACATTTTCAAAGTGTACCAAAATAAGTTTTAGTAGTGTGATGACGATCCGTGACGGTCCGGAGCCTTCAGTAGTTTTGACGACCTATAAAGCAGAGAAAACATACACAGACACACAGAGTAAGCTTTCCAAAAGCTTAGTAAGTCAATGTACAAATAATCTTTGCATAAAATGCATATATTTCAAGTAGATATATTGGCACATCCAAATCACTAAGTATAATATCACAAATGTACTTTGTTTTATACACTTGCGGCCACATTTGCCACATTCATCATTTTAAGATCCACATTCTCACATTTAAGCATACATTTCTTCAAGTCAAAGTCGTATAGGTACTTACCTTTTATACACACTTGTGTATATACTAAACGATACTGAAACAAACATTCGTTCACTTATTTGCTCATAGCTCGGATTTGCAATTCATATCACAGACTTGCCCGTTGAACCGTAAGGAATCTAGTAGGATACTCAGAAAACTCGGAATGGTCGTACAATGCCAACGTCCCAGACGAGGCCTTACATGCACTCAGATATCGATGCCACTGTCCCAAACAGGGTCTTACATGAATCAATACGATGCCAATGTCCCAGACATGGTCTTACACGTAAAGCTCAGATTTATGCCAACGTCCCAGACGTGGTCTTACACATAAAACTCATATCGATGCCTACGTCCCGGACGAGGTCTTACACGAAGTCTCAAATCAACGCCAACGTCCCAGACGTGGTCTTACATGATAGAACAGAACAGATACCTATGTCATGACATAGCTAATCCTAACTATCCCTAGGTTCGTACGGGACTTCTCGAACTTAGTCACTATATCGAACTTATCTCGAAATTCATTTACATAGCTTCTCATTAACATCCATAACTAACATTGGTCATGTGAACACATGTAATATCATACAAGTACGTTTATTTGCATAGTGACTTACCTCGGATTCGATATGTCGGAATGAAAACGGCTACTCGGTTACTTTCGCTTTCCCGCGATCAATGTCCGTTTTCCTTGGTTCTTGATCTAACATTTTCAAAATTAACCCTTTTATTTACTAATTCATACATTTCAATCCATGGACACACATTTAGGACTATTTGCAAATTAACCCTCATATTTGTACACTTTATCATTTTAGTCCATTTTTCTCAAAACATCAAATTCACAAAATTCACACACATACACATGCTTAGCCGAATGTATATACATCACAAACAAGCCCACATCTTTCATCAAATTCGCAAATTAGTCCTTCAATTTGCTATTTTCACAATTTAGCCATATTTAGCTAAATTCATCAAAACTTCAAGAACAAAATATGTTCATCTAACACCAACTTATCATTTAACACCTTAAAACATCACAAAGCTCAACATATCATCAATGGCATATCACACAAGCATCATCAATACACAAAATTGAAACATGGGCTTGTTAATAGACGAAGCAACGATTGCAAAAACGTAGAAATTATCGAAAACTGAAGTCAAAACTCACCTTAATTAGCTTGAGCAAGGGCCGAACATTCAAAAGTTTTAACCTATTTTTTTCTTTTCTTCTTTTTCGGTGGAAGAACATATAAATGACCACTATCTTTTTAACTTGTTTTTATGATAATATCTTATAATATATTATACTAACTTAACTTATAAAATAAACATATAAAAGCATACTTTATAAATGATTATACATGTTGCCGTCCACTATAAGCAAAAATGGGTTATTTACCCTTTAAGGACTTCACAATAATAAAGCCACATCAATTTAATACCTTGACAAATAGCAAACAACTTTCACACTTAATGCAATTTTATCCTTTTTGTCAAATTAATCACACAGACGAACAAATTAACTTACGGAAATTTTACCACATGCTTAGTCACCTATCAACGGCACAGAAAATAATATTAAAATATTATTCGGACTCGAATTCATGGTCCCGAAATTACTGTTTCGACTAGGGTATAAACCGGACTGTTACATTAACCAACACTTGAAGACCTCCGACAACTCCTCCATTTCGTCATTATCCAACAACAGACCGCAAATAATTAGCAACTCAAAAAAGAAGCAAAACAATGAGCAACATATGCATCCAAAGTCTTCATTCTTCTCCTGGCCATAATTTGACTTCTTGCCTTTGTAAAAAAAAAAAAAAAGCTATTTAAGTTAATAACTCTTAAAAAACATTATAAAAACAATATAACTTTTAATATTTTCAATTTTTTTTTTAAAAAAAGCCTGTTAGAAGATCAGTGTATTATATAAAATATGATCTATTTTTTAAAGATAAAATATCATCTATCTAAATATAGCATTTAAAAAGAAAAAAAAAGTAAAATTGACATATTCAACTGCCCAACAACATGCTTTCAAGTTCCGTTTTCTCCACAAATTGTGTGTAGTAATCACCGCCTAAACTCCCTCTATAGCAAACCCAGCCAGTAACACATCCCCATTCCCCTCCTCTATATTTAGCAATCAACAATAATCTGCAAAATCAAAATCCCATTTTTTTCCGTTTCAACTTATAATTCCGTATAGGATAGAATTTCCCTTTGTTCAGTATATATAATCCACTCACCTCATCTTTTTATCTATTTCAAAACCATTTTTTTTATTTGTTGTTGAGTTTTTTATACCAAAAAAAAAAATCACAATCTAATGGGATTTGGGTCGATTTTCAATAGGAAAAAGAAGCTGCGTTCTAGAAATTCAACTGATTCTCCAACTGTCTCTTCAAGTGGATCATTGTTCCTTCAATCTCCTGTGCGAAATTTTACCCAAACCCAACTCCAAGAAATCGAAGAAGTGTTCAAAAAGTTCGATGCGAATGGAGACGGTAAGATCTCAGCCTCCGAACTGGGTTCCATCATGAAATCACTCGGTCAACAACCCTCCGATGAAGAACTCCACAACATGATCAAAGAATTCGACGCCGACGGTGATGGGTTCATAAATTTCGACGAGTTCATCGAGTTGAACACCAAAGGAGTCGACTCGGAAGAGGTTTTGGAGAACTTGAAGGACGCTTTCTCGGTGTATGACATTGACGGGAATGGTTGGATTTCAGCTGAGGAACTCCACGAGGTTCTTAAGAGCCTCGGGGAAGAATGTTCGATCGCAGAGTGTAGGAAGATGATAAGTGGAGTCGACAATGATGGGAATGGGATGATTGATTTCGAAGAGTTTAAGGTTATGATGATGGCTGGAGCCACCTTTGTTTCCATGGATTCTAAGAGAGATGTTGCTGTCTAAATCAACTGATGCTCTGGTTTTTTTTTTTCTGGGTATCAATCTGCTTAATCCATAGCAGCAGCTTGTTTTTATTTTTATTTTATTTTTTATTTTCTTATATTGGTCTTATGAATTTGTGTATATTTTGGATTACTATCAACTTCTCTTTATATGGAATTTAATGGTTATTTTGGATAATTATTGTATGTTCAAAAAAATACAATCATATCAACACTAACACCAATTATTAATATATCAATATTTATTTATATATATGTATTGTAAATCGGATTCAACTATGCAGTTAAGTTAGGTATAAATTCAATGTCGGCAGTCTCATCCAGGGCATTACAGTTGTGTAGGGGGAAAGTTTCAGATGGAACCCACAGCGATGCTTCCTCCGGTTGATATGTGCAAACCATAGCTCCAATCAAATGGCCGAATTCCGCACCAAAAAGATGCTAATTAAGTTCATGTCAATGAGTGTTTGATGAAATGCCCAAGTGGGCCATAGTTGTTTTCCATAGGTTTCTTTTTATTTCATATAAGTTCGTAGTAGCATGGGAAATCAATGACATTTTTGCTGTCAAATCCATATGATTATACTGAGCTCAAATATGATGCAGCTCTTATGGATGCTGCAAGTGCAACAGTCAAATTTTAGTGGCTTTGGTGTTATCTACTGTTTCCAGGTGCATGGATTGGATGGAGCAGTTCATGCGAATCTTGAACGGAGATGTTTTGACAAGTCTCTTGGTACTCTTATGGTATCTTTGGAACACTGGTAACAATGAGGTGCTCTTTGGCAAACAAACCCCACCGCTTGTGGCTCTTGATTATACAAGAGAATTACAAGCAGAGTTCCACATTCATAATTTGACTAAACAGCTAGCCTTGCCCCATTGTCGGAGACAGGTTAGATGAAGGCGTTGGAGGGACAAACTTTGAAGATCAACGCAGATGCCTCCTTTGTTACAAGAGACCACGCATCGGGCATAGGCGTCATGACGGGCTGGTCCTAGGCAGGTGCAGAAAGAGAGTAGCTGAGATGATTGACGGTAGCATGGTGGAAAATGATGCCATCATTTGTTGGGCTAAAACTTGGTAGAGATCAGGGTTTTGGTAATATTATAATTTAGTCTGATGCTTATTATATAATCTCCAACTTACTAGTTTCTGTGAGGAATTATCTTTTATTGGGCCATATTCTTGGTGAAGCCATAGCTTGCTTTCACATTGTCTATAAGCTTTTAAAACATTTGTATTCACAATTTAGAAAATTGATATTTGGTATCATATCATAACATGTTTTTAAAAACTAAAGCAAAATATTATGTAATACTATAAATACTATTTTTATTATATTATTTAAATATTAAAACATATGTAACCGTATAATAATATTGAACAATTATAGTTGTTTTGTAATTTTGACTTTTGATCATGTTTTAATTTTTATCTTATTATATAGTTATATGATGATTTTAAAATTTAAAACATTGTTTTTATTATATTAGTTAAAAATATATGAAGACGGTTATGTTATGTTTTCAAAAATTAAAGCATAATTTCAATTGCATTACTTAAAAAAAAGTATCTTTTAAAATTCGTTTTTCTTAAAATCACAAATTAACTTAAATAAATGTTGCAGTAGTATAAATATTTTTTTTAAATTAATTTGGTTTTTTAAAATATCATTTTTTTCTAAAAAAATTCATGCTTAAAATATTTTTTTTTAATTAAAATACTTGGAATTTTAAAGTTTAATTTTTATATTCTAATATTTAAAAATTTGTTGAACTACATACTTGTCAATCTATTCATAATGTTTAATTTAATTCAAAAATAATAAATTAACAAAATTATTAGAAACAACTTATAACAAAATTAATTTTTAAATATTATATTTAAATTTAGTTTTTAGTTTATTAATACATACCATTAAGTTGTGAATTGCACGGGTTGACCGCTTAGGTAATAGGGTGATGCATTGTGTTAGTCAGTTGAGGCTTAGTGGCTCACTTGATACTCTTTGGTTGAATTACCCCTTCAAATATCCATGATGTTGTAATGGTCGATACTTATCTTCATTGTACTTAAAACATATTTTGTCATAGAAAAATTGAAAATGCATGTGTTAAGCACATAATCATGTTGGAGACTTGGAGTAACATAGTGTACAAGGATGCTTATAGAGTGTTTTAAGAGTTGTGCTATCTGTAATCGGTGCAGTGACCTGATTATAGATGTCATGATAGATCTCATAAAGAGGCTGAAGATCCAAGGAGAACCACCACGAATTTCTTATGGTATGGAAACGGTAATTACAGTTTGCTCCTTCTTTGGCACTTGGTTCTGTTTCTTGTTGTTATCACCCCCACACATCAAAACTTTTCCTTTCGGTTTAAGTAATTGACTTGTTTTACCTGGTGGTTAGATTTGGTGCATCCATTGTGGTATCTGCCCAATATATTTTTTTATGTTTGAGAAGGAAAAGAGGAGTGGGTACCAAAAACAGAGAGGTGATTTGCTATAAACCAAACTGTGTTCCAGAAACAGAGGGAGCTTAGCTGGTTTAAATGTTTAATTCAAACAACAAGACCTTTTAAGTTATTAATTAATATAGGGGAGAAACAGAGGAAGTGTTTTCTCCATAAACATATCTACAACAGATAGATCCATAAACAGGGGCGTGATTAAAAAAGAACAGAAAAATCCAATTTAATCCTAAAAAGCTGTTGGTGGGCATGTAACTATTTCCTCTTACTTTTGCTTCTACAAGGTGATGGAAGGTTCTAGGAATGGCCAACAGCTATAGGTCTTTCAGCTAATCCGAGAGGGGAACGGGAGCGTTGCCTGGTGATCTCCCGAAGCACTCGTCTCATATCAGCTTGTTGCAATGACGGGTGCTTGATCTTCTCAAACTCTCGCTTTATCTTCATCACTTGGCTATGAATTGGGACGCCTTTATATCCATCTTCATCTCTTATAGCTGCTTTGTTGTTGTTTTCATGGTTGATCTTCTTTTGCTCCATATTTGTAAAACTAATTCGCACCCTCTCTTTTTTATTTGTTTTTTTTTTTATTTGGCAGATTTGCAAATTGCAAATGCTGCTGCTTCACGCCCAAGGCCTTGTATACCTGTTTTTTTTTTTTGGAGGGGGGAGAGTTTGAAGGGTTTATATATATATGGTGATAATACTGAAAATGACATGATTTCTTCATGAATAGCGAGGAAAAGGATGCTGTTTGGCAAAGGGTATGTAATTTTCGACACTTTTTTGTTTTTATTTAAAATGAGTATAGAAGTCTCTTTTCAATACTTAATTTTGTTAGCTTCCCCAAACTACCCCTTTTAGAAGACGTGATTGTTTTTATTATTATTATTTGTTTCAATGACTTGCGGGATAAGTAGGATCATATACGGTAGATTTCGAATTTTGATACGGTAATTGTGACTGATTGTATATAGATTGTATAAATTAATTTGAATTTGAATTTGATTAAACGTGTAATTTAATATATAAATTAGAATTATAAAAATAAAATTTTAATTATGATCCAAATATATATATGAAAACGATATTTTGATTTAATTGTATAAATTAAAAAATAAATATTTATATTTAATTTTATACTAAATAAATATAATTATTTGTATATATAATATGTAAACGTGAAATATTATTATATCAATAGTAATAATAATTTCTAAATTTAGTGTCAAGAGTATTTGTGTTGTAACATGATAATTTGAATATTCTTATCTCAATTATTAAAAAAAAAGGTAATAATAGTGATTTGTGAAAATTAAATTAAATAAAAATTTTATGTATAAAATTTATATATCAAAATTTACGCAGTGAATATTATAGTGATGGGACCATCGTACCATAATTAGGTTAATGGCTATAAAGCTTAACGTAACTTGGGGTAAATGTAACAAAGATTAGGCAAATGGATATTTGGGACGTTAAAGGTAAAGGTAAAAACATGGCATATTACCTACACTCCATCATTGCTTATTCAGGAGCCTTAATTCAAAAAGCTAAATGTAACGTTGATTTTCATTTTCTAATTAAATTAAAGGTTGTTATAAGATAGGGTCCACCATTCCATCTTAATCTTAAATTAATTGGGACAACACCCAAATTTTCCACATTCAAAGCCACGACAGAGCTGTCCTGTCCAAAGCCAAACGCTCTTCCACGAGGCATTCACTCAATATCTGACGAAAATGACTCCATGAGAGGATGTTTGGCTTCCATCTTTATCACGTTTGTTTCATTTTACATTAATATTAAGATTGGAGGTTTAGAATTTTTTTGCCATTAATATGATCAAAACAGGTAAAATCATTCAAGATTTAAAATTCCTTTATCATTAAGTTAACATTTATTTTTTATTTTTAAAAAAAAAAATTAGAGATAAAGGGAATGAGTTGTTTATTAATTATTGATATAAATGAGATTTAAATTCGAATTTTAAAGCCAGGAGCTACTCGTTGCGTGAAGCATGAGTATGCCAAGTGGCATTTCAGGATTTGCTTCGTCTATAACTAATAAATATCCACTTCAGATAAAAACAGAAAAAGAGCAATTTTCTTTTGGTTGGCTACTTTTGGAGTTTTGATTCAATGGGGTTTGTACCCTCAATTAAGTTTTTTTATTTTTTATCCGTCTGTTTTATGAGAGATATCAAAATTTTAGAGTTTAATAAATTTCAAGGAAAAATAAAAGAATTGACTTAAAAATTCTGGTAAAATAATTTTAAAATCAATTAAGTTGTTAATCAAAATTTATAATCACTTAATTCTTTAATAAAAAAATAATTAACCAATCATGAATTTCGTGAGATGGTAATGGTCTCTTCTACCTTAGTGGTTGAAGGTTCGATTCTTATCTTGGGTACGAAGTAACTTTTAAACTTGTGACCAGCATCTACTTTTTTAATGCATTTACAGAATACAGTGAAACAATTTAATATTTGTCAATTTTGAAAATGAGCAACCAATTGCTCCGAATTTAAGGGCTTAATTGATTTTTTAATTATTTAAGTTAAAAGGTACCAAAACATTATAAAAAATTTAGAAATTATAGAAAAATTAAAATATATATATAGTAAAGTAATAGAAATTTATATTAAAATTATTAAAATGTAAAACATAAAACTGTTTAAAAAAATTATAGAATTTATTAAAAAGTTTAAAAAGTATAAAAAATAAAAAAAATATAATTTTTTTGTTATTTTGGAATCTTTATTTTCAAAAAATAAGGAAATGAAAAGTTTAAAGTGCGATGATGATCAAACTTGTATGGAGTGTTGAGTGAGGGGTTCGAATGACAATGAATTTACAATATATTTGGCTAGTTAGACTGGAATAGAAGAGGAATTAAATATATATTCAATGAGAATGAAATTGAAATGTAATAGGTATTATGTATTTTGGTAGCCAGGAATGTAATAGATGAGAAATAGTAGTACATTATTTGGTTTATTAGAATGGTGTTAAGGAATATGTGAGGAATAAACAAAAAAATGTTAATTTTACTCTTGAGTTATAAAATAATATTTAATTAAGGAAATTTTATTTAGTATTATAAAAATGTTTAATAATACTTTAATTCGATAATATTTTAATATTATAAAATGTTAAAAATATTATTTTAAAATTAATATATTAAACTCATATAATATCTTTACTATTAAAATTATAGAATAATATATTAGTTTTTAATCATAATAATTTTAATAAACTTTTAAAAATATTATTATTAAAAATACACAATATACTTTATATTAATATTATTATATAATAATGAAATTTTATATTTAATAATATATTAACATATAGAATATATTTAAATATATAATATATTATTATTTTAATCAAAATATAAACAACCAACTTTTTTCTTTTTCCTCCATCTATTCTTTTCATTTTTTCTCTTTCTCATAAGTTCACCATCTCCTCGTATCTTTCCGCCTCCTTCATCTTCAACCCTCCTCCCAAAAGAAATTACAAAAAACCCTAACATTTTCATATTTCAATAACAGTCACTGTCCTTCGCCGTTGCATAAGCCCAGAGCATCCAACATTTCAACTCTTTTGATAAATTCAAAGAGTTTTTTGCGAAAGTGAAGAAATAACCAGGTTTATCCATATAGACACTTCGATCTAGTCGAGGTGGGAATATTTATCGGATGAGTTCTTAGGGTATCTCATAGAGAATGAGATATTATCCAAATTAACCATGTCGGGAACTTCACAACAGAACGACATGGAGGAGAGAAGGAATTGAACTTTAGACATGGTTCGATCGATGTTAAGTTATTTGCAACTACTAGTCTCCTTTTGGGGATATGCTTTTACAGACGGCTTGCTATATTCTAAATGATGTACCAACTAAGGCCGCACCTAAAACTCAATACGATTTGTGGCACGATAGGAAGTCAAACCGTAAGCATTTAAGGGTTTGGGGATGTCTAGCCCACGTATTGGATAGAGATGCAAGAAAGTTGGATTCACATACGGACTTATCCATGTTTGTAGGATATCCTAAAGGAACAAACGGTGGTTTGTTTTATAACCCGAAAGAGCAAACAATTATAGTGTCGACTTATGCTACCTTCCTTGAGGAAAGTTACATGAATGATTTAAAACCTCGAGGTAAAGAAGTACTCGAAGAACTTTAGGAAAATGCACAAAACCCTATAGTAACGGTTCCAAAACCAACTCTTAATAGTAGACATGCAAACGGTTAGTAGCATATGGAGCTTCGCCGCAGTGGGAGGGTTGTTGGAAAAAATCCGGTTTGAAAACAGTTTTCTTGTATAGCGGAAAATTAAAATTTTGAAAATCGACCCAATTTGTGATATTTATAGCAATAAACCTTAACCGAATTCGTACTTGTGTTTTCGGCTTAGCGAATGTTCGTTGTTTCCAGCTTTCAACCAAACGATCTTCTATGCTATTCTCGTACCACGAACTGCTTCAAGTGTAGGCTTGAACCAATTGAATCTAAACACAGAACTAGAAAAAAAATTCTCTCCTTTTAGGGTGAAAACGAAAATTCTCTCTTCTTAATAGAAACCGATAGAATTGTTATTCCGGAAAAATATATATAATAGTTGAGAATAAATTCTCTCTATTTTTTGGCAGAATAACAATATTTCAAAGTTGTGTTCATAGCTCTACCGATGCCATCTATTTATAGGAAGAGAAGGTAGAACCCTTATTGAGTTGAAGTGGTTTATTTCAAATAGAAGAAAAAACATCCTACTTAGAATAGGACTAGGGTGGACGACACACCCTAGTATTCCTACTAGGGTTGCCGCCCCCTTCATGTCCATGAGGGGTTTTTGGGCCTGTAACAGCCCGTTTTCAATAAAATCGAAACAGTGGTTTCGAAACCACAAATTCGATTCCAGAAAGAAAATTTATTTTAATATTATTTTATGATCTACAGTATGATAATAATGTCATATGAAAATTTCATAAAAAAATTTTATTGATTATATGTTTAATTTGATAAAGGACCAAATTGCACAAAGTGTAAAAGTTGAGTTCTAAATAGCTAAAGGGATTAAATAGCTATGGAATTCAAAATTTGAGGTCCTTAAATGGTAAATAGACCATTAAAAATACTTAATTGTTAAGGATGATGATTCATCCATGGAAAATAAAATAAAGAAAAGGATGAAATTGGAAAGTGAAATAATAAAAGATGATAAATGATAAAAAAAAATGAAAATATCATCAATTTTATCATCTTCTTCCCCAAAATTACATGGAAACCCTAGGAAAGAGAAAGCAAGCTTTTTGGCTTAATTGGGTAAGTAATCTTGTCCCGTTTTTAGTAATTTTTATATTTCCGAGATCGGAATAGCTTAATCAATCTATTTTGGGGATTAATTTGTAAAGATATCAAAGTATAGAAATTTTGCCATGGATGTAAATGCTGAAATTTTGAAATTTATGGTAGAAAATGAAAGGTTGTTGATAGATAAACAACTTTTGTAAAGTGAATTTTGATGAAATTATGATTTTAGGATTAAATTGTAAAGTTGTAAAATTCAAGAAAAAATTCTGAATTTTATGAAATACATGGGCTGTAAATTTTATGTGTAAAATTTGGCTAGGCTTGGAATAAGGATTAAATTGCATGAATTTCATTTTTCGAGCCTAGGGACGAAATCGTCATTAATTAAAAGTTTAGGGATAAAAAGGTAATTTTGCCTAAGATGTGAATTGGACTAAATTGAGTATGAATTGTATTAAATTGATGTTAAATTTACTCGTATAGATCCGGATAGACCAAATTCAGAGCTAAAGCGAGGAAAAGAGAAAGTGTTGAATTAGTAGATTTTACGTACACGAACATTTATTGAGGTAAGTTCGTGTAACTCTAAATTGTGTTTATTTTATGCTTGAATTGAGTGTAGTATGTGTTTATATGAATTATATAAATGTTATAAATGTATGAAATAATCACATTCCCGTTAAAGTTCAAAAAATGATAAGTTCCGTTTGAATAATGAAATTCGATGGATACATGATTTCTCGTATTGAATGTGGTCCTGCATATGTTGCGGACAGAATATAGCTCGGACGAGCAATCCTGTTATAAGCCCTCTCGAGCATCCTATTATATAGTTCCTACGAGCATCTTGATCGGTAGTGATCATGCATGTGTTGCGCACTACCGCAGCTCTTTGTGAGCGTCCTGTTACACGATTCGATCGGTTGTGATCCAAAATTTATTGCGGACACAAACGCAGCTCTTCGTGAGCGTCCTGATATAAGCTCTTATGAGCTTCCTGACATGGCTCGCTTGAACTCCCTGTTATGCTATCCGGAGCTCCCTGATAATAACTCTTCGAAGTTACCTGTTAAACTCAATGAGCTTCCTGTTCTAAACTTTTATGAGTTTTCTGATTTAGCCCAGATAAGATTCTTGTTACATGGCTCACATGAGCATCCTGATATATGGCTCGAGAGTGTGCTTCCTAATTATGTGCCCTTATGGGTACCCCTGAATATGAATTGACGGTTTCTGATTTGTACACTTCGAGTGTACTACATGTGTATCCATCGATATTTCAAATAAATTCAACAGGCAAAATCCCGACATAAGAAAATATGAACACGAAATGAGTTATTACATGTATCTGCCTGAAATACATGAAACTGATGATACATGATATATGGAAGTATGAGATGGTGATATATGAACATGGAACTTGTTTGATGAATATGTTCATCTAAGATTATAGATTTGTACACTTCGAGTGTAATTTAATGAGCAAAATCCTAACATGAAATAATCTGAACTAGAGACAAATATTATGAAAATGTACTTGAAATACATGGGTATGATTTGTATATGTTTTATGAATTCATGATGTGGAAAGTATAAGTATATGGGAATTTGGTTGTTATTGAGCCCATACATGTTTCTTGATGTTTATATGAGATAGTATGACTTAGAAACGAACTGTTACCCATATGTACATGAAGTACATGGAAATGACATTACCTAATATAATGATGCATGAATTGGTTGTTACATGAATGTGGATCATGCTTGATGACTTTGTTCATCCATGATTAAGGACTATTATATGTGATTACTTGGCTAACATGATGAGGATTTGTGTTTAGGGCTTGTGATAAAATTGGGTAATAGTGCCTTGCATGTTTATTTTGAACATAAATATATGGTAAGTTATTTATCATGTTATACGAACTTACTAAGCATTTCATGCTTACTCTGTTTTATTTTCCCTTGTTTTATAGTAATTCAGAAGCTCGTTGGATTGAAAGCATCGGTGGAGATCACTCACACTATCCATCGGCCCATCTTGGTATATATGGTAAATTAATTATGGTTATAATGGCATGTATGGGTTAATTAGCCAATGTTGGCATGTAAATGTTTGGGTTATAACTAGCCATTGGAATGGCTTGTGATGAACATGTTTTGATATGTATAAATGAGGCTATAACATGTTTGGTGTGTGCTTAAATGATTGATTGATAGAAATCATGTTGGCATATTGAAAATTAATTTTAACATATTTGATATATGCATATAGGTGAATTCGATAAGTTAAGTAAGTTTGTATATTTAATTACATGATGGTAAAGTATCATTTAAGGTGTTTAAGAGCACATTAGTTGTATGTGATGATATGTCATGCATGAGACTTGGTTTTGACTTGAATTAATTGTTTTAAAATGGCTTGTAAATATGTTTAAGTATTGGTGTAAGAGAAAGACCAATTGGGTGAGAAAAGTAGCTTGGAAAATAGCCTATTTTTGTCCACACAGGCAGAGACACGGGCGTGTGTCTCAGCTATGTGTGACGCACGGGCGTGTGTCTCAGCCGTGTGTGACACACGACCTAGCACATGGGTCTGTGATCTGGCCGTGTGTCCCCTGCATCTTTAAAATGTCAAAAAAGAATGCTCAGAATTGATCACACGGCCTAGCTGTAACAGCCCGTTTAAGGTAAAATCAGAATAGTGGTTTCGGGACCACAAATCCGAAGTCAAAAAATTTATTTTAATATTATTTTGATCTCTACAGCATGATAATATTATAGTATAAAAGTTTCGTTAATAAATTTTACCGTTTGCATGTTCAATTTGATAAAAAGGACTAAATCGCGTAAAGTGCGAAAATTGTGTTTTATTAGCTAAAGGTATTAAATAGCTATAGAACTTTAAAGTGGAGGTCCTTATGTGGTAATTAGACCATTAAATGAGTTAGTGGATGAGCATGGCTTGGAAATTTGGTTATTTTTAATGTTTGGTAAGGTTAAAATAGTAAATAGTCAATTAATGATTATATTAAATAAAACAAAAGAAAAAGCTTGATCTTTCTTCATCCTCCACCGATTTTCACCAAGGAAATAACCATGGGAGAGCTCAAAATTTAAGCATAATAAGCCTCTGATAAACCGTAAAAGTAACATATTCTAAGCCCACATTTAGTATGCTTTTGGATGATTTAAGCCCCAATTTATGTAAAAAGGTGCTCTTAATCCTTTCTTTTCATGTCTTATACTCAGGAAAGCACCCGATGACGAAAAGAACGAGAAACGGGCTTAAAACAGACCAAGTTGGGCCAAGCCATGAAATCAACACGGCCTACACTTCAAGCCACACGGCCATGCCACCATTCCTACTAGAACACGGCCTTACCACGACTTACACGGCCGTGCCTCATTCAACAGTGTCGAACACGGCCTGACCATGATTTACACGGGTGTATTCCATGGCCGTGCCTCTGCCGTGGAGAAGAGCAATTTCATTCGAGAAAGGATACTTAGGGAGAAAGAAACGTGTTTCAAAAGCCTATAAATACACCCTAGGTACCAGCTGAAAAGGCGGCGGAAAGCTAGGCTAAAAAGCCAAGCCGAAAAGGTCAGATTTGTGGGAACCACTCGAAGATAGCCAGTTGATCCATCTCAAGAAGCCAAAATTCTACTCAAGACGAAGAATCTCCTCTTCAATTCCTTCAGGGGGTTTTAGGGATTTCTTATGTTTTGTTTATCTTTTCTCTTGAGATGTTGTCTTTTATTATTATGAACTGAACCTTCGGATACCCGAAGGGGATGAAACCTATAAAGAATCTTGTTATTTGATTTTTGAATTATATGATAATAACTTAGTATGTTCTTAATTGTGTGAACTTAATCCAAATCTAATGTGCTTAGGTGGAGGAGGAATAGACCCTGCCTAAGAGTAGATCCAACATAATTAAGCGGAGTTGATCGCACGCCTAGAGATAGGGTGACGAGATTTTGCCAGATTAGGGTGAAACCTAATATGGGAGTCCACAGATCGATTTACTGCTATTCTAGGGGGTTATTATAAGCGAACGAGAGTTCCACTAATTAACCTAGGGTTAGATGTTATTCGCCTCGAGAGAGGGTTTAATATACGTTAGGGAGTCTCACGGATCAAACTAAGTAAATAAATCATATGGTTCAAGGTTAGATAACAAGTGAAGTCTAGGTGGATTTTTCCTAAGGGTATCGTTTGAGTCAACTGAGTTTTCCCAAAAGTTATTTCTTTTTTGTCTTTGCGTCTTAGCTTAGTAAGTAGATTAGTTTTAGTTTAAACAATCATCACTTTATATTAAGGCTAAATAATAAAAAGAGGCGGTGAGTATTAGTACTTTTAGTTCCTTTGGGTTCGATAATCCGGTCTTGCCTAAACTATACTACTTTGTTCGATAGGTGCACTTGCCTTTAATCATTGTCGAGTTGGTTTCCAGGTTCGATCATTCTTTTATAAATTTTAAAACTCGATTTACAATGATCAAGTTTTTGGCGCCGTTCTTGGGAACTACAATATTAAGAAAACTCTATTTTTATTACTTTAGCCATTATTTTTATTTTTATAATTTATTTTTTATTTTAAATTTGCTAAATTTTCTTTCTTTCTTTTCCTAGCAGGTACCTCTAGTTTATGACTAGAAGGAACCCGAGAGGACCTTTAGAATACGACAGTGATATTGAAGCTACCGCTCGAAGAAATCGCAGAGAAATTAGGCGAGCCCTAAATTACCAAGGAGAGCGAGAAAACAGATCCAATCCTACTGAAGGGATGGACGGGAATAATCCACCACCACAAAACGATGTGGCGGATCAGAATGCTCCTCATATTATGTATGATTATGCTAAACCTCATTTAACAGGGGCAGAATCGAGTATTGTTAGGCCTGCTATAGCTGCTAATAGTTTTGAATTAAAGCCTAACACTATACAAATGATTCAACAGTTTGTTCAATTTGATGGTTTGCAGGATGAAGATCCAAACACTCATATAGCTAACTTTTTAGAATTCTGCGATACCTTCAAAATAAATGGCGTTTCTGATGATGCCATACGTCTTCGGCTATTTCCCTTTTCACTAAGAAATAAAGCTAAACAGTGGTTAAATTCGTTACCTCGAGGGTCAATCACTACATGGGAACAAATGACCGAAAATTTTTTATTAAAATATTTTCCACCGGCCAAAACGACCAAGTTACGTAATGATATATCTTCTTTTGTGCAGATGGATTTAGAGTCATTATACGACACATGGGAGAGATACAAAGATCTCTTGAGGAGATGCCCACACCACGGATTACCATTGTGGCTCCAAGTCCAAACTTTTTACAACGGTGTGAATCCTTCAACGAGGCAATTAATTGATTCAGCCGCCAGTGGAACCCTGAATAATAAAACTCCTGAGGCAGCCTACTAGTTTATTGAAGAGATGTCGCTGAACAACTATCAGTGGCAAGTTACAAGAACAAGACCAACAAAAATAGACGGAGTTTACAACCTCGACGCAGTAACCATGCTATCAAACCAGGTAGAGTTGATGAATAAGAAGATTGATAGTTTGTGTTCTTCGCAGGTAAATCCAGTGATGCAGTGCGACACAGGTGGAACCGTAGCGAATCCTGAGTACCCACCATACCAACTAGAAAGCGAACAGACGAACTATATAGGTAATAATTTCAGATCCAATAATAACCCATATAGTAATAACTATAATCCAGGTTGGAGGAACCACCCAAATTTTTCGTGGGGAGGACAAGGAAATCAAGGAATTCAAAAACAACAACCTCCTCAGAACTTCCAAAATTAGCCCTATCCACAGGAATAGAAGCCGAATCTTGAAGATACGCTGAACAAATTCATAGCATCAGCAGAGGCCCGCTTCCAAAAGACTGAGACAACATTAGATAATCAACAAACAGCGATCAAAACGATCGAGAGTCAAGTTAGGGAATTTATTGAGTCAATTGAACAACTTACTGAGATGGTTTCCGAAATTCGATCAGCGGTTTTCTCTAAAGAAACAAAACAGGTAAAGGCAGTTACACTAAGAAGCGGAAAGGAGCTAGTCGAACCAGAGAAAAGAATGCCACCCGTAGATGACAAAATAAGGGATATGAAAATTGAGGATGTAATTCCAGTACATAAAGAAAGTAAACCACCGATCCCATATCCAGCAAGGTTGAAGAAAGAACGATTAGACTCCCAATATGGTAAGTTTCTCGAGCTTTTTAAACAAATACATATTAACTTACCTTTTGTTGAAGCCATTTCACAGATGCCGACGTATGCGAAATTCTTGAAAGAACTCCTGACGAATAAAAGGAAGCTTGAAGAAATATCAATGGTGGAGCTTAATGAAGAATGTTTGGCCATCCTCCAAAACAAGCCACCAACCAAATTAAAAGACCCAGGAAGTTTTACTATTCCTTGTTTAATTGGCAGTTTAAATGTTAAGAAAGCATTAGCTGATTTAGGTGCCAATATTAATTTAATGCCTTATAAGATGTTTAAACGACTAGATCTCGGGGAACCAAAACCCACTAGGATGAGTATTCAGTTAGCTGATAGATCTATTAAATATCTTAGGGGAGTTATCGAAGACGTCTTGGTAAAAATTGATAAATTTATTTTTCCCGTTGATTTTGTTGTGCTTGACATGGATGAAGACATTGAGGTTCCCTTAATTCTAGGGCGCCCTTTTTTATCTACTGCTAGGGCTGTTATTGATGTAGGTGGTGGTAAACTTGCATTAAGGATAGGCGATGAGGAAATTACTTTTCAAATTTATGATGCCATGAAAAATTCTAGAGACCAAGATGATTCATGTTATTTTGTTGATACCAATGACCATCTCATTCAAAATTCATTACAGGAAATCCTGCATAATGACACGATGGAACTGTGTCTCACTCAAGAAGAGGGGGAAGAAGATGAAGCTTCTGAGCTAAAATTATCATCAAAACAAACGGAAAAAGAGAGCATCGAATTTGATGACGATTTCAAACAAAAACCCTCTGTTGATGAACCACCCAATTTAGAATTAAAACAAGCGCCAAAGCACCTAGAGTATGCATTCCTTGGGGAAAATTCTATGTTACCGAAGAATTATCTCTTGAGTAATTAGAACCCAAGGAAAAAGAGGAGTTGATACAGTAATCGAGAGAGCATAAAAAAGCCATAGCTTGGAAAATCTCTGACATTAAGGGAATAAACCCAACATTTTGTACCCACAAAATTTTAATGGAAGATGAGTACATGCCATGTGTGCAACCACAAAGATGTCTAAATCCCAACATAAAAGAAGTCGTGAAAGTCGAGGTAATTAAACTTCTAGATGCTGGGATAATTTATCCTATTTCTGACAGCAAGTGGGTGAGTCCTGTGCATGTTGTCCCAAAGAAAGGAGGCATGAACGTGGTAGCTAATGAAAAGAATGAACTAATTCCTACCAAGACAGTTACAGGTTGGAGAGTTTGCATAGATTACAGGAAACTGAATGACGCCACTAGAAAAGATCACTTTCCGCTACCCTTTATTGATCAAATGCTAGAAAGGTTATCAGGACACATGTACTACTGCTTCCTAGATGGACTCTCCGGCTATTTCCAAATCCCAATAGCACCTGAAGATCAAGAGAAGACAACGTTCACATGCCCATACTGTACGTTTGCTTATCGTAGAATGCCTTTTGGATTATGTAATGCTCCTGCTACTTTTCACCGTTGCATGCTAGCAATCTTTGATGAACTCGTGGAAGATATCATGGAGGTATTTATGGATGATTTCTGCCACGGTAATTCTTTCCATCTTTGCCTTAAAAATTTAAAACGAGTCCTAATGAGATGTGAGGAAACAAACCTTGTTTTAAATTGGGAAAAATGTCACTTCATGGTACAAGAGGGAATAGTATTAGGACATAAAATTTCTAGTAAATGGATCGAGGTAGATAAAGCAAAGATTGAAACCATAGAAAAATTACCTCCTCCCGATTCGATTAAGGCCATTAGAAGCTTTTTAGGACATGCAGGATTTTATAGAAGATTCATTAAGGATTTTTCTAAAATAGCTAAGCCTTTAACAAAATTACTAGAAAAAGATGTTCCTTTCAATTTTGATCAGGAATGTTTAGATGCATTCAATATCCTAAAGGATAAACTAATAAATGCTCCAATTATAATTGCACCTGATTGGAATCTACCCTTTGAACTAATGTGTGATGCAAGTGACTTCGCAGTAGGTGCAGTTCTGGGACAACGAAGAGGCAAGCATTTTCAGCCAATTTACTACGCTAGCAGAACACTAACACCCGCACAAGAAAATTATACCACCATAGAGAAAGAATTGCTAGCCGTAGTTTTTGCTTTTGATAAATTTAGACAGTATCTAATATTGTCTAAAGTTATCGTTTACACTGACCATTCAGCTCTTCGTTATCTTTTAAACAAACCTGATGCAAAACCCAGACTCATACGATGGGTTCTACTCTTACAGGAATTCGACTTAGAAATACAAGATAAGAAGGGAGTCGAGAATCTTGCAGCAGATCACCTTTCTAGACTTGAAAATCCACACACCAAAGAACTCGATGAATGTGAAATAAATGATTCGTTTCCCGAAGAACAACTCTTTTCTATAACACATTCTGAGGTACCATGGTTTGCTAATATTGCGAATTATTTAGCAGCTAATGTCTTGCCAAGGAAATTAACACATCACCAAAAGAAGCGATTCTTTGCTGATGTGAAAAATTATTTTTGGGAAGATCCCTTTCTTTTTCGTATATGTGCAGATTAGATAATTCGAAGATGTGTTACAAAGACAGAAGCGAGCAAAATCTTGGAGCATTGCCATTCAGGACCATCAGGAGGAGACTACAGTGGTATTAAGACAGCACACAAAATACTTGAATCAGGTTTTTATTGGCCCACTCTATTTAAAGATGCCAACAGGTATGTTACCTCGTGTGATAGATGCCAAAGAATAGGTAATATTTCTAAACGTGATGAAATGCCTCAAACATATATGTTATCATGTGAAATATTTGATGTGTGGGGTATTGATTTCATGGGACCATTCCCTAGTTCGTTTGGAAACAAGTACATCCTAGTGGCAGTTGATTACATGTCAAAATGGGTAGAAGTGGAAGCTTTACCTACCAATGATGCTAGGGTAGTAATCAAGTTTCTCAAGAAACTGTTTTCCCGATTTGGCACACCGTGAGCCATCATTAGTGATGGGGGTACTCATTTCTGTAATACTCAATTTGCAAAAGTCCTAAAAATATGGAGTATACCACGGGATGACCACCCCATATCATCCTCAAACCGGTGGCAAGTTGAGGTAGCGAACCGAGAACTTAAGCGCATTCTAGAAAAAGCGGTTGAATCAAATAGAAAAGATTGGGCGATTAAAGTAGATGATGCTTTATGGGCCTATAGAACAAACATTTAAAACACCTCTAGGGACATCCCCATACAAACTTGTATACGGGAAAAGTTGTCATCTACCATTCGAATTAGAACACAAAGCTTTTTGGGCAATAAAATTTTTGAATTCGACCTCAAAATTGTAGGAAAAAGAAGAATGATGCGGATGAGCGAATTTGGATGAGTGGAGAAGCGGAAGCTTATGAGAACTCAAAGCTGCATAAGGAAGCAACAAAGCGACGCCACGATGCTCGTCTCAAGAGATCAAAACAATTCGAAGTAGGAGACCTGGTCCTACTATACAACTCAAGGCTTAAACTATTTTCGGGAAAGTTAAAATCAAGATGGTCAGGCCCATTTATGATCAAAACAATTTTTCCATATGGCACCATCGAGGTAACTCATCCCACTAAAGGCACATTCAAGGTAAATGGTCACCGACTTAAAATCTATAATGGTGCAGATTTTGGAGATATGAGAGAGGAGCTTATGCTCCATGAGCCTTCTTTAGAACCGAAAACAGGGAAAGTCTAGCTTAAGACTATAAACGAGCGCTTCTCGGGAGGCAACCCGAGCACTAATTCACTAACATTTTATTTTCAAATTTTTATTTTTATTTTTTTTCTTTTTTACTTAGCATCTAACTCCATACTAACTCAGACTAATAAAAGCGCAGGTTTTAAACCCCACGGCTTTCGACACGGGCGTGCTAATGGCCGTGTGGAAGATAGGGGATAAAACACGAGCGTGCCAGTAGCCGTGCACAAACAGGGACGAAACGATTTTCCCCACACGGGCTGCGACATCAGACCACGCCCGTGTCAACCTTCCATGCGAGGCTACTGACTTATCAAGCACGGCCTAAACACGGCCGTGGCTTACAACCGTGCGAGGCTACTGACTTATCGAGCACGGGCTAAACACGCTCGTGGCTTACAGCTGTGCGAGGCTACTGACTTATCAAACACGGGTAACACACGCCCGTGCGACCTCACCGTGCCAACATACTGACAATTAAAACACGGGCGTGCAAATTTACCCACGGCCGTGCCAAGAACCCTGAAACGCGCCCAAATGTTGGATATCGTGAAAAGCACGTGCATTTTCAAATGAACACGGGCGGGGCGATGGACCGTGCCACATCCCCTATATAAAATCCAACTGTCCTTTCCCCCCCCCAAAACCTAACCCTAGAATCAGTTTTAAACACCTTTCCTCCCAAATTCGGCCGCACATACATTCTTCCCCATCCAAACCATCCTCCCCTTGCCTTTTCTCTTCAAAAAAACCATCCAAAAAAAATCGCTCGCATGCCCGCACCACAGCTGTGCCACCGAATGCCATGCCCCTGCCACCACCGTGTTCGTCCTACAAAACCTGCACCACCGCCGTGCTCCGCCCGTGCTTGATTGTCCTCCACTATCACAACCCCTGGTTCCCTTCACTACCTTAATTCCTTGACTAAAAACTTGATAAATATTATGCCATTTTGCTTTATTCCTTTTGTTTAATATTAAGCATGATTTATATTTAGAGATTTATCTCAAAAAGTCATGAATACTTAGTAAAAATCTCTGACGAATTGGTTGATGATTGGTTTCATTTTAGGACTAAACTTTTGCATTTTTTGATATACTTCTTTGGTTGAAAGAATAATTACTGTCAATTACCATTTGGCTTGATTTAGTACGAAATACTTTAGCTATATTATTGTTAAGGAACTTGCTTTATATTTGATTATTTTTTTCTGATACAAATGGCGTCACCACGACCAAAGCGATCCACAGCCACCCCAAGCAAGAAAAGAAAGGGACCCAGATCATCTTCCACGAGTGCTGCTTCCGAGCTTAGGCATCCATTCCTCCGATTTTCTCAGAACACTCAGGAAGAGCGTTACAAAGCACTACGGGATAGACCCCTCGGCACTGGTAGGTGCATCGATTGGGACGCATTGGAACACGTCGGGCTCACAACCGATATTCGAGCCTTCATTTCAACCGATCCGTGGGAGCAGTTCTTTTCCATCATTGAGCCCACATACATGGAGCTTACCCTCGAGTTTTGCACCACCTTCACTTTACAAACTGTGATGGCACAGTTCGATGATCTAGGCGCGATGCGATTCCGTCTAGAAGTACGATGCGTCGATCGAGCATACCACAATTCGCATGACTCTAGGACTTTACACACCGAAATTCATAGAAGAAAACCCACTTGACGATTTAAACCGTGAGCTCCACTGCACTCCAATCGAATGCTGGCAAACCCTACACCCCACTACAGGCATCTACAATCCCAATTGCTCTAAGGCGACGGTACTTCCCCCAGCCCTAAGGTATATTCACGCCATTCTCGCGCACACCATCACAGGTCACAGAGAAAGCACCGGCGTCGTAAACAAGCAAGACGTTTACTTCCTATCATGCATGTCTGAAGGACATGTTTTCGACTTGGCATATTTTATCGCATGCACGATTCAACATCAGACAGAGCAACATAGGAAGGGGATTTTGTCAATGGGGTCATACATTACGAGGTTGGCTCGGCACTTCAACCTCCTCGACACTTAAGCTCAGATCACCTCCCTCACACTGATCGACAACATGGTACCTCAAGGCATCCAGACAATGCTACACATGAGGATGATTAAACATCGACGAGGGACTGAACCCCCTCAATACCGATTAGTGATCGCCACAGACGAGGGGGAGCCCGAGGACATTACTGATGATGTCCCACCACCATCACAGGAGGTACCGATTCCGAGCAAGCGACCGTCCCGTACAGAACCATCATTAGCGGACATCTCTACACGGCTTGACCAGTTCGAGCTGTATTTTGCTGAAAACACTCGGCGCTTTGACGGGTTAGAGGCAACCCTTCAACAAATATGCCAGCACCTTCATATCTCACCACCAGAACCACCACAGGACCCGGCTGAGGATAAGGACTTTTGAGTCCTTTTATCTAGTTTTCTTTTACTTCTAATTTTTATTTTATTTTATTTTATTTTCTCGTTATTTTAATTTAATTTTGATTCGTCTTAAGTTTGAACATTTTAATCATACATTTGATAACTTTTATCATGATTATCATCAACTCCTAACCTTCGAGTATTCCTAACATTTATTTAATTACACCCCAAAAGATTTCTAACTGATGACTTAGTAGTTTCAACAAGCAATAAACCACTACTCAAGTCATCAGCCAACACCAACACCATCCCGACGCCTCGCTGTGTTTTCCACATCCTCTAAAGAAATCATCCATTCATTCAGGGAGTGTCACTCTCTCCCCTCTCTTTTGATTTTACATATTAATTGTCATTATATATATTTGTACATTGAGGGCAATGTACATCTTAAGTGTGGGGGGTGAACAACCTAAAAAGATACCTAACAAAAACCCTGAATTTAGTCTTGTTTTTAAGTAATTTACTCACATTACTAATTAGGATGAAATTTTTGATGATTTATGATTTTTATTGATATGTTTCAGATTAAGTCATTGATAATTGTGCATTGATAATTAAATTTGAAGAATACTAGAGAATCAAGCATGATAAGTCTATTTTTCAGAAATTAAAAATTTGCTAGGTTGTCAAACTAAGTTTAAATATTACCTTGAAGTTTGAAATTTACGAGGTTGACATCAAAATACCCATAATTTTTGTGAGATTTTGAGCCTTATAGAGCATATATTCTTTTTCTTGCTCACTTTATTGATTATGAGTATGTCAACACTGATTTGTTATTCTAGAACTTGCATCGATTATACATGTCAAGACCACATTTTTTTTGATTTGATACACAGAGATGATAAAGGCACCTAGGATCTAACCCACTTACTCCATAAAAAGCCTACCTTCACAATTAACCCCTAGTGAACCCCTTTTAATCCCAACAACCCTATTTATTGACTCACCCACTAATATTAACCCAGAACCCCTTTGTTTTTGTTACCACCATTCCTTTTGACTACCCTTATATCGAGATTTGATTTGATTAATAGCCTAACTATGATTTCTATTTCAGTTATGTATTTATGAGTTTGTTCTTAAAAAAAATCAAAAGTATATTCATTATTCATTGTTAGTTGTGAATCCCAGATATCGAAGAAGAAGCTCGTAGTGTTAGCATCATTAGTTTTCAATTGATGTGATTATTATTAGTCATTAGTTCTTAGTTAGGTAATTGGTAGATTCAATCTCGATTCTAACCCTCTAATTTAGCCTTACTCCACACCTTAGCCCTAGCCCCGTTACAACCCTAACAAAGACCTTTTGATTTGTGTTTCATCTCATATTTCAGTGGTGGAGATTTGATTTTCATGCAAGCCTATGGGATTAACTCTTCATGTTTGACTTTTGAGTGCCTAAATTTTGAACCTTAAACACTTTGAGTGATTTGAGCGAATCTTTTGTGAGGATGTTAATCCTTATCGATTTCGAATCAGAGGTAATCATTTAGATGAAAGGAAACACCTATGTTTTGTGCTACAGAATCTATGACTTATACTGTTTGAATTTTTAGGACACTTTGAATTGAATTATCCATGTATAAATTATCTATGAATTATGATGAGGCACTATCAATAGAAATTATGAATTACAGGAAGTTCGTTTTAAATTGTAAGTTGAGAATTTTGCTTGAGGACAAGCAAAAGCTTAAGTGTGGGGGTATTTGATAAACCGTAAAAGTAACATATTCTAAGCCCACATTTAGTATGCTTTTGGATGATTTAAGCCCCAATTTATGTAAAAAAGGTGCTCTTAATCCTTTCTTTTCATGTCTTATACTCAGGAAAGCACCCGATGACGAAAAGAACGAGAAACGGGCTTAAAACAGACCAAGTTGGGCCAAGCCACGAAATCAACACGGCCTGGACTTCAAGCCACACGGTCGTGCCACCATTCCTACTAGAACACGGCCTTACCATGACTTACACGGCCGTACCTCATTCAACAGTGTCGAACACGGCCTGACCATGATTTACATGGGCGTGTTCCATGGCCGTGCCTCTGTCGTGGAGAAGAGCAATTTCATTCGGGAAAGGATACTTAGGGAGAAAGAAACGTGTTTCAAAAGCTTATAAATACACCCTAGGTACCAACTGAAAGGGCGGCAGAAAGCTAGGCTAAAAAGCCAAGCTGAAAAGGTCAGATTTGTGGGAATCACTCGAAGATAGCCAGTTGATCCATCTCAAGAAGCCAGAATTCTACTCAAGACGGAGGATCTCCTCTTCAATTCCTTCAGGGGGTTTTAGGGATTTCTTATGTTTTGTTTTATGTTTTCTCTTGAGATGTTGTCTTTTATTATTATGAACTAAACCTTCGGATACCCGAAGAGGATGAAACCTATGAGGAATCTTGTTATTTGATTTTTGAATTATATGATAATAACTTAGTATGTTCTTAATTGTGTAAACTTAATCCAAATCTAATGTGCTTAGGTGGAGGAGGAATAGACCCTGCCTAAGAGTAGATCCAACATAATTAAGCGGAGTTGATCGCACGCCTAGAGATAGGGTGACGAGATTTTGCCGGATTAGGGTAAAACCTAATATGGGAGTCCACAGATCGATTTACTACTATTCTAGGGGGTTATTATAAGCGAACGAGAGTTCAACTAATTAACCTAGGGTTAGACATTATTCGCCTCAAGAGAGGGTTTAATATACGTTAGGGAGTCTCACGGATCAAACTAAGTAAATAAATCATATGGTTCAAGGTTAGATAACAAGTGAAGTCTAGGTGGATTTTCCTAAGGGTATCGTTTGAGTCAACCGAGTTTTCCCAAAAGTTATTTCCGGATTCAATCTTTTTTTTTTGTCTTTGCGTCTTAGCTTAGTAAGTAGATTAGTTTTAGTTTAAACAATCATCACTTTATATTAAGGCTAAATAATAAAAAGACGGTGAGTATTAGTACTTTTAGTTCCTTTGGGTTAGATAATCCGATGATTGCCTAAACTATACTCTTTGTTCGATAGGTGCACTTGCCTTTAATCATTGTCGAGTTGGTTTCCAGGTTCGATCATTCTTTTATAAATTTTAAAACTCTGATTTACAGTGATCAGCCTCTTTCAAGTAAGTGATTTTTAAGCCCGTTTTTGATGATTTTTATGTTTTCGGGATTGTTGTAACTTAACCTAACTAACTAGGGGGCTAATTTGCAAAACTATTGAATAGTTTGAGTTTTTCCATTGATGAAAATTTTATGGTTTTGAAGTTTAATGGAAGAAAATGAATCTTTGTTGTTAGTTAAACAACTTTTGTGAAGTAATTTTTAATGAAATTGTCAATTAGGGGCTAAATTGAGAAATGTGAAAATTGGGTGTTGAATATGAGAAATTGTGAAATATATGGGCTGGTATAAGTATACAATAAATTCAGCTAGGGTTATATGTTAATGAAATTGCATGAATTTTATTTTACGAGCCTAGGGACTAAATTGTAAAAAGGTCAAAAGTATAGGGGCAAAATGGTAATTTTTCCATAATATGAATTTTGGATTGAATTGAGTAAAATGTGAATTAAATTAGTTAAATTTTATTATTTCGATCAAGAAAAGCGACTTTCAAAATTAAATCGAGGCAAAGATAAAGTAGTGGATTTATCGGTCGATTTCTTTCGTACTGATTCGAGGTAAGTTCGTATGTTTAATAAGCATTAAATTATATGTGTTTTAAATGCTTAATTGATATAATTGTGATTATACGACACCACGGAAATTCTTGATGAGGTATCGAAAATGTATGGATTCCGGTTGAACCTTAAGAAAAGATAGGATACAAATGACATTTCAATAGGGGTTACCGTGTTTTGGGTGCTGGTCTCGTACGTCCTACCAGTGGCTGGGTTTCTGCCATGTGTTGCGGTTGCTTTACAGCTTGTGTGAGCTGCACCGTGTAGCTACATCTTGACTGGAAGCTTGTGTGAGCAGACCCAGTGATGGCTCGAGAGTGAGCATCTATATGAGATATGAGATAGAGGTGGTTTCGACCATGTATTGGCACTTAATGTGCGAGATATTCGAGCATCTGATAGTATTCCAAATGGTTCAACGAGCACAGTTCTGTTATGAGGCTATATGAGTTCCATATGAACTAGTACAGGTATGTACGCGAAGTACGTGGAAATGGTATATATATTTATGATATATGAATACAAGGTAAACTTGGTTGATGATTATGTGTTAGGCTTTTGGGCCAAATTGAGTTGTGATATGTTTCGTTTTACTCAATTAAATTATGGTTCAACAGATATGAGAAAAAGGTAAAGATCGACAAATTCTTCGATTAGAATTGCTATGAAAGCATGGAAAAGTATGAGTTTTTGGATGATTGAAATATATTTAGCCATATGTTGATATATGAATGCACCTAAGTAATGTAAACTTATGTTATAATATTTTGTAATAATTTACTAGTTCATGTGATATTTAAAATTGAAAAGAAAATGTTGTCTAGGCTAAGGCCAAGACATGTTGGAGTGATTTAAATGGATTATGCTTATAAATTGAAGTTATAAGCTTTATTTCTTTGAATTACGAACTTACTAAGCATTTTATGCTTACTTTGTGTTAATTTCTTTGTGTATCTAGATATCGGAAGCTCATTCGGGTTGGAAGGTGTCGGAGGCATCATCGCACTATCTATCGGCTATTTTGGTACTCATAGTTTTATAATTTTGGTTATAATGGCATGTATAGGTCGTTTTTGTAACACCCCTTACCCGAATTCAACGCCGGAACAGGGCACGAGGCATTACTAGGCTTACACGCGATCAATCATACAACTCCGAGACTTGACTTTCTATTCCTAATTTAAAACTTTTCATATTATCTCTTAACAATGCCTATATGGCCTAAATCCTCCCTTTAGGAATGGGTCGGGATCAAATCAAACCCTTCTGAAGCCCTCTAGAAAAACCTTAGTAAATTTTCACTAAACAGTCCACACGCCCGTGTGGAGTAAGGGACACTCCCGTATGGCATATCACATGCCCGTGTTCCACACCAGTGTGGAATTATTTTTCAATTCGAACCTACAGGAGTTTTCACACTGCCGGACACACGCCCGTGTCTTTAGCCCGTCTCCCTCACACGGCCTCGACACGCCCGTGTCTTAGCCCATGTGCCAAAACCTTGGCATTCTGTTTCTGACGTCATCAACTCAAAAATGTCACATGGCCTAGGCACACGCCCGTGTCCTTCAACCGTGTGGTGAATTAAATTCCAATCTCAGGTGCAGACTTCACACGGCCTGGGCACACGCCCATGTCCATGGCCATGCCTTCCACACGGCTGAGACACACGACCGTGTCTCTGCCCGTGTGTTTACTACTGGGCATACTGACTTGTAAAACTAGCATGCAAGGGGACACACGGCCTAACCACACGCCCATGAAGTTGACCGTGTGTCACACACGGCCTAGACACACGCCCGTGTGTCTACCCGTGTGGACAAGAACAAGGCTATTTGCCAAGCTCTTTTTATCACCCAAATTCATACAACTTAAATCACATTCAGACATCAACCCATTCATGCATACTTAAACCAAGTAAATCTACATGCTACTTGAACAATCATGAATAACCTCATCTTTTCATAGATTAATAGGAAAGAACCACCAATTATGGCATTATAAAAAAGAGTTCATCTTTGAATGAGTCAACACATTGGCCAAAACAATATGACATTCAACTAAGTCTAGACCCTATACATGCCATGCTCAAAATGCTAAGTCTAACTATACCAAGATGTGCTGATAGTGTGAGTGATCTTCTGATTATCTTCGTATCCTGAGCTGGCTATTTAACACTATAAAACAAGGGAAAAGAAAGGGTGTAAGCTTTAGGCTTAGTAAGTCTACATGTAAACAATAAGCATCATACCAATTGCTAATCATCTAAAAGCTTTACATACTATGTAAGAACAATTCACATTTACATAATCATACTTACTCATCTCAACTCTTACCACATCCCATACACATACCACAAACATTGCTCACAATTACTTGCACATATACCCTGCACTTATCACCACTAAGCCACATGAAACATTTTACTTAAACAAGTTTCTCTATGAACCCTTCGGAGTGATACAAAGTACCTGGTGGTTTCGCACACAGCCCACCATTAATCAATAATAGGGTGGTATCGCACATAGCCCACCAACAAGGATAATTACGGTGGTATCGCACATAGCCCACCCAATGATAATATAAACGATGGTATCGCACATAGCCCATCGTAAATAAATTACAAGGTGGTATCGCACACAGCCCACCAAATGATAATAAAAATGATGGTATCACACACAACCCATCGATAATTTCATATTTACGAATATTTACCCGCGCCCACATTTCTATTCCGAGGTTTATTTGAGAACTACTCATTTCTATTATTTTCAATCAATCTCACCAATAAGTATTTACTCCCACACAATGCATCAATAGATAACAACATATGTATTAAAGATGTATCGTTTACACATAAACTTACCTCGGTGCAAAATGTGTTAATTGACGGTTTAGTCCGTAACCTTGCCTTTTCCTCGGTCAAGGTTGTTTCCGCGCTCTTCTTGATCTATAATAATAATATTTACTCAATTAATCACTACATAACTCATGGTACATCAAAATTTCTACTTAGGCAAAAATGACCATTTTGCCCTTATACTTTGGCAAAATTACGATTTTGCCCCTAAGCTTGTAAATCATTTTTCATCACATTTTCTCATTAAACAAGCTTAGCTGAACATTTATTTCTCTTACAAAAATTCACAAAACCAATCATTTCATGCATTTATTACTCAATTACAACCTTTACAAATAAGTCCCATTTAGGTGTTTTCATGGAAGAGCCTTTCACAAAAGTTATTCCTTAACCTACTAACATTCATTTTCTTCCATAAAAACTCAACAAAAAACATGAACACTCTAATGGAAAATCCCTAAACTTTCAACCATTTTGCAACATAGTCCCCTCATTAGCTAGCTTAAGCTTTAGGGGTTCCAAAGGTACAAAAATTATCAAGAAAGACATTTAAAATCACTTACTTGCTAGGGAATAGCTTGGCTGAAAGTTTGAACTCCAAAAACCTCTATTTTCTCTTCAATTTTCGGTGGAAGAAGAAATGGGAATAGTAAAAGATGATATCTTTTTTCTTTATCTTATTTTATTCATTTTTAGTCACCTAATATCACCAAATTTTTGACCAAATTTAATGCTCTTGTCTCCCTTGTCCCTATGGCCGGCCAACACCCTCACATTGGCCTAATTTCACATTAAGGCCCTCCAATTTAATATTCCATAGCTATTAGACACCTCTAGCTTGTAAAATAGAACTTTCACACGTTATGCGATTTAGTCCTTTTTCGTAATTAAGCGTACAATCGCTAAAATTAAAGCACCAAAAATTTCATGCATCCTTATAATCATGCTATAACACATAAAATAATACTGAAAATAATTTTCTTCAACCTCGGATTAGTGGTCCCAAAACTACTATTCCGACTAGCCCCAAAATTGGGCTGTTACAACTCTCCCCCCTTTAGAGATTTTCGTCCCCGAAAATCTTACCGGTAAAAAGGATTGGGTACTGTTCTCTCATGGCTTCTTCCGGTTCTCACGTAGCCTCTTCTACACCGTGTTTTTGCCATAACACTTTTACTAATGCTATACTTTTGTTCCTCAACTGTTTAACCTCTCGAGCCAAAATCTTAATTAGTTCCTCTTCATAAGTCATGTCCGGTCGTATCTCAATCTCGGTCATAGGAATCACATGCGAAGGATCGGAACGATACTGTCGCAACATCGACACATGAAACACGTTGTGTATTCTATCTAACTCTGCCGGCAAGGCCAACCGGTAAGCTACTGATCCAATCCTCTCAGTAACCTCATACGGCCCTATGAATCACGGACTCAATTTGCCCTTTCGACCAAATCTCAATATTTTCTTCCACGGGGATACTTTCAAGAATACTTTATCGCCCACCTGAAATTCGATTTCTTTCCTTTTTAAATCTGCGTATGACTTCTGTCGATCTGAAGCAGCTTTCAGACTATCACGGATCACTTTCACTTTCTCTTCGGTTTCTTTAACTAGATCAACCCCATGAATTTGCTTCTCACTAAGCTTGGTCCAATACAAAGGAGTCTGACACTTGCAACCATATAAAGCTTCGTACGGTGCCATCCGTATACTCGACTGATAACTGTTGTTGTAGGCAAATTCAACCAAAGGTAGATATCTTTCCCAACTACCTTCGAACTCGAATACACAATATCAAAGCATATCCTCAAGAACTTGAATCACCCTTTCAGATTGGCCATCGGTTTGCGAATGGAACGCGGTACTAAAATTCAATTTCGTACCCAAAGCTTCTTGCAACTTTTTCCAAAACCTCGAAGTAAATCTTGGATCTCTATCCGAAATAATGGATATAAGCACCCCATGTAATCTCTCAACCTCGGCAATGTACAGCTCAACCAACTTGTCAAGTGAGTAATCCACACGCACCGGTATAAAGTGATCCGATTTCATTAATCTATCTACAATAACCCACACAACATCTTTCTTTTTCGGAGTCATAGGTAACCCCGTTACAAAATCCAATGTGATCCGGTCCCATTTTCACTCCGGAACCATCACTGGCTGAAGTAATCCTAAAGGCACTTGATGCTCGGCTTTCACTTGTTGATAGATCAAACACTTTCTAACAAACTCGGAGATGTCTCTTTTTATACCCGGCCACCAATACAACTTCTTCAAATCATTGTACATTTTTGTGCTGCCCGGATGTACTGACAAGCAGCCATTGTGTGCTTCATGTAAAATTTTCCGGATCAACTCATCATCCTTTGGTACACAAACTCTATCATGAAACAACAAACAATCATCTGAACCAATCCGAAAATCAGAGTCACTTCCCGATTCATAATGAGCTCTCTTAGCTTGCATTTCTCTATTGTTCTTCTGAGCTTCATGTATCTACTGAAGAAATAATGGTCTAGCCATCAACTTGGTCAATATAGAACCATCATCAAAAAATGCTAAGCTCGTGCCCATAGCTCTCAAAACATACATGGATTTTCTACTCAAGGCATCCGCAACCACTGTAACAGCCCGATTTAGGGGCTAGTCGGAACAGTGATCTCGGAATCACTAATTTGAGGTTAGAGAAAATTATTTTCATGTTATGTTGTGTGTTATAACATGTTTATAAGGATGCATGAAAATTTTGGTGCCTTAATTTTAGCGATTTCTAGCTAAATTGTGAGAAAGGACTAAATCACATAAAGTGCGAAAGTTCTATTTTATTCCTAAAGGTGCCAAATAGCTATGAAATATTAATTGAAGGTCTTTAAAGGACAATTTGACCATCTAGGATGTTTTGGCCGGCCATGTATACAAGGGGGACAAGAGCTTTTAATTTTGGTCAAAGTTAGTGGGTTAAATTGATGTTTTATAATAAAATAAAGAAAGGAAAAAGATATCATCTTTCCTCTCTTCTTCTCCACCGAAAGTTTCAGCAAACAAGGGGTGTTTGAAAGCTCAAAATTTCATCAAGCTTTACTCCACTCAAGTAAGTGATTTTGATGGTATTTCTTGAAGAAAATTGTACTTTTGAGATCCCTAAAGCTTAATCTTTCTAAAGAGGGGACTATTTTGCATTATGGTAAAAAGTTTAGAGATTTATCATGTGAGATTTTAAGTTGTTAACTGAGTTTTTATGGAAGAAAATGAATGATAGGATGATGAGAAACAACTTTTGTGAAAGGTGTTGTCATGGAAACACCTATTTGGGACTAAAATGCAAAAGTTGTAATTTATTCATTAAGGCATGAAATGGATGGAATTGTGAATAGTTGTAAGAGGATTAAATGTTCAGCTAGGCTTGTTTAACGAGAAAATGTGATAAAATTTATTTACAAGCCTAGGGGTAAAATCGTAATTTTGCCAAAGTATAGGGGCAAAATAGTCATTTTTGCCTAAAGTGTATATTATGGTATATTATAATTTATAAGTGATTAAATCAGTAAATTCCATTGTTCTAGATCAAAGAAAACGAGTTTTGGATCTAGAACGGGTGAAAAGAGAAATGTGGGTAAAAAGGTCCCTTTCGGCCCTTTTCGACATCGAGGTAAGTTCATGTGCAAATGTTGTAATTACGTATGAGTTAATTTAATGTTCCAATGTTGTATGGAATGTATATTTACTCTATGAATGTATGAAATATCTTTGATGAGAGGTCAAAAGAATTGAATCTAAGAGTAGTGGGAAATGTATATAGAATGATATGATGATAGTTAAGGCCTCATGTAAGACCATATTGGAATATGGCCTCGATATAAGAATTCGTATAAGACCATGTCAGGGACATGGAAACGACATGTTAATACAAGTAAGACCCTATTGGGGTATAAATCCTATGTGACATTTTGTGTATGAGACTCAAGAGAGTTATTTAATAACTGAGTAATTCAACGTATATGTTGAAAGAAAGAAAGTATGTGGTTGTACCACGAAAAGCACAAGTATATGGACTCAGTATATGATGAACCCTTAGTGGGTTATGTGTATTCAATACACCTTAGTTGCATGAGATAGATTTATTAATGTATTGTGTGAATGCAAACGAGTATCGCAGAAAGATAAGTGAGAATAGAAGTGTGTGAGGATGTTCTCGGATGAACATTTGAAATAGAGATATACATGTGGATTACTATCCATGAATGTAAAATGAAAGGTGGGCTAAGTGCGGAAAAACCATAAGTGTAAATGATTGGTGGGCTATGTGCGATACCACCCTATTAGAGATTCAATGGTGGGCTAAGTGCGAAACCACCGAGATATTAGTAGCATGAGTGGCTTATTGAAAATGCTTGATGTGTTGTTTTATATGATCATGTGGTGATCAGTGCAGGAATGTATGCTAATTAAACGAGCAATTGGCTTGTGACATGGTAAGAATGTGGTAAGAAATTGAATGAGTAAGCTTCAAGAGTGGTTGAGTAAATAACCATGAGTTTATGTGAAAAACCCATTATAATACCTTACAGTCATGAATATTCGATGAATATCAATGTTTGTCATATTATGTAGATGAACTTACTAAGCATTATTGCTTACTCCTTTACTTTTCTCATCTCTTATAGGTTATTTTAACTAGCTCGGGTTGGAGACCGCCGAAGATGTTTTCACACTATCGAGTAGACACTTGGTATGAGGTATCAAGTCCTTATGAGTCATGGCATGTATAGGGATTCTTTTAAAGTTGATTAATTTATAACCGATGTAGCCAAATTGTATTGGCCTAAGAGAACCTAGAGTTGGTTGTGTATGACCATAGATGATGGTTTAAGTTAGTTGTAATTGTATTGGATAGAGTTCTCCCTAGTGTATGGGATGAAGGCTTTATTTCTCCTATGATTAAATGTCTTTAATTCAAAAGTTACATTGAAGCTATGTGATATTATGAGATGATATATCATTGTTTGCAAGTGAGAGTGGAAAAAGGCTTGGTAGATAGCCTCTAAGTGCCCACACGAATAGACACACGGGCGTGTGTCTAGGCTGTGTGTCCCCTGCACATTAATGTCTTAAGTCAGAATAGACCATAGGCTCATCACACGGCCGTTTGTTTAGGCCGTGTGTAACACACGGCTAGCACATGGGCGTGTGCCGAGGCCGTGTGAAGTTTGTACCTTGCTCATGAAACTGAAAATTCCCCACGGCCATGATACACGGGCGTGTGTATAGGCCGTGTGGTTAAGTCAGAATGCTAAGGTTTTACACACGGGCTAGGGCCACGGGCGTGCCATGGCTGTGTGGATTTAGTCAGTGTCGACCACGGGTTGAAGGCACGGGCATGCCTTAAGGGCACACGGGCATGTCCCTATACCAATACGGGCCTGTGGCCCCTATTTTAAAGAAAAGTTTCTTTTAGCTTGTAAAAGTTTCCGGACGCATGTTTAAGTCCTCGTAGGCCCACAATATGAATGATTTGACTAAGAAAGAAAAGTTTTAATTTGGAACAAAATTTTATAGCCCGTAAGTACATGTTTAAGAAAGTTCAAGCATAGTAATGTCTCGTATCCGATTTTAACCTCGGAATCGGGTATGGGGTGTTACAACCACATTCGCTTTCCCCAGATGGTAATCAATTACTAACTCATAATCCTTCAATAATTCGAGCCACCGCCGTTATTGCAAATTAAAATCCTTTTGGTCTATCAAGTATTTCAAACTCTTGTGATCGGTGAAGATTCGACACTTTTCACCATACAAATAATGACGCCAAATCTTCAAAGCAAAAACGATCGTAGCCAACTCTAAATTGTGAGTCGGATAATTCTTCTCATGTGGTTTTAGCTGTCTCGAGGCATAAGCTACTACTTTACCCTCTTGCATCAACACACAACCAAGACCATTTAATGACGCATCACTGTAGACCACAAACTCCTTTCCCGACTCAGGTTGTACCAACACCGGCGCTTCAGTCAACAAAGCTTTCAATTTCTGAAAACTCTGTCGGCATTTCTCGGTCCATTCAAACTTAACATCTTTATGTAACAGTTTCATCATCGGGGTAGCAATCAGGGAGAAACCTTTCACAAAACGTCTGTAGTAACCCGCTAAACCCAAAAAGCTTCTAATATCTGACACATTCCTCGGTGGTTTCCACTCCACAATAGCTGAGATCTTACTCGGATCAACTCTAATTCCACTACCCGACACAATGTGTCCTAAGAATCTGACTTCTCAGAGCCAAAACTCACTCTTGCTAAATTTAGCATACAACTGCTTGTCTCTTAGAGTCTGTAACACAGTTCTCAGGTGTTCTGCATGTTCACTCTCATCCCGGGAATAAATTAGTATATCGTCAATAAAAATGACTACGAACTTATCCAAATACTGCCGAAAGATACGGTTCATTAAATCCATAAAGATCGCAGGAGCATTCGTTAAGCCAAATGGCATGACAAGAAACTCATAATGGCCATACCTCGTCCTAAATGCGGTTTTCGGCACATCTTGTTCCTTAACCCTCAACTGGTAATAGCCAGACCTTAAGTCTATCTTAGAAAACACCGTAGCTCCCTTTAGCTAGTCAAACAAATCGTCTATCCTTGGCAAAGGATACTTATTCTTCACTGTTACTTTGTTGAGTTGTCTGTAGTCTATACACAATCTCATCGACCCATCTTTCTTCCTCACAAAAAGTACCGAAGCAACCCACGGTGAATAGCTCGGTCTTGTAAAACCCTTATCCGTTAAATCTTACAACTGAACCTTCAATTCTTTTAACTCTAATGGTGCAATCCTATACGGGGCAACCAAAATAGGTGTCGTACCCGGAGCTAACTCAATACCAAACTCAACCTCTCTAACTGAAGGCAATCCGGGTAACTCTTCCGGGAACACGTCCAGATACTTGCACACCATAGGCATTGATTCAATCTTTACCTCTGACTCTTGGGTATTCAGCACAAAGGCAAGATAGGACTCATACCCTTTTCTCATGCATTTCTCAGCTACCATAGACGAAATCACTACTGGCAAACCATTCGATTTACCTGATTCAACCCGAATGACATCTCCATTTACACATCTCAATTCAATAAATTTACTACCACAGTTTACTAAAACATTATGAGCAGTCAACCAATCCATACCAAGAATCAGGTCAAATTCATCAAACGGCAACAACATGAGATTTGCCTGAAAACAATGACCTCTAACTGTCAAAGGACAATTCCTACACACCTTGTCAACTAGCACATGTTTGCCTAATGGGTTTGACACTTTTACTACAAATTCTGTCGACTCGACAATCATACTCATACTAGATACCAATTTCATGCAAATATAAGAATGGGTAGACCCCGGATCAATCAAAGTAACAACAAAGATATCATGAAGAGAAAAAGTACTCGTTATCACATCTGGAGATGATGCCTCTTCGCGAGCGCGAATGGCATAAGTCCTTGCAGGTGCTCGACCCTCCAATCTCACAGTAGAGTCTCTAGGCGCACCTCTACTACTAGTCCCACTCCCCGGGTTCTTTCTTGGTCTACCTCTCGAAGGTACATTGCTTGCCCTTACTTCCTGTTTTCTATCCTTCTCATCCCTCTCTGGCGAATGAAGTGGTCGGGTGAACCACACTTGTAGCAATTACGGTTGTTTCCCCAACACTCCCCAGTATGTTGCCTACCACAATTTGGACACTCCAGTTTGTTTGACTTTGTATTGCCCACGCTTGCCATCGAGGTGGCTTGAACTCTCGAGCCCGAATAAGTGTTACCACGATCCCGATGTGAATACCCAGCTGAAGCAGTCGTCCGAGGGTTCATTTCCTTGGACCTTTTTGGTTGAATTTGGAATGATTTACTCATTGGCCTCTTTCTTGCATCTCGGGCCTCAATCATGGCTTTTCTCTTTTCCTTATTGAACTCTTCAGCCTTGCAAGCTCTGTCGACCAACACTACAAATTCCTTCAATTTCGAGATCCCAACTAGCAATCTGATATCCTCATTCAGTCCATCTTCGAACCTCTTGCACAAGATAGTTTCCGTAGACACACACTCTTGCGCATACTTGCTAAGTCTAACAAACTCGCGCTCATATTCTGGCACAGTCATTTTGCCTTGTTTTAATTCAAGGAACTCTTTCCGTTTCTGATCTACAAACCTCTGACTTATGTACTTCTTTCAGAACTCTTCCAAGAAGAAGTCCCATGTCACTCTCTCCCTCGGTACTATAGATGTCAGTGTTTTCCACCAACGATATGCCGAGTCCCTCAACAATGACACAACACATTTTAAGCTCTCTTCAGGTGTGTAAGAGACTTCATCGAATACCCGCATAGAGTTCTCAAGCCAGAACTCCACTCTCTCAGGGTCATCGTCTATGTTGACTCTAAATTTCTCAGCCCCTTATTTTCGAATTTTATCGACCGGGGGTTTGTTCATTCTCACCAAATCTATACCTTGAGGAGCCACGGGGACTGGCTGAGGTATAGGTGGGCGTGGAGGAGGTTGAGTATTAGGGTTCGCTCGTACAAACTCAGTGTACCAATTACCCATCATGTGGAGAAAGGCTTCCCGAGCCTCTTCTCCTCGACCCAAAGTCTCGGGTCTACTTTCTACAGGTGTGGTCCCTTGCGTGGGAGCCGGCGCATTACTAGCAGCGTCATCAGCAGCAGCTCAGTCGGGATCCATTTACTATACGAAAACATAGTTCAATATGGTCAAGAGTCACCACACTATCAATATATATTTATGACATGTGTAGCTAGACTCCCACACGCTACGGTAGTCTGAGAACCGACTAAACCAGAGCACTGATACCACTAAATGTAACACCCCTTACCCGTATTCAATGCCAGAACAGGGAACGAGGCATTACTAGGCTTACACGCGATCAATCATACAACTCCGAGACTTGACTTTCTACTGCCAATTTAAAACTTTTCATAATATCTCTTAACAATGCCTATATGGCATAAATCCTCCTTTTAGGAATGGGTCGGGATCAAATCGAACCCTTGTGAATCCCTCTAGAAAAACCTTAGTAAATTTTCACTAAACAGTCCACACGCCCGTGTTGAGTAAGGGACACGCCCGTGTGGCATATCACATGCCCGTGTTCCACACCCGTGTGGAAATATTTTTTAATTCAAACCTACGAGGGTTTTCACACGGCCGGACACACGCCCGTGTCTTTAGCCCGTGTCCCTCACACGGCCTCGACACGCCCGTGTCTTAACCTGTGTGCCAAAACCTTGGCATTCTATTTCTGACGTCATCAACTCAAAAATGTCACACGGCCTAGGCACACGCCCGTGTCCTTCGACCGTGTGGCAAATTAAATTTCAATTTCAGGTGCAGACTTCACACGGCCTGGGCACACGCCCATGTCCATGGCCGTGCCTTCCACACGGCTGAGACTCACAGTTGTGTCTCTACCCGTGTTTTTACTACTGGGCATACTGACTTGTAAAACTAGCATGTAAGGGGACACACGGCCTAACCACATGCCCATGAAGTTGACCGTGTGTCACACACGGCCTAGACACACGCCCGTGTGTCTACCCGTGTGGACAAGAACAAGGCTATTTGCCAAGCTCTTTTTATCACCCTAACTCATACAACTTAAATCACATTCAGACATCAACCCATTCATGCATACTTAAACCAAGTAAATCTACATGCTACTTGCACAATCATGAATAACCTCATCTTTTCATAGATTAATAGGAAAGAACCACCAATTATGGCATTATACAAAAGAGTTCATCTTTGAATGAGTCAACACATTGGCCAAAACAATATGACATTCAACTAAGTCTAGACCCTATACATGCCATACTCAAAATGCTAAGTCTAACTATACCAAGATGTGCTAATAGTGTGAGTGATCTTCTGATTATCTTCGTATCCCGAGCTGGCTCTTTGACACTGTAAAATAAGGGAAAAGAAAGGGAGTAAGCTTTAAGCTTAGTAAGTCTACATGTAAACAATAAGCATCATACCAATTGCTAATCAACTAAAATCTTTACATACTATGTAAGAACAATTCACATTTACATAATCATACTTACTCATCTCAACTCTTACCACATCCCATACACATACCACAAACATTGCTCACAATTACTTGCACATATACTCTGCACTTATCACCACTAAGCCACATGAAACATTTTACTTAAACAAGTTTCTCGATGAACCCTTCGAAATGATACAAAGTACCCGGTGGTTTCGCACACAGCCCACCATTAATCGATAATAGGGTGGTATCGCACATAGCCCACCAACAAGGATAATTACGGTGGTATCACACATAGCCCACCCAATGATAATATAAACGATGGTATCGCACATAGCCCATCGTAAATAAATTACAAGGTGGTATCGCACACAGCCCACCAAATTATAATAAAAACGATGGTATCACACACAGCCCATCGATAATTTCATATTTACGAATATTTACCCGCGCCCACATTTCTATTCCGAGGTTCATTCGAGAACTACTCATTTCTATTATTTTCAATCAATCTCACCAATAAGTATTTACTCCCACACAATGCATCAATAGATAACAACATATGTATTAAAGATGTATCGTTTACACATAAACTTACCTCGGTGTAAAATGTGTTAATTGACGGTTTAGTCCGTAACATTGCCTTTTCCTCGGTCAAGGTGGTTTCCGCACTCTTCTTGATCTATAATAATAAAATTTACTCATTTAATCACTACATAACTCATGGTACATCAAAATTTCTACTTAGGCAAAAATGACCATTTTGCCCTTATACTTTGGCAAAATTACGATGTTGCCCCTAAGCTTGTAAATCGATTTTCATCACATTTTCTCATTAAACAAGCTTAGCTGAACATTTATTTCTCTTACAACAATTCACAAAACCAATCATTTCATGCATTTATTACTCAATTATAGCCTTTACAAATAAGTCCCATTTAGGTGTTTTCATGGAAGAGCCTTTCACAAAAGTTATTCCTTAACCTACTAACATTCATTTTCTTCCATAAAAACTCAGCAAAAAACATGAACACTCTCATGGAAAATCCCTAAACTTTCAACCATTTTGCAACATAGTCCCCTCGTTAGCTAGCTTTAGCTTTAGGGGTTCCAAAAGTACAAAAATTATCAAGAAAGACCTCTAAAATCACTTACTTGCTAGGGAATAGCTTGGCTGAAAGTTTGAACGCTAAAAACCTCTATTTTATCTTCAATTTTCGGTGGAAGAAGAAATGGGAATAGTAAAAGATGATATCTTCTTTCTTTATCTTTTTTTATTCATTTTTAGTCACCTAATATCACCAAAATTTTGACCAAATTTAATGCTCTTGTCTCCATTGTCCCTTTGGCCGGCCAAAACCCTCACATTGGCCTAATTGCACATTAAGGACCTCCAATTTAATATTCCATAGCTATTAGACACCTCTAGCTTGTAAAATAGAACTTTCGCACTTTATGCGATTTAGTCCTTTTTCGCAATTAAGCGTACAATCGCTAAAATTAAAGCACCAAAATTTTCATACATCCTTATAATCATGCTATAACACATAAAATAATATTAAAAATAATTTTTTTCAACCTCAGATTAGTGGTCCCGAAATCACTGTTTCAACTAGCCCCAAAATCGGGCTATTATAGTTTTTGGCTAATGTTAGCCCACATGTTTTGTTGTGTTTTAGCCAATTAATTTGGCTTGAAAATGGTGTATGTTTTGATATGTAAATAGGTGTAATTAGCCTTATTGTGTATGACGTATGGTTGTCATGTGAATGCCTTGGTTGTGAAATGGTGTTTTGAGTACCAAATGGTTGAATTTGATGAATGGCATACATGTTAAGTTATAGGCACAATGATGCATGTATGTGTTTGATCATATAGGCATGTTTGAGATATATAGTTTGTATGATAACAAGTGGTCAATTGAGGTACTTATGAACATTGTGTTGTATGTGTGGATATTAAATGTTTCAAGCTTGATATTGGTTAGTTTTAAATGTCTAATTATGCCATGGTTATATGCATATGGTTGTGGTTAGTTTGGTACCAATTTGGGTGAGAAATATGGTTTGGAAAATGGCCTATTTTTGTCCACACGGGCAGAGACACGGGCGTGTGTCTCAGCCGTGTGTGACACACGGCCAGGTGACACGACCGTGTGTCCCCTGTGATTTATAAAGTGTAACACCTCTTACCTGTATTCAACGTCGGAACAGGGCTCGAGGCATTACCGGACTTATAACACAAGCATTCATACAATTTAGAGTCATAAACTTGTGTCCAAATTAAAAGCATTCATGTTCAATCATAAAGTCCCTTATACAAGCCTATGAGGCCCAAAACATGCATTGGAAGTGGTTCGGGACTAAACCGAGAACTTTAGAAAATTTTACAAAACTTAGAAAAATTTTCATGTTACAGGGGTCACACGCCCGTGTGGTTCAAGGGACACGCCCGTGTGACCCTGAGACACGCCCGTGCTATAGACCGTGTTCAATTTAGGGAGCTCTCTGTGTAACACCCCTTACCCGTGCCCAAAGCCGAGACCGAGTTTGAGACATTACCTAACTAATCTCACTTGACATCTCAAAATGGGCTATAAATTTTGCATAAACCCTTCTCTTGCTCAATCCTCAGCCCACGGGGCCGTAAACATACCTCCGAGAGGTCTTGGAACTTATCCGGGGGCTTTCGTGAACTTGGAAAACTTTTTCTTGAAAACAGGGGCCACACGTCCGTGTTGGTCTAGGGACACACCTGTGTGACCTAAGACATGCCCGTGTCTTCTACCCGTGGTCGATCCTGACTATGACGTCATCATCTCACTAAGGTCACACGGCCAAGGCACACGCCCTTGTCCTTAGCCCGTGTGTCGAATTAAATTCCACATTTAAGGTGCAGACTTCACACGGCCTGGGCACACGCCCGTGTCCCTAGCCCGTGGAGCATAATAACTTGCAAACCTAGCATGCAAGGGGACACACGGTCGATCCACACGCCTATAGGGCTGACCATGTGTCACACACGACATAGACACACGCCCGTGTGTCTATTCTTGTGGACAATTAGATGGCTATCTACCAAGCCCTTTTGCCACCTTATATTGCACACATGCAAACACCAATTCAATTCAACATAATTCATAACCCAAAGGCATATCTAAGTACTCAATTCAACATCCATACACAAGGGCATACACTTCAAGAAAATCACTTTCATTAAGCATAAGAGTTTGCCAAGTATCAGCCTAACTTAATAGACCATTACAAAAAGACTTTAATGCCTTACAAAGCCAACACTTTGGCCAACAATTACGACCTAACAAAATACTTGAGTCCTATACATGCCATACTCAAATTAAGTCTAAATTCTTATACCAAAGTGATGTCGATAGTGTGATTTTCGAACTCCTACGTCCACGTTCCTCGAGTTATCTTGGCAAAACTACAAGGGAAAAGGGCAATGAAAGGGGTAAGCATAAAGCTTAGTAAGTTTGCATGGATATAATTAGCAACAATAAGCTCATAAAATAATCCATCCATGGCATTAACTAACCATACACAAGTCATAGGCTTCTTGCCATACTTACTCACAATTGCCCTTATTTAGCACATACCATGCCACATATCGTAATCGTTTCTTCATGACTCATTCACGAGTAGCTGTATTCACTCATTTACAGGACTTTAGTGCTAATCTCATTTACATTTCTAAACTCATCTAATCATCCCATTAATCACTAGGGATACTCAAAGACGCATAATATCGTCATTATTATAAGTACGGGGCCAATGCCACATCCCAGAGGTGGTCTTACATGAGTTACCTCTAAATGCCGATGCCATACCCCGGATATGGTCTTATACGGGATTTCACATTTAATATCGATGCCACATCCCAGATATGGTCTTACACGATTCTCACATTCAATACCGAAGCCATATTCCAAATATGGTCTTATACGGAAATCTCAATTCGGTGTCGAGGCCATGTCCCGGACATGGTCTTATACGAGACCTTATTCATTCTTCATCTCGATGATAGCATTTTCATATTTGTTATAGTCCACTAGGACTTCAACATCTTATTCAACATCAATTTAGTAGAGTATCATGCATCAATATGATACCAAGCATTCTCAATTATGCTAACATAAATGTTGAATTAATCACATACAAACTTACCTCGATTTCAAAATGAGCTAGCTCGACGGTTTAGTCTGAGACTTTCTTCTTTCCCCGATCGAGGCGGATTCTCGATTCTTTTTGCTCTATAATAGCAATTTAGCTCATTTTAATCATCTTATTAATAAAAGCATTTCAATAATCATGCTTTGGCAAAATTACTAATTTGCCCCTAGACTTTGGCAAAATGACCATTTTGCCCCTAGGCTCGGAAATAAATTCTAATCATATTTCTACCTTCAACAAGCCTAGGTGAACATTTAATAGACTTATAGCTATCATCAAAACTCAACATTTCACATAGTTACTACAAATTTGTAGCCTTTTCATCAAGGTCCAATTAGGTGTTTTCAAGACAACACCTTTCACAAAAGTTGTTCATCTAACAACCAAGACTCAATTTCTTCCAAAAATGCAGCAAATAAAAATGAAAGCTCTCATGGAAAAACTCTAAACTTTTCACCATATTGCACATTAGTCCCCTCATTTGAAAGCTTAAGCTCTAGGGATCTCAAAAGTACAATTATCATAAAGAAAATCATCAAAATCACTTACTAGAATGAAGGAGAGCTTGCTGAAAATTTTGAGCTTTCAAACCTCTCTTTTGCTTGCTAATTTCGATGGAGAAAGATGATATCTTCTCTTTCTTTATTCTATTATTAAACTAGTAAAACAAGTCACCAACTACTACTAACTTTGACCAATTTTTTGTCCATCTTTGTCTCCCATGATAGCCTATGGCCGGCCAAGCATTTACAAGGGCCTAAATTGCCTTTTAAAGACCTCAAATTTACAATCTATGGCTATTTGGTACCTTTAGCCTATAGAATGGAACTTTCGCACTTTATGCGATTTAGTCTTTTTTCGCGATTAATCGAGAAGTCGCTAAAATTAAAGTACCAAAATTCTCATGTACTTATACAATCATATACTAATTTATAAAATCACATGAAAATAAATTTCTCTAATCTCGGATTAGTGATCCCGAGATCACTGTTCCGACTAGCCCCTAAATCGGGCTGTTACACTCTGACTTGTCTGACACGCCCGTGCCACACGCTCGTGTGCTAGGTCATGTGGTCAATTTAATTTTTATAATTTTTCATAAAATAGGTGCAGACTTCACAAGGCCGGGGCACATGCCCGTGTTCGAGGCCGTGTAGCACACACAGCCGAGACACATGCCCGTGTCCCTGCCCGTGTGCTCAATTCTGGACATTCTATTTTGCAACAATTAAGGTGCAGGGGTCACACGATTGAACTACATGCCCGTGGGCCAGACCGTGTGTCACACACGGCCTCGACACACGCCCGTGTGTCTACCCGTGTGGAAAAAAAGAAGGCTATTTACCAAGCCATTTGCCACCCTTTTAATGCACACACCTACATAACATAACATAGCACCAATTCAAGCTTATACATACAACCAAATCATCCACAACCAAGACATCAACACATCATTCATATGCAAAAATCTATCATACATAAGCATCACATAACTTACCAACTCAAATCATGCAAATTTCCACATTCATGAAAGGCATCATCATATGAATATACTTATATCAACATTAGCCAATTTCAAATGGCCTTATACAAAATGAACTTCTAATCAAAATAGGCCAACACATTTGGCCAAATAAATTATGACACATAACAAAATGACCAAGTCCCCCATACATGCCATAATTCAAAATGTTGAATTCATTGATACCAAAATAATTGTTGATAGTGTGTATGGATCTCCGGCGATCTCCGCAACTCGAGCTAGCTTGGTGACACTATAAGACAAGGGAAAGGAAGGGGAGTAAGCTATATAGCTCATTAAGCTCGTATGCAAGAAATAAGCGACCTTACCGTGCACATAACATTCAAATAATATAACATAATTAAATGTACAATTACCATGGTCTCATAATCATAACTCATTCCATCACAAAACTGACCTCATATTCATCATTACAAGCATTTAATAGATATGAGCTTCAAGTACATACCTGTACCATCTCAAAATGAATTTACACATAATTTCATCTTTGACATACCCGTGAACCACTCAGAATAATATTGTCGGATACTCGGGATTCTTGCACACTAGGTGCCACAAATGTAGCCAATGCTACCTCAATCTCATGTCACACAGTTTCTCGCACTCAAGCTATCAACGAGCCTGCTCACACAAGCTGTCAGTCAAGACGTAGCTACGCGGTGCTGCTCACACAAGCTGTCAAGTATTCGTAACATAAGCTGGTATACTCAGCCACCGGTAGGACGTACGAGACCAGCACCCGGATCACATAGTCACATAACACATACTAACCCTAGTGACATGTCACTTGTATCCTACCTTATTCCTAAGGTTCAAACGGGATTTCTTGCTTGTCGATTCGTCTTCGGACTCATTCATAGAATTGTACTCATTCACAAAATCAAACATACAATTCATGCAATATTAAAGCATTTAAATACAATTATTCTAAATCTTATTTTTAACATACGAACTTACCTCGGTACAAAATGGCTAATAGTTCGATTTAGTCTACAACTTTGTTCTTTCCTCGGTCTAGGTCAGAACCTCGTCTTTCTTGATCTATAATGTCAAATATAACTCATTTAATACTCACATTATTCAATATAACCCAAAAATCACATTATGGAAAAATTTACATTTTTACCCCTAACTTTTCAATTTTTTACATTTTAGTTCATAGGCTCGTAAAATGACTTTCATTCGATTTCTTCATTACCCAAGCCTAGATGAATCTTTTTCATGCTCATAGCATTCCACATTTTTCATTTATTCACATTTTTACTACATATTTTACAACTTTTACAAATAGGTCCTTTTAGGCATTTTCATCAAAAATCACTTAGTAAAAGTTGTTTATCTAACCTCAAACATACATAATCTACCATTAGACATCAAAATACACAAATATTTAACATGGGTAAAATTTTAGACTTTGATTTTCTTTCAAATTAGTCCTTGAAATAGCTAGATTAGGTTGAGACAACTTCAAAAACATAAAAATCATGAAAAACGGGGCAAGAACGGACTTACAATCGAGCTTGAAAGTTGGCCAAAACCCTAGCTATGAAGACCCTTCAATTTTCGGAACTAAGGGATTAAATTAGAAAGATGAACATATTTTATTTTAGTTAATTTAGTCTTTATTTACCATTTTACCAAAATGCCCTTAATTCCAAACTTTGAAATTTCACCTAGCCATGTCCATTTTTGTCCATACTAGGTATAATGGTCTAATTACCATTTAAGGACCTCCAATTTAAAATTTCATAGCAATTAGACACCTCTAGCTTCTAGAACACACATTTTACACTTTTTGCAATTTAGTCCTTTTAACTAAATTGAGTGCCCAAACGTCAAAATTTTCGAATGAAATTTTCACGAAATCGTTCCATAAAATCGTTTACCATAAAAATATAATAAAAATGAATTTTACTACGTCGGATTTGTGGTCCCGAAACTACTGTTCCGATTAGACCCAAAATCGTGCTATTAGATAAAGGATGCAGGTCAGTAGCTTCACATGGCCCAGCACACGGCCTGGCACACGGGCGTGTGGGTTGGCCATGTGACCCAAGTTAGAGAGTTACACGGGGTTGGGCACGGGCTGGGACACGGCCGTGTGTCCCCATTTCGAATGCCCACACGGCTTGGCCACACGGGCTTGTATCCCCTGCACTTTGAAAGATTTTCCATGTTTTCCGAAAAATTCCTTGAGTATTCAGTTTAGTCCCAAAGCATTTTTAATGTCTATTTTGGGCCTCGAGGGCTCGTATTAGGGACTATATGATGGTTAATGAATGGTTTTTGATTTGAATGATATATGAACATGAAATGTTTGATATTTTGATCTGTAAGTCTGGTAATGCTCCGTAACCCTGTTATAACACCCTTTACCTGTGTCCTTCGCCGGAATAGGGTACGAGGCATTACCGGACTTAATCATCTATAACCGATCATTTCTGAGTAAAAAATTTCCATCCAAATTTAAAACTTTTCATATTCAAACATAGAGTCCCTAATATGGACCTACGAGGCCCAAAACATGCTTTGAAAGCGGTTCGGGACTAAACCGAGAACTTTGGAAAATTTCACAACACTTAGAAAATTTTTCTTCAAAACAGGGTCACACTCAATATGCATCCTCAACAACTCTTATACATGCATAATTATATCTAATTATCATACCATACCATTGAGCCAAACTTAGCCATTCGACATCAAGACTACTAGCACATTCAACCATTAGGTATTTAGGCCATAACCCACAACTCATCATGTATCATGCAAACACAACTCACATCAGAAGACATTGGCATATAAATAATATATATAGGCTTACAATCAATTAGCCAATATAAGCCAATTAGCATGGCTACATACTACAATAACCTTTAACCATTACAAGCCAATACATTTGGCCAAAACATAATAACACATACACAAAATGACTAAGTCCCTATACATGCCTTAGACTTAAATTACTTGAAGGCATTGATACCAGTCAAAAGCTTGATAGTGTGATAGAATCTCCGACGATCTCCAACCCGAGCTAGCCTCTGTGACACTATAGGAAAAAGGAAAGAAAGGGGGTAAGTTATATAGCTTAGTAAGCCCATATGAAAATAATAAGCAATTTATTAACATGTTTTCACCAATTCTCACAATATGTTCTCAAGGTAATACAATCATAATTGCACAAAATTTCACTATTTACTTATGTTCATCTCAAGCTGTCTACTCGAGTCATAGTCACTAAATTATTTATATCTTGAGCTACAGAACTCCAAATTAAGATCCGTTAATTTTCCCTGAAACTAGACTCACATATATTATTAACATAAAATTTTCAAACTTTTTGGTTTAGCCAATAAGAACAGTTTATTCTTTAAAGTCACCCCTGTTCTGCTGTCCGACAGTTCTGACCCTCTTCACTAAAAATTAATTATCTCCTCGTACGGGATTCGAATGATGTTCCCATTTGTTTATTTTGAAAATAGACTCATAAGGATTTTAATAATGTAAATTATAACCCATAATTATTTTTTTACAATTTTTAATGATTTTTCCAAGTCAGAACAGGGGATTCTGAAATCATTCTAACTCTGTCTCAAAAAAATCCAAATATCTCAGAATATGAAATTCTTTTGCTTACAACGTTTCTTTTATGTGAAAATAGACTCAATAAGATTTAATTTCATATCTTATTCAACCTCTAATTTGATTTCCATCATTTTTGATGATTTTTCAAAGTGATACAACTGCTGCTGTCCAAACTGTTTTATTGCTAATTTTACTCTATCATGTTTTATTTGTATTAATTCTCATTTACACACATATAACACTAAGGGTGCGTTTGTTTACAGGAAAATATTTTCCGAAAAATATTTTCCCAGTTTTCCAGTGTTTATTTGACAGAAAACATTTTCCATTTTCCATTTGGAAAATATAATGGAAAATGTTTTCCATCACACAGGTAAAATGGCTTCTATTTAGGGAAAATATCTTAGTGATTTTATTTCCTTAAGACATTTTCCGGTTCTTTCCCCTTCATCCAGGTAAGTCTTTCTCATTCTTCCCTTCTTCATTCCTTTTCCTTCCTTCATTCTTTCTCACGCAAATCTCTTTCTCTCTTTCTCAGACTTTTCTGGTTCCTCCTTGGTTTCGCTGGGTCTTGGAATCTCTTGAAAAAATTCATCTTTGATTTGCTCCAGGTATCTGCATATTTCTCTAATGTCTCATCTCTGACTGATTAATCTCTATTTTCCTTCCTTTATTCTCTCTAATTTTTGTTTCAGTAATACAGATTCTTTTTTTAAAATAATAAAAAAGGAAAATTGAAGCCCTTCGTTTTTCAACTTTGTCTTAACCGATCAATTCTTTTCCTGGTTAATTGTTGTCTGTGTTTTTGTATCACGTGTCTATCTTCTAACTGGAAACTACATTGTGCATCTTGTTGCAGTCTTCTATCAACGGGTCGGCATCTAATCTTCCAGACAGTAGCGGACGTTCTTTTGCAACATCTTTCTCTGGCCAGTCTGGTGCTGCCTCCCCTGTTTTCCATCACCTTGGTTGGTAAATTTTACTGGATTTCCATTCACCTATGTTCTTTTGAATTCATGCAATTGTGTTGTTTGTTTTTTGCAGGCTCTATTCAGGGACTGCATAATATTCATGGTAGCTTTAATGTTCCCAATCTGCCTGGCACGCTTGCATCAAGAAACTCAACGTTAAGTAATGTTCCAACTGGTGGTGTTCAACAACCTACTGGGAGCCTTTCTGGTGGAAGATTTGCATCAAATAATCCCCCAGTTGCACTTTCTCAGGTAGTTCTAATATTCCCGCTGTACTGTAGTTTGACTTCTTTTATTGCAGCAAAAGAAATTCTACAGACTATCTCCTCCCTTCATGCATGTCATTAGGACATACCCCCATAAAAATGAAAAATAATAGGAAGGAAATAAACTCTTGCATTCTTGTACTATGTACTTTGTTTTCTTACAAATACCATTTTGCAGTTATCTCACGGCAGCTCCCATGGTCATTCAGGAGTAACCAATAGAGGAGGTATTAGTATTGTAGGAAACCCTGGATTTAGTAGTAACACAAATGGAGTTGGTGGCTCTATACCTGGTATTCTCCCAACCTCTGCAGGAGTCGGTAATCGCAATGCTGTTCCAGGAATGGGAGTATCCCCAATTCTGGGAAATGGAGGTCCTAGGATAACAAGTTCTATGGGAAACATGGTTGGTGGGGGCAACATCGGGAGGACATTAAGCTCTGGTGGAGGGTTATCTGTGCCTGGTCTTGCATCTCGTCTGAATTTAAGTGGAAATAGTGGATCCGCAAGTTTAACTGTGCAGGGACAGAATCGGTTGATGAGTGGTGTGCTTCCTCAAGGTACATTACTGTGAACAATGACCTCTATATTTTGCTGTTGGCAGCAAAAGACCACTGTTTACTTGTGTTGCTGGCTATGATTTCCATAGGCTTAAATCAGTACAATGGCCAAAAATTTTGGTTAATTTACCATCCCTCGTTGTCATTTTCTTTTGATGAGTCTTCTGGCTTGGCTCCTTTTCTTGCATTGCTCTTCATAGCTTCTCGGTGCACGCTAGTAATGTGGTTCTTATTATTAACTGATTCTGGATGTATGTTTCAATTTTATATGATTTGATTATTACTTTTGTATTATGGAATTTGTGCCTAGTGGATTTACTGGCTTAGTTGCACATCTTTATTTGAATGACACTTGCTGCATTCAGGATCTCCTCAGGTACTTTCAATGTTAGGCAATTCTTATCCAACTGCTGGGGGTCCACTTTCCCAGAGTCATGTTCAAGCTGTGAACAATCTTAGTTCTATGGGCATGTTGAATGATGTGAACTCAAATGACAATTCCCCTTTTGACATAAACAATGATTTCCCTCAGTTGACAAGTCGTCCTAATTCTGCTGGTGGGCCTCAAGGACAATTGGGTAACTAAAGAAGAATGCTTTCTGATACTTTAACTTGCCCCCCCTCCCCTTTTTTCCCCTTGTACTGAAGTTCTAACATTCTAAGTTAAAATATTTCAGGTTCATTACGAAAACAAGGTCTTAGTCCCATTGTTCAACAAAACCAAGAGTTCAGCATTCAAAATGAAGATTTCCCTGCATTACCAGGATTTAAAGGTTCACAGATAGTCTTTAACCTTGTTATGATTTAATGCAGTTTATTTTCTGGTAGACAGAAATTTTTCTCACTTTTTATGTACATGGGGATCCAGCTTGAAGTTATATCAGTACTTGATTTTGTGGTCATTTTAGTATATTAGCTGTTTACTGATTTTTTATGGCAGTATTATTATCACATTTAATGACTTACTTTTTATTTATACAATGCAATTATTGTTTTTAAAACCATTATGTTCTCGGCCGTTATTATATAATATTGTACAGGTGGTAATGCTGATTATGCAATGGATTTGCACCAGAAAGAACAACTACATGACAATACCATGTCTATGATGCAGTCTCAGCACTTCTCTGTGAGTCTATTTACAAAATTGAAAAATTATGGTTTATTTGCTTTTTTGTATATTTATTTTTAATAATGGCCTGCTGGCATATTATGACTTATGTATTTCCTTTCCTTCATTTTGTAAAAAATAAGTATATTTTATCTTCATGATGTATGCACTGTGAGATGTTTTCTCTAATATGTGCATGCAATTCGCACAGATGGGGAGATTAGCAGGATTTAACTTGGGTGGATCTTATTCATCTCATCGCCCACAGCAGCAACAGCAACATGCTCCATCAGCCAGTGGTAGCGGGGTCTCCTTTTCACCTGGAAACAACCAAGATCTTCTCCATTTACATGGCTCAGATATATTCCCGTCATCTCATTCAAGCTACTGGTGATGTAGATGGTCAAGCTACCCTAGGCTTATGATATGGATTTAAGTATTTGTATTTGGGGCCATATATTCATATATTAATTAAAAATATATCCAAAAAATGATATGCTTGTCATGTATGTATTTGTATTTAATATTTACTTTGGATTTCAGGTTGTATAATCTTCTAATGAATAAATGTTTTATGTGTCTGGATACGTAGAAAAGAAAGAAATACATCATAGTCTTTTTTGGAATTCTTTTTATAATATTATTGGTTTTATTTTCAATGCACAGATTAATTGTATTTATTAATTAAAATATTGTATAAATATTTTATTATTTTTAAAATTAATTGGAATTTATGTAATTAATTATGTAAAGTTTTTTTAAACATTATATATTTAAAGTGGAATAATATTAAAATATTTAAAGTTTTTTATGATTCAAATAATTTATTATTTATTTTTACAAAAAAGAGATCCACGTTAAATTAATATAAAAAGATGGTGATTTGTGAAGCAATGAGACATAAAACAAATCTTAAATATTTGTGTACCTTAAATAGTATTGATACTTTTAATGTGGTGTAATATTAGTTATGCACTTGGACAATATTATTGTTATTATGTGGTGTACTACTAATTATGTATTTGGATAATATTATTAATTTCTAGTATTAATTGTGGTTTGGAAGCTAATTTATAATTATTCAATCCTTGTTTTTATTTTTTATAACACAATTACAAATAATTTATTTGACTTTGGTTGTTTTCAATTTATGGACGGTTAAGATTCTAGCTTAATAATTGAGTATTATTATATATTTAATTTGATTTATTTATTTATAAATAAATCATTGCAATATATGTAAAAATGAATTTTTTTCGGAAAATATTTTCAGAAATCTCGCCAAACAATGTAAAAATATTTTACATGATTCATCCAAACACTGAGAAAAGTAAATCATTTTCCGTAAATCATTTTTAGGAAAACATTTTCTTTATCAAACAAACGGAGCCTAAAGTATATCCATAGTTAGCCATGCCAATAGCAAGTCATCATCAAATATTTACAAGTCTTCATTGTAACACTTACTCCATATCAACCTTACCAAAGTTCGATCACATATCGAGCACATCGCTGCTCATGAATATATATACACATGTATCCGCACTTGTTCATCACATAATCACATTCAATTACACTTAGTCATTTTCCCGTTGAACACATCGGAATATTATTGGATACATCGGAAGTTTGCACATAAGTGCCACACTTGTAGCCAAAGCTACTTCACATCACTTTTCACATAGAGGCTCGTTCTCGAGCTATTCACTTTCACTGTCCGCTCACACAAGCCGTATCGGGTCATTCGTTACTACTCGGTCTTTGCTCACACAAGCCTGTCAAGTATCCGCAACACATACCGGTATACCCAGCCACTGGTAGAACTTAAGACCAGCACCCGGATTCACTTAGTCAGAATTTCACATAGATTTCACATAGGTCCCTAGTGACATGTCACTTGTATCATATTCTATTCTTAATGTTCAACAGGGAAATTTCTCACATTTCGATACTTTGTCAATTTCGTTCAATATTCAGCCACATCTCATAAAATATATCAAAACATAAAAACGTAAGTAAAAATGATGCATTATTTACATATAAACTTACCTCGAAAGCAAAATCGGTGAAAAGGACTTATTCGTCAATTACTTGTTTTTCCCCGACCTAGATCTGAACCTTATTTTTCTTGATCTAAAACATCACATTTAACTTATTTAATCATTATACTAATCAACTCAGCCCAAAAATCATATTTGGAAAAAATACATTTTTGCCCCTAAACTTTGTCATATTTACACTTTTGCCCTTAGGCTCGTAAAATGATTTTCATTCAATTTCTTTGTACTTTAAGCCTAGCCGAACCATTTTCATAACTATAACAGCCTACAATTTCCATTAAAACACACTTTTATGACATATTTTATAACTTTTACAAATTCGTCCTTTTAGGCATTTTCACCGAAAAACACTTAGTAAAAGTCATTTCTCTAACCATAAACATGCATTTTCTACCATTAAACATCAAAATACACACATATTCATCATGGGTCAAAACCCTAGACTTTAACCATATCTCAAATTAGTGGTAGAAATAGATAGATCTTGTTACGAGGATTTCAAAAACGTAAAAATCATTAAAAACGGGGCTAGAACGGACTTACAATCGAGCTTGGAAGCTTGAAAAACCCTAGACATGGTTTCTCCATGCAAGTTTCGGCCAAGGGGTTGAAGATGGACAAAAATTGGCTTTTAATTTTGTTTTTAATTCATTTTAATAACTAAATTATCAAAATACCCTTAATGAAAAACTTTGGAAACATGCCTAACCATGTCCATTTTTGTCCACCAACTTAAAAAATGGTCTATTTACCATATAAGGACCTCCAATTTAAAATTTCATAACAATTGGACACCTCTAGCATGTAGAACTCAACTTTTGCACTTTTTACAATTTTGTCCTTTTGACTAAATTGAGTGCCCAAACGTCAAAATTTTCGAACGAAATTTTCACGAAATCATTTTATGAAATCGTAGACCATAAAAATATAATAAAAATAAATTTTCTTATGTCAAATTTTTGGTCCCGAAACCACTGTTCTGACTAGACCCAAAATCAAGCTGTTACACCTGTTCCGGCATCGAATACATGTTAGGGGTGTTACAATAGCACACGGGCCTATGGATTGGCTGTGTGACCCCTGCACCCACACACGACCTAGCACACGGGCGTGTGGATTGGTCGTGCGACCCAAGTCAGAGAGTTACATGGTCTGAGACACGGACATGTCCCTGGTCGTGTGAGCCACACGACTTGACCACACGGGCGTGTGACCCCTGCATCTAGGAAAAAAAATTGAGATTTTGTGAAAAATTTTCTGAGTACCCGGTTTAGTCCTGACTCATTTCTAATGCATGTTTTGGACCTTGAGGGTTCATATAAGGGACTTTATGATTGATTTCAGACATGAATACTGTATGGTGTAGAAAATCTGTTTATTTAATCTGTAAGTTCTAGTAATACTTCGTAACCCTGTTCTGGCAACGATTTCGGGTTAGGGGTGTTACAGGGCCACTCTCACATCGAGTCCAATTACGAGTACTTTTTGGGAGTTTTTGACCTAGTACTTTGTAATGTGATCTAACCTGATTTAGTTTTTTATTTTCAAAAATAAACTTTAATATTGATATATAAAATAATTTTCTCATCCCTATTTTACCCTCAGCAAAATTTTACGAAAATTTTACCCCTGGTAAAATTTTGATGATTTTACCCCTGGTAAAATTTCAAGAAAATATGTTCAATATTTCACAACTCGACATATTCACTATGATCGAGTGATTTATTTTCATTTTCGGGCTTCAAAACAGTCCAAAAATACAAACTTATTCTTTCGATCAATTTTTAAGTAATCCAAATAGGATTGCAAATGGATCATTTCCATTTCAATTTTTGACAACCTACATTCATTTCCAAATGATTCTATTTCTCCATTTAGGAGAAAACCATAATTATTCCTAAATGTTTCCTATTTCTATTTTCCTATTGATTCCGTTCATTTTTATTCAAACACGCAATTCATTTCTGGTTTCAAAGAGCTAGCGGAGGGACCGATTGGACATATATAGTTGAGGCTCAAATTATTTATAATTAATTTCTAGCTTTTTGCTTATTAATTTTAAACTCATTTATTCACGAGGTCATTCCACTATAGTATCGTAATTGAGCTCTCCCCAATGACATATCGTTACGAAAGCAACTACTTAGTGCTCATCCAATGACCTTGTCATAAGCTTGTTACCCTCATAGGATATCCTTGATCTATTTGGGATAATATTCATTCTCCCAATATGATCCTACTTTATCTCATGGTAACCATTACATCTTCCTTCATGAAAAGTCAATAATTATCAAATAGTGATCAAGTCATCCATCATAAAGACGGACGACCTGTGACCGCGTTTACTTTTCATCAAACATGTAATGAAAATGAGAGGATATCATTTACCCATGTTTTGGGTTTTGAATTCCACTATTGTGAATGACGCTACATACTATAGAATTCATACACCCAACGCACCAGCTTTCGGTTCCTTATCTATTTGAACTTCAGGTTTTTACTTACATCAAAGTGTACGAGTCATGCATACATAGTCCGCCATTCACTCAGGATTTAGGTATGCCACACCATGAATGTCACAAGTGTAATGCCCTCAACCCAACCTGATTCGTCGAATTCGGATCTTGGGTGTTACTATCTACAATACTTAACAATAATTCAAACAATGAACAAACACTAATTACGAAAAACATTCTTCTTATTATTTTAAATGAAATACTTAATATCTAAGAACAACAGATAGTATTTAAAATAACTTATTACATCAAACTTGACAATATTACAATATAGAAGTTTATTAAGGACAGACATATAAGGCATAACACTAAACGAGCCATTTTTTCATTGTATGCATAATAACCCACTTCGCGACTAACTTGGAGTACTCCTGGAATCGTCCCTCCTGGCACATACTCTAACCACACACCTGAAACAGAAACAAACAGTGTAAGTTCTGAAGAACTTAGTGAGTTTTATCACAAAAATACCTTGGCAAAGACTGTATATAACTTGAAGAACATTTGTGCACCACCTTCTATCTTTCCGAATCACTTTCTTTTGTATCGGGCGGATACTATTACAGACTCAGCTTCCACTTGCACGCAAACTATCACACTCTTAACATACCAATTCTTTCTTATCTGGCTAACTATAGATCCTTCTAGACATCTCATACATCTCCTTATCTCATGAACACTTACCAAAAGAACATGCCTTCAGAACCTACTTCATATAGACCATAATTTAACACGTACACTTATTCCAAAATAGTTGCTCATAAACATTAATCACTGATGGATACATACACATTTGGTGAATACGTACATGGATATGAATACCACCAAACTATTATTTAAATCATACGTTGGTTTGATACCTTACCAGCTTACAATGATAATGTACTACTCAGATAAGGCAGATGAATTCCATACCACTTCTTCAAAGAACCCTAGAATCTCAGAATAACAATACCTCATATTCTAAATGGTTTCAGAAGAAATCATTATAAAACCAAAATAAAGCAGATTCCAGATAATAATGATTCAACCACTACATATTATAGACGAACTCACATTAACAATTTCTTAGGTCACAGATAGCTACAAATACGTTCATATTCAATGCTAACAGATTATCATGGCAGAAACCCTTCTTAACATACATACACATATTTCTGTTCAAGAAAACCCCCTTAACCTCGGACATATCATAACCTTATCTCAGCAATACTTCATACAGAACTATCATAATTTATCCATAACTTAACATAAAGGAGGATGGACATATTTTATCAAAAAGACTTGGCAGACCATTCCATAAGGGCCAAACAAAATACACCATAAAAGGCATCATACAAAATCTTGTTTTTGTTGTCTCGACGGACTTCACAAAAGATGCTATGGTTTTCTTCCTCATGGCTTATACATAATTTCATGTATCATGATCTATCACTTCGATTCATACACTATCGAAGGCTACACCATGAATATAAATATAGACATATTATGCCATGGGTCTTAATCACATGGTCTTACATATATTCTTTAACACCCAGTTTTGGCAGTTCTTGAGTCTGGCACGTTAACCGAAAGAATTTTGAGTGGCACAAACTTATCCGCCCAATTGATGCTCTTGGTGTATACACCAGGTGTATACATAATTTCATGTATCATGATCTGTCATTTCGATTCATACACTATCGAAGGCTACACCATGAATATAAATACAGACATATAATGCCATGGGTCTTAATCACATGGTCTTACACACATTCTTTAACACCCAATTTTGGCAGTTCTTGAGTCTGGCACGTTAACTGAAAGAAATCTGAGTGGCAGAAACTTATTCGCCCAATTGATGCTCTTGGTGTATACACCAGGTGTATACATAATTTCATGTATCATGATCTGTCATTTTGATTCATACACTATCGAAGGCTACACCATGAATATAAATACAGACATATAATGCCATGGGTCTTAATCACATGGTCTTACACACATTCTTTAACACCCAGTTTTGGCAGTTCTTGAGTCTGGCACGTTAACCGAAAGAAATCTGAGTGGCACAAACTTATTCGCCCAATTGATTCTCTTCGTGTATACACCAGGTGCATAGCTGATGTTAGATTTTTATGCAAGGATATTTCTCTAAATGTGTTGATTTGTAAAGAAGAAGAAATGGATAAGAGTATTGAGGATTTATGGGTAATTTGAGTTGTTGCCAAAGGTAATGTGCACAAGTTTATTGAGTTATTATGCTGGTTACATTCTAACTAGGTAGTTAGGAAGGAATGAAGGGATGAACCAAGTATATATAAGTTTATTGGAATTTCATTTATAGCTGTAAACCATTAATTAAGGAAGTCTTGAAAGTTTGTGACACATGTCAAGTTCTACTAAGATAAAATGAGTTTTTATTTATATATATTGATAAGAGCTTAAGAAGAAAAGAGAGTTATCTTCTTTCTACCATTTAAAACACCATTGTTGATTTGCATTGGAGCTAAGTATAAATCTTTCTTGATTGAGTTGAAACAAAGGATCTGAATGTACCAGCCCGTTTTTAGTGAAATCAGAATAGTGATTTTGGGACCACAAATTCGACAAGTAAATTTTTGTTTTATTATTATTTTAATGTCTATGGGATGTGTAATATCCTAAAAATTTGAGTATCATCTTGTTACTTGTGTTAGCTCGAGTATGATTATTATTATGTGCTTAGTATAGTTTTATGAAGGCTTGGAATTATTAGCTAAGCTAGAATGATTTTTAGTATTGAAAATATAGTGAAGAGGAATAGGTGAACCTGACACTTAAGTTAATTTAAGTGATAAATTTTAGCACATGAGGAGTTAGTGGCAAGGTGGTTATGGCGCATGAATGGTTGCTTGAGGGGAGTGGTTCGAATCCCATGGATGGACTTTAGGTGACTTTTATTTTTGCATTTATATGGCATGTGTTGGTCAAACTCTAATTAAGGTAAGGTTGGACTATTGTCTTTTATGGATAGTAGACTAAGGAATAAGGCAAGTTATTAGTTAAGGTATGGAATCAAGATGTTATGGAAGGATAAGGGGACATAAGGCTTGATGTATGGGAGATGTTTTGAAATATTTTTATGGTCATTTTGACCATGAATGTGGACGCATAGATGGCTAGGGGTGGCGAATATTGTATGGGATTAGGGGGAAGATAGTTGGCCAAATTCTTGGCATTTTGTGCATCTTTTTCTCTTTTCTCCAAAATTTTTCTCCTTAGCCGAATTTGTCTTGTGCATTAGGTGAAAATGTTGTTTTGTTTTGGCTATCATCTTTGACCATATTGGTATCCCTTTTTCTTCTTTTCCTCTCAAGCTTTTCTTTCTTTTTGGTACCGAAATATTATTTCTTTTGAAGGCATTTTTCTTTCATCCTTTTCTTACTTGACCGAATGTGCACCTTTATCAAAAACTTTTTCTTTGTTCAATTCCTTTCATAACCCAAACCATTTAGCCTCTTTGATCAATCCTTCTTTTACTTTCTTCTTGGCCGAACCTTCTTCTTCTTCCCCATCTCTCTTGGTTTTCTTCCATTGTTTGCTAAAGCTGAATTCTCTCTCTCCTCTTTATTTTTCTTTGCCACGCTCGTACTTCATTTCTTTTTAGCCACATATCATTTGTTTTCTTCTTTCAAAACCATAGCCGAAACTTCTCATTCCCTTTTTGATTTGTCTTGGCCGAATATCAACAAGGGTAGATTCTCTTTAGGTTCTTTTCTAATCGGTGTTGAAGATAGGTAAGTGTCTTGGCCGAATCTCCTTATATTTCTCTTCTCTGTTGTTTTTCATTAGGGCAAAGGCCAAATTTTTGGGCATTTGTTAGCAAGATTCTAACTATTCATGGGAACCGATTTCCTTCTAGATTCTTCGGGACTTTGGAAGCAATCGATCTAAGCCCTATTTCTTTTGCAATCGAAGTTGGTAAGTCAAGTGGTAAGGATTCATGTTGGTTCAATATTCTTTAAGTTGTTGAGAAAAACCAAAGGTTAATGAGACTAAGATTTATTGGTATGGCCGAATGGCCTTGTTAATGGTTTTGTGGTTTGGCGAATGTAGGACAAGGAGATCTAGTTCGGTAGATCGGGTCTTGGGATTTAGAACTTTTGTTAGTGATGGTGTGTATCTTACACACTTTATAATTCGGTAATATATATTTATTAATAAACTAATCATGTTATTAAAGTCGAAAACTGTGAGATCTTGATATGATACCTTGATGGGTATGAGCAAAGATTCGGGTAAGTCCGTTTCGATATGTTGTTGTTATATGTTGTTTAATATCATGATCTACGATATATATTCGTTATATGTTCATATCAAAGTATGATGGCATGGTTTACACTCGTAATACATTGGTTTGGGTGATATGAGAGGAGGGGAAAGGATTTGATATCCATGTCTTTGGGACACCAGAGGTTTGGCACCTCTAGTGGTTTGGTACCACATATTATTTCGTGTCTTTGGGACACCAGAGGTTTGGCACCTCATAGCGTCTCGTCCCGGTGGCTTAGTACCACAAAGGTTGGCCCCACATTTGATATTATGGGATTGACGCCGGTGATTTGGTATCACACGTGGGTTGGCCCCACAACTTTTTATTCGTGACTTTGGGTCACCAAAGTGGTTTGGCACCACATTATTGGATATCGTGACTTTGGGTCACGGTGGTTTGGCACCACCGGTGGTTTGGTACCACACGGTAGAAAAAGGCGCTATGGATGGCTAGGTTTGGGGTGCATTATATATATTGCTTGGTTATAATTGTGTAAGTATGTTGCATCAACCGGGGAAGGATTATGCACTGAGTCTTGGTGACTCACCTTCTCTCTTATCTTTTTAGGTGATTCGTAAACCGCGGATGAGGAGCCGGATAGACTCGAGGAGGCCATGCAATAAAAATTCGATTTACACGGATTTTGGTTTGGGTATTATATTTTATTTAAGTTTGGTTTTTCATCTCTATTTGAATTTGTAATAAGGCCTCTTTAATTATGTTATTTATTTTATGGATTATTTATATGCTTTGGATTTGATTTTAACATGGCTTATAAAATACATGGTTGATATAATAATTTGAGCACAAAGTTTTCTAAACTACAAAATGTAATGGTTTTCAAAACGTTACCATCGGTTAATATAAATCATTTGATAAATTTTTAACAATTTAAGTGTTTTAGATAACTCATACTATTTTTCCAAAACTTAAGTTTCCAAGTTTCAATTAGAAACGGTTTTCAAAATAATCGCTTGGGTTTCTTTTAAAATTATAAAAGGTTTTCTAATCTATGGATGCGCAACTAAGTATTAAAGACTTATTTACGAATTTCAAAGTAAATTATCGCTTTTTAACTTATTATCTTTGGATTTCTACAAACATAGAATAATAAAGAAATTTTCACTAAAATTTAATCGTTAACTCAATTTTCTTCAAACGTTTTCCTTCGTGACATGCCAAATTCGGTCGTGGTGTATTGACCGGGTTTTGGGGTGTTACAAATTGGTATCGAGCCAGGTTCAAAAGCTCTGTTTGTGGGCCCGAGGCCCAAAATGATTTAAAGTATGGTCTTAAAATGTTTTGTTTAAAATTATATGGTTGGAAAGGCATGGCACCGAGTCTCCCGCACCGATCCGCTTGGGTAAGTATCTCAAAGCTGTTGCTTTTGATGATATGATTATAATGATGATGGCATGGTGATTAGTAGTAGAAACTACTCTAGAGACCCAAACTATAGGTTGAATGTACTCATGAAACAACTTCTTATTAAAATTATTCATAAAGCGTGTTTTAAAGAAAGTGGAATAATGACTAATGCATAACACTTTTAAATCGGATAAGTCGAGACTTTAGACATGAGTACTCGAGGTAGAGGTCGATTGCTCGTGGGACTTGATCGGGTAGGATGGTCGTGTCTCGAGCGGTGAGGTCAGTCAAGGATCCGAAAATGAGGTACCATTACCCCCACCACCGGCGGTTGGAATTGAGCATCGAGGATCAAGCGGGGATGACGCAGATGTCTCGAGCGATCTTTGCGAGTTCTTGAGAGGGTAGTTGGAATAAGTAGAGCGCGGGAGTTCGAGAAATCTATACCGAGCGACTCGAGCCAATGGAGTGAAGTATTTCGGGGTGTTTACGGTGTGGCTCTCAGAGACGGTGAGTATTGGTTAGAGGCGACGGAGCGAATCATGGATGACTTGGATCGAATCTTTGAGGAAAAGCCGAAAGGGATAGTGTCACTTCTTCGGGATGAGTCATATCGGTGGTGGCTCACGGTGCGAGAATAGTCTTTGCGCCGGAGGATCTCACTTGGGATTATTTTAAGGCGGTGTATCGGAAGAAATATGTTGGGTCTAGTTACATTGATGCGCAGCGTAAGGCATTTCGAGTTCGGTCCAGGAAGTAAGTCCAGTATTAGAATATGAGGCAAAATTTTTAAGATTGAGCTTTGTATCTTTGGAGGTATCGTGGCTTGAACACGAGCGATGTGTCCGGTTCGAAGATGGATTGAGGACAAGTGAGATTGCTGATTGCTCCACATCGGGAGAGCGAGAGTTTGTCGCGCTAGTTGAAAAGACTAAGATAGTGAAGGGATAAAGGAATCGGTAAAGCGGGAAATGCGACAAGAATAAACATAAGAGAGGTTTTGGATCATCCGGGTCGGTAGGTAATTCTTAGAAGAGGGATAGGCGAGTCGCCCGAATCAATCTGGGAGGCACATTATCGCTAATCGGGGACCCGGCATGCGGTAACCCGATGTGGAAAATTTCATTGGGGCGAATGTTGGACCGAGGGAAAGGATGTTTTGAGTGTGGTTATTTGGATCATCGTGTGAGGGATTGTCCACGTAAGCTAGCCAGGGAATTAGTCCGAGGGTCAAGGTCGTGCTCGATTCGAGAAATGAGGACCGCCACCGCAGAGAGGTCGTGGTAATAGTAGAGGAGGTAATGGTTACGGGTCGAGGCCGCGGAGCATCGGGCGAGGTGCAGCAACACTGAGGCAAGACAGCCTGGTTTGGTGTATGCAGCGAGGCGTCGAGAGGAGGGTGACGCACCGGACGTTATAACCGGTACGTTCTTAATCTTTGGTGTACCATATACCGCTTTGATAGATGTGGGTTCGACACATTCGTATGTTGCTAGTAGCATAGTAGAGACTATGAATCTAGACTCTGAGACTACTTCTAGGAAGATGACAGTACTTAGCCCTCTAGGTCACTCTGTAGAAGTAAATAAGCTATATAGAGATGTACCCCTAGAACTCAAGGGGTAATGTTTTGTAGTCGATCCGATGGAAGCGCCGTTTGAGGAGTTCGATCCGATTCTTGGGATGGACTGGTTGGTCAAGTATCAAGCAAGTTTGGATTGCATTTGCTAAGCACATGGTTTTGAAGGCATTTGAAGGCAAAGAGGTGGTTATGATAGGTAATAGAAGAGATTATCTATCCAACGTGGTATCTGCGTTGAAATTTGTGAAGTTGGTCGAGGAAAGGGTGTGAGGCATTTGTGGTTCATGTGTGTGCGTTGGAGGCTAAGGAGTCTCTTGTGGGGAATGTCCAACGGTAAAGGAATATGTTAACGTATTTCGAGAAGAACTTAGGGATTGCCTCCGGATCGTGAAGTTGAATTTGGTATAGATCTCATTATCCGGAATCTGCGCGGTGTCTATTGCTCCGTATAGGATGGCGCCTAAGGAATTAGTGGAATTGAAGGCTCAGATTCAGGATTTGTTGGATCGAGGTTTTATCCAGGACCAAGTGTTTCGCCTTGGGGGGCGCCGGTATTTTTTTCAAGAAGAAGGATGGTTCGATGCGGATGTGTATAGACTATCGCCGATTGAATAAAGTGACGATCATCAAAATCAAGTATCCTTTGCCGAGGATAGATGACTTGTTTGATCAGCTTAAGGGAGCAGCGATTTTCTCCAAGATTGATTTAAGGTCTGGATATCATCAGCTGAAGGTGAAAGAGGCTGATATCCATAAGACGGCATTTTGCACTCGGTATGGGCACTACGAGTTTTTGGTAATGCCGTTTGGGTTGACTAACGCGCCGGCAGCATTCATGGACATGATGAATCGGGTATTTCAGCAGTTTTTGGATCAGTTTGTCGTAGTATTTATAGACGATATTTTGGTATACTCAAAGTCAGAGGAGGAGCATGATGCGCATTTGCGAGTAGTGTTGCAGATTCTGAGGGAAAAGTAGCTTTATGCCAAATTTAGTAAGTGCGAGTTCTGGCTTAGGGAGGCGACTTTCTTGGGTCACGTAGTATCAGCTGAGGGGATTAGAGTGGATCCTCGGAAGATTGAGGCAGTGTTGGATTGGAATCTGCCTAAGTCAGTGGCTGAGATTCGGAGTTTTCTAGGTCTGGCGGGGTATTACCGAAGATTTGTAGAGGGGTTTTGTTTGATAGCAGCACCTATGACTAAGTTATTGAGGAAAGGAGTTCCATTTGTGTGGACTGAGAAGCAGCAAGAAAGTTTTGACAAGTTGAAGAAGATTCGATCAAGCTCCGATTTTGATTCAACGAGGCGGTGCAAGGAATTCACGGTTTCTTGTGATGCATCACATCTTGGTTTGGGATGTGTCTTTGATCTGAAGGGAAGGTAGTGGCTTATGCATCTCGGCAGTTGAGACCACATGAAGTTAACTATCCAACGCATGACTTGGAATTAGCTGCAATGGTTTTTGCTTTGAAGATATAGAGACACTATTTGTATGGAGAGAAGTCGATAGTCTACACGGATCACAAGAGTCTTAAGTATCTTTTGACTCAGAAGGATTTGAACTTAAGGCGGCGTAGATGGATTGAGTTGTTGAAGGACTACGATCGATTCGATTGAGTATCATCCGGGCAAGGCTAACGTGGTGGCGACGCGCGTTGAGCCGTAAGGTTGTATCAGACTTAAGATCGATGTTTGCTCGTCTTAGCTTATATGATGATGGGAGTCTTTTGGCAGAATTGCAAGTCAAGCCGACTTGGTTAGAGCAGATCAAGGAGAATCGGTTAGAGGATGATGGTTTGAATGATCGAGGTTGCGAGTTGAGAATGGTGGTTTAGAGGATTATAGTTTGTCGGGGATGGAGTATTGTGTTTTAAAGGAAGAGCTTGTATGCCAAAGAATGTTGAGTTGAGGCAAAGGATTCTTGGGGACGCACATAGCAGCCCCATACGCTATGCATCACGGAGGTAGCAAGATGTATCGGGATTTAAGAGAGAGAGCGATTTTGGTGGCAGTGCAGGCGGGAGGTGGCGAGTTTGTGGGTAAATGTCGACGTGTCGCCAGGTCAAAGCGGAACATCGGTTGCTGCCGTGCGGGTTACTTCGGCCGGTGAAGATTCCACGATGGAAGTGGGAAAGGATCACTATGGACTTTGTCGATGGATTACCCCTTACGCCAAGTAAGAAGGACTCGATTTGGGTGATTGTGGATCGTTTGACTAAGTCGACTCATTTTATTCCGGTAAGGGTGGATTACTCGCTTAAGAAGTTAGCTAAGTTGTATGTGGCGAAATAGTGAGGTTGCACGGTGTACCGGTGTCGATCATCTCGCATGCAGAGATCCTAGATTTATGTTGAGGTTTTGGAGAGCGTTACATCAAGCTTTGGAGTACGCATTGGATTTCGATCACGGCATTTCATCCACGATCGTGAGCGATCGCAAATGAAAAGAGTTATCTGATTTTAGAGGATATGTTGAGAGGTTGTGTTTTGGATTTGAGAGGGTGGGAAGAGTTTTTGCCATTAGCTGAATTCGCATACAACAATAGTTATCAAGCAAGCATTAAGATGGCACCATATGAGGCGTTGTATGGTAGGAGGTGTCGCACACCTACATGCCGACAGAGTTGGGTAAGTGTCGGATGTTAGGACCGAGTTGGTTCTGAGGCGAGGATAAGGTTAAGATGATTCGAGCTCGTGCGAAGGAAGCCGGATAGGCGTAAATCATATGCCGATCTCAAGCGGAGGGATATAGAGTTTCTTTGTGGGTGACAAGGTTTTTGAAAGGTCGCCATGGAAGAAAGTGTTAAGATTTGGGAGAAAAGGCAAGTTAAGTCCAAGGTTTATTTGGCCGTATAAGGTGTTGAGGCGAGTGGGACCAGTAGCCTATCATCGGCTCGAGTTGCCATCGAGGCCCGAGTCGATTCACGATGTGTTCCATGTCTCCATGCTTAGACGCTTATCGTTACGATCCATCGCATGTTGTGGCGATAGAGGAAATAGAGGTGAGTCCAGTTGGCGATAGAAGAAGAACTCGTGCGATTCTAGATCGAGATGTGAAAGTTTTGCGTAGGAAGTCAGTTCCTTTAGTGAAGGTTTTATGGCGGAACCATGGCGTAGAAGAAGCTACGTGGGAACCGGAGGATGTGATGAGACAGCAGTTTCCTCAACTATTTTGAGCAGGTAATTTCGAGTACGAAATTTTCTTAAGGGGGTAGAATTGTAATATCCTAAAAATTTGAGTATCATCTTGTTACTTGTGTTAGCTCGAGTATGATTATTATTATGTGCTTAGTATAGTTTTATGAAGGCTTGGAATTATTAGCTAAGCTAGAATGATTTTTAGTATTGAAAATATAGTGAAGAGGAATAGGTGAACCTGACACTTAAGTTAATTTAAGTGTTAAATTTTAGCACATGAGGAGTTAGTGGCAAGGTGGTTATGGTGCATGAATGGTTGCTTGAGGGGAGTGGTTCGAATCCCATGGATGGACTTTAGGTGACTTTTATTTTTGCATTTATATGGCATGTGTTGGTCAAACTCTAATTAAGGTAAGGTTGGACTATTGTCTTTTATGGATAGTAGACTAAGGAATAAGGTAAGTTATTAGTTAAGGTATGGAATCAAGATGTTATGGAAGGATAAGGGGACATAAGGCTTGATGTATGAGAGATGTTTTGGAAATATTTTTATGGTCATTTTGACCATGAATGTGGATGCATAGATGGCTAGGGGGTGGCCGAATATTGTATGGGATTAGGGGGAAGATAGTTGGCCAAATTCTTGGCATTTTGTGCATCTTTTTCTCTTTTCTCCAAAATTTTTCTCCTTAGCCGAATTTGTCTTGTGCATTAGGTGAAAATGTTGTTTTGTTTTGGCTATCATCTTTGACAATATTGGTATCCCTTTTTCTTCTTTTCCTCTCAAGCTTTTCTTTCTTTTTGGTACCGAAATATTATTTCTTTTGAAGGCATTTTTCTTTCATCCTTTTCTTACTTGACCGAATGTGCACCTTTATTAAAAACTTTTTCTTTGTTCAATTCCTTTCATAACCAAAACCATTTAGCCTCTTTGATCAATCCTTCTTTTACTTTCTTCTTGGCCGAACCTTCTTCTTTTTCCCCATCTCTCTTGGTTTTCTTCCATTGTTTGCTAAAGCCGAATTCTCTCTCTCCTCTTTATTTTTCTTTGCCACTCTCGTACTTCATTTCTTTTTAGCTACATATCATTTGTTTTCTTCTTTCAAAACCATAGCCGAAACTTCTCATTCCCTTTTTAATTTGTCTTGGCCGAATATCAACAAGGGTAGATTTTCTTTAGGTTCTTTTCTAATCGGTGTTGAAGATAGGTAAGTGTCTTGGCCGAATCTCCTTATATTTTTCTTCTCTGTTGTTTTTCATGAGGGCAAAGGCCGAATTTTTGGGCATTTGTTAGCAAGATTCTAACTATTCATGGGAACCGATTTTCTTCTAGATTCTTTGGGACTTTGGAAGCAATCGATCTAAGCCCTATTTCTTTTGCAATCGAAGTTGGTAAGTCTAGTGGTAAGGATTCATGTTGGTTCAATATTCTTTAAGTTGTTGAGAAAAACCAAAGGTTAATGAGACTAAGATTTATTGGTATGGCCGAATGGCCTTGTTAATGGTTTTGTGGTTTGGCCGAATGTAGGACAAGGAGATCTAGTTCGATAGATCGGGTCTTCGGGATTTAGAACTTTCGTTAGTGACAGTGTGTATCTTACACACTTTATAATTCGGTAATATATATTTATTAATAAACTAATCATGTTATTAAAGTCGAAAACTGTGAGATCTTGATATGATACCTTGATGGGTATGAGCAAAGATTCGGGTAAGTCCGTTTCGATATGATATTGTTATATGTTGTTTAATATCATGATCTACGATATATATTCGTTATATGTTCATATCAAAGTATGATGGCATGATTTACACTCGTAATACATTGGTTTGGGTGATATGAGGAGAGGGGAAGGATTTGATATCCATGTCTTTGGGACACCAGAGGTTTGGCACCTCCAGTGGTTTGGTACCACATATTATTTCGTGTCTTTGGGACACTAGAGGTTTGGCACCTCATAGCGTCTCGTCCCAGTGGCTTAGTACCATAGTGGGTTGGCCCCACATTTGATATTATGGGATTGACGCCAGTGATTTGGTATCACACGTGGGTTGGCCCCACAACTTTTTATTCGTGACTTTGGGTCACCGGTGGTTTGGCACCACATTATTGGATATCGTGACTTTGGGTCACGGTGGTTTGGCACCACCAGTGGTTTGGTACCACACGGGGTAGAAAAGGGCGTTATGGATGGCTAGGTTTGGGGTGCATTATATATATTGCTTGGTTATAATTGTGTAAGTATGTTGCATTAACCGGGGAAGGATTATGCATCGAGTCTTGGTGACTCACCTTCTCCTTATCTTTTCGGTGATTCGTGAAACCATGGATGAGGAGCCGGATAGACTCGAGGAGGCCATGCAATAAAAATTTGATTTACAGGATTTTGGTTTGGGTATTATATTTTATTTAAGTTTGGTTTTTCATCTCTATTTGCAATTGTAATAAGGCCTCTTTAATTATGTTATTTATTTTATGGATTATTTATATGCTTTGGATTTGATTTTAACATGGCTTATAAAATACATGGTTGATATAATAATTTGAGCACAAAGTTTTCTAAACTACAAAATGCAATGGTTTTCAAAATGTTACCATCGGTTAATATAAATCATTTGATAAATTTTTAACAATTTAAGTGTTTTAGATAACTCATACTATTTTTCCAAAACTTAAGTTTCCAAGTTTCAATTAGAAACGGTTTTCAAAATAATCGCTTGGGTTTCTTTTAAAATTATAAAAGGTTTTCAAATCTATGGATCTGCAACTAAGTATTAAAGACTTATTTACGGAATTTCAAAGTAAATTATCAGTTTTTAACTTATTATACTAGATTTCTACAAACATAGAATAATAAAGAAATTTTCACTAAAATTTAATCGTTAACTCAATTTTCTTCGAAACGTTTTCCTTCGTGACATGCCAAATTCGGTCGTGGTGTATTGACCGGGTTTTGGGGTGTTACAGGATGTTAGTAAGATCGTATTAAAATTTTGTTAAGAAATTTTAATGTTTGCATGATTAATTAAGTAAAAAGGATTAAATCGTAAAAAAGTATAAAAGTCGAGTTCTATTAGTTAAATGTATTAAATGGTTATGAAACTCTAAAATTAATGGACTTAATTAGCAATTAGACTGATTAATTAATTAAAAAGGACTAAATTGTAAAAAAGTATAAAAGTCGAGTTCTATTAGTTAAATGTATCAGATGGTTATGAAACTCTAAAATTAATGGACTTAATTAGCAATTAGACCATTCAAAATGTTAGTGGACTTTTATAGACACAATTTAAATGATTTTTAAGTTAAAAACTAAGGTTGTAATAGTAAAATAATAAATTAACCTAAAATTAAATTAAAGAAAAGATGATTCATCTTCATTAGATTTTTCTCCACCAAAAATAGGGTTATAAAAACTCCATTTTTGAGGTTTAAAGGTTCGGCCAAGTCCCTTGCTTGCATGGTATGATTCTAAGTCCCATTTTTAATGATTTTTATGTTTTCAGGATAGTTGTAGCTTAATCTAGCTAGCCTGTGGATCAATTTGTAAAATTGTTAAAGATTTAGGGTTATGCCATGAATGATTTTGTGTGATTCTTGATGTTTAATGATAGATTATGGGTCATTGTTGATAAATAAATGAGTTTTGTAAAGTGAATTTTGATGAAAATTGCATTTAGGGACTTATTTGTAAAAGTAGTAAAGGTTCATGTTAAATTTGTGAAATTATGGTTTGTATGGATTGATTTAAGTCCCTAGAGAATTCGATTAGCTTGAGAAGAGGATTTAAATGTTTAAATTTTAATTTATGAGCTTCAAGACTAAATTGTGAAAAGTTAAAATGTTAGGGGCAAAATAGTAATTCTTCAAAAATATGAAATGTGGACTAAGTTGAATGCTAGGGATATTGAATGGATTAGATTTGTCTATTAAGATCAAGATAGACCACGTATGGATTTAGATCAGGGAAAAGCTAAAGCCTCGGATTAGTCGATGTCGTTTCTATGCCCTAGTCGTCGAGGTAAGTTCGTATGTACGGATTATTATATTCATGTTATTCAATTGTATGTTATTATGTATTTATAATGTTATTAATCAATGTATATCCAAAGAAATGCCATGACGATTATCGAGTCCCGGTTGAACCTTAGGAATTCGTAGTATACAAATGACATGTTATTAGGGATTTCATGTTCCAGGTGCTGGTCTTGAATGTCCTACCGATGGCTGAGGTCCTGCATTTGTTGCGGATACTCCACAGCTCGTGTGAGCAGTATCGTGTAGCTTACGTTTTGGCCCACAGCTCGTGTGAGCAGGCCCATTTCACAGCTTGTGTGAGCAATGATTTAAAGGAAAGGTTACAATTATATGTTTAAGCATACTTCGTGTGAGCTTTCTTGAGTACCCGATGATATTCTAGATGGTTCAACGGGCATGAGAAGGAATTGAAAAGGTAAGTTTCCAAATGGAATAATACATATGTACATGAAAACTTGAATGGATCAAATGAAGTATGTTCATGTAGAAATGGCTTACCTTATGTTTAATTCAAGTAAGTTATGTAACAATGCACTAACTTGTGTATTGTTGATGATGATGCTTAGGCTTGTGCCAAGCTTGTGGTTGGATTACGTTATGCTTGTACTTAATGTTAATTAGATGAAATGGTAAGCCATGTTTCATGTTGTATGAACTTTTTAAGCATTATGTGCTTACGTAGTTTTCTTTCCTATGTTTTATAGATTATCAGAAGCTCGGCTGGTTTGGAAGCTCGTCAGAGATCTATCACACTATCAAACATAAATATCGGTAGTGTTTGATGTTTTGGCCAAGGTTATAATGGCATGTATATGTGGACTTATAATGATGTTTAGTTGAATGCTCAGATGAAGACTTGGTATGTATAAGTTGTTTGGTTTGGTACATTTTATGCCTTGCAAGTTTATGTCAATGTGGCTATGTTGTTGCAAATTGAATGGCTCAAATGGTATGTGTTTAATTGGTTTGATTATGGATAAGATATGGCATGTTTTGGGAATGTATTGATGTAACGCCCCGGAATTTGGGCTTAGAAGTATTGGGCCTTCAGCAAGGGAATAGTTAGGAAACTGTGCATAAAAGTTCATGTGAGCTAGGAAATGACACAATTGATTGTTTGCTTTGATGGTTAAGTGAGTTTGGAGTGTTTGGGGATGTCTGGGAAGTTCTAGGTTCAAACCTGGGCTTTATAAAAAATTTTGATTGTAGGTGAATAAAACCCTGGGAGTAAGTAAGTAGGCTTTACGAATAAAATGTGGTAAAAGGTGACACAAGAGGAGCTTGTGGCCTAGTGGCAAGGTGGCGTTACAGCTGGCAAGAGGTTTGAGGTTCAAGTCTTGGGATAAGCAAGGGAGGTTTTATTTTGCAGTTGTGACGCCTAGTGGTTGTGTTGTAGTGGGATTACTCGCTTTCGGTGGTTGTGGAATTGGTCTTGGGGGAGTGATTCATGGGATAAAGATTTGGAGGAGTTTGAAAGTGTTTCAAATTAGGGGTGATGAGAGATTTGAGGAGATTTTCAAGGGATTTGGAGGAGAGGAGTGTTGTAGCCGAATTGTGCAACTTCTATGTGCAAATTCGGCTAGGTGAACCATTTGGTGCATTTATCAGCAAGGTGAGAGTGTAGAAGCCGAATTCATTCTCTGCTATTTTGGGATTCTCTTTTTTTTTTTCGTTCCGGGTTTTTCTCTCTTTGTGGCATCTTGTGCAGCATTTTTGACCATTCGGGTCTTTCCCTTTTCAGTTCACTTTTACCGAAACCCATATACCAAGTGCCGAATTCTCCCTTGAAACTTCTCTTTTCTTCTTCACATTTTCTCTCTGCCGAATTGTCATTCTTCTTCTCCTCTTTTGCTAAGTCGAATTAGGTTTCTTCTGTTTCCTCTCTTCTTGAGTAATAGCCGAATACCTTGTTGCTTGGCAAGTGATTATACTCTTCACTTCTGGTTAAATCTATTTTTGTTCCCCTCTCCAACCTCTGACGGTTTAGTCTTGGTTTAAGGATTCTCTACTCCTACATTCCGTACTCTCTCCATTCCTGTTTCTGATTTGGCAAGTAATCTCTATTAATCGGTCCTAGAACTTTCGATGGGTGAACAGGGTGCTAATAATAAAGTGATGGCAAAGGTGCCGGCTGAGATTGAGTGCGTAGCCTGTAACACCCCTTACCCGGGTTCTACACTGAAACCGGGCCCGAGGCGTTACCGAACTCAAACCACCTGATCGCCACTTAGGCTCATCATAACTACTCTATAAAGTCATCTCAACAACCTCATTCTCGACTTACGAGGCCTCACTCCTACACACGAGGACTCTCGAGACTAAATCAGAACATTTTCCAATCTTAAAATTTTTCTCTTTATACAGGTCTCACACGCCCGTGCAAAATTAGACATGCCCGTGCATGGACACACACGTCCATGTCCCCAAACCGTGCCTAAAAAACCAAAGATTACGCCAATGCCCCACGGCCAAGGCACACGCCGTGCTTACCACCCGTGGTGCACATTGACGACTTTAACACGGCCTAGAGTCTAGACACTGCGCCCGTGTGGCTGCCCGTGGCCAACACTGGATAATCCCACGCCCTAGACACACGCGCGTGCGGCTAGTCCGTGGTCTATTCTCGATTTATAATACTAACATGCGGGGGACTTGCGGCCAGCGCACGCCCGTGGGCTGACCGTGTGTCACACATGGTCTAGACACACGCCCGTGTGTCTATCCACATGGACAAGAACAAAGCTATGTGCCAAGCTCTTTTCACCCCTCTAGCATACACAACATATACTCATCTAACACCATCATAATCAACTCAAATTGAAGTGCATTCTCACATAGAAAACTACATCTTTTTCATATAATGTAATAGCCAACAACCATGGCATTATACAAAATAAGCTATCCATCTAAAGGCCAACACATCTTAGCCATTTACAACAAAATCCACTAACTTGTCTAGCCCCTATACATGCCATATACAAAACATTAAGTTTCATGTACCAAAGTGTCTTTGATATATGGGGTGTCTTACGATGATCCTCGTGTCTCGATTCAACGCTTTTAATCTATAAGACAAGGAAAAGAAAGAGAGTAAGCTTTGAGCTTAGTAAGTTTACACATAAACAATTAAGCAACATAGTATAAGCTAAGCAACCATTAGCATTATACCAACAAGTAATTCACAACTATGCTTACTCTTTCTATCCCTTACCACATTTCCAACACATCATGAGTCACATACTCATAACCATCGAAATGCACCCCTGCATTCAATGTCGCATTTACACAATATACAACACATCATTATTTCTCAATAATTCATCCACACAGCTAATTAACTTAATAATACATCCACACAGCTATTTTGCTCAATAATGCAATCACATGGCTAACCCACACAGTTAACCCACACAGCAAATGTCTCGGTTTGTATCGCACTTAGCCTACCACAAAGATAATCATAGGGGTTTCTCACTTAGCCCACTAAACGATATACCTCACGATAGCATCGCACATAGCCAGCTCATCGTCAATATGCATTAGGATGGTATCGCACTTAGCCTACCATCTAGCATTATCACTACACATTCACATGTCTACTTACTCAATTAAACATCCATTCACAATTCTACTACATTCATTCTACTTGGACCACATAGGTTCTCAATCAATCTCGAACAAGCTACACACTAGCTATCATCAACAAATTGTAAGTATGAATGCATTGTTTATGCATAGACTTACCTCGATACTCAAAAGTATAGAAATATGCAATTTAGTCCACCACCTTGCTTTTGCCTCGGTTTCGATCCGGGCTTTGTCTTTCTTGATCTATAATGAATAAATCAGCTTATTCAATACATACATTGACTAAATTGACCCACATCTCATACTTTAGCAAAATTACTATTTTGCCCCTAAACTTTCTCATATTTACACTTTAGTCCCAAAGGCTCGTAAAGTGATTTTTATTCAACTTTCTAGTCTTTCATGCTTAGCCGAACCACTTAATCAACTAAAGCTATCATCAATTCTCACTAAACCACATATGTATGACCAAACTAAAGTTTTTCACAAACTAGTCCCTACATGCATTTTCATGGAAAATCACTTAGCAAAAGATGTTTCTACTACATCAAGCTTTCATATTCTTCCATAAAACAACAAAATACATGCATGTCATACATATGTACATTTTGAACATCCATAATAGCTCACCAAAAGCTAAAAATAGCTTACTCATGCTACTAGGACTTCAAAAATAAGAAGAATATCAAAAACCGGGCTTAGGAGCACTTACTAGCAAGCTTGAAATATTGAAAGAGCCCTAACAATGTCTATTGAAATTTTCGGCAGCTTGGGGGAGATGATGAGTGAATTTTTGTCATCTTTTCACCTATTTAATCACTTAATAACTAAATGACCAAAATGCCCTTTTTGATAAACTTCAAATTTTAACTCATCCATGCCCATTTTTGTCCAAAAATTAGAATTTGGATAAATTACTATTTAAGGACCTTTAATTAATAATCTAAAGCTATTTCACACATATAGCTTCTAGAAACACACATTTTGCAACTTTTGCAATTTAGTCCTTTTGGACAATTCAACCACAATTTCACAAAATTGCTTCATGAAACTTTCACACTAGCATGCATACAGAATATAAACCTCAAAAACTCATTCATAACCCTCAAATTTGTGGTCTCGCACCACTATTCAAACTAGGCCCTAAACCGGGATGTTACAACTCTCCCCCCTTTAGAGATTTTCGTCCCCGAAAATCATACCAGTAAAGAGGTTTGGATGTTGCTCTCTCATAGCTTCTTCCATTTCCCATGTAGCCTCTTCACACCATGTTTCTGCCATAACACTTTTACTAGTGCTATGCTCTTATTTCTCAACTGTTTCACTTCTCGAGCCAAGATCTTAATCGGCTCCTCTTCATAAGACATATCCGGTCTTATCTCAATTTTCGTCGAAGGAATCACATGTGAAGGATCGGAGCTATACCGTCGCAACATCGACACATGGAACACATTATGAATCTTTTCCAACTCTACCGGCAAATCCAACCGGTATGCTACAGGCCCAACTCTATCTGTAATCTCATACGGCCCTATGAACCTTGGACTAAATTTCCCTTTTCGTCCAAATCTCATAATCTTCTTCCACGGGGACACTTTCAAAAACACTTTGTCGCCCACTTCAAACTCAATTTCTTTTCTTTTCAAATCCGCGTACGACTTCTGTCGGTCCGAAGTAGCTCTCAGACTATTACGGGTTACTTTCACCTTCTCTTCGGTTTCTTTCACTAGATTGACCCCATGGATCCGCTTCTCACTAAGCTCGGTCCAATACAAAGGAGTCCGACACTTACGACCATACAAAGCCTCATACGGTGCCATCTCGTATACTCGATCGATAATCGTTGTTATAGGCAAATTCGACCAAAGGTAGATATCTCCCGACTAACTTCGAATTCTAGCACACAAGACATCGAAGCATATCTTCAAGAACTTGAATCACTCTTTCAGATCGACCATCGGTTTGCGGATGGAACGCGCGATCTTTGAAATTCAATCTCGCACCCATGGCCTCTTGCTTCCAAAATCTCAAGTAAACCTCAGATCTCTCTCCGATATAATAGACACAGGTACACCATGCAATCTCACTATCTCTGCCACATACAACTCAGCTAACTTATCCAGTGAATAATCAACACGTCATGGAATAAAGTGAGCCGACTTTGTCAATCTATCCACAACAACCCACACAAAGCATCTCTCTTTCTGAGTCATCGGCAACCCCGTCACAAATCCATGGTAACTCGATCCCATTTCCATTCGGGAACCATCACTGGCTGAAGCAATCCCGAAGGCACTTGATGCTCAGCTTTCACTTGTTGACAAATTAGACACTTTGCCACAAACTCAAATATCTCTTTTCATTCCACGGCCACCAATAAAACTTCCTCAAATCGTTGTACATTTTTTTGTACTTGCCGGATGTCTTGACAAACATCCACTATGGGCCTCATGCAAAACCTTTCGAATCAACTCATCATTTTTAGGAACACAAATTCTGTCGCGATAAAGCAAACAACCATTCGAACCCATTCGAAAATCCGAATCACATTCCGACCCGCACCTAGCTATCTTAGCTTGCATCTCATTGTCATTTCTCACGAGCCTCACACATTTGTTGAAAAAATAGTGGCTTAGCTCTCAACTCTGCCAAAATAGCACCATCATCGACAATGCTAAACTCGCTCTCATAACTCTTAGAGCATACAAGGATTTCCTACTCAAGGCATCCGCAATCACATTCGCTTTCGGGTGGTAATCAATGACTAACTCATAGTCTTTCAACAACTCAAGCCACCGTCTCTGCTCTCGATTCGGATCCTTACGATCCATCAAATACTTAAAACTCTTGTGATCCGTAAAGATTCGACACTTCTCACCATACAAGTAATGTCGCCAAATCTTTAACGCAAAAACAATCGCGACCAACTCTAAATCATGAGTCGGATAATTCTTCTCAAATGCGGCTTTAGGCCGCCTCGAGGCGTAAGCGAATACCTTACCCTCTTGCATCAACACGCAATCGAGACCATTAAACAACGCATCACTGTAAACCAAGAACTCTTTCCCCGATTCTGGTTGAACCAAAATCGGTGCCTTAGTCAACATTGTTTTCAGTCTTTCAAAGCTCTGTTGACATGTCTCAGTCCATTCAAACTTGACATCTTTATGCAATAATTTCGTCATCGGGGTGGCAATCACAGAGAACCCCTTTACGAAACGTCTGTAATATCCCACTAATCCCAAGAAACTTCTAATTTCTGACACGTTCCTCGGCGGTTTCCAATCCACAACAGCCGATATCTTACTCGGGTCAACTCTGACACCATCACCTGACACCATGTGTCCTAGGAATCCGACCTCTCGGAGCCAAAACTCACTCTTGTTAAACTTATCATACAACTGCTTATCTCTCAAAGTTTGCAAGACAATTCTCAAATGCTCTTCGTGATCGTTCTCATCCCGAGAATAGATCAATATGTAAATCAATGAAGACAACTACAAACTTGTCCACATACGGTCGAAAACACGGTTCATCGGATCCATAAAAATCGCAGTGCATTCGTCAAACCAAACGACATAACCAAAAACTCATAATGGCCATACCTTGTCAGGAATGTTTTCAACACATCTTGCTCTTTCACTCTGGTGATAATAACCTGGACCTCAAGTCTATCTTGGAGAACATCTGTAGCTCCCTTTAGTTGATCAAAGAGATCATCAATCCTTGGTAAAGGATACTTATTCTTCACTGTCACCTTGTTCAGTTATCTATAGTCTATACACAACCTCATAGACCCATCTTTCTTCTTCACGAATAATACCGGAGCACCCCACGGGGAGTAGCTCGGTCTTGCAAAACCCTTATCTGTCAACTCTTGCAACTGAACCTTCAGTTCTTTCAACTCTACTGGTGCCATTCTGTACGGAGCAATCAAAATAGGTGTCGTTCCCGGAACCAACTCAATTCCAAATTCAACATCTCTCTCTGGAGGTAATCCGGGTAACTCTTTCGGAAATACATCTGGGTACTCACATACCACTGGCACTGTTTCAAACTCTACTCCAACCTCTCGAGTATTCAACACAAAAGCAAGATTGGACTCACATCCTTTTCTCAAACATTTCTCAGCCACTAGGGAAGAAATCATCACTAGTAGACTATCCGATCCACCTGATTCAACCCGAACCACATCTCCACTCTCACATTTCAATTCAATAAACTTACTACCACAGTTCACTAAGACACTATGGGTAGTCAACCAATCCATGCTTAGGATTAAATCAAACTCATCAAACGGCAACAACATAAGGTTCGTCGGAAAACAATAATTCTCAATCAATAAAGGACAATTCTTACACACTCTGTCCACTAACACATGCTTTCCTAACGGGTTTGACACCTTAACCACTATGTCCGTAGACTCAACGATCATACTCAAACTAGATGCTAATCTCATGCAAATATAAGAATGAGGAGACCCTGGATCTATTAAAGCAATAACGAAGGTTTCATAGAGAGAAAAAGTACCCGTTATCACATCAGGGGAGGATGTTTCTTCGGGAGCGCAAATAGCATACGTCCTCGCAGGTGCCCGACCCTCTGGTCTCACAGCAGAATCTCTGGGCGCACCTCTACCACTATTCCCGCCTCTCGGGTTCCTTGGTGGTCTACCCCTCATAGACACATCACTAGGTCTCACCTCTTGCCTCTCTTCCTTTTCATCCCTCTTGGGACAGTTACAGATAAAGTGGTCAGGGGAACCACACTTATAACATTTTTGAGTATTTCCCCAACACTCTCCGGTGTGATACCTACCACAACTGGGACACTCCTGTTTACTCTTTGTATTGCCCACACTTTCCATCGAGGGAGCTTGGGCTCTCGAACCCGAGAGAGTATTGACCAAGTCTCGATGCGAATAACGCACTGGTGCTGTCGTCCGAGGATTCTTTTCCTTGGATCTTTTCGACTGGGCTTGATATGACTTGCCCATCGGCCTCTTTCTAGCATCTCGGGCTTCACTCATAGCCCTCCTCTTTTTTGAACTCAGCTCTTCGGCCTTACTTGCCCTCTCAACTAATACCACAAATTCTTTCAACTCCAAAATGCCTACTAGGAGTTTGATGTCTTCATTCAACCCATCTTCGAACCTCTTACACAAGATGGTCTCAGTCGATACACATTCTTGAGCGCATTTGCTAAGCCTAACAAACTCACGCTCATATTCTGCCACTGTCATTCTTCCTTGTTTTAACTCAAGGAATTCCTTCCTTTTTTGATCAATAAACCTCTAGCTTATATACTTCTTTCGGAACTCTTCCAGAAAGAAGTGCCACGTCACCCGCTCTCTCGGGACCACTAGCGTCAACGTTTTCCACGAATGGTATGCCAAATCTCTCAGCAAGGATACGGCACACTTCAAACTCTCTTCAGGCGTACATGAGAGTTCATCGAACACCCTCATCGAGTTCTCCAACCAGAACTCCACCCTCTCAGGGTCATCATCTACCTTAGCTCTAAACTCCTCAGCCCCGTGCTTCCTAATCTTATCCACCAGGGGCTTCGATATCCTCACTACATCCATACCTTAAGGAGCCACTCGATTTGGCTCAGGTATAGGAGGAGGAGGTGGAGGAGGTTGAGCATTAGGGTTCGCTCGAACATAATCCGAGTACCAATTGCTCATCATCTGGAGAAAGACTTCACGTGCCTCTTCCCCTTGACCCCTAACCTCAGGTCCACTCTCAACGGGTACAGTTCCTTGCGCAGGAGCCGGCGCAATACTAGCTGCTTCATCAGCAGTCAATGGATCAGAATCCATATACTATATAAAACAAGATTTAAATCATCAGAAACCACAACACTATCATTGTACACTTATGGCATGTATAGCTAGACTCTTACACCCGCTACAGTAGTCCTAGAAACGGCTAAACTATAGCTCTGATACCACTAAATGTAACACCCCTTACCCAGGTTCTACGCCAGAACCGAGCCCGAGGCGTTACCGAACTCAAACCACCTGATCGCCACTTAGGCTCGTCGTAACTACTCTCTGAAGTCATCTCAACAACCTCATTCTCGACTTACGAGGCCTCACTCCTACACACGAGGACTCTCGAGACTAAACTGGAACTTTTTCTAATCTTAAAAATTTTCTCTTTATACAGGTCTCACAGGCCCGTGCGAGATTAGACACGCCTGTGCATGGACACACACGCCCATGTCCCCAAACCGTGCCTAAAAACCCAACATTCTGCCAATGCCCCACGGCCAAGGCACACGCCCGTGCTTACCACCCATGGTGCACACTGACTACTTTAACACGGCCTAGAGTCTAGACACACGCCCGTGTGGCTAGCCCATGGCCAACACTGGATAATCCCACACGTCCTAGACACACGCCCGTACAGCTAGTCCGTGGTCTATTCTGATTTATAATACTAACATGCAGGGGACGCACGGCCAAAGTGCACGCCCGTGGGCTGACCGTGTGTCACACATGGCCTAGACACACGCCCGTGTGCCTATCCACATGGACAAGAACAAAGCTACGTGCCAAGCTCTTTTCACCCCTCTAGCATACACAACATATACTCATCTAACACCATCATAATCAACTCAAATTGAAGTGCATTCTCACATAGAAAACTACATCTTTCTTTCATATAATGTAATAGCCAACAACCATGGTATTATACAAAATAAGCTATCCATCTAAAGGCCAACACATCTTAGCCATTTACAACAAAATCCACTAACTTGTCTAGCCCCTACACTTGCCATATACAAAACATTAAGTTTCATGTACCAAAGTGTGTTGATACGCGGGCTGTCTTCTGATGATCCTCGTGTCTCAATTCAACGCTTTTAATCTATAAGACAAGGGAAAAGAAAGAGAGTAAGCTTTGAGCTTAGTAAGTTTACACATAAACAATTAAGCAACATAGTATAAGCTAAGCAACCATTAGCATTATACCAACAAGTAATTCACAACTATGCTTACTCTTTCTATCCCTTACCACATTTCCAACACATCATGAGTCACATACTCATAACCATCGAAATGCACCCCTGCATTCAATGTCACATTTACACAATATACAACACATCATTATTTCTCAATAATTAATCCACACAGCTAATTAACTTAATAATACATCCACACAGCTATTTTGCTCAATAATCCAATCACATGGCTAATCCACACAGTTAACCCACACAGTAAATGTCTCGGTGGTTTCGCACTTAGCACACCATAATCGATTAATAAGGTGGTATCGCACTTAGCCTACCACAAAGATAATCATAGGGGTTTCTCACTTAGCCCATTAAACGATATACCTCACGATAGCATTGCACATAGCCAGCTCATCGTCAATATGCATTAGGATGGTATCGCACTTAGCCTACCATCTAGCATTATCACTACACATTCACATGTCTACTTACTCAATTAAACATCCATTCACAATTCTACTACATTCATTTTACTTGGACCACATAGGTTCTCAATCAATCTCGAACAAGCTACATACTAGCTATCATCAACAAATTGTAAGTATGAATGCATTGTTTATGCATAGACTTACCTCGATACTCAAAAGTATAGAAATATGCAATTTAGTCCACCACCTTGCTTTTGCCTCGGTTTCGATTCGGGCTTCATCTTTCTTGATCTATAATGAATAAATCAGCTTATTCAATACATACATTGACTAAATTGACCCACATCTCATACTTTAGCAAAATTACTATTTTGCCCTTAAACTTTCTCATATTTACACTTTAGTCCCAAAGGCTCGTAAAGTGATTTTTATTCAACTTTCTAGTCTTTCATGCTTAGCCGAACCACTTATTCATCTAAAGCTATCATCAATTCTCACTAAACCACATATGTATGACCAAACTAAAGTTTTTCACAAACTAGTCCCTACATGCATTTTCATGGAAAATCACTTAGCAAAAGATGTTTCTACTACATCAAGCTTTCATATTCTTCCATAAAACAACAAAATACATGCATGTCATACATATGTACATTTTGAACATCCATAATAGCTCACCAAAAAGCTAAAAATAGCTTACTCATGCTACTAGGACTTCAAAATACAAAGAATATCAAAAACAGAGGCTTAGGAGCACTTACTAGCAAGCTTGAAAAATTGAAAGAGCCCTAACAATGGCTATTGAAATTTTCGGCAACTTGGGGGAGAAGATGAGTGAATTTTTGTCATCTTTTCACCTATTTAATCACTTAATAACTAAATGACCAAAATACCCTTTTTGATAAACTTCAAATTTTAACTCATCTATGCCCATTTTTGTCCAAAAATTAGAATTTGGATAAATTACTATTTAAGGACCTCTAATTAATAATCTAAAGCTATTTCACACATATAGCTTCTAGAAACACACATTTTGCAACTTTTGCAATTTACTCCTTTTGGACAATTCAACCATAATTTCACAAAATTGCTTCATGAAACTTTCACACTAGCATGCATACATAATATAAACCTCAAAAACTCATTCACAACCCTCGGATTTGTGGTCTCGCACCACTATTCTGACTAGGCCCTAAACCAGGATGTTACATAGCCTCTACTCCAAAGTTTAAGAGGCGTGCAGTGTCGGCTATTCGGGACTTTTCGCCTAGATACGGAAGGGTGGCTGCGCCAAACTCTGGTTCGAGTTGGCTAATCACAGTCGACCGATCTAGTCAAGGTTCTGGCGATCATGAATTTTTAGTACTCTACGTGATCAGGTGTGTAACAGTACCCTGTATTCAATCGTCAGCAAGAAAGCCGATAGAGTGTGAGTAACTGTATGCTATGTTTGATAACCGGCTGAAAAGTCGAAAGTATGTGTTGTTTACACTGCTATGACTGTAGATCGGCAAAATGCCGAAAAGCCAAAAATATGGCGTATGATGCCACACGAGCGTGCGATCGATGCGTGTGTGTCGAGCCCACAAACATGGGCGTTAGTTCAGAGGCCACCACGAGCTCTCGTGGTCTTAGGGGTGATCGGGCCTCGTTGGGCCGAAATGGGCTGTGTGGGCCCAGTGGGCTTGTGGACCCACACGGATAAAATGGATGTGATGTGGTAAGTGTTGTTTGGACTGTGAAATTTGCATAACTGTGGCTGTTTCTGGGCTAAATGGGCCACACGAGTGTGTGGGCCCACTTGGGCCGAGTAATGGGCCTTAGGCCCATTTACACTGTTGTGACTGTTTAGGTTACTTAAGTCACTCGAGGCGATGGTGGACCTTCTGTTGGGTCGGTGAGACCCCGATTTGTGAAATTACCGAAATACCCCCGATTTGTGAAATTACCGAAATACCCCTGATTTATGAAATTATCGAAATACCCCTGATTTGTAAAATTATCGAAATACCTTCGATTTGTAAAATTATCGAAATACCCCTGATTAGTGAAATTATCGAAATACCCTCGATTTGTAAAAAATTACCGAAATACCCCTAATTTGTGAAATTATTAAAATACCCCCGATTTGTAAAACTACCGAAATACCCCCAATTTGTGAAATTACCGAAATACCCTCGATTTTTGGAATTACCGAAATACCCCTAAAGGGTAGGATTATCGAAATACCCTTATAGGGTAGATTTGATTATTTTGCCCTTGTGGGTAAATGACTGACTTAGACTATGAATTTGACTGATTTGACTGTGATCGTATAACTGTGTTTTAAGCCCGACTTGGATCGTGGTCGTGTGACTGATATGCTTTTAATATATGTTTAAATGACTTTACTGAGCATGGCCATTTTGCATACACGTGTAATAATTGAGCATGACATACACAACATATTGCATGGGGTTGGGACATTGATACGTAGGAAGTTTTGATAGGGTCGCACGGGTCGCATGAGACGACTGTGGATCCAGTATTGATCTGTTAAGGTCGCACGGGTCGCATGAGATGACTGTGGACCGACGGACGGTTTAAAGCCGCGTAATCTGATTATGGCTCTGTGCCAACCTAAATATGGCTCCGTGCCATCTTGATTATGGCTTTGTGCCAATCGTATTTACCCGTGGCTATGTGCCTAACATATATATTGACGACTCTGTGTCGATCATAATTACCCGTGGCTGTGTGCCGATTATATTATCGTCACTGGTGGCTATGTGCCAAACTTATTACAGTTACCGATAGCTTTGTGCCATCCTGATTATGGCTCTGCGCCATCCTAATTACGGTTTATAACCATTCTGTTTATGGCTTTTAGCCGTTCTGTCCACGGCGCCGAGCCGTTCTGTTGACTTAGTGCCGCAATCAGTGCTAAGCTTGTTGTGTTGGTTGGGTGGGTCAATTTTATCCCCACAGGAGTGTAGGGTTGGTACGGGTGGTGTGTTGGCTGGACCGGGGTGGGATGCATCCTCACGCTGTTCCATATCTGTTTATGAGATCTGTCACTGTACTGGGCTTAGGCCGCTTATTTTGTTATTGATTTGGGCTAGGCCCAATTGATTCTGTTATGGGCTGTAACCCAAATGATATTGTAGTGGGCTTTGGTCCACGTATGCTCTGAACTGGACTGTATTGTTACTGTTAAAGGGCTTTGGCCCAGACTATTTCAGGTTCTGTTTTTGTATACTGATTGTTACTCTAGTACGGGGATTACACATTGAGTATTCGCAAACTCACCCCGTTTTTAACTGTGCAGGTAATCCCTAGCGTTAGGAGGATCAGTACTGCGAGGGACTCGGAGGTGACCACACAAATACGACTGTCATGCTTTGGACTTTATATATGTTTTAAATTCTGTTTTGGGTTTTAATTTCTGTAATAAGGCCTCTCTGGATTAAATTCTGAATTTGGGATTTTTTACGTTTTAAATCTGTTAGACGTAGACGAGTTTTCAACCCAATTACTATTTTTAAAATCATACGTTTTCAACTTATTTACCTTAAATTAGCTTCCGCAACTAAAAGAGATTTTTAACGAATTTAATAAAGTTTTTAAAAGTGATTAACTTTTAAATGAACCATATTTTGAAATTTAACGAACACAAACCGAGACTTTAGTTTTTTAAATATTAAGGAGGGTTTTCAATGAAAACATGTTTTTTGAAAAACACTTAGGGTTGGTACGGGTGGTGTGTTGGCTGGACCGGGGTGGGATGCATTCTCACACTGTTGCATATCTGTTTATGAGATCTGTCACTGTACTGGGCTTAGGTCGCTTGTTCTGTTATTAGTTTGGGCTAGGCCCAATTGATTTTGTTATGGGCTGTAACCCAAATGATATTGTAGTGGGCTTTGGCCCACGTAGTCTCTCGAATGGGATCATATTCTTGTTAAAGGGCTTTGGCCTGCATTTTGAGTTCTATTTTTGTATCCGATCGTTACTCTAATAAGGGGATTACACACTGAGTATTCGTAAACTCACCCCATTTTTAGCTGTACAGGTAATCCCTAAACTCACCCTAACTGTGTAGGTAATCCCTAGCGTTAGGAGGATCGGTGCTGCGAGGGACTCGGAGGTGACCAGACGACTGCGGCTGTTATGCTTTGGACTTTATATATGTTTTAAATTCCGTTTTAGGTTTTAATTTCTGTAATAAGGCCTTTCTGGTTTAAATTCTGAATTTGGGATTTTGTTACGTTTTATATCTGTTAGACGTAGACGAGTTTTCAACCCAATTACTATTTTTAAAAATATACGTTTTCAACTTATTTACCTTAAATTAGCTTCCGCAACTAAAAGAGATTTTTAATGAAGTTAATAACGTTTTTAAAAGTGATTAACTTTTAAATGAACCACGTTTTAAAATTGAACGAACACAAACTGAGACTTTAGTTTTTTAAATATTAAGGAGGGTTTTTAATGAAAACATGGTTTTCGAAAAATACTTCAATGTGACACGCCAGATTCGGGCCTAACTTTTAGGTTGGGTTTAGAGTATTACATTTAGTGGTATCAGAGCCAAGTTGCAAAACTCGACTGTGGATTGGGTCTTTAAAATTGAATTTATGAAAGTATTGTTTCAAAAAGGCTTGAAAAGATTTGAAGTTCTGAAATGTTGTATTGACCGTTTTTCTGAAAGTGTGGTATACCGAGTCTCCGGCGCCGAATCCGTAAGTTTCTGAAACTGTCATTTATGTTCAATTGAAAAGCAGTAGATTGATATTAGACTGTATTGCTACACTTAAAGTTAGAGTTGGTATTTATTCTGTGTGTATTTTGGAAGTGATATGCGTGTGATATCCATCCATTCCGATGGATAGATGGTGTGGTGCGTGCTTGTATTATTCGGATCAGAGTGCGCAGCGAGAGCGTAGTGTGGTAGGCTAGGATGAACGACTATTCTAATAGTTGGAAAGTTCGAGGATGAAATTTCTTTAGGGGGTAGAATTATAACGCCCCAAAATTTGGGCCTAGAAGTATTGGGCCTTGAGTAAGGGAACCGTTAGGAAACTGTACATAAAAGTTCATGTGAGCTAGGAAATGACACAATTGATTGTTTGCTTTCATTGTTAAGTGAGTTTGGAATGTTTGGGGATGTATGGGAAGTCCTGGGTTCAAACCTGAGCTTTAGTAAAAATTTTAGTTGTAGGTGAATAAAACCCTGGGAGTAAGTAAGTAGGCTTTAAGAATAAAATGTGGTAAAAGGTGACACAAGAGGAGCTTATGGCCTAGTGGCAAGGTGGCATTACAGCTGGCAAGAGGTTCGAGGTTCAAGTCTTGGGATAAGCAAGGGAGGTTTTATTTTGCCGTTGTGACGCCTAGTGGTTGTGTTGTAGTGGGATTCTGCTCAGGTGGTTGTGGAATTGGTCTTGGGGGAGTGATTCATGGGATAAAGATTTGGAGGAGTTTGAAAGTGTTTTAAATTAGGGGTGTTGAGAGATTTGAGGAGATTTTCAAGGGATTTGGAGGAGAGGAGTGTTGTAGCCGAATTGTGCAACTTCTATGTGCAAATTTGGCTAGGGGAACCATTTGGTGCATTTTTCAGCAAGGTGAGAGTGTAGAAGCCGAATTCCTTCTTTGCTATTTTGGGATTCTCTTTTTTTCGTTCCGAGTTTTTCTCTCTTTGTGGCATCTCGTGCTACATTTTTGACCATTCGGGTCTTTCCCTTTTAATTTCACTTTTGCCGAAACACATATACCAAGTGCCGAATTCTCCCTTGAAACTTCTCTTTTCTTCTTCACATTTTCTCTCTGTCGAATTGGCATTCTTCTTATTCTCTTTTGCTAAATCGAATTAGGTTTCTTCTGTTTCCTCTCTTCTTGAGTAATAGCCGATTACCTTGTTGCTTGGCAAGTGATTATACTCTTCACTTCTGGTTAAATCTATTTTTGTTCCCCTCTCCAACCTCTGACGGTTTAGTCTTGGTTTAAGGATTCTCTACTCATACATTTCGTACTCTCTCCATTCCTGTTTCTGATTTGGCAAGTAATCTCCATTAATCGGTCCTAGAACTTCCGATGGGTGAACAGGGTGCTAATAATAAAGTGATGGCAAAGGTGCCGGCTGAGATTGAGCGCGTAGCCTCTACTCCCAAGTTTAAGAGGTGTGCGGTGTCGGCTATTCGGGACTTTCCCCCCGGATGCAGAAGGGTGGCTGCACCAAATTCTGGTTCGAGTCGGCTAATCACAGTCGACCGATCTAGTCAAGGTTCTGGCGATCAAGAATTTTTAGTACTCTACGTGATCAGGTGTGTAACAGTACCTTGTATTCGATAGTCGGCAAGAAAGCCGATAGAGTGTGAGTAACTGTATGCTATATTTGATAATCGGCTGAAAAGCCGAAATTATGTGTTGTTTACACTACTATGGCTGTAGATCGGTAGAATGCCGAAAAGCCAGAAATATGGCGTATGATGCCACACGAGCGTGCGATCGTGCGTGTGGTGAACCGAGCCCACGAACATGGGTGTTAGTCTGTAGAGGCCACCACGAGCACTCTCGTGGTCTTGGGCTGTTCTGGGCCTCGTTGGGCCAAAATGGGCTGTGTGGGCCCAGTGGGCTTGTGGGCCCACACGGATAAAATGGATGTGATGTGGTAAGTGTTGTTTGGACTGTGACGTTTGCATAACTATGGCTATTTCTGGGCTAAATGGGCCACACGAGTGTGTGGGCCCACTTGGGCCGAGTAATGGGCCTTAGGCCCATTTACACCGTTGTGACTGTTTAGGTTACTTAAGTTGCTCGAGGTGATGGTGGACCTTCTGTTGGGTCGCTGAGACCCCGATTTATGAAATTACCGAAATACCCCCGATTTTTGAAATTACCGAAATACCATCAATTTGTAAAATTATTGAAATACCCTCGATTTTTGAAATTACCGAAATACCCTCGATTTGTAAAATTACCAAAATACCCCCAATTTGTGAAATTATTGAAATACTCCCGATTTGTAAAATTACCAAAATACCCCCGATTTGTGAAATTACCGAAATACCGTTGATTTTTGAAATTACCAAAATACCCCTGAAGGGTAGGATTACCGAAATACCCTTATAGGGTAAAATTGACTATTTTGCCCTTGTAGGTAAATGACTGACTTAGACTATGAATTTGACTGATTTGACTGTGATCATATGACTGTGTTTTAACTGACTTGACTATGGTCGTGTGACTGATATGCTTTTAATATATGTTTAAATAACTTTACTGAGCATGGCCATTTTGCATAGATGTGTAATGATTGAGCATGACATACACGACATATTGCACGGGGTTGGGATATTGATACGGAGGAAGTTTTGATAGGGTCGCACGGGTCGCATGAGACGACTGTGGACCGACGGATGACTTAAAGCCGCGTAATCTGATTATGGCTCTGTGCCAACCTAAATATGGCTCCGTGCCATCTTGATTATGGCTTTGTGCCAATCATATTTACTCGTGGCTATGTGCCTAACATATATATTGATGACTCTGTGTCGATCATAATTACCCGTGGCTGTGTGCCGATTATATTACCGTCGCTGGTGGCTATGTGCCAAACTTATTACAGTTACCGATAGCTTTGTGCCATCCTGATTATGGCTCTGCGCCATCCTAATTATGGTTTATAAACATTCTGTTTATGGCTTTTAGCCGTTCTATCCACGGCCCCGAGCCGTTCTGTTGACTTAGTGCCGCAAAAGTGCTAAGCTTGGTGTGTTGGCTGGGTGGGTCGATTTTATCCCCACAAGAGTGTAGGGTTGGTATTTGTGGTGTGTTGGCTGGACAGGGGTGGGATGCATCCTCACACTGTTCCATATCTGTTTATGAGATCTGTCACTGTACTAGGCTTAGGCCGCTTGTTCTGTTATTGGTTTGGGCTAGGCTTAATTGATTCTGTTATAGGCTGTAACCCAAATTATATTGTAGTGGGCTTTGGTCCACGTATGCTCTGAACTGGACTGTACTGTTACTATTAAAGGGCTTTGGCCGGCATTCGAGTTCTGTTTTACGTATCTTGATCGTTACTCTAGTAGGGGATTACACACATCGAGTATTCGTAAACTCACCCCATTTTTAACTGTGCAGGTAATCCCTAGCGTTAGGAGGATCGGTGCTGCGAGGGACTCAGAGGTGACCACACGACTGTGACTGTTATGCTTTGGACTTTATATATGTTTTAAATTCTGTTTTGGGTTTTAATTTCTGTAATAAGGCCTCTCTGGATTAAATTCTGAATTTGGGATTTTTTTACGTTTTATATCTGTTAGACGTAGAAGAGTTTTCAACCCAATTACTGGTTTTAAAAACATACATTTTCAACTTATTTACCTTAAATTAGCTTCCGCGACGAAAAGAGATTTTTAACGAAGTTAATAACATTTTTAAAAGTGATTAAATTTTAAATGAACCACATTTTGAAATTGAACCTACACAAACTGAGACTTTAGTTTTTTAAATATTAAGGAGGGTTTTCAATGAAAACATGGTTTTTGAAAAACACTTAGGGTTGGTACGGGTGGTGTGTTGGCTGGACCGGGGTGGGATGCATCCTCACACTGTTGCATATCTGTTTATGAGATCTGTCACATCTTTCGGGCTTAGGCTGCTTGTTCTGTTATTGGTTTGGGCTAGGCCCAATTGATTCTGTTATGGGCTGTAACCCAAATGATATTGTAGTGGGCTTTGGCCCACGTATGCTCTGGAATCGACTGCATCTTATTCATTGTTAAAGGGCTTTGGCCTGCATATTTCGAGTTCTCTGTTTCTATATCTTGATTGTTACTCTAGTAAGGGGATTACACACGAGTATTCGTAAACTCACCCGTTTTTAAGCGTGCGGGTAATCCCTAGCGTTAGGAGGATCGGTCGCGAGAGGACTCGGAGGTGACCACACGATTAATGTTTGTTATGCTTTGGACTTTATATATGTTTTAAATTTTTTTGGGTTTTAATTTACGTAATAAGGCCTCTCTGGATTAAATTTTGAATTTGGGATTTTGTTACGTTTTATATCTGTTAGACGTAGACGAGTTTTTAACCCAATTACTATTTTTAAAAACATACGTTTTCAACTTATTTACCTTAAATTAGCTTCCGCAACTAAAAGAGATTTTTAACAAAGTTAATAACGTTTTTAAAAGTGATTAACTTTTAAATGAACCACGTTTTGAAATTGAACGAACACAAACTAAGACTTTAGTTTTTTAAATATTAAGGAGGGTTTTCAATGAAAACATGGTTTTCGAAAAACACTTCAATGTGACACGCCAGATTCGAGCCTAACTTCTGGGCCGGGTTCGGGGTGTTACAATTGAGTTAGATGTTGATGATTGAAATGTGGTAACATATACATGTTTAGGTAAGTTGTGGTTGAATGTATTTGAGGTGCCTTGTATGGCATATTGGTTGATTGATTTTGGAATATTTAATTGGTCATTACATGTAAGTTTTGGTCATATTTTGACGTGTACAAAAGGCCTTTAGGTGTGTGAATGGTTTGATGTTGGTAATGGCTTGGTTTTGGGCAAATTCATGTCCACATGGCCTGGCGACATGGCCGTATGTCCCCTGTAAGTTGTATTGCATGCAAGTTAGTTAGTTACACGGCCTAACACACGGCCTAACACCTGGGTATGTGGCCTATTTCGAGAGTTACACGGCCTAGCACACGGCGTGTGACACAACCGTGTGACCCTACTTAGAGAGTTACACGGGTAAGGACACAGGCTAGGACACGACCATGTGTCCTTAGTACGAAGGTTACACGGCTTGAGACACGGGCGTCTGTCTCAGCTGTGTGAGGCACACGATCGTGTGACCCCTATTTCTAAATTTTTTTGAATTTTTCTTAAACTTTCCAAATGTTCCTGATTTAGTCCCGAATTATTTCTAAGGTATTTTTAGGACTTCGAGGGCTCGATTTAGGGACAATATTTATGTGAATGATTTCTTTATAATGTGTTTATGATAATGTATGAAATGCATGTTTAAATGTTTTGTTTGTCTAGTAATGCTTTGTAACCCTAATCTGGCGACGGATATAGGTTAGATGTGTTACACTAAGTGCATGCAGAGGGTTGTTTAACATCATGGGTAAGCATTATGGTATTGCAGGTTGACTTCTAAAAGAGTAAGTCTATTTTTATGCGCGTGAATAGTAAAATGAAGAACTAAGGCTTTGCATGGTGGTTATCTGGTTTTCAGATGATGGTAAAAGTTATAAGAATGAGTTTTAATCGTGTTCATATGTTTTATAAGCAATGGTTGTTGCGGCTTCTAGTTGGATAATGAATTTGGAGTCCTATCTGTTATCAATGGCTTTTATGTGAGTCCCTAAACTGACTCTTACATGTATGCCATTTATGTTATATATTTTTGTGGAAATCGAATGAACTATGAAACCGACATCATAAAAGTATAATATGAAGGTTATACTATTGTATGAATGTTTGTTGGGTCTTGCATGTGTAGTCCACAAGGAATCTGACAGGTTAAGTATGTGATAAGTATTCTAATGATGAAATATGATTGTATATGCACAAATGGAATGTATGTGATGAGATGTGAGTTACTCGGGTGTTGTTAATGGATCAAAGTGTGAAGTCTTAAATGGTGTCAATGCATGAATAGTCAGTCAAATGAGTCTATGTCTGTTCACCGCGGTGGAGTCTAAAAGGGTCTGTCGGGACTTTAAACACAATATTTGATAAGAAAAGTTCATGTCCATGACACCTTCCAAAAGGAAATAAAGGATGGTGATTACCCAATGGGGTTCTCTACGTGTCTTAGGACAATGATAGGCAAACCTTACATAACACGAGTTTAGGAAAATCTATATTATAAACACGTCAGGAAAGAAAAGCCTTTGTGGCGTAGTATGAAAGAATAGCCTTTGCGGCGACCCTAAATGGATCACCTTAATGTCGTGTTCTATCTGATTGCTTATATGGTTTATTTTGCTAAGTCTATGTGGCGTGAACTGTTTGAGATATCTGGTAAGCTATGAATCTGAATGCCCATCTTTGTGGAAAGGTATGAGTAAGTTCTAGTAGTTCTGTAATATGTATAACCTAGATAAGGTTTTTATATGCTCTGGAATAAGAGTTGAATAAAGTCTTAAGGGATTTCCATGAAAGAGAGATATATATTTGCATGTCAAGAAGGGTGTTTGTTATGATGATCTGTAAGTATGAAAAGTAAGGGTTATCACATCTTCTTCCAAATTTATTTTGAATCTGAGTCAATGCTATTTTTAATTATGAGGTTCTGTTATAGTATGATATGGAGTTCATTTGGATGTTGCTCGTAGTGAATTATTAGTATGGGTATAAGAATTGAAAGGAATCAGGGCCTGCCTGAGTAAAAATTATTAGTATGAAAAACTATTTAAGTATCCAACATATGTATGTGTTCACCCAAGACAATGATAATAAGAAATTAATTGAAAGAAGAGTATGAGCTGAATTGTGGATTGATGGAAGTGGTTTCTAAGGGTATTCTGTTACAAAAGTATATTGGGGCAAAAGAGTCATGTAATAATGTGAAGGGCCCTCTTGCTAATTAAGTACGAAAGATTAAGTACAAAAAGGATGTGATAATTGGCGTGTATAAGAAGGATAAAATCGTACGGTATCAGCCATAGCAAATGGTGCAGAGTAGAAGTTGATCCATGAAATGTTCTAAAGCATTCCGAGACTATGCCAAGGTATTGTCAATGAGCTCACTAAGCACTTTTGTACTTACGAGGTTATTACTTCTTTTCAGGTTTGTTGAGAAATAGCTTTGCCTAGAGGGACAACATTAGGAGTATGCCAATATGGTGGTGGATTGGGCTATTTTGCATATAGAGGACTGGTGGCCTAGCTTCGAATTTGTCTCTTAAGTCTATCTTAAATAATTTCCTAGTTGGTAGAGATTTGAATAAGAAAAGTTGTAATAAGATGTTTAACATGTACTCCATTTCAAATCTTTAAAGATGTTGAGATTTTCTTTTGGACTTCAAATAACAGGCTTAAAGGAGATATAATAAACTATTTTACTAAATGTTTTGCACCGCCTAGTAATAGTCGAGATCTCGACTCAATAAATTAGGTTGGGTTGAGGGCGTTACAAGTTTTGGTATCATAGCTCGATTTAGCCGGTTCTTGGACCATGGAGATGAAGAAGCCCTGTATCCATAATACGTCGAGCCTAGCTTAGTCTCTCAGGTATGTGATGTAACATCCCGATTTAGGGCCTAGTTAGAATAGTGGTGCGAGACCATAAATTCGAGGTATATGTATGAGTTTTGAGGTTTATGCTATGTTTGCATGTTAGTGTGGAAGTTTCATGAAGCAATTTTGTTAAATTGCGGTTGAATTGTCTAAAAGGACTAAATTGCAAAAGTTGCAAAATGTGAGATTCTAGAAGCTAATTGTATGAAATAGCTTTGGATTATCAATTAGAGGTCCTTAAATAGTAATTTTTCCAAATTCTAATTTTTTGGACAAAAATGGGCATGAGTGGATGATATTGGAAAGTTTAGTGAGAAGGGGCATTTTGGTCATTTCACAATTAAATGATTAAAAAGGGGAAAAGATGACAAAATTTCATTCATCTTCTTCTCCAAGCTACCGAAAAATTTCAAGAAGCCATTGATAGGGCTCTCCAAATTTTCAAGCTTGCTAGTAAGTGCATCCAAGCCCCGTTTTTGATATTCTTCGTATTTTTGAAGTCCTAGTAACATGAGTAAGCTATTTTTAGCTATATGTTGAGCTAGGATTGATGTTAAAAAATGTACCCATGTATGACATGCAAGTATTTTGATGTTTTATGGAAGAATATGAAAGCTTGATGTAGTAGAAACATCTTTTACTAGGTGAATTCCATGAAAAATGCATGTAGGGACTAGTTTGTGAAAGTCTTGAGATTGGTCATACATGAGTGATTTAGTGAGAATTGATGATTTCTTTAGTTGAGTAACTGATTCGACTAAGCATGAAAGGCTAGAAAGTTGAATGAAAATCACTTTACGAGCCTTAAGGCAAAAGTAAATATGAGGAAGTTTAGGGGCAAAATGGTAATTTTGCTAAAGTATGAGATAAGGGTCAATTTAGTCAATGTGTGTATTGAATGAGTTGATTTATCATTATAGATCAAGAAAGACGAAGCCCGGATAGAAACCGAGGCAAGAGCAAAGTAGTGGACTAAATTGCACACCTCCATACTTTTGAGTACCGAGGTAAGTTTACGTATGAACGATGCATTTATGCGTATACATTGTTAATGCTAGCTAATGTGTAGCATGATTGAGAACCTATTCGGTTCTAGTGGAATGAATGAGATAGTAGTTGTGAATGGATGAATGTATTACAAAGTAGACATGTGAATGTGTAGTGATAATGCTTGATGGTGGGCTAAGTGCGATACCACCTTGATACTTAACAATAATGGGCTGTGTGCGATACTATTGTTAAGCATATTATTTAGTGAGCTATGTGGGGAATCACTATAATTATCCTTTGTGGTAGGCTATGTGCGATACTACCTTATGATCTGATTGTGGTGGGCTAAGTGCGAAACCATCGAATAATTTAGCTGTGTGGATGTATTATTGAGAAATAATGATGTTTTGTATTTTGAGTAAATGTGATATAGAGTGCAGGGGTGCATGTCAATGATTATGAGTATGTGACTCATGATGTGTTGGAGATGTGGTAAGGGATAGAAAGAGTAAGCATAGTAGTGGATGTGAATTACATATTTTAGCATAATGCTAATTGTTGTTTAGCTTATACTAAAATACTTAAATTGTTTATGTGTAAACTTACTAAGCTAAAGCTTACTCCTTTCTTTTCCCTTTGTCTTATAGAGAAAAAGGATTGAATTGTGATAGGCGGATTAATCGGAAGATCGCCCACACTATCAGCACACTCTGGTACATTGGACTTAATGTTTTGTATATGGCATGTATAGAGGCTAGACAAGTTAACGTATTTTGTTGTAATGGCTAAGATGTGTTGGCCTTTAGATGGATAATCTATTTTGTATAATGCCATGGTTGATGGCTAACTTATTATATAAAAAGATGTAGTTATCCATGTAAGGTTATGTTACAATATGAGTTGATTGTGGATGAGTTGAATGTATACATGTTGTATGAGTTAGAAGGGTGAGAAGAGCTTAGCAAATAGCTTTGTTCTTGTCCATGTGGTTAGACACACGGGCATGTGTCTAGGCCATGTGTGACACACGGCCAACCCACGGGCGTATGACTTGGCCGTGTCACTTTGGCAGATTCGAGTGTTATAGGCCACGGGCTAGCCACACGGGCATGTGTCTAGGCTTTAGGCTGTGTAAAGTAGTCAGTGTTCACCACGGGTGGAGAGCATGGGTGTGTGCCCTAGCCGTGGGACTTTGGCAGAATGCTTGAGTTTTGTGCGCGGTTTGTGGGCATGGGCGTGTGTGACTACACACGGGCGTGTATCATCTTACACGGGTGTGTGGCCCTGTTGGGATGGAGAAATTTTAAATTCGTAAGAGTTTCTAATATGGTCTCGAGAGCCCTCGTGTGTATGAATGAGGCCTCGTAAGTCGAGAATAAGGTTGTTGTGGTGACTTAGGGAGAGTAGTCGCGTTGAGCCTAAGTGGCGATCAAGTGGTTTTATTTCGGTAATGTCTCGGGCCTGGTTCCGGTGTAGAATACGGGTAAGGGGTGTTACATTTAGTGGTATCAGAGCAATGGTTTAGTCGGTTCTAGGACTACCGTAGCGGGTGTAAGGGTCTAGCTATACATACCGTAAGTGTACAATGATAGTGTGGTGGTTTCTGATGATTTTAAATCTTGTTTTATATAGTATATGGATCCTGATCAATCGACTGCTGATGAAGCAGCTAGTAATGCGCCGGCTCCAGCACAAAGAACCACGCCTGTTGAGAGTGGACCCGAGGTTAGGCGTCAATGGGAAGAGGCTCGGGAAGCCTTTCTCCAGATGATGAGTAATTGGTACTCGAATTATGTTCGAGCGAACCCTAATGCTCAACCTCCTCCACCTCCTCCTATACCTCAGCCAATTCCAGTGGCTCCTCAAGGTATTGATGTAGTGAGGGTATCCAAACCCCCCGGTGGATAAGATTAGGAAACACGGGGCTGAGAAGTTTAGAGCTAAGATAGATGATGACCCCGAGAGGGCAGAGTTCGGCTAGAGAGAACTCAATGAGAGTATTCGATGAACTCTCTTATACACGAAGAGAACACGAAGTGTCAGTATCTTTCTTTGAGGACTCAAAGATACCATTGGTGGAAGACGTTGACGTCGGTAGTCCTGAAAGAGCAGGTGACGTGGGACTTCTTTCTGGAAGAGTTCTGGAAGAAGTATTTAAGCCAGCAATTTACTGACCGGAAACAGAAGGAATTCCTTGAGTTAAAGCAAGGAAGAATGACAGTAGCAGAATATGAGCGCGAATTTGTTAGGCTTAGCAAGTACGCGCAAGAATGTGTGTCGATGGAGACCATCTTGTTTAAAAGGTTCGAAGATGGACTGAACGAGGATATTAAGCTCCTAGTGGGTATTTTGGAGTTGAAAGAGTTTGTGGTGTTGGTTGAAAGGGCAAGTAAGGCCGAGGAGTTGAGTAAGGAAAAGAAAAGGGCTGTGAGTGAAGCCCGAGATGCGAGAAAACGACCGATGGGCAAATCATATCAAGCCCAGTCGAAAAGATCCAAGGAAGTGAATCCTCGGACGATAACACCAGTGGGATATCCACATTGAGACTTGGACAACACTCGTTCGGGTTCGAGAGTCCAAGCCAACTCGATGGAAAGTGTGGACAATCCGAAGAACAAGCCGGAGTGTCCAAGTTGTGGTAGGTATCATACCGGAAAGTGTTGGGGAAACAACCGAAGTTGTTATAAGTGTGGTTCCCCCAACCATTTTATCCGAAATTGCCTCGAGAGGGATGACAAGGAAGAGAAGCAAGAGACAAGACCTAGCGATGTGTCTGTAAGGGGTAGACCACCAAGGAACCCTAGAGGTGGGACTAGTGGTAGAGGTGCATCCAAAGACTCTGCTGTGAGACCGGAGGGTCGGGCACCTGCGAGGACGTATGCCATTCGCGCCCGCGAAGAGGCATCATCCCCAAATGTGATAACGGGTACTTTTTCTCTTTTTGATACCTTTGTTATTGCTTTAATAGATCCAGGGTCTACTCATTCTTATATTTTCATGAGATTGGCATCTAGTTTGAGTATGACCGTTGAGTTGACAGATATTGTGGTTAAGGTGTCAAACCCGTTAGGTAAGCATGTGTTAGTGGACAAGGTGTGTAAGAATTGTCCTTTGTTGATTATGAGTCATTGTTTTTCGGCAAACCTTATGTTGTTGCCGTTTGATGAGTTTGACTTAATTCTTGGCATGGATTGGTTGACTACCCATGATTTCTTCGTGAACTGTGGTAGTAAGTTTATCGAATTGAAATGTGAGAATAGAGATGTTGTTCGGGTTGAATCAGGTGGATCGGATAGTCTACCAGTGATGATTTCTTCGCTAGTGGCTGAGAAGTGTTTGAGAAAAGGGTGTGAGTCCTATCTCGCTTTTTTATTGAATACTCAAGAGGTTGGAGTAAAATTTGATACAGTGCCAGTGGTATGTGAGTTTTTGGATGTATTCTCGGAAGAGTTACCCGGATTACCTCTAGTGAGAGAGGTTGAGTTTGGGATTGAGTTAATTCCGGGAACGACACCTATTTCAATTGCTCCGTATAGGATGGCACCTTTAGAGTTGAGGGAACTGAAGGTTCAATTGCAAGAGTTGACAGATAAGGGTTTTGCAAGACTGAGCTACTCACCGTGGGGTGCTCCGGTACTATTTGTGAAAAAGAAAGATGGGTCTATGAGGTTGTGTATAGACTATAGGCAACTTAACAAAGTGACGGTGAAGAATAAGTATCCTTTACCAAGGATTGATGATCTTTTTGATCAACTGAAAGGAGCTACAGTGTTTTCCAAGATCGACATGAGGTCTGGTTATTACCAGTTGAGAGTGAAAGAGCAAGATTTGTTGAAAACTACATTTCGAACAAGGTATGGCCATTGTGAGTTTCTGGTCATGCCGTTTGGTTTAACGAATGCACCTGCGATTTTTATGGATTTGATGAACCGTGTCTTCCAACCGTATGTGGATAAGTTTGTAGTTGTCTTTATTGACGACATATTGATCTATTCTCGGGATGAGAACGATTATGAGGAGCGTTTGAGAATTGTCTTGAAAACTTTAAGGGATAACCAGTTGTATGCTAAGTTTAGCAAGAGTGAGTTTTGGCTCCGAGAGGTCGGATTCCTAGGACACATTGTGTCGGGTGATGGTGTCAGAGTTGACCCGAGTAAGATATCGCCTGTTGTTGATTGGAAATCGCCGAGGAACGTGTCAGAAGTCAGAAGCTTCTTGGGATTGGTAGGATATTATAGACGTTTCGTAAATGGGTTCTCTGTAATTGCTACCCTGATGACGAAATTGTTGCATAAGGATGTCAAGTTTGATTGGACTGAGACATGTCAACAGAGTTTTGAGAGATTAAAAACATTGTTGACTGAGGCACCAGTTTTGGTTCAACCAGAATCGGGGAAAGAGTTCGTGGTTTTTAGTGGCGCGTCGTTTAATGGTCTCGGTTGCGTGTTGATGCAAGAGGGTAAGGTAGTCACTTACACCTCGAGGCAGTTAAAATCACATGGGAAGAATTATCCGACTCACGATTTAGAGTTTGTTGCGATTGTTTTCTCGTTAAAGATTTGGCGACATTATTTATATGGTGAGAAGTGTTGAATCTTTACGGATCACAAGAGTTTGAAGTATTTGATGGATCAAAAGGATTTGAATTTGCGACAGAGGCGGTTGCTCGAGTTATTGAAAGACTATGAATTAGTCATTGATTACCACCCGAGAAAAGCGAATGTGGTTGCGGATGCCTTGAGTAGGAAATCCTTGTATGCTCTAAAAGTTATGAGCACGAGTTTAGCATTGTCTGATGATGGTGCTCTATTGGCAGAGTTGAGAGCTAAGCCACTATTTGTTCAACAGATATGTGAGGCTCAGAGAAATGATAGTGAGATGCAAGCTAAGAAAGCTAAGTGTGGATCAGAAAGCAATTCTGATTTTCGAGTGGGTTCGAATGGTTGTTTGTTATACCATGACAGAATTTGTGTACCTAGAGATGAAAAATTGAGTCTGAGATTCATAGGGCCGTATGAGATTACAGATAGAGTTGGGCCAGTAGCATACCAGTTGGCTTTGCTAGTAGAATTGGACAAGATCCATAATGTGTTCCATGTGTCGATGTTGCGATGGTATCGATTCGATCCTTCACATGTGATTCCTTCAATGGAAATTGAGATAAGATTGGATATGTCTTATGAAGAGGAGCCGATTAAGATCTTGGCTCGAGAAGTGAAACAGTTGAGGAATAAGAGCATAGCCCTAGTGAAAGTGTTATGGCAGAAACACGGTGTGGAAGAGGCTATGTGGGAACTGGAAGAAAGCATGAGAGAGCAACATCCAAACCTTTTTACCGGTAAGATTTTCGAGGACGAAAATCTTTAAAAGGGGGGAGAGTTGTAACATCCCGATTTAGGGCCTAGTTGGAATAGTGGTGCAAGACCACAAATCTGAGGTATATGTATGAGTTTTGAGGTTTATGCTATGTTTGCATGTTAGTGTGGAAGTTTCATGAAGCAATTTTGTTAAATTGCGGTTGAATTGTCCAAAAGGACTAAATTGCAAAAGTTGCAAAATGTGAGATTCTAGAAGCTAATTGTATGAAATAGCTTTGGATTATCAATTAGAGGTCCTTAAATAGTAATTTTTCCAAATTCTAATTTTTGGACAAAAATGGGCATGAGTGGATGATATTGGAAAGCTTAGTGAGAAGGGGCATTTTGGTCATTTCATAATTAAATGATTAAAAAGGGGAAAATATGACAAAATTTCATTCATCTTCTTCTCCAAGCTGCCGAAAATTTCAAGAAGCCATTGTTAGGGCTCTCCAATTTTTCAAGCTTGCTAGTAAGTGCATCCAAGCCCCGTTTTTGATATTCTTCGTATTTTTGAAGTCCTAGTAACATGAGTAAGCTATTTTTAGCTATATGTTGAGCTAGGATTGATGTTCAAAAATGTACCCATGTATGACATGCATGTATTTTGATGTTTTATGGAAGAATATGAAAGCTTGATGTAGTAGAAACATCTTTTACTAAGTGAATTCCATGAAAAAATGCATGTAGGGACTAGTTTGTGAAAGTCTTGAGATTGGTCATACATGAGTGATTTAGTGAGAATTGATGATTGCTTTAGTTGAGTAAATGATTCGGCTAAGCATGAAAGGCTAGAAAGTTGAATGAAAATCACTTTACGTGCCTTAGGGCAAAATGGTAATTTTGCTAAAGTATGAGATAAGGGTCAATTTAGTCAATGTGTGTATTGAATGAGTTGATTTATCATTATAGAACAAGAAAGATGAAGCCCGGATAGAAACCGAGGCAAGAGCAAAGTAGTGGACTAAATTGAACACCTCTATACTTTTGAGTACCGAGGTAAGTTTACGTATGAACAATGCATTTATGCGTATACATTGTAAATGCTAGCTAATGTGTAGCATGATTGAGAACCTATTCGGTTCTAGTGGAATGAATGAGATAGTAGTTGTGAATGGATGAATGTATTACAAAGTAGACATATGAATGTGTAGTGATAATGCTTGATGGTGGGCTAAGTGCGATACCACCTTGATACTTAACAATGATGGGCTGTGTGCGATACTATTGTTGAGCATATTATTTAGTGAGCTATGTGCAGAATCACTATAATTATCCTTTGTGGTAGGCTATGTGCGATACTACTGATAAACCGTAAAAGTAACATATTCTAAGCCCACATTTAGTATGCTTTTGGATGATTTAAGCCCCAATTTTTGTAAAAAGGTGCTCTTAATCCTTTCTTTTCATGTCTTATACTCAGGAAAGCACCCAATGACAAAAAGAACGAGAAACGAGCTTAAAACGGACCAAGTTGGGCCAAGCCACGAAATCAACACGGCTTGGACTTCAAGCCACACGGCCATGCCACCATTCCTACTAGAACACGGCCTTACCACGACTTACACGGCCGTGCCTCATTCAACAGTGTCGAACACGGCCTGACCACGATTTACACGGGCGTGTGCCATAGTCGTGCCTCTGCCGTGGAGAAGAGTAATTTCATTCGGGAAAGGATACTTAGGGAGAAAGAAACGTGTGTCAAAAGCCTATAAATACACCTTAGGTACCAGCTGAAAGGGGGCGGCGAGCTAGGCCAAGAAGCCAAGCCGAAAAGGTCAGATTTGTGGGAGTCACTCGAAGATAGCCAGTTGATCCATCTCAAGAAGCTAGAATTCTACTCAAGACGGAGGATCTCCTCTTCAATTCCTTCAGGGGGTTTTAGGGATTTCTTATGTTTTGTTTTATCTTTACTCTTGAGATGTTTTCCTTTATTGTTATGAACTAAACCTTCGGATACCCGAAGGGGATGAAACCTATGATGAATCTTGTTATTTTATTTTTGAATTATATGATAATAACTTAGTTTTTTCTTAATTGTGTAAACTTAATCCTAATCTAATGTGCTTAGGTGGAGGAGGAATAGACCCTGCCTAAGAGTAGATCCAACATAATTAAACGGAGTTGATCGCACGCCTAGAGATAGGGTGACGAGATTTTGCCGGATTAGGGTGAAACCTAATATGGGAATCCATAGATCGATTTCTTCGCTATTCTAGGGGTTTTATAGTTTAACGAGAGTTCCACTAATTAACCTAGGGTTAGACGTTATTCGCCTCGAGAGAGGGTTTAATATACGTTAGGGAGTCTCACGGATAAAACTAAGTAAATAAATCATATGGTTCAAGGTTAAATAACAAGTGAAGTCTAGGTGGATTTTTCCTAAGGGTATCGCTTGAGTCAACTTAGTTTTCCCAAAAGTTATTTCCCGAATTCATTCTTTTTGTCTTTGCATCTTAGCTTAGTAAGTAGATTAGTTTTAGTTTAAACAACCATCACTTTATATTAAGGCTAAATAATAAAAAGACGGTGAGTATTAGTACTTTTAGTTTCTTTGGGTTCGATAATCCGGTCTTGCCTAAGCTATACGACTGTTCGATAGGTGCACTTGCCTCCATCGTTGTCAGAGTTAGTTTCCAAGTTCGATCATTCTTTTATAAATTTTAAAACTCTGATTTACAGCGATCAAGTTTTTGGCGCCGTTGCCGGGGAGCTAAAATATTAAGAAAACTCTATTTTTATTACTTTAGCCATTATTTTTATTTTTCTCAATTTATTTTTAGTTTAATTTTAAATTTGCTAATTTCTTTTTCTTTCTTTTCCTAGCAGGTACCTCTAGTTTATGACTAGAAGGAACCCGAGAGGACCTTTTGAATACGACAGTGATATTGAAGCTACCGCTCGAAGAAATCGCAGAGAAATTAGGCGAACCCTAAATTACCAAGGAGAGCGAGAAGACAGATCCAATCCTACTGAAGGGATGGACGAAAATAATCCACCACCACAAAACGATGTGGCGGATCAGAATGCTCCTCGTACTATGTATGATTATGATAAACCTCATTTAACAGGGGCAGAATCGAGTATTGTTACGCCTGCTATAGCTGTTAATAATTTTGAATTAAAGCCTAACACTATTCAAATGATTCAACAATTTGTTCAATTTGATGGTTTGCAGGATGAAGATCCAAACACTCATATAGCTAATTTTTTAGAGTTCTGTGATACCTTCAAAATAAATGGCATTTCTGATGATGCCATACGTCTTCGATTATTTCCCTTTTCATTAAAGAATAACGCTAAAGAGTGGTTAAATTCGTTACCACGAGGGTCAATCACTACATGGGAACAAATGACCGAAAAATTTCTATTAAAATATTTCCCACCGGCCAAAACGGCCAAATTACGTAATGATATATCTTTTTTTTGTGCAGAAGGATCTAGAGACATTATACGATGCATGGGAGAGATACAAAGATCTCTTGAGGAGATGCCCACACCACGGATTACCATTGTGGCTCCAAGTCCAAACTTTTTACAACGGTGTGAATCCTTCAACGAGGCAATTAATTGATTCAGCCACCGGTGGAACCCTGAATAATAGAACTCCTGATGCAGCCTACGAGTTTATCGAAGAGATGTCGCTGAATAACTATCAGTGGCAAGTTACAAGAACAAGGCCAACAAAAATAGCCGGAGTTTAGAACCTCGACGGAGTAACCATGCTATCAAATCGGGTAGAATTGATGAATAAGAAGATTGATAGTTTGTGTTCTTCGAAGGTACATCCAGTCATGCAGTGCGACGCAAGTGGAACCGTGGCGAATCCTGAGTACCCACCCTACCAACCGGGCACAGAGAGCGAATAGATGAACTATATAGGTAACAATTTCAGATCCAATAATAACCCATATAGTAATAATTATAATCCAGGTTGGAGGAACCACCCAAACTTTTCGTGGGGAGGACAAGGAAATCAAGGAAATCAAAGACAACAACCTCCTCAAAATTTCCAAAATCAGCCCTATCCACAGGAAAAGAAGCCGAGTCTTGACGAGACGTTGAACAAATTCATAGCATCCACAGAATCCCGTCTCCAAAAAAATGAGGTAACGCTCAACACCCAACAAACATCGATCAAAACGATCGAGAACCAAGTTGGAGGACTTACAAAGGCAATCGGGGAAATTACCCAGTCCGTCGGAGAAATTGCAAAGCTATTATCCGAACGACCGCAAGGGCGTCTACCAAGTAACACTGAAATTAATCCTAAAGAGCAGATCCAAGCCATAACAGCTCAGGAGAATACAAGGGTAGATGAATCCATCTCAACACAAGGAAACGAGGTAGAAAAAGGTAAAGTTGAGGTAACATAAGATAAGCCAAAACCGGTAATCAAGGAGTACCAACCTCGCGTACCTTACCCTGAGGCATGAAGAAGAGACGACACAGAAGAACAGTTTGGTAAGTTCCTTAAACTCTTAAAGAAATTACATATTAACTTACCATTACTTGAAGCTCTGTCGCAGATGCCAGATTCTAGGAAATTTTTAAAAAAGAGCTTCTGACAAACAAACGGAAGTTAGACGAATCGTCACATGTGGAACTTAACGCAAAGTGATCAGCAATTCTCCAAAATAGGCTACCACAAAAGCTAAAAGATCCAGGGAGTTTTACAATTCCATGTTAAATTTGTAGACTAACTGTTGATAATGCGTTAGCTGATTTAGGGGCGAGCATAAATGTCATGCCTTATAAATTGTTTAAACAATTAGGTCTAGGGAAACCCAAACAAACTAGGATGAGCATTCAATTAGCTGACAAAACTGTTAGAATTCCTAGGGGTATTATCGAAGATGTTCTTGTAAAAATAGACAAATTCGTGTTCCTAGTAGATTTCGTTGTCTTAGACATGGATGAGGATAATTCGATCCCTAATTTTAGGAAGACCTTTTTAGCAAATCTTGCGGGACTAAAATTGATGTTGATGTAGGAGAACTCATACTTTGTGAGGTAATGAGACAGTCACCATTAAGGCTCTCGATTCGGCTAGAACGTCGAGTAATCAAGGTGAGAACGTAAATTCTACTGATAACCATTCGGTTAACCCTTATTTTCAGGAAGCACCACCAAAGAATACAACTGAACTCGATCCTGAACCCCATGTCAATAAAGAAATAACTCATGACGATCTAGGGATTCAGTTCGATGATCTAGACGAGTGGAAGACAGACTTCAAGGAGAAATTAGGGATACACGATGAAGAATCAGAACCGCACAAGATAAAACTGAAGGAGCCCCCAAAAGAGCTAATAGGAACAACAAATCACTTCAAAATAGGGGACCAAGTACTATTAGATCATGTAAATCCTCGAATATCTCCTCCGGACCCTAGCACAAACAAAGAAATATCTTTTAGGGTAACCGGTGTTTTTCCACACGGACCAGTCGAGGTAAGTAATCCTATTTTTGGTACTTTTACTATAAACGCATCTCGACTTAAATTTTTTCACGAGGATACAGATAATAACATGAGGAAGGACTTCCAACTCCTCAAACCATCATGAAGATGCAAACGAGAAGAGAGTCTAGCTTAAGACTATAAACGAGTGCTTCTCGGGAGGCAACCCGAGCACTAACATAATTATCATATTTTGCTTTAAATTTATTTTTCTTTTCTTCTCTTCTTTCTGAACACGTAGTTATAAACTAACAAGGGGTGCAAAATTCCAGGACACACGGCCTTGCACACGGCCGTGGCCGTAGCCGTGTGTACCTCAAGAATCTTAGTACTAACATGGCAGGACGGTACAAGTCAGAATGAACTAATTTATGGCAATCACGGACTCAACCACTCTCCCACGGGCACCAACAAAGTGACACAGCCGTGCTTGACAGCCGTGCGAAGCTACTGACTTGCCAACCACGGGCTCAACACGCCCGTGCCAGCTAACCGTGCTAATATACTAACTTGTCGAACACAGGCTAGACACGAGCGTGGGGAACCAACACGCTCTAGAGAATGGCCGTGCGAGGCAGCCGCGTGAATCGACACACCCTCAACCCACGGGCGTGGGAAAATTGCCAGACCTGAAAGTTTATTTAAACACCATACCCTGCTCCTTCCTCTTATTAACCCACTTCTTTCTTCTTTCCTTCTTCCTTCCTTTCCTTTCTCTTTCCTTTTTCTTTTTCCTAATAAATCCTTAGACTCTTGAGCTACATTAAAATCATATCCATGGCAAAGAAGCGTAAGAGGCTAATCTCCTCAAAGGAGACCGATTCACCTGAGTTCATGCCGGCAGCTTCATCCAAGCAACAAGCCAAGGGTCTTTGAGACCAATTATCTGTTCTTTTATTTTTATCTTCTCCTTTATTTTCTTTATCTTTACTTCTCTACTACTTAATTTAGTTTATTTTGTTTTACTTTCTTGTTTTTAGGTTCTTAAGGCTGCTTGGGAATCACGCCACCACCACCACCATAACCTCAGCCTTAGAAATCACACCCAAAAATAAGGACTCTACAGTCCATCCATCTTTTCTTTTAATTTTAGTTTTCTTCTAAGTCTCCTTCTCTTTATCTTCCTTGTCCTTAATTTCATATTTAGTTTACTTTAATTATGTATTAAGGATCCCTGGCTAATTCTCTACGAGCGTCCCAATTTCTTCATCTAGCACAGGTTCGTCATCCAGACGGCCCATCACCACCACCAAAGGCACAATCTCCTCTCAAGGAATCATCCGAAAATTTAGGAAGTTTTCACTTACCCCCATATCTGATGATTTTATTACAAGGTTATTATATATCTTTGTACATTGAGCGTAATGTACATCTTAAGTGTGGTGGGGTGAACAACCTAAGAAGATACCTAACAAAATCACTGAATTTAGTCTTGTTTTTAAATAATTTACTCATTTTACTAATTAGGATGAAATTTCTGATGATTTATGATTTTTATTGATATGTTTGAGATTAAGTCATTGATAATTGTGCATTGATAATTAAATTCTAAGAATACTAGAGAATCAAGCATGATAAGTCTATTTTTCAGAAATTAAAAATTTGCTAGGTTGTCAAACTGAGTTTAAATATTACCTTGAAGTTTGAAATTTACGAGGTTGACATCAAAATACCCATAAATTTTGTGAGATTTTGAGCCTTATAGAGCATATATTCTTTTTCTTGCTCACTTTATTGACTATGAGTATGTCAACACTGATTTGTTATTCTAGAACTTGCATCGATTATACATGTCGAGACCACATTTTTTGATTTGAAACACAGAGATGATAAAGGCACCTAGGATCTAACCCACTTACTCCATAAAAATCCTACCTTCACAATTAACCCCTAGTGAACCCATTTTAATCCTAACAACCCTATTTATTGACTCACCCACTAATATTAATCCAGAACCCTTTTGTTTTTGTTATCACCAGTCCTTTTGACTACCTTTATAACGAGATTTGATTTGATTAATAGCCTAACTAGCTTTTATTTCAGTTATGTATTTATAGTTTGTTCTTAAAAAAAATTCAAAAAGTATATTCAGTATTCATTATTAGTTGTGATTAAATGAGCTTATACGCTTGAATCCCAGATATCGAAGAAGAAGCTCGTAGTGTTATTAGTTTTCAGTTGATGTAATTATTATTAGTTCATTAGTTCTTAGTTAGGTAATTTGTAGATTCAATCTCGATTCTAACCCTCTAATTCAGCCTTACTCCACACCTTAACCCTAGCCCCATTACAACCCTGTTAAAAACCTTTTGATTTGTGTTTCATCTCATATTTCAGTGGTGGAGATTTGATTTTAATGCAAGCCTATGGGATTAACTCTTCATTTTGACTTTTGAGTGCCTAAATTTTGAACCTTAAACACTTTGAGTGATTTGAGCGAATCTTTTGTGAGGATGTCAATCCTTGTCGATTTCGAATCAGAGGTAATTATTTAGATGAAGGAAAACACCTATGTTTTGTGCTACAGAATCTAGAACTTATACCGTTTGAATTTTTAGGACACTTTGAATTGAATTATCCATGTATAAATTATCCCTGAATTATGATGATACACTATCAATAGAATTAGGAATTACAGAAAGTTTGTTTTAATTGTAAGTTGAGAATTTTGCTTAAGGGCAAGCAAAAGCTTAAGTGTGGGGGTATTTGATAAACCGTAAAAGTAACATATTCTAAGCCCACATTTAGTATGCTTTTGGATGATTTAAACTCCAATTTATGTAAAAAGGTGCTCTTAACCCTTTCTTTTCATGTCTTATACTCAGAAAAGCACCCAATGATGAAAAGAACGAGAAACGGGCTTAAAACGGACCAAGTTGGGCCAAGCCACGAAATCAACAAGGCCTGGACTTCAAGCCACACGGCCGTGTCACCATTCCTACTAGAACACGACCTTACCACGACTTACACGGCCGTGCCTCATTCAACAGTGTCGAACACGGCCTGACCACAATTTACACGGGCGTGTGCCATGGCCGTGCCTCTGCCGTGGAGAAGAGTAATTTCATTCGGTAAAGGATACTTAGGGAGAAAGAAACGTGTGTAAAAAGCCTATAAATACAACTTAGGTACCAGCTGAAAGGGGGCGGCGAGCTAGGCCAAGAAGCCAAGCCGAAAAGGTCAGATTTGTGGGAGTCACTCGAAGATAGCCAGTTGATCCATCTCAAGAAGCCAAAATTCTACTCAAGATGGAGGATCTCCTCTTCAATTCCTTCAGGGGCTTTTAGGGATTTCTTATGTTTTGTTTTATCTTTTCTCTTGAGATGTTTTCCTTTATTGTTATGAACTAAACCTTCGGATACCCGAAGGGGATGAAGCCTATGATGAATCTTGTTATTTGATTTTTGAATTATATGATAATAACTTAGTTTGCTCTTAATTGTGTGAACTTAATCCAAATCTAATGTGCTTAGGTGGAGGAGGAATAGACCCTGCCTAAGAGTAGATCCAACATTATTAAGCAGAGTTGATCGCACGCTTAGAGATAGGGTGATGAGATTTTGCCGGATTAGGGTGAAACCTAATATGGGAATCCACAGATCGATTTACTGCTATTCTAGGGGGTTATTATAAGCAAATGAGAGTTCCACTAATTAACCTAGGGTTAGACGTTTTTCACCTCGAGAGAGGGTTTAATCGTTAGGGAGTCTCACGGATCAAACTAAGTAAATAAATCATATGGTTCAAGGTTAAATAACAAGTGAAGTCTAGGTGGATTTTTCCTAAGGGTATCGCTTGAGTCAACTGAGTTTTCCCAAAAGTTATTTCCCGAATTCATTCTTTTTGTCTTTGCATCTTAGCTTAGTAAGTAGATTAGTTTTAGTTTAAACAACCATCACTTTATATTAAGGCTAAATAATAAAAAGACAGTGAGTATTAGTACTTTTAGTTCCTTTGGGTTCGATAATCTGATCTTGCCTAAGCTATACTACTGTTCGATAGGTGCACTTGCCTCAATCGTTGTCAGAGTTAGTTTCTAGGTTCGATCATTCTTTTATAAATTTTAAAACTCTGATTTACAGCGATCAACTACCTTATGATCTGATTGTGGTGAAGTGCGAAACCACCGAGTAATTTAGTTGTGGGGATGTATTATTGAGAAATAATGATGTGTTGTATTTTGAGTAAATGTGATAATGAGTGCAGGGGTGCATGTAAATGATTATGAGTATGTGACTCATGATGTGTTGGAGATGTGGTAAGGGATAGAAAGAGTAAGCATAATAGTGGATGTGAATTACATATTTTAGCATAATGCTAATTGTTGTTTAGCTTATACTAAAACGCTTAAATTGTTTATGTGTAAACTTACTAAGCTAAAAGCTTACTCCTTTCTTTTCCCTTTGTCTTATAGAGAAAAAGGATTGAATCGTGATACGCGGATTAATCGGAAGATCGCCCACACTATCAACACACTCTGGTACATTGGACTTAATGTTTTGTATATGGCATGTATAGAGGCTAGACAAGTTAGTGTATTTTGTTGTAATGGCTAAGATGTGTTGGCCTTTAGATGGATAATCTATTTTGTATAATGCCATGGTTGATGGCTAACTTATTATATGAAAAGATGTAGTTATCCATGTAAGGTTATGTTACAATATGAGTTGATTGTGGATGAGTTGAATGTATACATGTTGTATGAGTTAGAAGGGTGAGAAGAGCTTAGCAAATAGCTTTGTTCTTGTCCATGTGGATAGACACACGGGCATGTGTCTAGGCCATGTGTGACACACGACTAGCCCACGGGCGTGTGACTTGGCCGTGTCACTTTGGTAGATTTGAGTGTTATAGGCCACAGGCTAGCCACACGGGCGTGTGTCTAGGCTTTAGGCCGTGTAAAGTAGTCAGTGTTCACCACGGGTGGAGAGCACGGGCGTGTGCCCTAGCCGTGGGACTTTGGCAGAATGCTTGAGTTTTGTGCACGGTTTGTGGACATGGGCGTGTGTGACTACACACGGGCGTGTATCATCTTACACGGGCGTGTGGCCCTGTTGGGATGGAAAAATTTTAAATTCGTAAGAGTTTCTGATATGGTCTCGAGAGCCCTCGTGTGTATGAATGAGGCCTCGTAAGTCGAGAATAAGGTTGTTGTGGTGACTTAAGGAGAGTAGTCACGTTGAGCCTAAGTGGCGATCAAGTGGTTTTATTTCGATAATGCCTCGGGCCCGATTCCGGTGTAGAATACGGGTAAGGGGTGTTACATGTGAAGACAACTATGTTTATGTGTAAAGTAAATTATGTAATGAAATAATCAATAAGGTAGTAAAGAATGTAAAGGAATGATGCATTAATAAGAAAGCATTACACAATTCAAAAGGCTGGCGAAAAGAAAGATAAAAATGAGATAAATTGCATGACTAAAAAAATTTGATCTTAGTCCTCCCCTTCATCAGGCTAATTAGTAGGCTCGATAAGGACCTTTCAGTAAAAGAGGTGTCCTTTAGAACTTGATCTTCTGATGTTGATCCTTCCCTATCGTCTTCAACAATGGGTGTGTATGGAATGATAAATCCATTTGTTTGCTTCCTCTCGCTTTGAAAAGTTTCCCACTCTTCACCTTCTAGATGGTAAACATCAAAGTTAAGTGAACCGGTGGAAATATCTTTGAGACAATTGAAGTCTACTTTTCTGAGATCAAGAGGACTTGCAACCATCTAGGCGTGTAGAATCATATTTGACTTCCATTTAGGTAAGGCCTCAATAAGATTCTTGTGAGTGTCCTCTTAATACTTCCTAAAGGTCTCATAATGGGAACGACGTTGGTTCTCTAGTTCTGCCTTGTGGCTCTCTTCCAGGGCTCTGAGTTTCTCTTTTAAGGCCAGTTTCTCATCCTTCAATGAATTGACTTCCTCTTTTAGCTGCTTATTTTCGGTCTAAGCATCTCTGTGCTTATCTGATAAAATTGTGAGACGTGCATCCATTTTTCCAATTAAATGGGTGGATTCTTGAAATTTCTAACGTAGTTCAGCCAAAGAGTCCTTGCCAGATTTTACAGTATTCTCTAAATCAATTTTTTTTCCGGTAACGTTGACTGGCATCTCTCAGGGCCCCATTCTAAAGACCATGCTTGATGGACATGATTTCTGTAACTTGGGACATAAGAGTTAGAGGGCACTCAATAGAAGTGGATGCAAGGTAGGAGGAGAAAACCTCCCTTAATTGAAGAGGAAGTAAGCTCTATTGTTGTTGAGAGATAGAGCCGAGAGATGTGAAAGATGGCATAGACTCCAAAAGAGCTTGCCAAGGAAAGACACTTCCTATCCCAGCAGGGGTAGCATCTTATAACACCCCGCTCGGCGAAGTCCTTGTAACCCAAAGAAACCCGAAGAAGGAAGGGAGACAGAATGGGCTCTAACTAGGTGTTAGACTTGGCAATGAGCTTGAAGGCTATAAGTATGCCCTTCTGGTGAAGTCCCCACGATATGAACAATTGGGAGGAACAGCTGGAAGTAGTTCTACCTATCTCAATGACGCTTTGGTGTGGCTATTAAGGCAGATAGTTATGATAAAGCTGGAAAAGATGGAACTTCGATAGGTAGAATACGCCGAATTGGTTGACTACAGTCTTAGTTGTGTTCCAACGAGTAGTTAGGAACAAACCAGGAAAATGAAATCATGTGCAATCAAATAAGTGAGCAGATGGATTGCCTTGCACACTTCCTCACAACTGTAAGCCACTCCTATGGCTGAGTGGTTAGGGATGTAACAAGTGTCAAGCTATCATAGGAGCAAGAGTAGAAAGAAATCTGGGCAACCCAGTTATAAAAAGGGGAGTCTTCTTCCTCCTTTGCAAGGAAGCACTCTTGGCTTAAACAAAAGGGAGATTAGAGAATACTCTTACGCCCGTTAAAGTGTGGATTTTGGTCCCAAAATGCCCCATGTAAGGTAAGATTCGTAGCCTTGTCTGCTAGGTTGCTAGCGAACATACCTGTTTAGCATGGTAAAGCAGTTATGTGAAGTTTGGTGTTTGAAACAAAAAGGAAGACTGAGCTAAGTAAACAGACCTTGATGTGTTTTATATGGATGGACATTTAGGGCTGTTGGTCTACTTGAAAGAAGCCCAAATCTAGCGTCTGAAGCTACTAAAGGTGAGCAGTAGGTGAATACCTCGTGACTCTCTAAGCTCACTCTTTTATGTATGCTCATCTTTTCCATGTTGAAAGACTAAAATGTGAAACATACGTAAGATATGCGTGTGATATACTGACTCTATGAAGGAAATATGTACTTGATATGTTGCATGTGTGGCTTGATGCCAAAATGATACTATGCATTTGTTCTATTAAGATGTACATGCTTGATGAATATGAGCCTGGCGAGCTTGAATATTTCGCTCGTATAATAACTGAGTAATGGACCCAAGTAAATGCATGTGGTCATGTGTCTATCATGAGTCTCTATATGAAATGTCATGCATGAGTATAAAAGAAGTGTGTCACATGAATGAAAGAGTAAATGCATCTGCATGTCGAAGCTTGTGTAAAGAGTCAGTCATGCACAAGTCTGCATATTGATTTTGCTTGCTTGTAAGGGTCCGTCGGGACAATAAACATGAATTCTGATATGTGAAAGAACATGGCCATGGAAAATGAAGACCATATCGTGTAAGACCTAGTCTAGAACTACGGCGTCATATGGGGCATGTGAAGTCCATATAGTGTAAGGCCTAGCCGTATTGCTATGGTATCATATGGAAAATGAAGACAGCGTTTGAGTTTGTCACATGGATATCTACAACGGATGGTTGGGTGAGTACCAGGTGATGAGGGGCAAACCTCATGACGATGAGTGTAGGTGAATCCTTATCGTCGAAAATACCAAGTTACCGATTCTGTGGAAGCATTTGTGGTTGTTCTGTGGAAGCCTTTCTGGTTGTTTTTTGTAAATCCCTTATGGTGGGTACTTGGTATGTGTGAGCCTTTGTGGTAGAACCTATTATATGTGGAAGCCTTATGGCTGTTTCTGTTATATGTGCGCCTTTGTGGCAATGACTTTCTGAATGCAGGTGGATGCCTTGTGGATATCTATTGACAAAGCATGTGTCTGCAACTTCTAGAGACAATGAAAGATATCTGAAGTGAAGTGTACGCCATAGTGGCGGTGTAACATCCCAAATGTGGGGTTATTTGGAAATAAATTATTTTTCTTATGTATGAACTGCTGTGTCATTATTTATGGAATAATAATGATCAATTTAAGGCTTTGAGTGTGCCAGTTTGTTGGGAAATTTCGTTTTTTAATTTTAAAAAGAAGGGAGCCTTAGCAAGTGGGTGTTTTAAGGAAAAAAGTGGGTAATTTAACACTAAAAAGCCCTTGGTAAAGTGGCAAAAAGAAGCCCACTTAAGAGCTACATGTGACGCCACCAAGGAGCAAGGGAGAGCTTGTGTTCGAGTCACAAAATCCTCCTCTTTTTGTTTTTATTTGGACGGCACAAGGGGGGAGAGTTTTTCTCCCTTCAAACTCTTTTATTAGGTGTAATTATTAAAGGATAATGGAAGAGTTTTATTTGTCTAATTATAGTAATAATGAGAAGATAATCAAGGATAAAAAAAAGAGAAGATAGTAGTTAGATTATTTTTGGATTAAGAGGGAATTAATTCAAATAAGTTTGAATTAAATTAAATGGGTGGCTTGGAGCAAAAATAGGTGATGGCCGAATTTTAAACTCCTTGGTGGAGTAGTGTGGACGGCAAGGGTGCTTGGTGGCTATAAATTCGTGAGTTGATCTCCTTGTTTTTCTTTTCTTCAAATTTTTGCTAAGTGCCGAAATCCCTAGCCCTCTTTTGCTCTTGCATTTTCACCATTCTCTCAAGCTCTTTAGCCGAAACTTCCTCCCTCCCCTATTAACTCTCTCTGGCCGAATATACCATTGGGAGTGCCGATTTCTTCATAGCCGAATTTTCCCTCTTCATATTCCAAGACTTGGCCGAATAGCAAGCAGGAGTAATCTCCTCTAGACTCTCCTTCAATCGGTTCATAAGGTGGTAAGTGATCTTGGCCGAATGTCCATCCTCCCTTTTCTCTCTTTGTCTGTCGATTTCTTTTACAAGGAGAGGTGCCGATTTCGGCAATGGCTTCTAAACGGTTAGTAACCGATTTCTTATAGGTATTCAGGGAAGTAAAACAGTCGACTCACAGCCTGATCTCTAGTGTTCAATTTTGGTAAGTGGTGGTAAGAGATTTCCTTTAGTTTACTACTCGTTTAAGCCAAAGGCTAATAACTCTAGTGATGGCCGAATGTAGGGGTGGAGGAGGAATCGCATAACAAGCACCGAAGTGAGTGCTCAAGGGGTGATAGGTAGGGTTCGGGTTCATAAGGAATCCCTTCTAATAATTTGATTTGGCCGAATAGGCCCTAAGACTAATCCCATGGTTGGCCGAATATAGGTACAGTGAGATCTAGGGTGGCCAACGTCTCTTTTCGGGATTTAGACGATTCAGTGGTGACAGGTGTGTACATACACACTTATAATAGTTAATACAGTGTATTAAGTGTATGTTATGTGTGAATCTGCTCTGTGTAGATGTGGTAATAGTACCTTAATGGTACAAGCAAGGATCCTGGTAAGTCTCTATTTGTATGAGATTGATAATAATGCTTTTGGGAAGCATGGATTATTTGATACATGTGATATATGTATGTTCTGTTATTAACTGCTTGACATGGGTTGATGAGAGGAGGGGCGGTGATATCGTCGACGAGCACCGGTGCTTTGGTAGCACATCGTGACTATATGTCACCAGAGGTTTGGTACCTCCGGAGGTTTGGTACCTCATAGCGACTTGTCCTCGTGGTTAACACCACCGTGGGTTGGCCCCACTTGAGATATGGGATCGTCTGCCAGTGATTTGGTATCACACGATGGGTTGGCCCCATCACCCGATTTGTGTCTACGGACACCAGTGCTTTGGTAGCACATTGTGACTATATGTCACCAGTGGTTTGGCACCACCAGTGTTTTGGTAACACATCGTGACTACGGTCACCAGTGGTTTGGTACCACATGGGGTAGACAAAGGTGTTTGGTTGGCTAGGTTGGGTACACGATACTCTGCTTAATTAACTGTTATATGTTGTGTATGAACCGTTGTATTAACCGGGGGAAGGGTTACATACTGAGTCTTGGTGACTCACCTTCTCCTTTAACATTCTTCAGGTGACTCGTAGATGGCGGTTGAGGAGCCGGTGGGACTCGAGGCGGCCATGCAAAGGATTTTAATTTACAGAACTTTAAATTTGTTTAAAATTGTTTTGGGTTGTAATAAGGCCTCCATAAACTATAGTTGCGTTTATTTCTTTTTTTTTATTATGTTGGATATTTACCTAAAACTATACCATTAAATTGAATTAAATCACGTGATTTCTTAAGTTAACACGAAAAAGTTTAATCGTGCCGTCGGGTACACTTGGAACCGGTATAATAATTGGACTTAAGTAAATTTCCAAACTAAACCTAAGTATTACTTTGGCAAGATAACCAAAGATGAGAAGTTTTCTATAAAAATTAAATGGGTTTTGAAATGGTGTTCACAAGGTTTTTCTCCGTGACAAGTCAAATTCGGTCGTAGTGTTTGGGCCGGGTTTGGGTTGTTACAGAATTGGTATCAGAGCCTAGTTCAAAGCTCGGCTGTGGGGGCCCAAGGCCCAAAAATGTTTTAATAGGCCTTTTTGAAATTGCTTTGGGTTTTTAAGCAGCATGGCCCGAGTCTCCGGCACCGATCCACCCAGGTAAGTACATCTAAACCTTTCTGTGAATTATATTCTGTAGAAGGGTAGGAAGCATGGAACGTAGATAGACTTATAGGACTTGGACCCTAAGGTTAGATTACTCAAACACAACGAAGCATAAGACTTAAAGAACTAAACCAACCTATGACTTAGTCAATGAGCTAGGTGTGGTAACCCACTGCACGCATGTCTAGGATTGGATCAGGAAGGGCTTGGTATTTTAAGCGATCCTCGTGACTCACCTCCTCTTCGCAGTATCCTACAGTGCGTAGCTTCAGTTCACCCTAACTCGGAAGGCTCGGTGGTGTGGTAACCTCTGTGCGCATGTCTAGAAAGGTTCGGTGAGCTTGGTATTTAAGCGGTCCGCGTGACCCACCTCCTCTTCACTTGAATTACGCACAGTGCGTAGCTTTGGTTCACCCTGACCAGGAGGGCTCGGTCATAGGCTAAACACAATGATTAAAACCCGAAAAAGGGAATCAGCCATGTTTTCGAAAAAGAAGGAAACAACAAGCCCTAATGTTTTCAAAACTTATCCAATAACCCTCTTAAACCCTAGAACACTAGGTATACCATGTTTTTCTCGGAAAACTTGACTTGTGAAAAATTACAGAAATACCCTTAGGGGTAAAATTACCAAAATGCCCCTGACCCATAAAATATTGATTCGACGATTTTGCCCAAAAGTTTCAACTATTTTATTAAATATTCAATAACTTAGCTTTGGAAATCATCAGTAAAATATTTTGGTTCTGGAAAATTACGAAAATACCCCTGTAGGAAAAAGACGAAAATACCCCTGGGTTAGAAATGGGCAGAAATGTCCGATGAGTGAATAGGTATGGAAAGTATTAAGGAATGGATGCATGAACTTCTTTGTGTGAACTAGGATAGGAAACTGAAACATTGTTTGCTCGAAAGAATCTCTGATTAAACCTCATCCATAAAACTTCTTCGCGAGTAATAAAGTGAAACAAATGCTAACGCATAAAATTTTTCTAAATCAGTTAAAAGCGCGGTAGATAGAATGAGTTCTAGAGGGCGTGGACGCCGTGGGACGTGGAAGGGGTAGGATGACGGTGTCCGAACCCGTCAGTCGAGGACAAGGTTCGAGAAAATGAGGTACCACTCGCCACCACCACCTCCTACTTTTTAGAGCCGAGGAGCCGGGAGCGCACCGGTGGCGAGTCGGTGTCGCAAGTCGTGTTTGCGAGTCTTGGAGATGGTGGGTCGGGCTGGTGGAAATGTTGGAGCTCGAAATCTGTCCCCGGCGACTCCGATCTAACGGAGCGGAGGTATTCCGAGGTGTGTCGAGTGGCACCAAAGGCGTGGAATCTTGGCTAGAATCAATGAAAGAATTATGGATGACCTTGACTTGGATCAAGAAGAGAAAAGTGAAAGGGCGGTGTCGCTTCTAAAGGATGAAGCGTATCGGTGGTGGCTAACGGTTCGAGATGGGGCTACAACCGATGATTTGACGTGGGAGTATTTCGTAACCGCCTATCGAGAAAAAGTATGTGGGCATTAGCTACACCGACGCCTTGAGAGAAAGGCTTTTCCGGGATTAGTTCAAGGAACTAAGTCCGTGTCGAATATGAGGCGGAATTTCTAAGGTGAGTAGATATGCGAGAGGCATCGTGGCTATCGAACATGAGCGCCGTGTCCGCTTTGAGGGACGGACTCGAGATGATTTAAGGTTCTTGATTGCCCCACAAGCGAGTTCGTGAGTTCTCATCTCTAGTGGAGAAGGCTAAGGTAGCCGAAGGAATCAAGGAGGTCGTGAGGCGTAACTATAGTAAGAACAATCGAAGAGAAGTTTTGGGTCATTTGGGTCAAGCGGAAGTGCTTAGAAAAGGCTAGGCCAAGTGGGCCCAATCAGGCAGCGAGGCCCACGACTGCTAATCAGAGGCCGACTCAGTGCAATCGCTGTGGAAAGACCCATTGGGGAGGATGTTGGACCGGTGATAAGGGATGTTTTGAGTGTGGGTCTTTGGAGCATCGCGTCGAGATTGTCCCCGAAACTAGCTAAGAAGCGACGGAAGGACGAGTAACTGCGTGCTCGGGATAGAAATGGGGACCACGGAGGGTCGTGGTAATGGTAGAGGAAACAACGGTCCTAACCGAGGTCGTGGAACTCAAGGCAGAGGTGCAGGCAACACAGAGGCTAGGCAGCCTGGCTTAGTTTACGCAGCGAGGTGTCGCGAAGAAGGTGACGCACCGGATGTCATAACCGGTACGTTTCTAATTTTTGGCTTTCCTTATGTTGCATTGATTGATGTGGGTTCGACGCTTTCGTACATTGCTAGTAGTGTGGTAGGAACTATGGACCTAAACTCAAACCGCTTCTAGGGAGATGGCATGTAGTTAGCCCCCTTAGGTCACTCCGTAGTCGTAAATAGACTTTATAGAGGCGCGTACCTAGAACTCCAAGGGGTAGTATTTGTAGTGATCTAATGGAACTACCGTTTGGGGAGTTCGATTTGATCCTTGGTATGGATTGGTTGGTTAAGTACCAAGCAAGGTTGGATTGCGCTTGTGACTAAGCGCATGGTCCATAAGACGATGAAGGTGATGAGGTGGTTATGATAGGAGATAGAAGGAATTATCTATCCAACGTGGTGAGCGCCTTGAAGGTGAAAAGATGGTCAAGAAGGGTTGTGAGGCGTATTTGGTTCAAATCGTGCTTTGGAAGCTAAGGAGTTGGTAATTGAAAAGGTCCGAACGGTTGGGGAATTTCTTTGATGTGTTCCCGGAAGAACTTCCGGGTTTGCCTCCGGATCGAGAAGTCGAGTCGGTATAGACTTGCTACAGGCGGCACTGTGTCCATAGCACCATACCGAATGGCACCAAAGGAATTGGTGGAGCTAAAGGCTCAAATTCAGGAGCTCTTGGATAGAGGGTTTATACGACCAAGTATATCTCCGTGGGGAGCACCCGTGTTGTTTGTCAAGAAGAAGGACGGTTCTATGCGGATGTGCATCGACTACCGCCGATTGAACAAGTTAACGATCAAGAACAAGTATCCGTTGCCTCGGATTGACGACTTGTTCGATCAAGCGAAAAGGGTGCCTCGGTGTTTTCGAAGATAGACACGAGGTCGAGGATATCACCAATTAAGGGTGAAGGAGGTGATGTTCACAAAGCGGCATTCGAACTCGGTATGGGCATTTTGAGTTCTTAGTAATGCCATTCGGGTTGACCAATGCACGGCAAAGCATTCATGGACTTGATGAATAGAGTATTTCATTGATACTTGGACCGATTCGTCGTAGTGTTCATAGACGACATATTGGTTTATTCAAAGACGTAAGAGGAGCATGACAAGCATTTACGGATAGTTCGCAAGTATTGAGGGGAAGCAATTATACGCCAAATTCGGTAAGTGTGAATTTTGGCTTAGGGAAGTGGCTTTCTTAGGTCATGTAATATCAATTTGAAGGAATTAGGGTAGACCCTCGCAAAATTGAAGCAAGTATTGGAGTGGAAACCACCTAGGACGAGTGGGTGAAATACGAAGTTTTCTGGGTTTAGCAGGATACTATCGAGAGATTCGTAGAAGGATTCTCTCTAATAAATACCGTTAACTAAGTTGCTAAGGAAAGGTGTCCCGTTTGTATGGACGGAAAAGCAAGCAAGAAAGCTTTGATAGGTTAAGGAAGATTTTGACGGAAGCTCGGTTTTGGTGCGGCAAGCAGAAAGTTATTCACGCATTTATTGTGATGCATCTCACACCGGTTTGGGATGTGTGTTGATGCAGGATGGGAAGGTAGTAGCCTATGCATCCCGTCAATTAAGACCGCATGAGGTTAACTACCCAACTCACGACTTAGAGTTAGCGGCGGTCGTCTTCGCTCACGAAGATATGGAGACATTACCGTATGGAGAGAAGTCGATGGTCTACACGGATCACAAAAGCTTGAGGTATCTTCCGACTCGAAGGATCCGAATCGAGGCAGCGCCGATGGATTGAACTACTAAAGGACTATGATTGTTCAATCGAGTACCATCCGGGAAAGGCTAATGTGGTAGTGACGCATTGAGCGGAAGGTGGTGACGGACTTAAGAGCAATGTTCGCTCGGTTAAGTCCGTATGATGATGGGAGTCTTTGGCGAGAACTTCAAGTAAAGCCGACTTGGATTGAGGAGATTAAAGAAAAGCGGTTAGTGGATGAAGGCTTGAGCTCTAAGAGGGTACAAGTTCAAGACGGTGGTTTGGAAAAGTACGATTGTCTAGTGAAGGAGTGCTTTGTTTTCAAGGACAGTATGTATGCCAAAGGATACTGAATTAAGGCGGAAAATTCTCCAAGATGCACATAGCAGCCCATACGCTATGCATCCTGGGGAAGCAAGATGTATGGAGATTTATAAGCTTGATTCGTGGCACAGGTTGAAGCGTGAGATAACGGAGTTCGTAGGAAAGTGTCCGACGTGTCGTCGAGGTTAAGGTGAACATCGGTCACCATCGGGACTACTTCAACCGATAAAGATCCCTCAATGGAAATGGGAAAGGATCACCATGGATTTCGTTAGTGGGCTACCCCTTACGTCCACCAAGAAGGATGCAGTTTGGGTAATTGTGGATCGCCTAACTAAATCAGCTCACTTCATGCCGGTGAGAGTGGATTACTCACTCCAGAAGCTAGCGAAGCTATATGTGGGTGAAATAGTGAGGTTGCATGGCGTGCCAGTGTCGATTATCTCGGATAGGGATCCCAGATTCACGTCAAGGTTTTGGAAAGCGTTGCATCAAGCTTTGGGTACACGGTTAGATTTCGAAGACGGCTTTCCATCCACGATCGGACGGGACGATCGGAAAGGGTGATCTGATTTTAGAAGACATGTTAAGAGGTCGTGTCTTGGATTTTAGTGGTAGTTGGGAGGAGTACCTACCATTAGCGGAATTCGCTTATAACAATAGTTATCAGCGAGTATTCAAATGGCTCCATATGAGGCCCTATATGGACGAAAGTGTCGTACTCCTACATGTTGGACAGAGTTGGGAGAAAGACAAGTTCGGGTCAGAATTGGTAACCGAGACGGAAGACAAAGTCAAGGTGATTCGGTCTCGTCTCAAGGAAGCATCGGATAGGCGTAAGTCTTATGCCGATCTCAAACGCAAGGAAGTGGAGTATCTTTGTGGGAGACAAGGTCTTTACGAAAGTGTCGCCTTGGAAAAGGTGTTGAGATTTGGGCGAAAAGGGAAAGCCGAGCCCAAGGTTCATTGGGCCATATCTTGTTGTGAAAGCGAGTAGGACCGGTGGCTTATCGGCTTTGCCGCAGACCGAGTCGATTCATGACGTATTTCATGTGTCAATGCTGAGACGGTATCGGTCAGATCCTTCGCACGTTGTGCCAGTGGCAGAGATTGAGGTGAACACGGATTTATCTTTTGAGGAAGAACCGGTTCAGATTATAGATCGAGATGTGAAAGTTCTACGAAGGAAGGCAGTGCCTTTAGTAAAAGTGTTATGGCGGAACCACGCGAGTGGAAGAAGCTACGTGGGAGCCCGAGGAGGTGATGCGGCAAAGCAATACCCCATCTCTTTTGATCAAGGAATTTCGAGGACGAAATTTATTCTAAGGGGGGTAGAACTGTAACATCCCAAATGTGGGGTTATTTGGAAATAAATTATTTTTCTTATGTATGAACTGCTGTGTCATTATTTATGGAATAATAATGATCAATTTAAGGCTTTGAGTGTGCCAGTTTGTTGGGAAATTTCGTTTTTTAATTTTAAAAAGAAGGGAGCCTTAGCAAGTGGGTGTTTTAAGGAAAAAAGTGGGTAATTTAACACTAAAAAGCCCTTGGTAAAGTGGCAAAAAGAAGCCCACTTAAGAGCTACATGTGACGCCACCAAGGAGCAAGGGAGAGCTTGTGTTCGAGTCACAAAATCCTCCTCTTTTTGTTTTTATTTGGACGGCACAAGGGGGGAGAGTTTTTCTCCCTTCAAACTCTTTTATTAGGTGTAATTATTAAAGGATAATGGAAGAGTTTTATTTGTCTAATTATAGTAATAATGAGAAGATAATCAAGGATAAAAAAAAGAGAAGATAGTAGTTAGATTATTTTTGGATTAAGAGGGAATTAATTCAAATAAGTTTGAATTAAATTAAATGGGTGGCTTGGAGCAAAAATAGGTGATGGCCGAATTTTAAACTCCTTGGTGGAGTAGTGTGGACGGCAAGGGTGCTTGGTGGCTATAAATTCGTGAGTTGATCTCCTTGTTTTTCTTTTCTTCAAATTTTTGCTAAGTGCTGAAATCCCTAGCCCTCTTTTGCTCTTGCATTTTCACCATTCTCTCAAGCTCTTTAGCCGAAACTTCCTCCCTCCCCTATTAACTCTCTCCGCCGAATATACCATTGGGAGTGCCGATTTCTTCATAGCCGAATTTTCCCTCTTCATATTCCAAGACTTGGCCGAATAGCAAGCAGGAGTAATCTCCTCTAGACTCTCCTTCAATCGGTTCATAAGGTGGTAAGTGATCTTGGCCGAATGTCCATCCTCCCTTTTCTCTCTTTGTCTGTCGATTTCTTTTACAAGGAGAGGTGCCGATTTCGGCAATGGCTTCTAAACGGTTAGTAACCCGATTTCTTATAGGTATTCGGGGAAGTAAAACAATCGACTCACGGCTGATCTCTAGTGTTCAATTTTGGTAAGTGGTGGTAAGAGATTTCCTTTAGTTTACTACTCGTTTAAGCCAAAGGCTAATAACTCTAGTGATGGCCGAATGTAGGGGTGGAGGAGGAATCGCATAACAAGCACCGAAGTGAGTGCTCAAGGGGTGATAGGTAGGGTTCGGGTTCATAAGGAATCCCTTCTAATAATTTGATTTGGCCGAATAGGCCCTAAGACTAATCCCATGGTTGGCCGAATATAGGTACAGTGAGATCTAGGGTGGCCAACGTCTCTTTTCGGGATTTAGACGATTCGGTGGTGACAGGTGTGTACATACACACTTATAATAGTTAATACAGTGTATTAAGTGTATGTTATGTGTGAATCGCTTTCTGTGTAGATGTGGTAATAGTACCTTAATGGTACAAGCAAGGATCTGGTAAGTCTCTATTTGTATGAGATTGATAATAATGCTTTTGGGAAGCATGGATTATTTGATACATGTGATATATGTATGTTCGTTATTAAGCGCTTGACATGGGTTGATGAGAGGAGGGGGCGGTGATATCGTCTCGACGAGCACCGGTGCTTTGGTAGCACACTCGTGACTATATGTCACCAGAGGTTTGGTACCTCAGAGGTTTGGTACCTCATAGCGACTTGTCCACGTGGTTAACACCACCGTGGGTTGGCCCCACTTGAGATATGGGATCGAAATGCCGGTGATTTGGTATCACACGATGGGTTGGCCCCATCACCCGATTTGTGTCTCACGGACACCGGTGCTTTGGTAGCACATTGTGACTATATGTCACCGGTGGTTTGGCACCACCGGTGTTTTGGTAACACATCGTGACTACGGTCACCAAAGTGGTTTGGTACCACATGGGGTAGACAAAGGTGTTTGGTTGGCTAGGTTGGGTACACGATACTCTGCTTAATTAATCGTTATATGTTGTGTATGAACCGTTGTATTAACTTAGGGGAAGGGTTACATATCGAGTCTTGGTGACTCACCTTCTCCTTTAACATTCTTGGTGACTCGTAGATGGCGGTTGAGGCCGGTGGGACTCGAGGCGGCCATGCAAAGGATTTTAATTTACGTAACTTTAAATTTGTTTAAAATTGTTTTGGGTTGTAATAAGGCCTCCATAAACTATAGTTGCGTTTATTTCTTTTTTTTTTTATGTTGGATATTTACCTAAAACTATACCATTAAATTGAATTAAATCACGTGATTTCTTAAGTTAACACGAAAAAGTTTAATCGTGCCGTCGGGTACACTTGGAACCGGTATAATAATTGGACTTAAGTAAATTTCCAAACTAAACCTAAGTATTACTTTGGCAAGATAACCAAAGATGAGAAGTTTTCTATAAAAATTAAATGGGTTTTGAAATGGTGTTCACAAGGTTTTTCTCCGTGACAAGTCAAATTCGGTCGTAGTGTTTGGGCCGGGTTTGGGTTGTTACAGGCGGAGTTTGTGAAACGATCTCGGGACAAAGAAATCAAAGGCAACGCTAAAGTGGTAGACTTTGAGGAAGTTTACCCTCAATGTCTAATAAAGCCACACAACTGTTAAGAAGACATGAATACAAGTAAAAAGGGGATTTTCTCAGTAAGTTCTAATGAACTTACCCCTGTGCATTTTGCATTACAGGTAAGAAAGATACTTGGAGGGATGACGTCAGGGCTGCGATGAGGGAGTGATGGAGTGGGCACTAATGCATACAAAGCGAGGTTATACAAGTGTATTCGAGCCTTGAGTACTGGACGAGTCCATATTCTAAGTGGGATTTTTTGTAGCGGTCTTGTAACACCCCTAACTCGGGACCGTTGCCGGAATAGAGTTAAGAGGCATTACCAGACAATCAGAATGTTTCATTACTATTTCATGACACAAAGTCAAACATCAATTATACATATTCATTCATAAATATATAGTCCCTTATGGAGGTCTTCAAGACCTTAAACACGTGTTAGAAAGGGGTCGGGACTAAACTGGAACACATACAGAAATTCTCCGAAATTTAAAACTTTTCAAAGTTTCAGGGGTTACACAGTGTGGGGCAGGCATCGTGTGCCTCCCACGGCTGATAGACACCCTCGTGTGTCTTCCCCGTGTTCGAACCTGACTTTACTCTATGGCAACCAAGCACGCCCGTGTACCTTGGCCGGGTCAATTCTGACTTGGCTCCACGGCCACTAAGCACGCCCTTGTACTTTGGCCGTGGTCGATCCTGTTGAAACCACACGGCTACTAGGCACGTCCGTGTGCTAAGGCCGTGTACTCTTAGCCAACTACTGACTTAGCCCCACGATCACTAGGCACGCCCGTGTGCCAAACCGTGTGACAAAATAGGCCATTTACAAGGCCAATTTGCCACCCACACAAGGATCAATCCTACAAGCACATTTAAGCATAATCCCACACACAATTTAGCAACCAATTTCATGTCAAGTAATCATCATATCATCACATACAATCCTCATTACTAAATATGTCAACTTATATACCATATTTCTCAACAAAAATATACCTAACCTATAATTTAACTTATAAGTCATTTATAACACATTCAATCGAATCATATAAGTAAAATACCATTCATGAATTCATGAAATATACATACCAAAACAAACTTATACCAAGACCAAAAATGCACAAACATATACATTACTTTAAGCCATTTTCGCATGGCTCATATTTACATATATTCACCATTCAAATTCAATTCAAAAGTGACTTAACCTATACATGCCATAGTTCCAAAAGAAGTACTACTAAAAACAAAATACCAAAGTTGGTTGATAGTGTGATAAACTTTGACGATGATCCCCGAGCTTGAATCTAGACTTCAAAATCTATAAAACAATCAAATAAACACACACAGTAAGCTAACATAGCTTAGTAAGTTATAAGCAATTGTAAAAGTATACAATTTAACATTATATAGATTAAGTCAATTTATTATAATCATCAATAAAATTTATAACCATAGGTATAAATCATAATACCATTTATTAACTATCATATTTAGTAGCCTTAAGATCGAATACTCAAACATTCCTTATTAGGTTTCACTTTAAACTATAAACCATTATCTCATCTCAAAACCAATTCATAAGCAAATAATTACATCACATTTCTTTAATTTCATATGAAAATATCACTTACTGAATTTGTACTAAATTTCCAAACCATCATGAATCACATACCTGATTACTTTATTTTGTTTATCACATTTCACTAATCGATATCCCTGGAGGATCCGCAAACCCGCACACTCAGTTCAAAACCATGTAACGTATCACACACTTAGTGCCGTCACTTTAACATATCGCACACATAGTGCCAAATACTTGTAATGTATCGCACACTTAGTGCCATTACATTATATTCCGCACACTTAGTGCCAAATGACCGATTTCACACACACAGTGCTCGGTATTTAGATTCGCGCACTTAGTGCTTTACTTGAACCTATTATTCACTTCAATAAACACATATATATACATTCCATTTAGCTTATTACATCTATATTTCATCATCACATTTGGTTATACTAATAATATACAAATATACATCACATTTGGTCAAATTCACCTCTTAAATGAATGTCTCACATAACTATCATTAACATAAACGTATACTTCTCATTCAACTAAATTCATCTCCCAACCATTATTACATTCGGCATTACTATATTGTCCATATTTACCTCTATCAAATACATATACATCATAAAAATTCAATTCAACCCAATTGCTTAAAAACTTACTTTGGATTTCGGCGGACTTTGTTTCTCGACTATTCGTTTAGCTTCGCCTTTCCCCGATCCACTCCCGATCCTTTTTGTTCTTGGTCTAAATAAATTAAAAATTAAGTTCATTCAACATATTTTCATTCAATTTAATCCAAAAATACATAATCGGGCAATTCACGATTTTACCCCTGACATTTTACACTTTTTGCAATTTAGTCCCTATAGCATAAAACACAAAATATGCAAAATTTGCACACACCATGCTTAGGCCGAATGTTGCTCATACACATACAAGTCCATACATTCCATTTATTTTGCATTTTAGTCCCTCAAAAATTTATTTTTGCAATTTAATCCAAATCACTCAATTTCTTCAAAAATTCAAGAACAACACTTGCTAATCTATCACCTATAATTAATATTTCATCATCAAACAACAAGAATAACAAGCTTCCTTCAATGGCATCTCACGAAAAACATAACCAATTCAAAAATTTAAACATGGGCTAGCTAAAACTCAAAGCAACAATCTCAAAAACGTAAAAATTATTAAAAACCGAGCTAGAACTCACCTTGAATCAAGCTTTAAAAATGCCGAACCCTAAGCCTCTCTATTTCTTTTTCTTTTCTTTTTGTTTCAGTCATGAAAGATGAACACCCCAAATGCATGTTTTTGTTTATGTTTTATTTTATTATAACATTATAATATGATATTTTATTATTATTACTTAACTAATATAATAAACATATAAAAGCATAATGCATGCATGTTGCCCTCCACTACCTTGTCTAAAGGATAATTTGCAACATAAGACCTCCTCCTTATAAAGTCACATCAATTTGATCATTCAGTCATTGAAAAGGCTACTTTTACCTTTTATGCAATTAAGTCCTTTTTCTTAATTAACCACACATACGAGCAAATTAACTCACAAAAATTTATCAAATGCTTAATCACATATCATAGACACAAATCATAGTATTAAAATAATATTCAAACTCGAATTTGTGGTCCCGAAACCACTGTTCTGACTAAGGTGTAAAATTAGACTGTTACAGGTCTTCCATAGACTTATAAAGCCACTGGAGTTGAGTTATGTCATTATATAAATATTGAGTTGTAAACACGCCAAATTAAGGGCGTGATTGATACTTATATGTATGTTGAATTGCTAATTTTTTTTAATTAGTAAGAATAAATGAGGTATTATTCAGTATGTTAAGTGTTGAGAAATATTAGAGAGTCTGAGTCTACTTAGTAACACCCGAGGCTCGAATTTGGATGATCGGGCCAGGTCACAGGCGTTAAATATCTGGTGTTTGGAGAGGAGGAACCGTTAATTGAATAAAAAGGATCATCTCTAAAGTATTTCTTGACAATGAAGGATCAAAGGAATGTATGGGAGAACATGGTAAAGGGGAAGACTCTTTAGGTAATGATGGGAACTCAGGAAGAGAAGGAACTAAAGGTGTAGGGGTAACTGCAGTTACAAGCTCCTTGCTTAGTCTATGCCTTATTAATGGAGGGCATTGATTGCCTTCAGACTCTTGATCACTCTCTTATGCTCTAGTATTCTTCTTTGTTTTCATTGCTGCTGTCTTTTTTGATGAACCAACAGTAGCTTCCTTGGGTACGAGCTCCCTTAAGGATAGATGAAATGTCCCTATGCTGGGAATAGGATGAAGGCCATGCACCACCAATAGGAGAATTAGCTCGACTTGAATTAGAGGTAAAAATAGTAACAGGGTTAGTAATAATATTCCAGTTTCATGGAGAAAGGCCACAGATGCTATAAAAATAGAAGGCTGGCTCTCTTTTGTGCCCTACTAGAATGTTGGCTAAGTCACCATTTGAATTGTATGGCTAGGTTTAAAAAGAAGAAGGCACCTTTAGACCATATAGCCACTTGATTGAATCATTTTCTCGATAACCATTAGGGCTAAATTCCTGCAGACAGTATTGTAATACGTTTCTAATTAAAATGAGTTCCACTAAGTTAAGAATGCACCCCTTACTCAATCGTTTGTATTGAATATTAGCAAGCTCGAAATCTACTGGCTGACATTGAATGCAAGTACTCTTTTTGGGAAAGGATCATTTTGTTGGAAAACCAAAACTAGACTCGAGTTTACTGATGACTCGTACATATTTGTCTTACCGTTGATGAAGGTTAGAAATGTTGTTCTATACAATGGACTCACATCCTGTATGTGCACTGAAATTGGCATTACCAAGAGACACGTCTTGTTTGATACTATTATTTTAATCACTGATAAACCCCATGTAAAACCTTATACTTACAACTTACTGTTCAAATACAACATACACTTACTTATTCAGAGCTTAACATGCAGTGCTGTAACACTTACCCGGGGATAGGATAATCACTGATTAGATCCAGATTCATAGCTTCCAACTTAGTGAGGAAGAGATACCATTTGATTTAAGAAAAAGAATCAGAGAACAACATTCAAGGAAGAAGAAAAACTTTTTCTTGAACTCTTCTCACACACATATATATAACTCATCCTACTCAGTGGAATTAAAAAGTGTCACATTTTAGAATTTGCCTTCTTAATGGTCTACAGTTTTCGAGAGAACTATAAATGCGAATCCCGTATTATAAATATTAGACTTGTCTATCCATTTTTTCCTAACCAGGTTACTTTACAACCTTACTAGCACATTACTTCAGACAAACAAGGCGTACTATACCTTTGGCGATAATTCATATTATACTTACCCCTTTTCGCTTAACACTGTCTTTTCCTTTAAATAACAAAACATCCTAAAATAAAATATTCACTTACATACAAAGCAGTTATAATATGCCCAGAACTATGCGCCAAAAGAAACATATGGGCGTGTAATGCCCTCCACCCGACCCGAGCCATCGGATTCGAGCAAAGGGTGTTACGTACTAACCCAGACGCTTCCTAGACTTTCCTACTCGCCTATGTACTAGACATATTAATGACTTAATAAAATTTCTAATTTTACTTTTAGCTGAACTACCTCGTTTTATTATTGTTATTCAACTACTTGTACAGTGTAATGTTTTTGCCTTACATCAACCAATACATATAATCATAGTACTACATCTTTTGCGCATACTTAACTTCTCCCTAAGGCTTATCTCATACTTATACATTATGGATAACAACATTCATGTGGCTCTCTTAGCCTTTCCTTTGGCGTAGACTACACTTCTGCCACAATCTTTCCTTTCATCTTCTTTGTATGCATATCAACACGTATCGCTGCTCCTATGGTGTAGCCTTGGCATTGTCTCTCATCTCCCTTCATTCTAACGAATCCTACAATGAGAAGCATATGTAATAAGTTCACAAGAACTTAGTGAGGTGTTATCATACATACATTCAATAGTGTATATATACATAACAAACATACAACATCACAACATTCATCCATACATACACATCACATCTAAAACGTCACAACATACTTCGTGGAATCCGACAGATACTCAACAGTTCGACACAACACAAGTATTACATTTGTTTTACTTGATACTCTTTCACATTTTTTAATTATCTTACCTCATTTGGCGTCATTAAACTTACTTACAGGTTCGTTCTCACTACTCACTCTTCCTTTAGAGTCCGCCACTTTGGCGTTGCTTTTGTATTCTTTCTCCCAAGATCATTTCATGAACTGTGCCACCATGGCGTATACTTCACTTTAGATATCTTCCATTGTCTTTGGAAGTTGAAGACACACACTTTGTCAACAAATAGCCACAAGGTGTCCATAAATCATCAGGTAGCCACTAAGGCATCCACCTGCATTCAAACAGTCATTGTCTCAAAGGCATACATATAACAGAGACAACCATAAGGCTTCCACATATAACAGATTCCACCACAAAGGCTTACATATACTAGATTTTCACCACAAGGGCTCACATGTAACAAGTTCCCGCAAAAAGGGCTCACATATAGCAGGTTCCCACCACAAGGGCTTAGATGTTAGACTACAACCATAAAGGCTCATATATACCAAGTACCCGCCACAAGGGCTTACAGAAAATGACCACAGAGGCTTACATATATTAGAACATCCATAAAGGCTTCCATAGAATAGGTAACTTGGTGTTTTTGACGATAATGATTCACCTACACTCATCGTCATGAGGTTTGCCCCTCATCACCTGGTATTCACCCAACCATCCATTGTAGATATCCATGTGACATACTTAAACGTGGTCTTCATTTTCCATATGATGCCATAGCAATACGACTAGGCTTTACCAGGGGTGAAACCAGGGGGCTGGCAGGGGCCCCGACCCCTCTAAAATGGAAAAATTTTCATTTAGGCCATTTGAAATTTTTAAAATTTTAAATTAGTAAAGGTAAAATTGCACTTCGCCTCCTCTAAAAATGATAAAAATTTAATTTAATCCTTTAAAAATTATAAAGATATAAGCTATTAAAATGGTGAAATTGCATTTTTACTATGGTAAAAATTACAATATAATTTCACTCCCCCCTAAAAAAATTTTCTGGCTTCTCCCTTGGGCCTTACACTATATGGACTTGTAACAGCCCAATTTCGGTGAAATCGGAACAGTGGTCTCGGGACCAAAAATCCGAGCTGAAAAATATAATTTATTTTTATTTTATTATATGGACCGTATTATGTTAGAAATTTCATGTGGAAATTTTGATACAAAAATTTTATCGATTTAGTGCTTAATTACCAGAAGGACTAAATCGCATAAAATGTGATAGTTGAATTCTAGTAGCTATAAGGATTAAATAGCTATGTAATTCAAAACTTAAGGTCCTTATATGGTAATTAGACCATTAATAAAAAGTATGTAGATATTTTTGGATGATTCATCCATGGAAAATGAGAAAAAGGCTAGGGACTAAATTGGAAAGTGAAAATATTAATTAATTAAAAAGATGAAAAGAAAATAAAAATCATATTTTCTCATCTTCTTCCCCAAAATAAACATGGAAACCCTAGGAGAGAGAGAAGAGACTTTCATGGCCAATTTGGGTAAGTTTCCTTGTCCCGTTTTCAGTAATTTTGATATTTTTAGAATCGGGATAGCTTAATCTCTCTATTTGGGGGATTAATTTGAAAAGTTATCAAAGTATGAAAATGGGTCATGGATGTATATGTTGGAAATTAGAAATTTATGGTAGAAAATGAAAGATTATTGATAGATAAATAACTTTTACAAAGTGATTTTTGATGAGAACATGATATAGGGACTAAAATGAAAAGTTGTAAAATTTGATGAAAAATTCTAAAATTTTATGAATACATGTGCTGTAAAATTTGTAATGGGGCTTTGGTTAGGCTTGGAATAGGGAGTAATTTGCACAAGTTTCATTTTTAGAGCCTAAGGACGAAAATGGAATTTATGGAAAAGTTAGGGGTAAAATAGTAATTTTTCCTAGGATAAAAATTGAGTCCAAATAAGTGTAAAATGTGATAAATTGACATTAAATTTACACGTATAGATCTGGATAGACCAAATTCGGAGTTAGAACGAGGAAAATGTCGGATTAGTGGATTTACGTACACGAACCTTTGTCGAGGTAAGTTCGTGTAACTAAATTGTATATGATTTTATGCTTGATTTAAATGTTGTGTTTGTGAATTTTATCAATGTCATAAATATGTGAAATGATCACCTACTCGATTTAGCCCGATAAATGAAAATGCCTGATAAAATGGTAAATGAATAAAATGTTACTTGTATGCTTGACATGAATGTGGAATGTGTTTTACTTGAATTACATAAATGTTACGGAGGTATGAAATAATTAAATGCCTGATAATGCTTGAAAAGTGTTTAAATCCCGGTTGAATAAATGGAAAGTCGATGGATATGTGATTTCCCAAAACGAAAGAGGTCCTGCATTTGTTGCGGATAGGATTTAGCTCGGATGAGTAATCCTTCGACCTCAATTCTGATAGGATTTAGCCAGGATGGGTAATCTTGATATATGTCCTCTCGAGCATATATTATAGATTGGATTTAGCCCAGACGGGTAATCCAGATTAAGCTCTTTAGAGTTATGTCATAAAAAGGATTTAGCCTGGACTGGTAATCCTGTAGTATATATATATATGGCTCGAGAGTGTACTCTCTGAAATAGTACCTTATGGGTACCATTGAATATGAATCGGCGGATCCTGATTCGTACGCCTCGAGTGTACTACTTATGTATCCATCGATAATTCAAATAAATTCAATGGGCAAGGTTCTGACAGGGGAAAATATAAATCTAAGACAAATTGACATGGAATGGTGTATATGATATGGAAATATGACATGAAAGAATATTACATGAAATGCAAGAAAATGATGATACATGACAAGTGATAAATGAAATATGAGATGATGATATTTGTACATGGAAACTATTTGATGAGAATGTTCATTCTTGATTATAGACTTGTACACCTAGGGTGTACTAATAGTGGCTTTGATATTCCGAGTAATATGTGTAAAGTTTTGATGCGAAATAATCTGAACTCGAAATGAAATATTATGAAATTATACTCCAAATAATGAGATGAATTATGTATGTTGAATGAACACATGATGTGGAAAGCATATGTGCTTGGAAACTTGATTATTGTTGAGCCCATACATGTCTTGATATTACTATTGAATATATGACTAACAAGGGCAATGAGGATGTGTGTAGGGCTTGAGAGCAAAGTGGTTGATTATACCTTACATATTTACCTCAAAATAGAATGAATGGTAAGTTAAGTACCATGTTATACAAACTTACTAAGCATACAATGCTTACCCCGTTTTATTTTCCCTGTTTTAGAGTAAATCAGAAGCTTGTTGGATTGAAAGCTCGGCGGAGATCACTCACACTATCCATCGGTCCATGTCTGTATAGTATGGTAATTCAATTATGGTTGTAATGGCATGTATAGGTTATATTGGCCATATTGGCATGTAAATGTAAATGATGCTTGTAATATAGCCATTGAAATGGCTAGTAATGATTGATTTGATATACTTGTAATGTCATATTATGTTAGCCACATATATTTTAAGTAGTTGATCAAATTATGTCTAACATGAGGACATAACTAAAGAAAGATTGTAAACATGTATGCATGAAATGATACGCCATGATGATGGATGGAATATGCTTGAAATGGTTGGTATTTGTATCTGATGATATATCATGTTAAATGATAGAATAAACTTGAATAAAATGCTTGGATTTGTTGGGTTATGAATGCAAGATGTGGTGTAGGAGTATGGAAAAGTTTGGGGTGAGAAATGAAACTAGGAATGGCTTTATTTTGTCCCACACAGGCGACACTGCAGTGTGTGTCTAGGCAGTGTGTGTGACACACTGACACGGTAACATGGGCATGTGGTTAGGCCGTGTGTCCCCCGCACCTTAAATTCCAGAAAACAGAATGCTCAGAATTGAGCATAAAGGCAGAGACACGGGCATGTGTCTCAGCCGTGTGGGTGACACGGCCTTGAACACGGGCGTGTGTCTTGGCCGTGTGAAACCTGCACCTAATTCGAATTGAATTAATTAACCACACAACCTAGCACACGGGCGTGTGGCATGGCCGTGTGGCACAAGTCAGAGAGCTACCTAGTTTTGAACACGGCCTGTAGGATGGGCGTGTCCCTTGGACCACACGGACGTGTGAGCCCTGCACCTTGGAAAATTTTAGAATTTCGCGAAAAAGTCCCTGAGTTCCCGATTTAGTCCCGACTTGATTCTAATGCTCATATTGGGCTTTGAGGGTCTATTTAAGGGACATTATGAATGACCTCGGTGAATAAATAGTAACTTGCTTGAATTAATCGATAAATGTTTTGAATGTTCTTGTAAAGCTCTGAAACCCTGTTTTGGCGACGGATACCGGTTAGGGGTGTTACAGGACTTCATACCTCATATGATGCCATATTCCCAGACTAGGTCTTACACGATATGGTCTTCTCTTGCCATGTCCATGGTCTTTCACATATCATAATTCGTGTTTATTTTCCTGATGGACCCACACACACAAGCAGACTCGATATGTAGACTTATGCATGACTGACTATTTACATAGACTTCGACATGTAGATGCATTTAGTCTTTTATTCATGTGACATACTTCTTTCACTCATGCATGACTATTCATGTCGAGACTTGTGACAGACACATGACCACATGTATTTACTTAAACAGAGGGATTACACGAGTGGCATACTCAATCTCGCCAGGTGCATATTCATCATGCATTTACATCTTAACAGAACATAAGCATATCATTCATCTCATGCTTTCTTTCAGAACAGAGGCGTATTATTGTCTTGGCATTAAGCCACAGTTGCAACATATCATATACACATTTCCAAAAAATCATCATGTCACACATAGTTCACATATTCATCACAATAATGACTTTACAACAAAGAGAACCATGCATAAACACATGCATGCATCAACAGTCAGAATACTCAAAGAGTTTACAGGGTTACTTATTGAACCCTCACATGGTACACGCAAATTTCTCACCTTATCTTACTATTTACAAGAGATCTACACCATATGATATTCACAGATCCTTATAGGGTCTCACAGAGCCTCACCTATTGCTCACCATTAGCAGCTTTAGGCATTAAATCTCGACTTCCTTCGAGTAGATCGTCAAAAAACACATCAAGACCTACATATCTAAATCTTTTGTCCTTCTACTTTGAGCACCAAATCATGTAGCAAAGCTCTACTAAGCTTGCTCTACCGAGCTAAATAGAACTGCTCTATAGAAGTTTAGCATGCAAGGCCGGAAGACTTACCTCTCAAGGGGCATTTTAAGGTTGATCCTCCCATTCCAGGCTCATCCTAAAGGATGAGAGGATTTTCCCCCTCAACTCACCCTTTTATAGGCAGAGAATACTTCTTGAGAAAGTAATGAACAGTTCTCTCCACTTACCCAGTTATCAAATATTTTTCCTTGGTTCCAGTGGATGTTTGACACGTGTACTAATCCATGTGATCGCTGGTTAGATTCACAACAGCTGTAAAGTCCTCTGTGTGTGAAAACACATTCATGGTTTAGCCTTGAGTCTCCACTTAATCGTGGGCCTTAGTCATCTCATTAAAGTGTTACTGGTGGCGTATTGCTAACACTTCGGTACATCATGCCTCACTAGCGTCATCTCCTTTAAATACCTTCCTAAAGGATATCTCACCTCATAGGGACTTATGTGTCTACGTCCCCGTTAAGTGTCTTAGCGAGCGTTCAATGTTTTACTTACTTAAAAACTATAGACTTCACCTGTCGTTTGGCCTTGCCCTAATTTTCAGGGAAGTCTTTCTATCTTCTTTTACCTTACTCTCCCGAGGAGAGATCTTAAAATCTTTGACCAGACCTATGCCTTTATTGGGACCAGATGAACATCACATCAATCATTCGATGGTCTTATTCAAATCTTACCAATTCCAAGATTATTAATTAAATACTTTCCATTGGTTCCTAACCATTTTAGTTCATTTTCAGTTAAGCTCTAACTATTGTTTCCTTGCTGGCTCAAAGGCATTGTTACAAAGTACACTCATTGCTGACTTAGATTGACACGGTTTATTTGCTCATTTCTTATAACAAATTCCACCCATCCTATCCACATCAGTCTTGGCTCCTAGGGTGAATCCTTCCTTAATTCTTAATTACCACATGTTAACCCAGTGTTCGCCAACATGAAGGCATCACAGGTGCACTCGCATAGTTTTTATCTTGTAAACTAACTTTTGGCTCTATGCATCTCTAAACTTATTCTATCCGTCTTATTCTTTCGAACAGTATTCAGATCCTAATATTCCGTCAGGTGAGATGTTACAAGGTGGGTTACACTTTGCCGAGAAGATTATTTTGCTGCTATACACCAAAATCTTAGGTCTGCAAGACTTGGGGTGTGACAACTCTCATTTCCTTAACAAAATTTCGTACTCGAAATTTTCTAACTTTGGAGAATTCTAATGCAAAACTAAAACCTAATGGTTTGCGCCAGGTGTATACCAATGACCGCCTCCGGACGTACTTACGTCTAGAGTGTGAATACTACTACAAAATATACGAAATTGAGGTGGTGTCCACAAGTATACAGGTTAGGTTGTAAAATAGTTTCTATACAACGAAACACTTGGTAAGTATTCCGATGATCATATCCAAGGGATTGCAGTTTTGGGAAAAACTGGTATTAAGCCAATTACCAAAAATAGTTACTAATATACTTGAGTCACGAATTAATAGTGTTAATTAGGAAGCAAGATGATAATAAAAATAATAATAATAATAAACTACATAATTCAACTAAACCGAAATCTACTCCTAGGTTCATGTATCGACTTTTCCTATTCCTTGTTTTGACTATGCGAGTTCCTTTAGCCTAGATCCAATTATATTACCTAATTAATTATTGATGTAGGGGTTTATTCAACCAGCTAGTCATCAACCTAGCTGTGCCTCTCGGGGTCTGATAAATCAAAATAGTAACATATTTTAATCCCACATTTAGTATGCTTTTGGATGAATTATCCCTTGATTTATGTAAAAAGGTGCTCTTAATCCTTTCTTTTCATGTCTTATACTCAGGAAAGAACCCAAGGATAAAAAGAACGAGAAACGGGATCAAAACGGACCAAAACAGGCCAAAGAGGAAATCGACACGGCCTGGACTTGGACCCACACGGCCGTGCCAAGTCAATCATCTAGAACACGGTCTAACCCCGACTCACACGGTCGTGTCTCATTAAAGAAATCTGAACACGGCCTGGCCAGGATTCACACGGGCGTGCGCCACGGCCGTGCCTCTGCCGTGGAGAAGAGAAATTTCATTCGGGAAAGGATACTTAGGGAGAAAAAACGTATTTCAAAAGCCTATAAATACACCCTAAGTATGACCTAGAGAGGGGAGCCCAAAGCCATCGTCTAGGGGCGTCGTGCTAGCCAGAGAAGGCCGATTTGTGGGGATTCACTCGAGGATAGCCAGTTGATCCATCTCAAGAAGCGAATTATACTCAAGACGGAGGATCTCTCCTTCAATTCCTTCAGGGGTTTTAGGGATTTTTATGTTTTGTTTTATCTTTTCTCTTGAGATGTTTTCCTTTATTGTTATTCTGAACTAAACCCTTGGATACAGAAGAGGGATGAAACCTATGATGAATCTTGTTATTGTTTTCTGAATTATATGATAAATACTTAGTTTGTTCTTAATTATGTGAGCTTAATCCAAATTTAATGTGCTTAGGTGGAGGAGGAATAGACCCTGCCTAAGAGTAGATCTAGCATAATTAAGCGGAGTTGATCGCACGCCTAGAGATAGGGTGACGAGATTTTGCCGGATTAGGGTGAAACCTAATATGGGAATCCATAGATCGATTTACTGCTATTCTAGGGGCTTATTATAAGAGAACGAGAGTTCCACTAATTAACCTAGGGTTAGACGTTATTTGCCTCGAGAGAGGGTTTAATATACATTAGGGAGTCATACGGATCAAACTAAGTGAATAAATCGTATAGTTCAGTGTTAGATAACAAGTGAAGTCTAGGTGGATTCTTCCTAGGGTATCATCTAAATCAACTGAGTTTTTCCCAAGTTATTTTCGAAATTCATTCTTCTTTGTCTTAGAGTCTTTAGTGTAGTTAATTAATTTAGATTAGATAAACAATCTCTCTTTATTTTTAGGCTAGATAATAAAAAGAAAGTTAGTATTAGTACTTTTAGTTCCTTTGGGCTCGATAATCTGGTCTTGCCTAAGCTATACTACTGTTCGATAGGTGCACTTGCCTCAATCGTTGTCGAGTTAGTTTCGTGTTCGATCATTCTTTTATAAATTTTAAAGCTACGATTCACAGCGATCAAGTTTTTGGCATTGTTTTGGGAACTAAAATATTAAGAAAGCTCTATTTTTATTACTTTAGCCATTATTTTTATTTTTCGTAATTTATTTTTATTTTTAGTTTTAATTTTAAATTTGCTAAATTTTCTTTTTTTCTTTTCCTAGCAAGTACCTCTAGTTTATGACTAGAAGGAACCCGAGAGGACCTTTAGAATACGACAGTGATATTGAAGCTACCGTTTGCAGGAATCACAGAGAAATTAGGCGAGCCCTAAATTACACGGAAGAAGAGCGAGAAGACAGATCCAATCCTACTGAAGGGATGGACGAAAATAACCCACCACCACAAGATGTGGGAGAAAATAATGCTCCTCGTACTATGTTTGATTATGCTAAACCTCATTTACTAGGAGCCGAATCAAGCATTGTTAGGCCTGCTATAGCTGCTAATAATTTTGAATTAAAGCCTAACACTATACAAATGATTCAACAGTTTGTTCAATTTGATGGTTTGCAGGACGAAGATCCAAATACTCATATAGCTAACTTTTTAGAGTTCTGTGATACCTTTAAAATAAATGGCGTTTCTGATGATGCCATACGACTTCGGTTATTTCCCTTTTCATTAAGGAATAAAGCTAAACAGTGGTTAAACTCGCTACCATGAGGGTCAATCACTACATGGGATCAAATGACCAAAAATTTTTTATTAAAATATTTCCCACCGGCCAAAACGGCCAAATTACGTAATGATATCTCTTCTTTTGTGCAGATGGATTTAGAGACATTATACGATGCATGGGAGAGATATAAGGATCTCTTGAGAAGGTGTCCACACCATGGTTTACCCTTGTGGCTCCAAGTCCAGACTTTCTATAACGGTGTAAACCCCTCAACGAGGCAACTAATAGATTCAGCCGCCGGTGGAACCCTGAACAATAAAACTCCTGAAGCAGCCCACGAGTTTATTGAAGAGATGTCATGAAATAACTATCAGTGGCAGGTTACAAGGACCAAACCAACAAAATCGGCCGAAGTTTTCAATATAGATGCTGTAACCATGCTATCAACACAGGTAGAGATGATGAATAAAAAGCTTGATAGTTTGTGTTCTTCGCAGGCACATCCAGTAATGCAGTGCAACACAAGTGAAACTGTGGCGAATCTTGAGTACCCACCCTACCAACCGGGCACAGAAAGCGAACAGATGAACTATATAGGTAACAATTTCAGATCCAATAATAACCCATATAGTAATAATTATAATCTAGGTTGGAGGAACCACCCAAATTTTTCGTGGGGAGGACAAGGAAATCAAGGAAATCAAAGACAACAACCTCCTCAAAATTTCCAAAATCAGCCCTATCCACAGGAAAAGAAGTCGAATCTTGAAGAGTCGTTGAACAAATTCATAGCTTCCACAGAGACCCGTTTCCAAAAGACTGAGACAACACTTGATGACCCACAAACATCGATCAAAGTGATAGAGAAACAAGTTGGAGAACTCACTAAGACAGTTGGACAACTTACTGAAATGGTTTCCAAAATTCGATCAGTGATTTTCTTTAAAGCAATGAGCAGTAAAGACGATTTACATAATCGAGAAGTGGAAAGGAGTTAGTTGAACCAAAGAAAAAAAATACTACATGAAGATGACAAAGCAAAGGATATGAGAGTTGGGGATGTAACTCCAATACGCAAAGAAAGTAAACCACCAATCCCATATCCAGTATAGATTAAAGAAAGAACGATTAGACGCCCAATACGGTAAGTTTCTTGAATCATTTAAAGCAGATACATATTAACTTACCTTTTGTTGAAGCCATTTCACAGATCCCGACGTACGCAAAATTCTTAAAGGAACTCCTAACGAATAAAAGGAAGCTTGAAGAAGTATCCATGGTAGAGCTTAATGAAGAATGTTCAGCCATCCTCCAAAACAAGCTACCAACCAAATTAAAAGACCCAAGAAGTTTTACTATTCCTTGTTTAATTGGTAGTTTAAATATTAAGAAAGCATTAGCTGATCTAGGTGCTAGTATTAATTTAATGCCTTATAAAATGTTTAAACGACTAAATCTTGGGGAACCAAAACCCACTAGGATGAGTATTCAGTTAGCTGATAGATCTATTAAATACCCTAGAGGAGTTATCGAGGATGTCTTGGTAAAAATCGATAAATTTATTTTCCCCGTTGATTTTGTTGTGCTTGACATGGATGAGGACATTGAGGTTCCCTTAATTCTAGGGCGCCCTTTTTAGCTACTGTCAGGGCTGTTATCGATGTAGGTGATGGTAAACTTGCATTAAGTATAGGCGATGAGGAAATTATTTTTCAAATTTATGATGCCATGAGATATTCTAAAGAACAAGAGGATTCCTGTTATTTTATTGACACCACTGATCATATCATTCAAAACTCATTACAGAAAATTCTACATGATGACACGATGGAACTGTGTCACACTCAAGAAGAGGGGGAAGAAGATGAAGTCCACGAGCTAAATTCAAATATATCGTCATCAAGACAAACGGAAAAAGAAAGCATTGAATTCGATGACGATTTAAAACAAAAACCCTCTGTTGATGAACCACCTAAATTAGAATTAAAGCAACTGCCAAAACATTTAGAGCATGCATTCCTTGGGGAAAATTATACGTTACGAGTAATTATCTCTTCTTGAGCTAGAACCTCGGGGAAAAGAGGAGTTGATACAGTACTAAGAGAACATAAAAAGCCATAGCTTGGAAAATCTCTGACATTAAGGGAATAAGCCCAACATTTTGCACCCACAAAATTTTAATGGAAGACGAGTACAAGCCATTCGTGCAACCACAAAGACGATTAAATCCCAATGTAAAAGAAGTCGTGAAAGTCGAGGTAATTAAACTTCTAGATGCTGGAATAATTTATCCTATTTCTGACAGCAAGTGGGTGAGTCCTGTGCAGGTTGTCCCAAAGAAAGGAGGCATGACCGTGGTAGCTAGCAAAAAGAATGAACTAATTCCTACCGGATACGATCACAAAGTTGGAGAGTTTGCATAGATTACAGGAAGCTGAATGACGCCACTAGAAAAGATCACTTACCTTTACCCTTCATTGATCAAATGCTAGAAATGTTATCAGGACATATGTACTATTGCTTCCTAGATGGACTCTCCGGTTATTTCCAAATCCCAATAGCACCTGAAGATCAAGAGAAGACAATGTTCACATGCCCATACGGTACGTTTTCTTATTGAAGAATGCCTTTTGGATTATGTAACGCTTTTGCTACATTTCAACGTTGCATGTTGGCAATCTTTGATGAACTTGTAGAAGATATTATAGAGGTATTCATGGACGATTTCTTAGTATACGGTAATTCTTTCCATCTTTGCCTTAAAAATTTAAAACGAGTCTTGATGAGATGTGAGGAAACAAACCTTGTTTTAAATTGAAAGAAATGTCACTTTATGGTACAAGAGGGAATTGTATTAGGACATAAAATTTCTAGTAAAGGGATTGAGGTAGATAAAGCAAAGATTGAAACCATAGAAAAATTACCTCCTCCTAGTTCAGTTAAGGCCATTAGAAGTTTTTAGGACACGCAGGATTTTATAGAAGATTCATTAAGGATTTTTCTAAAATAGCTAAGCCTTTAAAAAAATTACTAGAAAAAGATGTTCCTTTCAATTTTGATCAGGAATGTTTAGACGCATTCAATATCCTTAAGGATAAACTAATAAATGCTCCGATTATAATTGCACACGATTGGAATCTACCCTTTGAACTAATGTGTGATGCAAGTGATTTCGCAGTAGGTGCAGTTCTAGGACAACGAAGAGGCAAGCATTTTCAGCCAATCTATTATGCTAGCGAGGACTTTGACACCGCATGTGAAAGCTACACCACCACGGAGAAAGAGCGCTGATTGTAGTTTTTACTTTTGACAAATTTAGACAAGATTTATTATTATCTAAAGTTGTCGTTTTCACTGACCACTCAGCTCTTCATTATCTATTAACTAAACCTGATGCGAAACCACGACTCATAAGATGGATTTTAATTTTACAAGAATTTGATTTGGAAATACAAGATAAGAAAGGAGCCGAGAACCTTGCGGTGATCACCTCTCTAGACTCGAAAACCCCCATATCGAAGAGCTAAATGAAGGAGAGATAAACGATTCATTCCCGTAAGAACAACTCTTTTCGATAACTCATTACGAGGTACCATGGTTTGTGGATATTGCGAATTATTTAGCCACTAACATCTTGCCAAAAAAATTAACACATCACCAAAAGAAGCGATTCTTTGCTGATGCAAAAAATTATTTTTGGGAAGATCCCTTTCTTTTCCAAATATGTGCAGATCATGTAATTCGAAGATGCGTTACAAGGACAGAAGCAAGTAAGATTATAGAACATTGCCATTCAGACCTTGGGGAGGACACTACAAAGTGGCATTAAGACAAAGCACATAAGATACTTGAATCAGGTTTTATTGGCCCACTCTATTCAAGGATGCTAATAGGTATGTCGCTTCATGTGATAAATGTCAAAGAACAGGTAATGTCTCTAAACGTGATGAAATGCCTCAAACATATATGCTATCATGTGAAATATTTGATGTATGGGGTATTGATTTTATGGGGCCATTCCCTAGTTCATTTGGAAATAAATACATCCTAGTGGCAGTTGATTACATGTCAAAATGGGTGGAAGCCGAAGCTCTACCTACTAATGATGCTAGAGTAGTAGTTAAGTTCCTCAAGAAACTGTTCTCTCGATTTGGAACGCCTAGAGCTATCATTAGTGATAGGGGCACTCATTTCTGGAGTACTCAATTTGACAAAGTCTTAAAAAAGTATGGAGTACACCACAAGATAGCTACCCCATATCACCCTCAAACCAGTGGGCAAGTTGAAGTAGCAAACCAAGAACTTAAGCGCATTCTAGAAAAAACGGTTGAATCAAACAGAAAAGATTGGGCATTAAAAGTAGATGATGCCTTATGGGCCTATAGAACAGCATTTAAAACCCCTCTAGGGACATCCCCATACAGACTTGTATACGGGAAAAGCTGTCATCTACCATTCGAGTTAGAACACAAAGCTTTTGGGGCCATAAAGTTTTTAAATTTTGATCTTAGCACTGCAGGAAAGAAAAGAATGATACAAATGAACGAGCTAGATGAATGGAGAGCTGAGGCCTACGAGAACTCGAAACTATACAAAGAGGAAACTAAGCTACGCCACGACGCTCGTCTAAAGAAGTCGAAACAATTTGAAGTAGGGGACTTGGTCCTACTGTACAACTCAAGGCTTAAACTATTTCTGGGAAAGCTAAAATCAAGATGGTCAGGCCCATTCATGATCAAAACAATTTTTCCATACGGCACAATCGAGGTAACTCACCCCACTAAGGGCACATTCAAGGTAAATGGTCACCGACTAAAAATTTATAATGGTGCAGATTTTAGAGATATGAGAGAGGAGCTTCTGCTCTGGGAACCTTCTTTTAGAACCGAAAACAGGGAAAGTCTAGCTTAAGACTATAAACAAGCGCTTCTCGAGAGGCAACCCGAGCACTAACTTCCCTAACATTATACTTTTAACTGTTTAGCCTCTAACTTCATACTAATTAATCTAATAAAGTACAGGTTTTAGACCACACGGCCTTACACACGGGCGTGCCTGTGGCCGTGCGGAAGCTAGGGGATAAACCATAGGCGTGCCAGCGGCCGTGCATGACAAAGAAGAATCTTTTTCCTCAACACGGGCTGTGATAATATCCCACGCCCGTGCCGACTACCCGTACGAGGTTACTGACTTATTAAGCACGGACTAAACACGGCCGTGCCTACTAACTGTGTGAGGTTACTGACTTGTTAAGCACTGGAGAAACACGCCCGTGCCACCCAACCATGTGAGGTTACTGACTTATCAAGCACGGGCATGTCATAAACAACACGGTCGTGGCAAATCCACCCGAACGCGCCTAAAATTAAATATCGTGAAAAACACGGGCACTTTAAAACAGAGCACGGGCGTGGCGATTTCCCGTGTCCCCTCCCCTATTTAACCAAATTAAACCGTCACTTTCCCAAAACCCACCCTAAAATCTTTCAAAGACCCTCCTCCCAAAATCCGGCCACACCCATATTTCCCACCTTACTAAAACCTCCTCAACTCTCATTTCATCCCCAAAAACCTTACAAAAACCGTCCACCCGCCCTCACCACCGCCGTGCTGCCGAAACGCCATGCCCCTACCACCACCGTGTTCGTGCTGCAAACTCACGCCACCACCGTGCTCCGCCCGTGCTCGAAAGCTTTACACCATTAAAATCCCTGGTTCCCTTTTTCTTGACTTAAAACTTGATAAACATTATGTCACTTTGCTTCATTATTCATCTTTTGTTTAGTTTTAGTATAAAAGAATGATTTCTATTTAGGAACTTGTCTCAAAAATATTTATCGTGATGAATTGGTTGCTATTTGTTAGAGTTCATGTTCATTTTAGGAATAAATTCTTGCATCTTAGAACTAATAAGACTGATACACTTCTTTGCTTGAAAATAATCACTGCTGTCAAATAATTTCTGATGATTAACATGCTTAAGATTCTAACTGTTCAAATATTGCTCGATTTAGCGTAGAATATTCTGGATATATTATTGTTGAGAATCGATCAAAAGAAATTGCTTTATATTTGATTACTAATTTTAGGTACCATGTCATCATCGCGACCCAAACAATCCACAAATTTCAACCAACCAAAGCGAAAGGGGCCCGGATCATCTTCAGCAAGTGCCTCTTCCGAGATACGACACCAATTCCTCCAATTTTCTCAGGAAGCTCAGAAAGAGTGTTACAACACCTTCCGACAACGACCCCTTGGCATCGGTAGGTGCATTGACTGGGACGCTGTGGAACAGGTCGGGCTAGCAGCCGACATTCAGGCCCTCATCCGACCGAGCCATGGGAGCAATTTTTCTCTATCATCGAGCCCACATATTTGGAACTCACTCTCGAGTTCTGCACCACTTTTACCTTACAAACAGTGATGGCCCAATATGACGACCCAGGCACAGTCCAATTCCAGTTAGGGGGCACGGTACATCGACTGAGCGTACCACAATTCAGCACAGCACTCGGACTCTATACGGAGGAGTTTATAGCAGACAATCCACTCTCCGAGTTAGACTGTCAACTCCACTGTACCCCCCTTTACTGCTGGCGCAACTTAGCACCCACCACGAATGTCTACGACCCCAGTCGCTCAAAGGCGACAGCCCTTGGCCCACCCCTACGGTATATTCACGCCATTCTCGCTCACACCATCACAGGACGACGTGAAAGCACAGGTGTGGTAAACAAGCACGATGTCTACTACCTATCGTGCATGTCAGAAGGGCACATTTTCGACCTGGCATACTTCATCACCTGTGCAATTCAACATCAGACAGAACTGCACAGGAAGGGGATTTTATCGATGGGGCCGTACATAACACGACTGCCTCGACACTTTGGTTTTCTCAACACAGATGCACAGATATCATCCCTGACGATGATTGGACAGATGGCACCTCAAGGCATCCAGACGATGCTACACATGAGGATGATTAAACATCGTCGAGGGACCGACCCACCTCAATACCGATTAGTGATAGCCACAGACGAGGGGGAGCCCGAGGACATTACTGATGATGTCCCACCACCATCACAGGAGGCACCGATTTCGAGCGAGCGACCATCCCATGCAGCAACTTCATTGGCGGATATCTCTGCACGCCTAGACTAGTATTACGTTGACAACACTCGATGATTTGATAGGTTAGAGGCCACCCTCCAACAGATATGACAGCACCTCCGTATCTCATCGCCGCCTCAACCACCCAGCGACCCAGCTGATGATGAGGAACTTTGAGTCCCTACATTTTTTTTGTTTTCTTTTCTTTATTTTCAGTTCTCTTGTTTTAATTTTAACTTTTTTTTGACTTTTATATTTCATAACTTTATTCATGTTTTTATTGGCTATCTAACCATAGAATCCTGCTAACAAACACTTGCTTAAATTCGCCCCACGACATCTAACTGATGACTTCGCAGAACAAACAAAATTAATTTATCACTCAAGGAACGAAACATCGTTTCTACACAGTCATCTCAATAAGTCAAGTTTCCACACCATCATACAAGGATGCCATCCGAAAATTCAGGGAGTTTCACTTCTTCCCATATCTTATGATTTTTTAATGATATTTTCTATCTTTGTACATTGAGGGCAATGTACATCTGAAGTGTGGGGGGTGAATCTTAGACGTAGTACCAAACTTTTTTCATTATTCTCAAAATCCATAAATTTCGTCTTGTTTGAAAGTAATTTCCTCATATTACTAATTAGAATGAAATTTCTGATGATTTATGATTTTTATTGATATGTTTTAGATTAAGTCATTGATAATTGTGCATTGATAATTAAATTCTAAGAATACTAGAGAATCAAGCATAATAAGTCTATTTTTCTGTATTAAAAATTTTCTAGGTCGTCTACCTGAATTTAAATATTACCTTGAAATTTGATATTTACAAGGTTGATGTAAAAAATACCCATAATTTTTGTGAGTTTTTGAGCCTTATAGAGCATAAATTCTTTTTCTTGCTCACTTTATTGATTATGAGTATGTCAACACTGATTTGTTATTCTAGAACTTGCATCGATTATACATGTCGAGACCACACTTTTAATTTGATATACAAAGATGATAAAGGCACCTAGGTTTTAACCCACTAACTCCATTAAAAGCCTACCTTCACAAATTAACCCCTAGTGAACCCCTTTTAATCCTAACAACCCTATTTATTGACTCACCCACTAATATTAACCCAAAACCCTTTGTAATTGTTATCACCATTCTTTCTAACTACCCCTATATCGAGATTTGATCTGATTAGTTGCCTAATTATGAATTTTTAGTAATTTATCCTTTATTATGTATTTATTTTGTTCTAAAAAAACAACGAAGTATATTTATTATTAGTTATGTGATTAAAGGAGCTTATACATTTATTTAAATCCCAAATATCAAAGAAGAAGCTCGTATTATTAGTATTATTAGTTTTCAATTGATGTAATTAGTTCATTAGTTCTTAGTTAGGTAATTTGTCAATTCAATCTCAATTCTAACCCTCTAATTCAGCCTTATTCCACACCTTAACCTTAGCCCCGTTACAACCCTAACAAAGACCTTTTGATTTGTGTTTCATCTCATATTTCAGTTGTGGAGATTTGATTTTCATGCAAGCCTATGGGATTAACTTTTCATGTTTGACTTTTGAGTGCTTAAATTTTGAACCTTAAACACTTTGAGTGATTTGAGTGAATCTTTAGTGAGGATGTCAATCCTTGACAATTTCGAATCAGAGGTAATTATTTAGATGAAGGGAAACACCTATGTTTTGTGCTACAAAATATAAGGCTTATATTGTTTGAATTTTTAGGACTCTTTGAGTTGAATTATCCATGTATAAATTATCTCTGAATTATGATGAGACACTATCAATGACTATTATGAATTATAGGAAGTTTGTTTTAACTGTAAGTTGAGAATTTTGCTTGAGGACAAGCAAAAGCTTAAGTGTGGGGGTATTTGATAAACCGAAATAGTAACATATTTTAATCCCACATTTAGTATGCTTTTGGATGAATTATCCCTTGATTTATGTAAAAAGGTGCTCTTAATCCTTTCTTTTCATGTCTTATACTCAGGAAAGCACCCAAGGATAAAAAGAACGAGAAATGGGCTCAAAACGAACCAAAACGGGCCAAAGAGGAAATCGACACGGCCTGGACTTGGACCCACACGGCCGTGCCAAGTCAATCATCTAGAACACGGTCTAACCCCGACTCACACGGCCGTGTCTCATTAAAGAAATCCGAACACGGCCTGGCCACGATTCACACGGGCGTGCGCCATGGCCGTGCCTCTGCCGTGGAGAAGAGAAATTTCATTCGGAAAGGATACTTAGGAGAAAGAAACGATTTCAAAAGCCTATAAATACACCCTAAGTATGACCTAAGAGGGGAGCCCAAAGCCATCGTCTAGGGGCGTCGTGCTAGGCCAGAGAAGGCAGATTTGTGGGGATTCACTCAGGGATAGCAAGTTGATCCATCTCAAGAAGCCAGAATTCTACTCAAGACGGAGGATCTCCTCTTCAATTCCTTCAGGGGGTTTTAGGGATTTTTTATGTTTTGTTTTATCTTTTCTCTTGAGATGTTTTCCTTTATTGTTATGAACTAAACCCTTCGGATACCCGAAGGGGATGAAACCTATGATGAATCTTGTTATTGTTTTCTGAATTATATGATAAATACTTAGTTTGTTCTTAATTATGTGAGCTTAATCCAAATTTAATGTCCTTAGGTGGAGGAGGAATAGACCATGCCTAAGAGTAGATCTAGCATAATTAAGCAGAGTTGATCGCACGCCTAGAGATATGGTGATGAGATTTTGCCGGATTAGGGTGAAACCTAATATGGGAATCCATAGATCGATTTACTGCTATTCTAGGGGCTTATTATAAGAGAACGAGAGTTCCACTAATTAACCTAGGGTTAGACGTTATTCGCCTCGAGAGAGGGTTTAATATACGTTAGGGAGTCTTACGGATAAAACTAAGTGAATAAATCATATGGTTCAGTGTTAGATAACAAGTGAAGTCTAGGTGGATTCTTCCTAGGGTATCATCTAAATCAACTGAGTTTTTCCCAAGGTATTTTCCAAATTCATTCTTCTTTGTCTTAGAGTCTTTAGTTTAGTAGTTAATTAATTTAGATTAGATAAACAATCTCTCTTTATTTTTAGGCTAGATAATAAAAAGAAAGTTAGTATTAGTACTTTTAGTTCCTTTGGGTTCGATAATCCGGTCTTGCCTAAGCTATACTACTGTTCGATAGGTGCACTTGCCTCAATCGTTGTCAGAGTTAGTTTCCAGGTTTGATCATTCTTTTTATAAAGTTTAAAGCTCTGATTCACAGCGATCAGCGTCCAACTAGACTAATGAGTCGGTAAGAATTACTTATCATTGAATTCTACAAAGACCTAATTTTGAATTTTGGGCATCTAGTAGGATTGAATTGTAAAATTTTAAAGTTTAAAGGTCAATATTGAAAATCCATAGTTGGTAATGATACCAAACCGATACGTTACTAAAAATCTATACCAAAATTCAATTTCGTTTTCTTTTCAAAACAAGGGTATCGATATTTATTTTTTGGTATCAATATTTTATAAAAAGGTATCGATACTCATATAAATTTCGATACCATAAAGACCTTCTGTTTGTTTAAAATTGTTCATATGATAAAATCTCGATACTAGATACAAAAATATCGATAATTGATATACAAAAATATCGATAATTGGTAAAACCTCTTTTTAAAAGGTCCACATTATGCCCAAAACATACCTGAACTCAATTGATATACGTAGAAATAATTAAGGGCATGCAAATCATCATCTAAACATACCTATCCATATACAACTTAATTCAAAACATCAAAATCTAAGCCAAAAATATATCATTACGATCAACCAACTTAAATAATCAACCATTAAGTCATTAAGGTACTTCAACATGAACAACTAAACATTCAATCTCATTTACAAAACCTACACCAAAGCATTTCCATTCATTGAGATCAAACCATCTATTAACCATTATTCTCACAACTATGCATTAACTATAAACTCACCTAGCATATTAACTCCTTAACTATTCATCCAATATGCATATCACCAAATTAATTTAGCAAGATATCATAAGATGACCATTCCTATCAACCACATATATATAAACATATTCAATACTTATAAACTTAGAAACCCAAATACCATCAAAAAAAATGAGCATTACATATATATAGAACATCCTAGGTACATGCCAAGATCAAAAGAATATTTCACCAACAGTTGAGTTCGGGGTTGTAACACCCCAAACCCGACCTAGACGTTATGGCCGGATCTAGCATGTCACATCAAAAGATAGTTGGGAAGCTAAGCAATCGTTGAAAATGTCGCATCTCTTTTGAAACTCCACGTTTCGTCGTTTGTTTGTAAAAACACGATTTGCTTTATGTCCGTTTTTGTAAACTTGTTATTATTTTGAAAACCGCCTTTGTTGTGAAAATTTAACTTGAATAGTTGCGGAAATGTGATATTTTAGAAAATAGTTATTAGCATCTTGGGAACACTCAGTGTTCAACCATTTATCAATTTAAAAGTAGCTGAATTGAAAGTTAAAAGAAAAATAAAATCCAAAGGCCTTATTACAAAATATTAACCTAAAATAAATAATCTTAAAATGAAGTAAAAACTGAATTTACTAGGTTCGTGAGAAACAACTCTAATGTATGGCCATCACCGAGTCCTCCGCAGCTCCAAATCCTCTAACACTGGGGATTACCTACAAGGTTAAGGGAAAGGGGGTGAGTTACGAGAACTGAAACACCCCAAACTCGGCCCACAAGCCCCGACCGGATCTGGCATGTTCCTCGAGTAAAACATTTCAAATCTTGTTTGTCAATTTGGAAAATGTGGTCATTTTGAAGAGGAATTGTTAGGTGTCAAAACATTTAAAATTGTTTCCAAGATAAGTTATTTAACCCTCGATTTAATAATAATCGTAACATAATAAAAAATTGAAACATAAAACAGTTTAATAATGGCCTTATTACATCAATAGCAAACCCGAAATAAATCCAAATTTAAAAATAAAGTCTCAAAATAAAATAATCGTAATTTGAGCATGGCCACCACTAAGCTCCCACCGACCCGGTCCATCTAATGAGTGTCACCTGAAAAGATATCCCACAATGGGGTGAGTCAAACAGACTCAGTATGTAACAGCCAACACAGGTCTCAACAATTTAGGCATGTCAGATCATACATATTCATATAGCAATTACATATAAAGATGCAATCCCGAACCCAACCTAGTTAACCATCCGCTACACATCACCCGTACCGGCCATCACACCGTGGGTATTACTAAATCGACCCTCCATCCGCTACACATCATCGAAGGCAGTCGCTGCAGATGACTTGCACATCGCCCTTATAAATTTTGTGGCATAGCCACCAGATAATTAAATGTGACATAAGTCACCACATAGTAATTTGTGACATAAGTCACCACATTCAGATTATGTGACATGAGTCACCAAATATCGTGGTAAAACCACGAGATCACTTCCCCTTTCATAAGCACCCATATGCCCCATGTCATACAAGTCATGCGAATATCATGCCTTAAGCCTTATTTCATATTCATAACCAATTCTCATTCATGCCACATTCACGGTTCATAGTACTATTAAATGTGAGTTTTGGAGAATAACGTACCTGAATATGCCGTACCATTGAATGGTACCTTTAGCCATATCTTTCACATTCTTATAAACACATATATTAAGTTATACCGTAAATCTATTAAGAGTTAGTGTGGGGTTACACACCTGGCACTTAACGTGTCTACTGAAATCCGGAAAACCCGATCTAATGCTTTAGATCCTTAGTTTCCTACATTCGCCAACACTAAGTATTTTAGCAAAAGCCTATTCGGCTATATAATCAAATCCCGAAGGATTAGCACAACCAAAATCCTTACCTTGCGGCCGATTTAGTTACCACTCAAATCTTGAAATTGCTATCTGCTAATGGAGATGTCGAAATCTCTACATAACCTTTGTTAAAATCGGTTCCAACCCAAAACTCATGAAAGTGGCCTATGGCCGAATACCACATTAGCTTACCTTGTGAATCTTAAGTCCCGAAATTGCTACTTGGTTGTGGTATCTGTCGAAATACCTATAGACTCATGTTAGATCTGATTTTCAATCACTTAATAAACTTAATAAATGGCCTTCAGCCTAAGATCATACTTTTCTTACCTTAGATATTTAAATCCCGAAGATCTCCTCCTTATAGTCGACTATAGACAAATCCCGAAACCTCCTTTATAGTTTCGGCCAAAAAACATAAATTGTATTAGAGTCTTGATTTCGGCTTAAAGGAAAGAAATAAAACGACGACAATTGTATCCTTACCCTTAATGCTGTGGTCGACGGCACCTTTGCTTACACTCTAGGAGTTATTCGGCTATGGCTAGATGTTGATCAAATGGGTTTCGACTTTTGGAGTTTGTTGAACAATCGGCTAGGGCAAATGAGGATTCGACTTTAACAAAAATGAAGAGGAAGAGTATGAGACTTTAGGGGTTGCGATAATGAAGAAAGAGGGAGAAGAAGATTTCGGCCTTAACAAATGAGAGAAAAAGAGATGAAGGAGGTTCGGCAATGGTGGTGTTTTGACTTAAGAAATTTTGCACACCCCTAAAAGAAGAGAAGAGAAGAAAATACAACTATCCCTAAAGAAATTTTGGCTATCCCTCCTATACACACCTAGCCGAATTTGTCACCAAAGACTCCCTTGGCCGCCAACTCTTCTTCCCCTTATCAAATCCCAAATTTTCCTCCTTATTTTTCTCTTTAACACCCATTCAAAATAATTGAAATAATCCAACATTTATCCTCCCATCTCAAATTTAATTTTAAAAGAAATTAACCACATCTAAAGCTCATCTCCTTGGTGTCCCATTGCCGAGTCCACCTCTGTCTCTCCTTCTTTGCAAAAATAAACACTCCCATTTGCTTCCCTTGCAGCTCGAACCTAGCCCTTGCACCTTGCATATGGCGTCACTTACCAGGGCTTTAAGTGGCGCCTCCTTGCCACTTTACCAAGCCCAATCTTATGTCCAATTTCCCCTACAATTTCTCTTAAGGCCTATCAAGCTTAGCTCCTCTTTAAAACGTAAAATTCAATATTTTTCTAGGGCATTCACCTACACTCTTAAGGTTTTAAAAATTCATAAAACATATTTACAACACACACAGGCATGCTACTTCACATAATTAAGCAATAATGCAGAAGCCCAAAATCCCGGATATTACAGTTCTACCCCCCTTAAAATAATTTTGTCCTCGAAATTACCTTGCTAAAATAGGTGAGGGTATTGCTGTCGCATTGCTTCTTCCGGCTCCCAAGAAGCTTCTTCCGATCCATGATTACGCCATAACACTTTGACTAAAGGAACTGATTTTCTCCGTAGCACTTTCACATCTCATTCCAAAATCTGGATCGACTCCTCCTCGTAGGACAAATCTGGCCTTAGCTCCACCTCTTCAACCGGCACTACATGAGATGGATCCGATCGGTAACGACATAGCATAGAAACATGGAATACATCGTGCATCTGCTTCAACTCTGGTGGCAACTCTAACTGGTACGCCACTAGTCCAACCCGCTTCAATACCAGATAAGGTCCTATAAACCTTGGACTTAACTTCCCTTTGCGACCAAATCTCATCACCTTCTTCCATGGAGAAACTTTAAAACACACCGATCTCCCACAAAGAAATTCTATTTCCTTTCGCTTAAGATCCGCATACGACTTCTTCCCCGTCGGATGCCTCCTTTAACCGTTCTGAATTAACTTAACCTTTTCTTCGGATTCGCCACAATCTCTCGGACCCAAAACTTGACGTTCTCCTAATTTCGCCCAACACGTAGGTGTACGACACTTCCGCCCATCATACGCTTCATACGGTGCCATTCGAATGTGGCTTGATAGTTTGTTATTATATGCAAATTTCGCTAAAGGCAAGTATTCTTCCCAACTTCCTCTAAAATCTATTACACGGCCCCTCAACATATCTTCCAACACTTGGATCACTCGCTTTCAGATTGACCGTCCGATCGTGGATGAAATGCCGTAGTAAAATCCAACGGTGCCTAAAGCCCGATGTAGTGCTTTCCAAAATTGAGACGTAAACCTCGGATCCCTATCCGAGATAATCGATACTGGAACTCCATGCAACCTTACAATTTCAGCCACATACAACCTCGCCAACTTCTCGCAAAGAATAATCGACCACACCAGGTAAGAAATGCGCGGACTTTGTCAGTCGATCCACTATCACCCATACCGAATCCTTCTTAGTAGGCGTAAGGGGAAGCCCACTAACGAAGTCCATGGTGATTCTCTCCCACTTCCACTGCGGAATCTTTATCGGCTGAAGCAATCCTGACGAAACTTGGTATTCAGCCTTGACTTGCTGACACGTCAAGCATTTCCCTACAAATTCGGTAACTTCCCTCTTAAGACTAGGCCACCAAAACTGTTCCCTTAGATCTCTATACAACTTACTACCTCCAGGATGCATAGCATAGGGGCTACTATGCGATTCCTAAAGAATTCTCCACCTTAACTCCTTATCCTTAGGCATACAGACCTTACCCTTGCAACACAATACTCCATCGCTGCTAACTCCATAATCCTCTAACTCCCCCCTCTGCACCTGTCGCAACTTAGCAATTAAATCATCATCTGCCAACTGACTCTCTTTCACCTCCTCCAACCATGTCGGCTGAACTTGTAATTCTACCAGCAGACTTCCATCGTCATACAAGCTAAGATGTGCAAACATCGCCCTCAGATCCGACACTACTTTCTGACTTAGGGCACCTGCTACCACATTCTCCTTGCCTGGATGATATTCAATAGAACAATCGTAGTCTTTCAATAACTCCACCCACCTTCGCTGTCTCAGGTTCAGCTCTTTTTGAGTTAGCAGATACTTAAGGCTCTTGTGGTCTGTGTAGATTATTGACTTTTCTCCATATAAATAGTGCCTCCATACCTTAAGGGCAAAGACCACTGCCGCCAATTCCAAATCATGTGTCGGGTAGTTAACCTCGTGTGGCCTTAACTGCCGAGACGCATAAGCGACTACCTTCCCGTCTTGCATCAGGACACATCCTAATCCTGTGTGGGAAGCATCATCGTACACCACAAAATCCTTCCCTGCCTCAGGCTGAATCAAGACTGGAGCTTCAGTCGAGACCCTCTTAAGCTTCTCAAAGCTCTCCTATTGCCTATCTGTCCATACGAAGGGTACCTCCTTTCTCAATAGCTTCGTCAAAGGTGCGGCTATTGATCAGAACCCTTCCACGAACCTTCTGTAGTAGCCTGCCAATCCCAAGAAACTACGAACCTCTGCCACCGACTTAGGTGGTTTCCAATCTAGAACTGCCTCGATCTTCCTAGGATCCACCCTTATCCCTTCTACAGACACCACATGCCCTAAGAATGCAACCTCCTTAAGCCAAAATTCACACTTGCTGAATTTGGCGTAGAGCTTCTTCTCCCTTAACACTTGCAACACTGTTCGGAGATGCTCGTCATGTTCTTCCTCCGTCTTAGAATACACTAGGATGTCGTCTATGAACACAACGACGAATCGATCCAGGTAGGGTTGAAAAACCCAGTTCATCATATCCATGAACGCGGCTGGGGCATTTGTCAACCCGAACGGCATTACCACGAACTCATAATACCCGTATCTTGTCTGAAAAGCTGTCTTATGGATATCCGCTTCCTTCACCTTAAGCTGATGATATCCAGACCGTAGATTTATCTTCGAGAACACCGCGGCCCCCTTAAGCTGATTGAACAAGTCGTCTATCCTTGGCAACGGGTACTTGTTCTTGATGGTCAGCTTATTCAACTGACGGTAATCTATGCACATATGCATAGTCCCGTCCTTCTTCTTCACAAACAGGACCGGTGCTCCCCATGGAGACACACACGGGTCGGATGAACCCACGGTCAAGCAACTCCCGAATTTGAGCTTTGAGCTCCACCAACTCCTTTGGTGCTATTCTATACTGAGCGATAGATATTGGCGCTGTTCGAGCAAGAAGTCAATTCCAAACTCCACCTCCCTATCGGGGGTATTCTGTAACTCCTCCGGAAAACATCCACAAATTCCCTTACGGTTCTAACTCCACTAACTCCTTCTTCTTTTGCATCCAACGCACTAACGAAAGCCAAGAATGCCTTGCACCCTTCCGAACCATCTTATCGACCTTTAATGCGTAAACTATGTTAGACAAGTAGTTTCTTCTTTCTCCTATCATAATTACCTCCTCATCCTCCGGGGTCCTTAACTCCATTCGCTTAGTTGCACAATCCAATATAGCCCGGTGTTCTACTAGCCAGTCCATGCCAAGTATGAGGTCAAACTCTCCGAAGGGTAATTCCATTAAGTCAGCAGGGAATATCACTCCCTGAATCTCTAGAGGTACACTCCGAAATATCTTATTCACCACTACAGTTTGACCTAACGGGCTTACTAAAGTCATCTCCCCATTAGACAGTTCAGAAGCTATGCCCAGAGTTTCAACTACTCTACATACAACATACGAGTGGGTCGAGCCAATATCAATTAAAGTAAAGTAAGGCTTATCAGCTATAAGGAACATACCAGTTATGACGTCCGGTGCGTCTCCATCCTCCCTCCAGCGAACTGCATACACTAGACCCGGCTGTCTTACCTCTGTGTTACCAACACCTCTGCCCGGTGTTCCCCGTCCTCTTCCAGCACCATTTCCTCTGTCATTCGGACCACGACCCCGCGATGGCTACGGTCCACCTCTTCCAGCCTGATTGAAATTCTGACCTGTTGGTCGGCCCCCGTCTATTTTTATAGGATAGTCCTTAATCATGTGGTCCTTGGACCCACACTTGAAACACCCCCTGTCTTCTTCTAACACTCTCTTAGGTGCCTCTTCCCACACTCAAAGACAAGTACGCAGACGCCTCCCGTAGCAACCTCACGACCTCGCGGCCCATCAACTCTCTGTCTCTTTTGAGCATTCCCGGATGACCCTGATGATCCAAACCCTCTCTTATGCCTGTTCCGATCCATATTCTGTCTCACAGATTCCTTAACTCCTTCGGCTACCTTAGCCTTTTCTACCAACACGGCAAACTCCCCGCTCCTACTGTGGCGCTATCAACAATCTCGAGTCATCCTCGGTCCGCCCTCAAACCGGACACATCGCTCATGCTCCGTAGCCACGATACCTCGAGCATACGGCTCAACCTTAAGAATTCACCAGATTACTCGCTACGGACTTGTTCCCTTGAACAAGCCCGTAAATGCCTTCCTCTCGAGCATCGGTATAACTAGTTCCAACATACTTCTTCCGATATGCCGCCTTAACATACTCCCAAGTGAGATCCTCGGTGTAGCACCATCCCGAATCGTGAGCCACCAGCGATATGCCTCATCGCGAAGTAGCGACACCATTCTTTGGCTTCTCTTCAAGCAAATCGGATCCGGCTCATCCATAATTCGCTCTGTCGCTTCCAACCAATACTCGGCAGATCGGGTGCCACACCAGATACGCCACGGAATACTTCAGCTCCGTTGGCTCGGAGTCGCTCGGGTATAGATTTTCGAGCTCCCCCACCTCCACCGCTCCGACCACCATCTCAAGAACCCGCGCGCAGATCATCGCTGCGATCATCGCATCATCCCGCCCGATCTCGATGCTCAACGCCAAGGTGGTGGTGGTGGTGGTACCTCATTCTCGGACCTTTGACCGGACTCTAACGGGTTCCGATACGGCCATTCTGCCTCCACCACGCCCTCGCACATTACGACCACGTCCCCTAGAACTCATGTCTACGATCACGATTTAATCTATTTTAGAAAGTTTTATGCATTAGTCTTTGTTCCACTAATTATCCACGAACAAGTTTTATGTAAGGAAGTTTAGTAGTAGTTCTTTCGATCATTTCAGAGTTTTGTTTCAAGTCTTCAATCCTAGTTCAGAGAAAGATGCACCTTCATTTAGTAGTATCTACTACACACATTCATCACTTGTACATTTTTGTCCGTTTTAATCCCAGGGGTATTTTCATAATTTGTCCTATAGGGGTATTTTGGTAAATTTTCAAATCAGGGTATCTTGATATTTTGCAAAAAATAGGGGTTTTTGGTATTTTTGGTAAAGTAGGAATATCTTAATAAAAGTCGAGGATAATATGGTAACTTTATAAACCAAGGGTATTTTAGTAATCTTACAAACCAGGGGTATTTGGGTAATTTTTTGTAAATCGGGAATATTTCGAAAAAAAATATTTTTAAGGTCTAAAATAGTTTTTACAAATCAAAGGGGTAATTTGGTGATTTTAAAACTAAGATTAATAAAATAATGTAGCAGGTCCCTTTCGGGTTTTAATTATTGAGTTTAGCCTGTGAATGAGTCCTCTTGGTTAGGGTGAACCGTTACTACGCACTAGGTAGGATTCGAGTGAAGAGGAGGTGAGTCACTAGGACTGCTTAAATACCAGGCTCTTCTTGAATCCAATCCTAGACTTGCGCACAATGGTTGCCACACCCTAACTCGGCGACCTAGTCACAAGTTTGTTTAGTTAGGCCTTAAATTTTATGTAGTTCTTGTGTTGGGGTAAACTAATCCTAGGGTTCCATAACTTAATATACTAATCTACGTTCCTGTTATACCCATATACAAATCATACATTAATTCACACAACGGTTAGGGGTACTTACCTGGTGGACTTCGGGCCGGAGACTTAGGTGCCATGCAAGAAAAACCTGCTTATTTCACAAAATTTTCACAAAACTTATTTGGGCTCTATTTTGAAAATGTTATGGGCTTTAAACCCAAGGCCGAGAGTTTAAAACTTGGCTCTGATACCAAATTGAAACACCCCAAACCCGGCCCACAAGCCTCGATCGGATCTGGCATGTTCCTCAAGTAAAACGTTTCAAATCTTGTTTGTCAATTTGGATAATGTGGTCATTTTGGAGAGGAATCGTTAGGTGTCAAAACATTTAAAATTGTTTCCAAGATAAGTTATTTAACCCTCGATTTAATAATAATCGTAACATAATAAAAATTTGAAACATAAAACAGTTTAATAATAATGGCCTTATTACATCAATAGCAAACCCGAAATAAATCCAAACTTAAAAATAAAGTCTCAAAATAAAATAATTGTAAGCTGAGCATGGCCACCACTAAGCTCCCGCCGACCCGGTCCATCTCACTGAGTGTCACCGAAAAGATATCCCACAACGGGTGAGTCAAACAGACTCGCTTTGTAATAAACCAACACAGTCTCAACGATTTAGGCATGTCGATCATACATATTCATATAGCAATTACATATAAAGATGCAATCCCGAACCCAACCTAGTTAACCATCCACTACACATCACCCGTACTTGCCATCACACCATGGGGATTACTAAATCGACCCTCCATCCGCTACACATCATCGAAGGCAGTCGCTGCAGACGACTTGCACATCGCCCTTATAAATTTTGTGGCATAGCCACCAGATAATTAAATGTGACATAAGTCACCACATAGTAATTTGTGACATAAGTCACCACATTCAAATTATGTGACATGAGTCACCAAATATCGTGGTAAAACCACCAGATCACTTCCCCTTTCATAAGCACCCATATGCCCCATGTCATACAAGTCATGCGAATATCATGCCTTAAGCCTTATTTCATATTCATAACCAATTCTCATTCATGCAACATTCACGGTTCATAGTACTATTAACAGAGTTTTGAAGAATAACGTACCTGAATATGTCGTACCATTGAATGGTACCTTTAGCCATATCTTTCACATTCTTATAAAAACATATATTAAGTTATACCGTAAATCTATTAAGAGTTAGTGTGGGGTTACAGACCTGGCACTTAACGTGTCTACTGAAATCCCGGAAAACCCGATCTAATGCTTTAGATCCTTAGTTCCTACATTCGGCCAACACTAAGTATTTTAGCAAAAGCCTATTCGGCTATATAATCAAATCCCGAAGGATTAGCACAACCAAAATCCTTACCTTGCAGCCGATTTAGTTACCATTCAAATCCCGAAATTGCTATCTGCTAATGGAGATGTCGAAATCTCTGCATAACCTTTGTTAAAATAGGTTCCAACCCAAAACTCATGAAAGTGGCCTATGGCCGAATACCACATTAGCTTACCTTGTGAATCTTAAGCCCCGAAATTGCTACTTGGTTGTGGTATCTGTCAAAATACCTATAGACTCATGTTAGATCCGATTTTCAATCCCTTAATAAACTTAATAAATGGCCTTCAGCCTAAGATCATACTTTTCTTACCTTAGATATTGAAATCCCGAAGATCTCCTCCTTATAGTCGACTATAGACAAATCCCGAAACCTCCTTTATAATTTCGGCCAAAGAACATAAATGGTATTAGAGTCTTAATTTTGGCTTAAAGGAAAGAAATAAAACGACGACAATTGAATCCTTACCCTTAATGCTGTGGTCGACGGCACCTTTGCTTACACTCTAGGAGTTATTCGGCTAAGGCTAGATGTTGATCAAATGGGTTTCGGATTTTGGAGTTTGCTGAACAATCAGTTAGGGCAAATGATGATTCGGCTTTAACAAAAATGAAGAGGAAGAGTATGAGACTTTAGGGGTTGCGGCAATGAAGAAAGAGGGAGAAGAAGATTTCGGCCTTAACAAATGAGAGAAAAAGAGATGAAGGGAGGTTCGGCAATGGTGGTGTTTTGACTTAAGAAATTTCGGCACACCCCTAAAAGAAGAGAAGAGAACCGAAAATACAACTATCCCCTAAAGAAATTTTGGCTATCCCTCCTATACACACCTAGCCGAATTTGTCACCAAAGACTCCCTTGGTCGGCCAACTCTTCTTCCCCTTATCAAATCCCAAATTTTCCTCCTTATTTTTCTCTTTAACACCCATTCAAAATAATTGAAATAATCCAACATTTATCCTCCCATCTCAGCCAAATTTTAAAAGAAATTAACCACATCTAAAGCTCATCTCCTTGGTGTCCCATTGCCGTCCACATCTGTCTCTCCTTGCTGCAAAAATAAACACTCCCATTTGCTTCCCTTGCAGCTCGAACCTAGCCCTTGCACCTTGCATATGGCGTCACTTACCAGGGCTTTAAGTGGCGCCTCCTTGCCACTTTACCAAGCCCAATCTTATGTCCAATTTCCCCTACAATTTCTCTTAAGGCCTATCAAGCTTAGCTCCTCTTTAAAACGTAAAATTCAATATTTTTCTAAGGCATTCACCTACACTCTTAAGGTTCTAAAAATTCATAAAACATATTTACAACATACACAGGCATGCTACTTCACATAATTAAGCAATAATGCACAAGCCCAAAATCTCGGATATTACAAGAACTCAGTGTGTAATCCCCCAAACAGTCGCTGACTGGGCCCAAGCCTATAAGACGTCAATCTGGGCTTAAGCCCTATAATCATGAAAGTGCAGATAATGTAATGCAACCCAACCCAATCCAGCCAATCACACCCCCGTACCAACCAATCGTCACCTGTGGGGATCAAGTCAACCCACCCTGCCAATCACACCAATATTGCAGACAAGCTACTAATCACAATATTTGTGGCTCAGCCACCAGAGTCATAGTATGTATATATGTGGCATAGCCACTAAAACAATATGTGGCAGAGCCACCAGGCTACACTTCTCTTAAGTCGTTAACCCGCCCCATGCAACATGATAAAATGCAATGTATCAACATATAAAAGTGTAATAAAATCATACACACAATACTCAACCACAATAAAGGGTATAACGGTCATCTTCACCCCCTTGTGGGTTTTTTCGATAATTCTACCCATCGAGGGTATTTTGGTAATTTCGCAACCTAGGGGTATTTCGGTAATTTACCCTCCAAGGGTATTTTGGTGATTTCGCAACCCAGGGGTATTTCGGTAATTTACCCTCTAAGGGGATTTTGGTAATTTCGCAACCTAAGGGTATTTTGGTAATTTACCCTCCAAGGGTATTTTGGTAATTTTGCATTTAACGGCCTTTCCGAAGGCCTACTATCGCCTCGAGCGACTCGGGACCCTTTTTGGGTCTCTACGGTACCATTGGGCCTAAAATCCATTTCAGGCCCAAACAGGCCCACACGCTCGTGTGGCCCACTACACGTGGTTTCGCTCTTAGTTTTGCAGATTTCACAATCGTATCTATCATTCAGTATTTCTCCATCGATTTTGCCCCTGTGGGCCCGTAAGCCCATTGGGCCCATTTAGCCCGTTTCAGCTCGATCAGGCCCGTTACCGCCTCAGTTTCGTGAGAGTGCTCGTGACACTCTCAACGATCTATTGCCATCATTCGTGTCTCAGTTAACACCATGAGATTTCGCATGCTCGAGTGGTCACGGTTGCCGGTTTTCTGGCTTTTCGGCTTTTGGCCATTTCACAGAACATCACATGCATTCATCAAGGTGGGTGTGAGATTACACACCTGTTTATGAATTGCGGTACTCAACACCTTTCAAAACACCAAAACAACGGTAACTCCTTGCTATGCTAGAATCACTGGTCTACTCCCCTCGATTACGCAATTGAGTCCCAAAGTGCCCCAAAAACGGTAGTTACACACAAGGATTTCGGCTTCCAAAAGAAAAGGTAAACGAAACCCAAGATGGGGAAGAAAACTCGGATTCAGCCTTGCAACTAGAGAAGAACCGAATGAAAAGGGAGATTCGGCAGAAAGAAGAGAACCAAGTTTCCTGCTACTAGATGTTCGGTTAAGGGAAACAAAATAGAAGTAAAGGTGATTTCCAGGCTTTATGAACAGAGAAGAAACCAATGCCACAAGTGGATAGCTGAGTAAGAGAAGTTTCGACAATTAGCAAGTAATAGAAGAAATAATCTCAACTTGGAGAGGAGAGGAAAGATTCGGCCTAAGGAGAAGAGAGTGTAGAAGAAAAAAACCAAAACGGAAAGAAGAGAGAAAGAAATGGACGAAAAGAGAGAAAAGATGAGTAGGAGAAGATTCGGCCAACAGGATTGAAAAGAACAGAATTGACCCAAAAATGCCTACGAGAAGTGCACAAAAACGCAAGAAAAAGCTAAGGAGAACCTAGAGGAATTCGGCACTCTCCAACCCAAAACCCAAATGCTACCCAGAAGCCTCTCTCTAGCCGAAATCCCCACCTAACACACACTCCCACTCATGGCCAACTCCACCTCTCTCCCCAATCCCATGATTCACTCCTTAATTTCCTCCCCACATTGCTCTCCACCTCCCATTCAAACTAATTTGACTAAGTCTTCACTCTCCCTTGCAGAGTTCTAACTGAACTCTACTTCTTCCACTCTCTTGACACAAAAATCGAAGCCTTGATTTTTCAACTATGGGATTCGAACCCCTCTCTCCTTGCCTCACAAGTGACGCCACTACCACTCCACCACAAGCTCCCTTGTGTTGAACAAACACACTCTATTAACTATAAGTCCTGCTCCTAACAGTCCCCCCCCTAAAGTGCCCAAAACCAACATTTTTCCTATGGCCCAACTTGAACCCGAGACTTCATAGAACCCTCTAAACACTCCAAACTCACACACATAATAGGTCCAACTTGCAATAGTGTCATTCTCTTGTCCCCAAAAATTTGAAACGCTCCCACGCCCAAGGCCCAATGGGCCCAAATTCTACTAGGCTGAGATTCGGGTCGTTACAGGGATAGCTACTGAATGCTGAGTTGACGATTGAACCACTAAATACCTAACCTGCATATGGAAAAACAAAACCGTACGTTGAGTATAACTCAGTGGTATTTTCTACAATATGAATATATAAACATAATATGAAATATTAAATACAAGATTAAAATGCAATAAAAGATATGCAGAGAAACATGTAACTTTCATAATTTCATAGTTTCACTCTTCAAAATTCATAAGAGTTTTAACATGAGTCATCTCTTTTATTTTCGTACTTAATAGAAATAAATATATAATTAATTTCCATATCAAAATCAATTTCACATTTCAAATAGTATTCAATATTTCCACATTTAATCAATTTAATCCTTAACACAAATAACCAATCCAATCACTTCAATATATCTCACCAAATCAATTTTGTAGTTTACCTTATAACTTACCATGCAATTCAATGTACAAATGTAATAATTGAAGTAGTTCAGATTACAGAAACACAAATCGTAAACTCTGAACTATTCGTCGACGACCTTGTCTTTTCCCTTCTTTTTTGAGGAATCTGGGTCATCGTTAGCTACGGAATAAAAGAAACAACACATTTCCTCAATACACAAAAAATTCACCCTCAATAGCTAATTTTTATAGCTTTTACATTTTATTCAATTTAGTCCCTAAAATCGGGACTAACATTACGTCTAAATTAAACCTCATTTTTTTATACTAATTTCACTTTAAGCCTAATTTAATTCCCTATTTCTTATTTCTACCCCAAAATTTTGATTTTTTTCACAATTTGGTCCCTATTACTCAAAATCAACAATTTACTTTACAATTTAGTCATTTTTTTACTCTAAACTTAATATTTATCAACTTAAGCCTTAAAACTTCAATTATTCACCAATGGCAACATTCACAAAATTTAACAGTATCAAGAGACATTATATGGGTCAACTAGCCTAAACTATCGAGATTCCAAAAACATAAAAATTAATGGACTAAATTGACTAAACAATTGAAGCTTGAAATGTTTAGAACCCTTAGTCAAATATTTCTTCTTCTCCCTTAAGGTTCGACTTGCATTAAGAAAGAATGAAAATTGTTTTCATTCTCTTCCTACTAACTATGTTTTATATTAATGTTATTATTATTTTATCAATTATATATTATAATATATTTATTAATTAAATCTTATAACATAAAACATTATGAAACCCCCACCACCGTCCACTATAATTATAAAGTGGTAGAATTACTACTTTAGTCCTTATTCCATTTCTAATTAATAAAAATACATAGTAATTGAAATTTTACTACTTTTACAATTTAGCCCCTGAATTTTAATTAAGCTCTAATTTGATAAAATTACCCGACCGAAATTCAAATCACTTCTAATATAACTCCGTAAATATTTTATTATTAAATATTTACGGGTCTGATTTACAAAAATGAGATCCTAATACCTGATCGCTGTGAAGTCAGAGTTTTAAATTTATAAAGATAATGATCGAACCTGGAAACTAACTATGACAACGATTGAGGCAAGTGCAGCTATTAAACAATAGTATAGCTTAGGCAAGACCGGATTGTCGAACCCAAAGGAACTAAAAGTACTAATACTAACTTTCTTTCTATTATTTAGCCTAAGAATTAAGCGAATGGTTGTTTAATCTAAATTAATTAACTACTAAACTTAAAGACTCTAAGACAAAGAAGAATGAATTTGGGAGAATACTTGAGGAAAAACCAATTAATTAAGACGACACCCAAGGAAGAATCCACTTAGACTTCACTTGTTATCTAACTCTCAAACTGCATTTATTTATTCACTTGACTTGATCCATAGGATTCCCTAATTTATATTAAACCCTCTCTCGAGGCGAATAACGTCTAACCCTAGGTTGATTAATTGAAATCTCTTTCTAATTAAAACCCCTAGAATCGCATTAACTCTATCTATGGACTCCCATATTAGGTTTCACCCTAATCCGGCAACGCCTCGTCACCCTATCTCTAGGCGCGCGATCAACTCCGCTTAACTATGCTAGATCTACTCCTAGGCAGGGACTTTTGCTCCTCCACCTAAGCACATCCAACTTGAATTAATATCCGCGAAATGTCAACACAAGAATTAAGAACACATAATTAAGAACAAGTCAAATATTTATCATATAGTTCAGTAAACGATAACAAGATTCATCTAAGTTTCATCCCCCTCAGGTATTTGAGGGTTTAGTTCATAACAATAAAAGAAAAAATCTCAGAAGAAAAGATAAAACTAAACATAAGAAATCCCTAAAACCCCCTGAAGGAATTGAAGAGGAGATCCTCCGTCTTGAGTATAATTTTGGCTTCTTGAGATGGATCAACTGGCTATCCCCGAGCGAATTCCCACAAATCTGCCTTCTCTGGCCTAGCAAGACGCCCCTAAACGGTAGCTTTAGGCTCTCGTCGACTCCCCCCATTTAGGTCATACTTAGGGTGTATTTATAGGCTTTTGGAATGTGTTTCTTTGCCCCTAAGTATCCAAATCCGATTGAAATTGCTATTTTCCGCGGCAGGGACACGGCCATGGCACACGCCCGTGTGAATCGTCTTTAGGCCGTGTTCGGACTTTATTAATGAGGCACGGCCATGTATTTCGTGGCTTAGACCGTGATCGAGATTATTGAGGAGGCACGGCCGTGTTGTCTTGGGCCCAGGCCGTGTTGATTTCGTGCTTTGGCCCATTTGGCCCGTTTTAAGCCCGTTTCTCATTCTTTTCATCCTCCGATGCTTCCCTGAGTATAAAACATGAAAAGAAAGGATTAAGGGCACCTTTTTACATAAATCAAGGGATAAATCATCCAAAAGTATGCTAAATATGGGATTAAAATATGTTACTTTTATGGTTCATCACATACCCCCACACTTAAGCTTTTGCTTGTCCTCAAGCAAAATTCTCAACTTACAATTAAAATGAACTTTCCATGATTCAATATTCATTAATAGTGTTTCATCATAATTCAAGGATAATTTATACATGGATAATTTAACTCAAAGAGTCCTAAAGATTCAAACAATCTAAGTCATACATTTGTAGCACAAAACATAGGTGTTTCCCATCATCTAAATAATTACCTCTGATTCAAAATCTACAAGGGTTGACGTCCTCACTAAAGATTCACTCAAATCACTCGAAGTGTTTAAAGTTCAAAATTAAGCACTCAAACGTCAAACCTGAAAAGTTAATCCCATAGGCTTGCATGAAAACCAAATCTCCACCACTGTAATATGAAATGATGCACAAATCAAAAGGTCTTTAACAGGGTTGTAACGGGGCTTGGGTTAAAGGTGTGGTTAAAGGCTGAATTAGAGGGTTAGAATCGAGATCGACCTAAAAAATTACCTAACCAGAAACAATGAACTAAATAAAAGTAATTACATCAACTGAAAGCTAATAATACTAATAATACGAGCTTCTTCTTCAATATTTGGAATTCAAACGTATAAGCTCATTTAATAAAAAAAACTAATAAAGAATGAACTTTTTGATTTTTTTAAGAACAAATCATAAATACATAACAAAGGATAAATTACTGAAATAAAAAACATAGTTAGGCTATTAATCAAACCAAATCTCGATATAAGGGTAGTCAAAAGGAATGGTGATAACAAAAACAAAGGGTTTCTGGGTTAAAATCAGTCGGTGAGTCAATAAAAAGGGTTGTTAGGATCAAAGGGGTTCACTAGGGGTTAATTATGAAGGTAGGTTTTTAGTGGAGTAAGTGGGTTAAATCCTAGGTGCCTTTATCATTTTTGTATAGCAAATCAAAGGTGTGGTCTCGACATGTATAATCGATGCAAGTTCTGGAATAAATAATCAATGTTGACACACTCATAATCAATAAAGTGAGCAAGAAAAAGATTTTATGCTCTATAAGGCTCAAAATCTAACAAAAATTATGGGTATTTTGATGTCAACCTCGTAAATTTCAAACTTCAAAGTAATATTTAAGTTCAGGTAGACAACCTAGAAAATTTTTATTTTCTTTAAAAATAGACTTATCATGCTTGATTCTCTAGTATTCTTAGAATTCAATCATCAATGCACAATTATCAATGACTTAATCTAAAACATATCAATAAAAATCATAAATCATGGAAATTTCATCCTAATTAGTAATATGAGAAAATTACTTAAAAACAAAGCATAATTCACGGATTTGAGAATAATGCAAAAAAAGTTTGGCACCTAATTTCAGGAATTTGAGAATAATGAAAAAAAAATAAAATTAGGCACCTTTTAAGACCTTTTTAGGTTGTTCACCCCCCACACTTAAGATGTACATTGCCCTCAATGTACAAAGATAGATATATAGACAATTAAGTATAAATTCAAAAGATATGGAGAGAAGTGAAACTTCCTGAATTTTGGATGGAGTCAATGAAAAGAAACCGGATAGGAATTGAGCAGAGGTGAATGTGGGGAAGCGTCTCGAACCGTTTGAAATTGAATCCTCAAAGTAGCCGGTCTGATTTTATTGTATCCTAAGCTAAATCTAAATGGAATGAAGAATAAGAATAAAATAATAAAGAAAATAAAAAATAAAAATAAAAATAAAAATAAAATAAAAATAAAAGTAAATAATGGAAAATGAAAGAAGAAAGACAACTGGAAAAGAAAAAAGGAAGAAGGGGGTTAAATAGAAATTATGGATCTGGTGGTTGCCCCCGCCCTTGTACCTTCCTGCGGTGGCCATACGGCCACGGCCACGACCGTGTGCAAGGCCGTGTGGTATGGAAATATGTACCTTGGTTAGTTTATGGTTAGGTGCTAAAAGGAAAAATAAAAGTAAAAATAAAAAAATGTAAAAATTAATGGGGTTAGTGCTCGGGTTGCCTCCCGAGAAGCACTCGTTTATAGTCTTAAGCTAGACTTTACCTCTCATTTGTATGGTCATGGTGGTTTGAGGAGGTGAAATTCCTTTCTCATGCGATCAATTTGGTTATTGATATAAAATTTAAGTCGAGTAATGTTTTCCTCAAAAGTGCCGAAATTAAAATGTGTTACCTCGACCGTTCCATCTAAGAAGATTTTGAGTACCTGATCTCCTATCTTAAGCTGGGTTGTCCCATCGTTAAGTTTCTCGTGGAGTTGCCTCGTTTTTGCTTCGTGTATTTCTTTGAAGTGTATCTTCCACTCGTCTAGTTCATTGATCCGAAGCTTTCGTTCCTCATGAATTTCTTCTTTATTGACACGAGGTCTAGGATCTGGCATCTGCGAGAGAGTTTCAAGAAATGGCAAGTTAATAAGAAACTTCTTCAGAGGTTTAAGAAATTTACCGAATTGTTCCTCTATGTGGTCTTTCTTTATCGCCTTGGGGTATGTCATATGAGCTTGGTACTCTGTAATTACCGGGTTTGGTAAATCATGGCTTACCTCAACCTTACCTTCACTTCCTACAGGCTCTTGCCTTGGGTCAGATTCCACTAACCTTTCACTGTCATGAGCTGTTACGGCTTGAATTTGCTCTTTTGGGTTAGTTTCAGTGTTGCTTGGCAAGCTTTCTTGTAGTTGTTCTGAGATTATCTTTGCAAGTTGTCCAACTGTGTTCGTAAGTTGTCCAACTGTCTTAGTAAGTTCCCCAACTTGGCTCTCGATCCCTTTGATTGATGCCTGTTGATTCTTAAGGGTGGTCTCAGTGTCTTGGAGACGGTTATCTGTAGCTGTCATGAATTTTGTCAGCATCTCCTCAAGGTTCGACTCCTCTTCCTGTTGGTGAGGTGGTTGTTGAAAAATTGGAGGAAGTTCCGGTCTTGGGCTACTTTGATCATCCCACGAGAAATTGGGATGGTACCTCCAACCTGCATTATAAGTGTCATTATAAAAATTATTTTGAGGTCTAGAATAGTTACCCATATAGTTGACTTGTTCGCTTTCCATGCCATGTCTGTAGGGTGGGTACTCAGGATTCGCCACTCCTCCGCTTGTTCCGTACTGCATAATTGGATGTATCTGCGAAGAACACAAATCATCAAACTTTTTATTTAACATCTCTAACTGGTTTGATAGCCTGGTTATTGGGTCGAGGTTGTAGATACCGGCTGCTTTTGTTGGCTTTGTCCTCATAACTTGCCACTGATAGTTATTCAGTGCCATCTCCTCTATCTGCCAAAATCAAATAAAAGAAATTTTAGCAAAGTAAAAATAATAATAATAATAATAATGGCTAAAGTAATAAAAATAGAGTTTTCTTAATATTTTAGTTCCCCGGCAACAGCGCCAAAAACTTGATCGCTGTGAAGTCAGAGTTTTAAATTTATAAAGATAATGATCGAACCTGGAAACTAACTATGACAACGATTGAGGCAAATGCACCTATCGAACAGTAGTATAGCTTAGGCAAGACCGGATTGTCGAACCCAAAGGAACTAAAAGTACTAATACTAACTTTCTTTCTATTATTTAGCCTAAGAATTAAGCGAATGGTTGTTTAATCTAAATTAATTAACTACTAAACTTAAAGACTCTAAGACAAAGAAGAATGAATTTGGGAGAATACTTGAGGAAAAACCAATTAATTAAGACGACAGCCAAGGAAGAATCCACCTAGACTTCACTTGTTATCTAACTCTGAACCATACGATTTATTCACTTGACTTGATCCGTAGGATTCCCTAATTTATATTAAACCCTCTCTCGAGGCGAATAACGTCTAACCCTAGGTTGATTAATTGAAATCTCTTTCTAATTAAAACCCCTAGAATCACATTAACTCGATCTATGGACTCCCACATTCGGTTTCACCCTAATCCGGCAACGCCTCATCACCCTATCTCTAGGCGCGCGATCAACTCCGCTTAACTATGCTAGATCTACTCCTAGGCAGGGACTTTTTCTCCTCCACCGAAGCACATCCAACTTGAATTAATATCCACGAAATATCAACACAAGAATTAAGAACACATAATTAAGAACAAGTCAAATATTTATCATATAGTTCAGTAAACGATAACAAGATTCATCTAAGTTCCATCCCCCTCAGGTATCTGAGGGTTTAGTTCATAACAATAAAAGAAAACATCTCAGAAGAAAAGATAAAACAAAACATAAAAAATCCCTAAAACCCCTGAAGGAATTGAAGAGGAGATCCTCCGTCTTGAGTATAATTCCGGCTTCTTGAGATGGATCAACTGGCTATCCCCGAGCGAATTCTTACAAATCTGCCTTCTCTGGCCTAGCAAGACACCCCTAAACGGTAGCTTTAGGCTCCCGTCGACTCCCCCCATTTAGGTCATACTTAGGGTGTATTTATAGGCTTTTGGAATGTGTTTATTTGCCCCTAAGTATCCAAATCCGATTGAAATTTCTCTTTTCCGTGGCAGGGACACGGCCATGGCACACGCCCGTGTGAATCATCTTTAGGCCGTGTTCAGACTTTATTAATGAGGCACGGCCGTGTATTTCGTGGCTTTGACCGTGTTCGAGATTATTGAGGAGGCACGGCCGTGTGGTCTTGGGCCCAGGCCGTGTTGATTTCGTGCTTTGGCCCATTTGGCCCGTTTTAAGCCTGTTTCTCGTTCTTTTCATCCTCTGGTGCTTCCCTGAGTATAAAACATGAAAAGAAAGGATTAAGGGCACCTTTTTACATAAATCAAGGGATAAATCATCCAAAGGTATGCTAAATGTGGGATTAAAATATGTTACTTTTATGGTTCATCAATACCTCAATTTCCAAAACCACTGACTTTAGAACTGATACACTTGTACTTTGTCTAATTTTCCAAATAACCAAAATTATTAGACCAAGCTTCAGATTAATACTGTAATACCTTCGTAAATATTAATAAATAATATTTACTGACTTTATAATCGAAAAATAGAATTTTGAAACCACCATTTTTGATACCGCTGACTTTCAAGTCGTTACATAGTCTCTTTCCAAAACGTAATTATCTCGTGCAGGGATTTTTTGTAACGCCCCAAAAATCTAAGTATTTATCTTTGCATGTTTTTAGCACAACTACTTGTTTGCTTCAGTGGTTAAGTGATTTGGGTGTGTTTGGGAGTGTCTGAGAAGTCCTTGGTTCAAGCCTGGGCTTGTGCAAATTTTTTTTTTTAGGGAATAAGACCCTTGCCTATAGTTAGTAGGCTTTTAAATTATTGTGGGTAAAACAAGTCACAAAAAGCCGGCTGGTCTAAGGGGTAAGTCGCGTGCTACCTAGGCCAGAGGACTGAGGTTCAAATCTTGTTAGTGGCAAGGGAATATCTATTTTGTTGCTGTGCTGTGGGAGGTGATGGAGTTTGACTGAAAATGGTTAAGGAGAATTCGAATTGTGTGATTAAGGGAAGGTGTGATCAGGTGGAGAGATTTGAGGAGGGATTTTAGGAGGAAATCAAGGGATGAGGGGAGAGGTAGATGTAACACCCTATACCCGAGTCTGAGGCTAAGACCAGATACGAGACATTACTATGCTTGAACTTTCTTAAACATGTACTTACGGGCTATAAAATTTCGTTCCGAATTAAAAACTTCTCTTTCTTAGTCAAATCAGACATTTCATGGGCCTACGAGGCCTCAGACTTACGTCTCGAAACTTTTGGAACTCATCTGGAAACTTTCTCTCGAAATAGGGGTCACACGTCCGTGTGACTTGGGACACGCTCGTGCACCCCTAAAACATGCCCGTGTCTTTCACCCGTGGAGGATACTGGCAAATTACACACGGCCTGGACACGCCCGTGGCCCTGGCCCGTATGCCAAACCTTGGCATTCTAACTTAATCACACGGTCTGTACACACGCCTGTGTGTGTCAGCCGTGTGACAATTGAATTTCTAAGAGTCAAGTATAGACTTCACACGGCCTTGGCACATGCCCATGTGCAAACCGTGTGTATCACACGGCTTGAACAAACGGCCGTGTGACTAGCTCGTGGTCTAATCTGACTTAATATACTAAGGTTCAAGAGACACACGGCCTAGACACACGCCCGTGTGTCTATCCGTGTGGGCACTTAGAGGCTATCTTACCAAGCCTTTTACCACTCCCGTTTGCATACATTCATATACTACTTCAAAACATTCTCAAATCATCATTTAAAACACATGAATTAACACATTTAATCATTAAAGAGATAAATTCTTTATCCCATACACTAGGGAGAACTACTCCCAATACAAATACAACCAATATAAGCCATCATCTATGGTCATACACAACAAACTCTAGATTCTCTTAGGCCAACACAATTTGACTACATTGGTTAGAACTTAATCAACTTTAAAAGAATCCCTATACATGCCATGACTCATAAGGATTTGATACCTCATAACAAGGTTCTGCTCGATAGTGTGAAAACATCTCCGGCGGCCTCCAACCCGAGCTAGTTAAAATAACCTATAAGGGATAAGAAAAGTAAAGGAGTAAGCAATAATGCTTAGTAAGCTCATCTGCATAATGTGTCAAATATTGATATTCATTTAATGTACATAATTACAAAGTATCATGAAGAGTGCCTCTCATAAACTCATGGTTACTTGCTCAAATATTCTTGAAACTTACTCATTCAATCTCTTACCACATTCTTACCATGTCATAAGCCAATTGCTCGTTCAATTAGCTTACATTCCTGCACTGATCACCACATGATCATATAAAACAATACATCAAGCATTTTCAATAAGCCGCTCTTGCTACTAATATCTCGGTGGTTTCGCACTTAGCCCACCAGTGAATCTCTAATAGGGTGGTATCGCACACAGCCCACCAATCAATTATACTTATAGAGATTTCCCACTTAGCACACCAATCGTTTATACTTACGGTGGTTCCTCACTTAGCCCACCAATCATTTATAAGCGATGGTACCGCACATAGCCCATCGATTACTAATTAATTAGGTGGTAACGCACATAGCCCACCGATATTAATATAATTGATGGTATCGCACCCAGCCCATCACTACCATCAATAAGGTGATATCGCACATAGCTCACCGTTATTTTACATTCATGGATAGTAATCCACAAGTATCTCTCTATTTCAAATATTCATCCGAGAACATCCTCACATACTTCTATTCTTACTTAACTTTCTACGATACTCGTTCGCATTCACACAGTGCAGCAATAAATCTATCTCATGCAACTAAGGTGCATTAATAACACATATCCCACTAGGGGTTCATCATATATTGAATTCATCTCCATTCAATTCTAACACATACTTGTGCTTCTCATGGTACAACCACATACATTCAACATATCCGTTGAATCATTCAAATTGTTAACTAACTCTCTTGAGTCTCATACACATAGTTCTCAGTGAAATTATACCGCAATAAGGTCCTACATACATTAACATATCGATGCCATGTCCCTGACATGGTCTTAAATGAACTCTTACACCGAGGCCATATTCCAATATGATCTTACTCGAGACTTTAACCATCATCATATCATGCTATACACATTTCAATTCTATTGACATTTCATCAAAAGATATTTCAAGCATTCATATGGTAAATATACACTCCATACCACATTGGAACGTTAAATTAACTCGTACGTAATTACAATGTTTGCACATGAACTTACCTCGATGCCGAAAGGGCCAAAAGGGACCTTTTTGCCCACATTTATCTTTTCATCCGTTCTAGGTCCGAAACTCATTTTCTTTGATCTAGAACAATGAAATTCACTGATTTAATCACTTATAAATCATATTACACCATAATATACACTTTAGGAAAAAATGACTATTTTGCCCCTACACTTTGGCAAAATTACAATTTTGCCCCTAGGTTCGTAAATAAATTTTCATCACATTTTGTTGTTAAACAAGCCTAGCTGAACATTTAATCCTCTTACAACTATCCACAATTCCAACTATTTCATGCCTTAATGAACAAATTACAACTTTTGCATTTTAGTCCCAAATAGGTGTTTTCATGACAACACCTTTCACAAAAGTTGTTTCTCATCATCCTATCATTCATTTTCTTCCATAAAACTCATCAAACAACATAAACTCTCTCATGGAAAGTCCCTAGACTTTCAACCATGTTGCAAATTAATCCTCCCATTAGCTAGCTTAAGCTCTGGGGACTCCAAAAATGCAATTTTCATCAAAAATAAGCATCAAAATCACTTACTTGAATGGAGTAAAGCTTGCTAAAATTTGAAGCTTTCAAACCCCTCCCATGGCTGATATTTTCTGTTGAATAAGAGAAGAAATAAAAAGATGATAGCTTTTTGCTTATTTCATCTTATTTTATTTCTTTTTAATTACCAAACATGACAACATTTAATGCCCTTGTCCCCTTTGTTATCTTTGACCGGCCAAGCTAATTCCCATGGCCTAATTGCACATTTGGGACCTCCATCTTATAAACCATAGCTTTTTGGTACCTCTAGCAATTAAAATAGAACTTTCGCACTTTATGTGATTTAGTCCTTTTTCACAATTTAGCTAGAAATCGCTAAAATTAAGGCACCAAAATTTTCATGCATCCTTATAAACATGTTATAATACATAACATATCATGAAAATAATTTTCTCTAACCTCGAATTAGTGATTCCGAGATCACTGTTCCAACTAGCCCCTAAATCGGGCTGTTACAATTCTCCCCCCTTAGGAATTTTCATCCCCGAAAATTTTATCAGGAGGAGTTGCTATCAACATTCTTAAAACGTTTCCATCTACTCTTCAAAATCACGAATCCACTTATCCTCAAGTTTCTCTTGCCAACTACTCTTAAGCTGTGATACATATGGTCGAAACGTAACTTGAGACCTAAGTTATTCTTCCTCTGGGTATATACTATATTCAGTAATCCACAAATTTGGAACTCTGTACATGTCCAAATGATCGTTCGGATCTTTACTAGTTGATTCACTACAATTCGAATAACATCCCCCTCTTTGGGAATCTTGTCAAACTAAATTTGAAATCTATAAGGTTTTATCTCACTTTCTCATTAAAGCATTCTCCGACTGTAATGGTTTTGACTTGTACGCTTTGAAAACTCAGCTTTTAGTGGTTAACTACTTGACCATAACTCCATCATATCGTGAAATGTACTCTCATCACAAAACATTTATCCACATAATCTGTATTTCCTTATTCTTGCTTTATTAGATATGTTGCTACTAAATCTCATACCAAAGCTCAGTATAAGTTCTGGATTCATCATCAACAACGGAAAACTTATACAACCTGTATTTACCATCTCAAATAAACTCATTCGGAGCTTATTTAAAATACCATTTACTATATCTCTTCTGAACCCTTTTTGTTCTGAAAAGAAGACTCGCTCTAGTCATTAACCTTGCTGAAACTAAGATGTTACCAACTAGGGTCAACCGAGTAACTAACTCGCATTGCTTAACATGGATCTTTTCAAAACATCTAACTCATTACATTGGACACAAAGGTGATTGCCTCTCGGATCACCAACTGTAACTCTTTTCTCGATCTGCATGAACTTAGTACTAGAACTTTCAATTAATAGTTCATTTTATAGCTTTCAACTCAACCATCGTGGTTTAAACGTTTCAACGAGCATATCTTTGTAATATGCTCCCTACTCACATACACACAGAATTTTATTCTCCTTATTGTTTTTTGTGTAAATATACACAAAACTTGAATCATAATTCAAGCATGCTCTCAACTGAGTTTCTCTTGCTATGCTAATCTAAAACCTTTACCATCATTACAACTCAAGATAGCAGGGACATCTTGATCGAATTAATTAACTCTATTCGGCTTGCCCGAAAATCCATCACACCATGTGAAACTCATGATTTCACTCCTTATACTAGAATCATTTCCAACTTCTCCCTCAAAGCACCCGAATAGGGTTACGAGAAGATAAAGGAATGTCGATTTCAAATAACTAAATCGACAACCGTTTTATCTGATTTTTACTATCTGCCAACAATCTCACACAGTCACAATTTATGAAAAGAACAACCACATCAGCCCTGAAAGGAAACAAATATTTGTACATAATACTAAAGGGGATTATTATTATAATCCATCCATGGCATCAACTAACCATGCACAAACTACAGGCTTCGAGCCAACTTACTCATACTTGCCATTTATTTAGCACATATCGTGCCACACATCGTACTAGTTTCTTCGTGATTCATTCACAAATATCTGCATTCACTCCTTCACATGACTTTAGTACTACTCTCATTTATACTTCTAGACTCATCTATTTGTCCCATTGATCACTAGGGATAATCAAAGATGCAAATTCGTCGTCATTTATGTAGGCACGAAACCAATGCCACACCCCCGGGGTGGTCTTATATGGAGTCACCTCTAAATGCCAATGCCATATCCTGGATAAGGTCTTATATGGACTTCCACATCAAGTATCGATGCCATATTCTGAATATGGTCTTACACGATTCTCATATTCATTACTGATGCCATATTCTAGATATGGTCTTATACGGAATCATAACTTGGTGCCGAGGCCATGCCTCGAACATGATCTTATATGGGACCTTATCTATTTCATATCTCAATGATAGCCTTTTCATTATAGTCCCCCAAGACTTCAACCTCATGTTCAACAACGATTACTCTGTCTAGTAGAGTATCATGTATCAATGTGACACAAAGCATTCTCAAAATGCTAACATAAATACTGCATTAATCACATATAAACTTACTCAATTTAACTCTCATAACATCTCATCATAATTCAACAGTGGTAAGGGAGTGAGGTTGCAAAGTCCCATAGCCTAACTCTCGTGACTACATACATATGATTTACTACTCATTGTCAATGAAATATCATCATAGTCGCACAACTCGACTCAGGCAAGTTTTCATACTTACTCATGTTACAATGGTTTCTATCACCCATAATTTCGAATAGTGACTTCACTTACTCAAGTTCCACCTTAATGTCTACTCAAGTACTCAACATTAAGCTCTAATTCCTCTTACTATTTCTTATTAATCTAGAGAATGTCTTACGGGTTTTGAGTACATCGTTTACTTGATTGCCATAGTCCAACTATGGTCTTACTCGTATCACAACATCGTAGCCCAGCTATTGATTTACATTTCGTCACGATGCCATAGCCTCGCTATGGTCTTACACGAAATCTCATATCAACACCAATGCCATATCCCAAATACGGTCTTACATGGAAACTCATATCGATGTCGATGCCATATCCCAGGTATGGTCTTACACGAAATCTTATATCGATGTTGATGCCATATCCCAGATATGGTCTTACACAATCTCATACCAAAGCCAGGTCCCAGACGTGGTCTCACACGGGATTACTATTTGATGCCGATGCCATATCCCAGATATGGTCTTATACGGGATCATGTATCGATGCCAATGCCATGCCCCAGACATGGTCTTATATGGGATCACATATACCGCCATGGTCCAACCATGGTCTTATTCATCATTTTATCATTGAACGACCGTACTCATTTCCTGCATTCTACTTAGTAAAACTTTTCAGTTTTAACTCTCACACTATAATATGTGTGACTTTGTAACTGATAAACCTAAATAGTAACATATTTTAATCCCATATTTAGTATGCTTTTGGATGAATAATCCCTTATTTTATGTAATTTGGTGCTCTTAATCCTTTCTTTTCATGTTATATACTCAGGAAAGCACCAGGGGATGAAAAGAACGCAAACAGGCTTAAAACGGGACAAATGGGCCAAAGCATGAAATCGACACGGCCTGGACCAAAGATCACACGGCCGTGCCTCCTTAAAGATCTCGAACACGGCCTGGACCACGATTTACATGGCCGTGCCTCATCAACGAAGTCCACACGGCCTGGCCACAATTCACACGGGCGTGTGCCAGAGGCCGTGCCCTGCCGCGGCCAAGAGGAGTTTTACTCGGATTTGGATGCTTGGAGGAAAAGAAACACACTCCAAAGTCTAATTAAACCCCAAATTAGGAATTGCACTCAAATTAGGATACTTGGAGGCCAAGTAACACATCTCAAAGCCTATATAAACACCCTAGGGGGCAACTTAATCAGGGAGTTTGACAGAAACCCTCTGTCGGGGAGAGTCGACGGAAGCCCAAAGCCATCGTCTAGGGGCGTCATGCTAGGCTAGAGAAGGGAGATTTGTGGGGAATCACTCAGGGATAGCCAGTTGATCCATCTCAAGAAGCCAGAATTATACTCAAGACGGAGGATCTCTCCTTCAATTCCTTCAGGGGGTTTTAGGGATTTCTTATGTTTTGTTTTATCTTATCTCTTGAGATGTTTTCCTTTATTGTTATGAACTAAACCCTTCGGATACCCGAAGGGTATGAAACCTATGATGAATCTTGTTATTATTTTCTGAATTATATGATAAATACTTAGTTTGTTCTTAATTATGTGAGCTTAATCTAAATTTAATGTGCTTAGGTGGAGGAGGAATAGACCCTGCCTAAGAGTAGATCCAACATAATTAAGCGAAGTTGATCGCACTCCTAGAGATAGGGTGACGAGATTTTGTCGGATTAGGGTGAAACCTAATATGGGAATCCATAGATCGATTTACTGCTATTCTAGGGGCTTATTATAAGAGAACGAGAGTTCCACTAATTAACCTAGGGTTAGACGTTATTCACCTCGAGAGAGGGTTTAATATACGTTAGGGAGTCTTACGGATCAAACTAAGTGAATAAATCGTATGGTTCAGTGTTAGATAACAAGTGAAGTCTAGGTGGATTCTTCCTAGGGTATCATCTAAATCAACTGAGTTTTTCCCAAGTTATTTTCCAAATTCATTCTTCTTTGTCTTAGAGTTTTTAGTTTAGTAGTTAATTAATTTAGATGAGATAAACAATCTCTCTTTATTTTTAGGCTAGATAATAAAAAGAAAGTTAGTATTAGTACTTTTAGTTCCTTTGGGTTCGATAATCCGGTCTTGCCTAAGCTATACTACTCGCTCGATAGGTGCACTTGCCTCAATTGTTGTCGAGTTAGTTTCGTGTTCGATCATTCTTTTTATAAATTTTAAAGCTCTCAGTTCACAATGATCAAGTTTTTGGCACCATTGCCGGGGAACTAAAATATTAAGAAAGCTCTATTTTTATTACTTTAGCCATTTTTTTTATTTTTGCAATTTTTTTTTTTTACTTTGCTATTTTTTCCTCTATTTTGCTTTTGGTAGATAATTTTAGTCTATAGAGAAGATGGCATCGAATAATTATCGATGGTGTGCGATAACGATAATTCCTACCAAAGCAAACAAATGTCTTCAACCTCGACGTGGTCACGGGTTATCTAATCGATTAGAGATGATGAATAAAAATTTGATGGTTTGAATAGTATCTCGCAGTACACCCGAAATACAATATGATTCCAATTTAGGAGGCATGGCGAATCTTAAGTACCCACTCTACGGGTATGGCATGGAAAATGAGTAAGCTCACTATACGGGTAACTATTCTAGACCACAAAATAATTTTTATGATAATACTTATAATACAGGTTAGAGGCACCATCCCAATTTCTCGTGGGATGATCAAAGTAGCCAAAGGCCGGAAAATCCTCCAAACTTTCAACAACCACCTCACCAACAGGAAGAGGAGTCGAACCTTGAAGAGATGCTGACAAAATTCATGGCACTACACAGATAACCGTCTCCAAAAATCGAGACAACACTTAATGACCAACAAGCATCGATCAAAGGGATCAAGAACCAAGTTGGGGAACTTCTCGAGTCGGGTTGGGGAACTTACTAAGTCGCTTATACAACTTGCTAAGTCGATCTCAGAACTACCACAAGGAAGCTTGCCAAGCAATACTAAAACTAACCTGAGTGAGCAAAATCAAGCCATTGACGATAGTGAAGGGTTAGACGAACCAAACTCAAGGGAAGAACCTGTGGTAAGTGAAGGTAAGGTTGAAGTGTGCCATGATATACCAAAACCGGCAATTACAAAGTACCAACCTCGTGTGCCATATCCCGATGCAATAAAGAAAGACCACACAGAGGAAGAAGTCGGTGAACTCACACTTCGTGTAGACGATGAAACAATCACTCTTCAAGCTCTTGACTCAGCTAGGACATCGAGTAATAAAGGTATGAACGTTAATTCTATTGATAACCATTTGGTTCAACCTTCTTTACAGGAAGCATCATGAAATCACCTAGCTGAGCTAGATCTTAGACCTCGTACCCATAAAGAAATAATTCATGAAGAACTAAGGCTTCAGGTCAATGAATTAGACAAGTGGAAAACACACTTTAAAGAAAAACTAGGAATACACGAAGTGAAACCAAAGGAAACCCCAGACGAGCTTATAGGAACAACAAATCACTTCAAAATAGGTGATCAAGTATTGTTGAATAAGGAAGACCCTCGAATCACCAATTCAGACCTCAAGACAAACAAAGAAATCACTTTTGAGGTACTTAATGTCTTCCTATACGGCACAGTCGAGGTAAGCAATCCTAAATTCAACACTTTTGAGGTAAACATTACTCGACTTAAACTATTTATCAAAAACTGAATTGATCGCATGAGAATGGATTTTCACCTCCTCAAACCACCATGACCATACGAATGAGAGGTAAAGTCTAGCTTAAGACAATAAACGAGCGCTTCTCGGGAGGCAACCCGAGCACTAACCCTATTAATTTTTACATTTTTTTAATTCTTCTTTTACTTTTATTTCTCCTTTTTATCACCTAACTATAAACTAACCAAAGTGCAGATTTCCAGACCACACGGCCTTACACACGGCCATGGCCGTGGCCGTGTGGCCACCACAGGAAGGTACAAGGGCGGGGGCAACTACCAGTCCATAATTATTATTTAACCCCCTTCTTAATTTTTCTTTTCCAGTTGTTTTTCTTTTTTTTTTCATTTTCCATTATTTACTTTTATTTTTATTTTTATTTCTTTTAATTTTCTTTTATTTTCTTTATTATTTTCTTCTTATTATTCATTCCATTTAGATTTAGCATAGGGTACAATAAAATTAGGATGGCTGCTCCGAGGACTCAAACAGTTCAAGACGCTTCCCCACGTTCACCTCCAATCCTATCCGGTTTCTTTTCATTGGCTTAATCCAAAATTCAGGAAGTTTCACTTATCTCCCCATCTTACGATTTTATGATTATTTTGATATTATCTATCTTTGTACATTGAGGGCAATGTACATCTTAAGTGTGGGGAGTGAACAACCTAAAAAGGTGCCTAACTTTTTTCATTATTCTCAAATTTCTGAAATTAGGTGCCAAACTTTTTGCATTATTCTCAAAATCTTGAATTTAGTCTTGTTTTTAAGTAAATTTCTCATATTACCAATTAGGATGAAATTTCTAATGATTTATGATATTTATTGATATGTTTTAGATTAAGTCATTGATAATTGTGCATTGATAATTAAATTCTAAGATTACTTGAGAATCAAGCATGATAAGTCTATTTTTCAAAAAATTAAAAATTTTCTAGGTTGTCAAACTGAGTTTAAATATTACTTTGAAATTTGAAATTTACAAGGTTGACATCAAAATACCCATAATTTTTGTGAGATTTTGAGCCTTATAGAGCATAAATTCTTTTTCTTGCTCACGTTATTGATTATGAGTATGTCAACATTGATTTGTTATTCTAGAACTTGCCTCGTTTATACATATCAAGACCACACCTATGATTTGATATACAGAGATGATTAAGGCACCTAGGATCTAACCCACTTACTCCATTAAAAAACCTAACTTCACAATTAACCCCTAGTGAACCCCTTTTAATCCTAACAACCCTTTTTATTGACATAACCGCTAATATTAACCCAGAAACCCTTCGTTTTTGTTATCACCATTCCTTTTAAATACCCTTATATCGAGATTTGATTTGATTAATAGTATAACTATGTTTTTACTTCCGTAATTTATCCTTTGTGATTTGTTCTTAAAAAAAACAAAGTATATTCGTTATTCATTATTAGTTATGTGATAAAGTGAGCTTATACATTTGAATTCTAAATATTGAAGAAGAAGCTCGTATTATTAGTTTAAAGTTTCAATCCATTATGTAATTATTCAGTTTATTGTTTCTAGTTAGGTATTTTATCAATTCGATCTCGATTCTAACCTTCTAATTCAGCCTTTATCCACACCTTAACCCTAGCCCCGTTACAACCCTAATTTAAAGACCTTTTGATTTGTGTATCATCTCATTATATAGTGGTGGAGATTTGATTTTCATGCAAGCCTATGGGATTAACTTTTCATGTTCAACTTTTGAGCGCTTTTTCCTGAACCTTAAAACACTTTGAGTGATTTGAGTGAATCTCTAGTGAGGATTTCAATCCTTGTCGATTTTGAATTAAAGGTAATTATTTAGATAAGGGGAGACGCCTATATTTTCGAGCTACAAAACTATGACTTAGATTGTTTGAATCCTTAAGACTCTTTGAATTTAATTATCCATGTATAAATTATCTATGAATTATGATGAGACATTGTTGATAGGAATTATGAATTATAGAAAGTTCATTTTAATTATGAGTTGAGATTTTTTGCTTGAGGACAAGCAAAAGCTTAAGTGTGGGGGTATTTGATAAACTGAAATAGTAACATATTTTAATCCCACATTTAGTATGCTTTTGGATGAATTATCCCTTATTTTATGTAATTTGGTGCTCTTAATCCTTTCTTTTCATGTTATATACTCAGGAAAGCACCAGGGGATGAAAAGAACACAAAACGGGCTTAAAACGGGACAAATGGGCCAAAGCATGAAATCGACACGTCCTGGACCAAAGATCACACGGCCGTGCCTCCTTAAAGATCTCGAACATGTCATGGACCACGATTTACACTGCCGTGCCTCATCAACGAAGTCCACACGGCCTGGCCACGATTCACACGGGCGTGTGCCAGAGGCCGTGCCCTGCTGCGGCCAAGAGGAGTTTTACTCGGATTTGGATGCTTGGAGGCAAAGAAACACACTCCAAAGTCTAATTAAACCCCCAATTAGGAATAAACTCAAATTAGAATACTTGGAGGCCAAGTAACACATCTCAAAGCCTATATAAACACCCTAGGGGGCAACTTAATCGGGGAGTTCGACAGAAACCCTCTGTCGGGGAGAGTCGACAGAAGCCTAAAGCCATCATCTAGGGGCGTCATGCTAGGCCAGAGAAGGCAGATTTGTGGGGATTCACTCAGGGATAGCCAGTTGATCCATCTCAAGAAGCCAGAATTATACTCAAGACGGAGGATCTCTCCTTCAATTCCTTCAGGGGGTTTTAGGGATTTCTTATGTTTTGTTTTATCTTTTCTCTTGAGATGTTTTCCTTTATTGTGATGAACTAAACCCTTCGGATACCCGAAGGGGATGAAACCTATGATGAATCTTGTTATTGTTTTCTAAATTATATGATAAATACTTAGTTTGTTCTTAATTATGTGAGCTTAATCTAAATTTAATGTGCTTAGGTGGAGGAGGAATAGACCCTGCCTAAGAGTAGATCCAACATAATTAGGTAGAGTTGATCGTACGCCTAGAGATAGGGTGACGAGATTTTGTCAGTTTAAGGTGAAACCTAATATGGGAATCCATAGATCGATTTACTGCTATTCTAGGGGGTTATTATAAGAGAACGAGAGTTCCACTAATTAACCTAGGGTTAGACGTTATTCGCCTCGAGAGAGGGTTTAATATACATTAGGGAGTCTTACGGATCAAACTAAGTGAATAAATCGTATGGTTCAGTGTTAGATAATAAGTGAAGTCTAGGTGGATTCTTCCTAGGGTATCATCTAAATCAACTGAGTTTTTCCCAAGTTATTTTCCAAATTCATTCTTCTTTGTCTTAGAGTCTTTAGTTTAGTAGTTAATTAATTTAGATTAGATAAACAATCTCTCTTTATTTTTAGGCTAGATAATAAAAAGAAAGTTAGTATTAGTACTTTTAGTTCCTTTGGGTTCGATAATCCGGTCTTGCCTAAGCTATACTGCATTCTATAGGTGCACTTGCCTCAATCGTTGTCAGAGTTAGTTTCCAGGTTCGATCATTCTTTTTATAAAATTTAAAGCTCTGATTCACAGTGATCAGTACAGGGTCATAAGACGAAACGTTGTACCTTCTCTACTTTAACAGTCACACGTAAGATTTAACAATGTGGACATATTTATCATAAACAATGGTATCACAAATCTCAAATGCTTACTTACTCTTACTGCTTCTCACATACATCATGGTACTTACTAGTCTCATGTTTGTAAGGTAAACAAGGTACCTGTAACACTTGATCACATAAATCAGTATACTTTACTATAACAAGCATAATCTCAACATCATTATTCATAACATGAATTATACTTGTTAGTCAGCCTTCACTAGCATGACATAATATCAACTTTACTACTAACTTTCTTGCTATCGCATTTAAGCTTTACTCTTTTGCCCGATGAATTACTATGAATGACTGAGGATGCTGAATCTCATTTCACATGTATCTTGATGCCAATGCTATATCCTTGATATAGTCTTACATGGGATCTCTTAGTTGGTATCGATGCCATGTCTTGACATGGACTTACACGAAGTCTTGCTTGTGGGTTCCCTTGGGAACTTACCATTGCCATGTCTTGACATGGTCTTATTGGTAACTTTACTCATGAACTGGTCAATGCCGAGCCTTGGCTTGGACTTACATGAAATCTTCCTTGTTACTCACCAATGCCATGCCTTGGCTTGGACTTACATGGGATCTCTATCTCTTGATAGCTTTTCAATGCCAAGACTTGTCTTGGACTTACATGACATCTTTGCTTGGAGACTCGCCAATGCCATGCCTTGGCTTGGGCTTATACGGGTCTTCATCTCATAGTAACTCTTCAACGCCAAGACTTGTCTTGGTCTTACATGATAACTTGCTTGATTGCCGATGCCATGTCTTGACATGGTCTTATACGGACTTTCTTATCTCATGTGGCAGATTGAGTATCCTAAGTAATTCATCTTCGATCGGGACTTTCATATACATGCTCTTAGTAACTTCTTTGTTTAATAAATCATTAAACATTTTCATGGAAATAATGTGTAATTAACAACATAGCAAGCAATTCAATGAAAATATCCATGAAGCTTGAAAATCATACAAACTTACTGAAATTAGCTCGGTTGGGAATCATCTCTGTCTTAACAAAACAATTTCATTAGAGCCAGGAGACATCACACTATCATTATCCACATATGGCATGTATAGCTAGAATCTTACTCGTGCTAGGTTAGTCCAAAAACTGACTAAACCATGCTCTGATACCACTAAATGTAACACCCCATACCTGAGTCCGAGGCTAATACCGGATACGAGGCATTACTATGCTTGAACTTTCTTAAACATGTACTTACGGGCTATAAAATTTTGTTCCGAATTAAAAACTTCTCTTTCTTAGTCAAATCAGACATTTCATGGGCCTACGGGGCCTCAGACTTACGTCCCGAAACTTTCGGAACTCATCTAGAAACTTTCTCGCGAAACAAGGGTCACACGTCCATGTGACTTGGGACACGCCCGTTCACCCCTAAAACATGCCCGTGTCTTTCACCCATGGAGGATACTGGCAAATTACACATAGCCTGGACATGCCCGTGGCCCTGGCCCATGTGCCAAACCTTGGCATTCTGACTTATTCACACGGTCTGTACACACGCCCATGTGCGTCAGCCGTGTGAAAATTGAATTTCTAAGTGTCAAGTACAAACTTCACACGGCCTTGGCACATGCCCATGTGCCAACCGTGTGTATCACACGGCCTGAACAAACGGCCATGTGACTAGCTTGTGGTCTAATCTGACTTAAGATACTAAGGTGCAGGAGACACACGGCCTAGACACACGCCCGTGTGTCTATCCGTGTGGGCACTTAGAGGCTATCTTACCAAGCCTTTTACCACTCCCGTTTGCATACATTCATATACTACTTCAAAACATTCTCAAATCATCATTTAAAACACATGAGTTAACACATTTAATCATTAAAGAGATAAAGTCTTTATCCCATACACTAGGGAGAACTGCTCCCAATACAAATATAACCAATTTAAGCCATCATCTATGGTCATACACAACCAACTCTAGATTCTCTTAGGCCAACACAATTTGGCTACATTGGTTAGAACTTAATCAAATTTAAAATAATCCCTATACATGCCATGACTCATGAGGATTTGATACCTCATACCAAGGGTCTGCTCGATAGTGTGAAAACATCTCCGGTGGCCTCCAACCCGAGCTAGTTAAAATAACCTATAAAGGATAAGAAAAGTAAAGGAGTAAGCAATAATGCTTAGTAAGCTCATCTGCATAATGTGTCAAATATTGATATTCATTTAATGTACATAATTACAAAGTATCATGAAGAGTGCCTCTCATAAACTCATGGTTACTTGCTCAAATATTCTTGAAACTTACTCATTCAATCTCTTACCACATTCTTACCATGTCACAAGCCAATAGCTCGTTCAATTAGCATACATTCTTGCACTGATCACCACATGATCATATAAAACAATACATCAAGCATTTTCAATAAGCTGCTCTTGCTACTAATATCTCGGTGGTTTCGCACTTAGCCCACCATTGAATCTCTATTAGGCTGGTATCGCACACAGCCCACCAATCAATTATACTTATGGTGATTTCGCACTTAGCACACTAATCGTTTATACTTACGGTGGTTTCTCACTTAGCCCACCAATCATTTATAAGCGATGGTATCGCATTACACCCATCGACACTAATTAATCAGGTGGTAACGCACATAGCCCACCGATATTAATATAATTGATGGTATCGCACCCAGCCCATCACTACCATCAATAAGGTGATATCACACATAGCTCACCATTATTGTACATTCATGGATAGTAATCCACAAGTATCTCTCTATTTCAAATGTTCATCCGAGAACATCCTCACATACTTCTATTCTTACTTAACTTTCTACGATACTCGTTCGCATTCACACAGTGCATCAATAAATCTATCTTATGCAACTAAGGTGCATTAATAACACATATCCCACTAGGGGTTCATCATATATTGAATTCATCTCCATTCAATTCTAACACATACTTGTGCTTCTCGTGGTACAACCACATGCATTCAACATATCCGTTGAATCATTTAAAATGTTAACTAACTCTCTTGAGTCTCATACACATAGTTCTCATTGAAATTATACCCCAATAAGGTCCTACATACATTAACATGTCGATGCCATGTCCCTGACATGGTCTTCTACGAACTCTTACACCGAGGCCATATTCCAATATGGTCTTACTCGATACTTTAACCATCATCATATCATGCTATACACATTTCAATTCTATTGACATTTCATCAAAAGATATTTCATGCATTCATATGGTAAATATACATTCCATACCACATTGGAACGTTAAATTAACTCGTACGTAATTACAACGTTTGCACATGAACTTACCTCGACGCCAAAAGGGTTAAAAGGGACCTTTTTGCCCACATTTCTCTTTTCATCCGTTCTAGGTCCGAAACTCATTTTCTTTGATCTAGAACAATGAAATTCACTGATTTAATCACTTATAAATCATATTACACCATAATATACACTTTAGGCAAAAATGACTATTTGCCCATACACTTTGGCAAAATTACGATTTTGCCCCTAGGCTCGTAAATAAATTCTCATCACATTTTCTTGTTAAAGAAGCCTAGCTGAACATTTATTCCTCTTACAACTATCCACAATTCCAACTATTTCATGCCTTAATGAACAAATTACAACTTTTGCATTTTAATCCCAAATAGGTGTTTTCATGACAACACCTTTCACAAAAGTTGTTTCTCATCATCCTATCATTTATTTTCTTCCATAAAACTCATCAAACAACATAAAATCTCTCATGGCAAGTCCCTAGACTTTCAACCATGTTGCAAATTAATCCTCCCATTAGCTAGCTTAAGCTTTGGGGACTCCAAAAAATGCAATTTTCATAAAAAATAAGCATCAAAATCACTTACTTGAATGGAGTAAAGCTTGCTGAAATTTGAAGCTTTCAAACCCCTCCCATGGCTGATATTTTCAGTTGAAGAAGAGAAGAAATAAAAAGATGATAGCTTTTTTCTTATTTCATCTTATTTTATTTCTTTTTAATTACCAAATATGACAACATTTAATGCCCTTGTCCCCTTTGTTATCTTTGACCGGCCAAGCTAATTCCCATGGCCTAATTGCACATTTAGGACCTTCAATTTATAAACCATAGCTTTTTGGTACCTCTAGCAATTAAAATAGAACTTTCGCACTTTATGCTATTTAGTCCTTTTTCACAATTTAGCTAGAAATCGCTAAAATTAAGGCACCAAAATTTTCATGCATCCTTATAAACATGTTATAATACATAACATATCATGAAAATAATTTTCTATAACCTCGAATTAGTGATTTCGAGATCAATGTTCCGACTAACCCCTAAATCGGGCTGTTAAAGTAGAGGTGTGCCGAATTTGGACTCTTGGGCACTCAAGAATTCAGCTAGGGATGGGTTCCTCATTTCGGTTCTGTGTTGTTTTTCCCTCTGCCGAATTCTCCCTCGGCTGAAAACCTCTTCTCCCCCTTTTGCTTTTTCTTTCTTTTCCCTCTTTCGAAACCCTCTCCTCCCCTAAACTGTTTCCTTATTCTCCCTTCCTGCCGCCACACTCTTCTAGTTCTCTGCCGATTTGGACTGCTTCTCCTAGCACCCTGCTTGTGTTGGCCAAACATTCCCTTCCTTTTGTCCTCATCTTCCCTTTTCTCTTTTTCCTTCTTTTGGCCGAATGCACTCCCTTCCTCTACCCTCACTGTACCGACTTTTTCTTTGATCTCTGCCGATTTAGTGTTCATTGCTAGTCTACGGTTTGGTACTTTCGGTAAGTTGATACTCAATTTCGGCTTAAATAGTGCTTATAGATACTTGTTAATAAGGGGTTCGATTGGATTGCAGGTAATAATTTTGAGTTCTAGTGATCATCGTTTTTCCAGTGAGTAAAGTGTGTAGGGATTCGTTTGTTAATCAAGGTAAGCGGGTGGCGATTAAGTGGTTATGTATATTGATTTGGGTTTGTTTTAAATTCAATTGAGATGTGAGTAACCGATTGTTATGGGTGAACATAGGTTCAAAAGTGATTGAGGACTGTCTGCGCATCTTTTCGGATCCAGGTGTGTAACAGTACTCTCATAAATGGTATTGGTAAAATGCCAAAAAGTGTAAACACTGCCCAAATCGTAAGCCGGCAAAAGCCAAAAAAGTATGAAATTAACGCTACACGAGCATGCGCTCACTCGTGTGGTAAACTGAATGCATAAAATGTGAGCGTGAGACTACCGAGGCCACCATGAGTGATTTCGTGGTCATGGGCCGTTTTGGGCCATGTGGCCTCAACGGGCTTGTGGGCCCCACATGGGTAAACCGCACAAACGTGTGGAGAATATTGGGCCAGGCTGTGTAAATTACATGGCCGCGTCCATTTTTGGGCTAAGTGGGCCACATGAGCGTGTGGGCCCACATGGGCCCGCATTATGGGCCTTGGGCCCATTTGGACTGTTTGACTGTTAAGGTTGCACGGGTCGCCCGAGACAACTGTGGACCTACTTATGGGTCGGTAAGTACACCTAGACCCCAAATTGATAAAATGACTATTATGCCCTTATGGTAAAATGACTGTTATGCCCCTATGTTATGTATGACCGTATATGAGCATGCCATGATATATATATGTATGTTGCATTCATGTGTGGTATGTTGCATGGGGTGGGATTATTATGATTGGAGGAAGTGTACTGTACTGGAAGCTCTACTGCAAATACTGTTTAGTGCCGCAACCGGTGCTAATTTTTGGAGTGTAGGGATGGGTGGGTGATTTTATCCCCACATGGAGTGTTGGGTTGGACGGAGTGGAGTGTAGAGGCTGGATGGGTAGGATTTCTTATTGCATGCTTAAACTGTTACTGACACTGTTATGGGCTAAGGCCCACACTGGTACTGATACTGTAATGGGCTAATGCCCAACTGAATGGAGCTGTTATTGACTTGGGCTTAGGCCCAGACTGTACTTGTCTAAAGGCATGATTGGCTGTTTATGTGCATGGTGTTACACACTGAGTTTTCGTAAACTTACCTATCTGTTTATCTGTACAGGTAATCCCCAGTCTTAGGCGGATCGGTGCTGCAAAGGACTCAGAGGTGGCCACACAACCGCACTTATTTATATATTTGAGTTTATTTGGTATAAATTTAATTAGGGTTTTTGTTGTAATAAGGCCTCTTTAATTTTTAACTTTTAATTTGGGGATTTTACTTAGTTTAATTCACATTTGATTAGTAGTAGAATGCGGTTTTCCAAAAGATAATTGGTTTTTCAAAACACCACGTTTTAGTAATTCATAATAAAAGCATCTGCATGAAACTTGGTTTTAAAATATAGTGACAACTTAATATGATCTGTAACACCCCTTACCCGAGACCGTCGCCAGAGTCGAGCACGAGGCATTACCAGACTTAACTTACTAGTTAGAGGCATAAAAAATTACTTTTTAAATTAATTCGTTCACATACATCCAATATGTTCCTAAAAAGGGCCCTCGAGGTCCTAAAACATGCAATTGAAACGGTTCGGGACCGAACCGGAAACATTAAAAATTTTCTAATTTCTTGAACAAATCAAAACAATTTATTTCCCTATTCATAATTAAACTGTCCATTTGCATCATGGTCACTAAATTGACTATAACTCGAGTTAAGAAACTCAAAATTTAGATCCGTAAATTTTACTTGAAACTATACTCATATATATTCTTACTATATTTTTTCTAAAATTTTTGGTGTGGTTAATTAGTACAGTTTATTAGTTAAAGTCTCCCCTGTTACACTGTCCGACGGTTCTGACCCTCTTCACTAAAAATCAATTATCTCATAATATACAATTATTTTGCCTACACCGTTTCTTTCATATTAAAATAGACTCAATAATATTTAATTCTATACCTAATTCACACCCTAATTCCATTTCTACTATTCATTGTGATTTTTCAAAATCACGTCACTGTTGCTGTCCAAGAATATTCCTTTGCGAATTTTACTCTTTCATAATTTCTTTGTAATAACTATCATTTAGGCATACATAACACCCAAAACATGTTCTTATTTAGCCATTTTAATGGCTAATCATTATCAAGTATTTACAAGCCATTCTTTAGCCATATCATAAGGAAATACACACAAAATGGCTAATTCCCTATACATGCCATAACTTAAAACGTTTCGAGTCACAAAATACCGAGATAATCCTTTGATAGTGTGAAACGATCTCTGGCGTCCTTGTGATCCCTGAGTTGGCTTGCGATACTATAAAAAGGGAGAAAGGAATGAGAGTAAGCATAAAGTTTAGTAAGTTTGCATGTAAATGAAAAACAACATTCTTAATGAATTATATTTTCTTTTCTTATCAAGATCATTTAAGCCTTTAACTCAATATGCTTAAGTTTTGAATTCTTACATGTACCTTTTTAGAACGAACTTGTCTTACCTTCCCTTTGGTATACTCTTTTAATTTTTCGTTGAACCACTTGGAATACTAAGGATACACGGGTACCTTTCCTTTTGAAACTTACCATTGCCATGTCTTCACATGGTCGTACGTGGTATCCTTGCCTTATGAACTCACCAATGCCATGCCTTGGGATGGTCTTACATGGGATCTTTGCCTTATAGTAACTTATAAATGCCATGTCTTGACATGGTCTTACATGATTTCTTTAAACCCTAATGTCATGACATTTGTATTCTTACACATTCCTAACGTTCAACCGAGACTTTCTGAGATTGCTTCTCCGTTAATTCATGCTTGAGTCTTTAAATGATAAATTTATAGAATAAATATGTAAATTCTGGAACTTAATAGTATTAAATGTAAAATAATAGAATATTGCATTTATTTACCGCAAACTTACCTCGGAACAAAATACGATCAACTATATTAATTTAGTCCACTATCTTTTTCTTTCCCCGGTCTAACTCCGGATTTCGTTCCTCTTGATCTATAATAGAAAATTTAGCTTATTTAATATTCACAATTATTAAAACAGTCCTTGACTCTAACTTTGGAAAAATTACAATTTTGCCCCTAAACTTTTACATATTTACACATTTTCCCCAAAGCTCGGAAATTAAACTTTATCCCTTATTCCTATGTTTTATGACATACTGATCATTTTTCCCTTCTATGACAACATCAAATTCTGACTCTAACATGTACTTATGAACATTTGGTATTTTTACCGATTAAGCTGTTTTACTCGTTTTCACTTAAAATTGCTTAGCAAAAGTTGTTTAACATAATTTCAGACTTCATATTCTATCATAAAACATCAAAATAAACACATTTCACCTATGGGTATTTTTCCAAATATGAACTCTAGGTTAAATTATTGCTAGATTAAGCTAAATCAAGTTACCAGGACTCCGAAAACGTAAAGAACATTAAAAACGGGGCTTAGATGCACTTACTATGAGCTTGAGAAGTTGAATAAACCCTAGATATGGTGTCCCTTTGAAATTTCGACCAAATGAAGAAGATGGACAACATTTTGCCATCTTTTTCCCTTTTTAATTCCTTTTTAATTCCAAATGACTAAAATGCCCTTCATTAAAAGTTTAGTTATTTTTATGTATGTATGTCCATTTTTTTTCCATGGAAAATATAATGGTCTAATTACCATTTAAGGACTCCTACTTCAAACCCCCATTTCAATCAAGTACTCTATGAATTAGAACCCCTATTTAGTAACTTTTGTAAACAAGTCCTAATAGGCAATTTAAGCATGCAATCAATAAAATTTCTTATCGATACTCTAACACATGTATTTAGTCACTCGGTAAATCATAATAATTAATCGTAATAAAATTTTCTATCTCAGATTCGTGGTTTCGCAACCACTATTCTATTTAGGCCCTATTTCGGGATGTTACATTTCTCCCCCTTTAGGGATTTTCGTCCCCGAAAATCTTACCTGTGAAGAGATTTTGGTATTGTTTTCACATAGTCTCTTTGGGCTCCCATGTAGCCTCATCTACCCCATGCCTATTCCATAATAATTTCACAAGTGCAATACTTTTGTTCCTTAATTGCTTAACCTCTCGAGCTAGAATTTTTACCGGTTCTTCACCGTAAGTCATATTTGGCTGAATCTCAACCTCTGTCTGCGAAATCACATGCGACGGATCTGAATGATAACAACGTAGCATAGACACATGAAAAACATCATGAATCTTCTCTAACTCATTCGGCAAAGCTAACCGATATGCCAATGGCCCAACTCTCTCAATCACCTCAATCGGTCTAATAAAACGTGGACTTAGTTTGCCTTTCTTGCCAAATCTGAGAACTTTCTTCCACGGGGATACTTTCAAGAATACCCTATCACCAACCTGAAACTCAATTCTTTTCTTTTCAAATCTGCATAGGATTTTTGTCTATCTGAAGCTTCTTTCAAACAATCTCTGATGACTTTTACTTTCTCTTCTGTTTCTTTGACTAGATCAACCCCGTAAATCTGATTTTCCTTAAGCTCTGTCCAATACAAAGGTGTGCGACATTTACGTCCATACAAAGCTTTATAAGGTGCCATCTTCAAACTCGATTGATAACTATTATTATAGGCAAACTCTATTAACGGCAAATATTTCTCCCAACTACCTTGAAATTCCAATACACAACATCTAAGAATATCTTCAAGTACCTGAATAACTCTCTCTGACTGACCATCAGTTTGAGGATGGAAAGATGTACTAAAACTCAACTTTGTACCTAAAGCTTCCTGCAATTTCTTCCAAAATCGTGAAGTAAATCTCGAATCTCTATCTGAGATAGTCGATAACGGTACTCCATGTAGTCTGACTATCTCCGAAATATACAACTTGGCTAACTTGTCAAGTGAATAATCCATACAAATTGGGATAAAATGAGCCGACTTTGTTAGCTTATCAATCACAGCCCATACTGCATCTTTCTTTCTCGGCGTCAAAGGCAATCCTGTCACAAAATCTATAGTGATAAACTATAATATATACATATTTTAATCCCACATTTAGCATACTTTTTTGATGATTAATCCCTTGATTTGTGGAATTTGATGCTCCTAATCCTTTAATTTCATGTTTTATACTTAGGAGAGCATAGGAAGATGAAAAGAACGAGAAACGGGCCAAAAATGGACCAAATGGGCCAAAGTAGGAAATCAACACGGCTTGGGCCCAAGCCATACGGCTGTGCCCCTTTAGCAGGCTCGACCACAGCCTGGATTCAATTCACACGGGCGTGTTGCACGGGCGTGTCCCTGCCGTGAAAAAGAGGAATTTCACTCAGAATAGGGTACTTAGAGGCAAAGAAAGACATTCCAAAAGCCTATATAAACACCCTAAAGGCCAACCTAAAGGGGGTCGACAGAAGGATTTTGTCAGGGGGCATCCAGCTACGCCAAGGAGCCAAGCCAAAGAGGTCAGAATTGTGGGATTTACTCAAGAGAGCCAGTTGATTCATCTCAAGAAGCCGAAATCATACTAAAGACGGCGGATCTCTCCTTCAATTCTTTCAAGGGGTTTTAGGGTTTTCTTATATTTTGTTTTATCTTTTCTTCTGAGATATATTCTTTTATTATTATGAACTGAACTCCCCAGATACCTAAGAGGGATGAAACCTAAGACGGATCTTGTTATTGTTTTCTGAACTATATGATAAATACTTGATTTGTTCTTAATTATGTGTTCTTAATTCTTGTTTTGATATTTCAGGATATTGATTCAAGTATTGATGTGCTTAGGCAGAGGAGGAATAGGCCCTGTCTAAGAGTAGATCTAGCATAATTAACCGGAGTTGATCGCAACACTAGAGATAGGATGACGAAAATCTACTGGATTAGGGTCAAACCTAATATGGGAGTCCATAGATCGAGTTAATGCAATCCTAGAGGTTTTAATTAGAAAGAGAATTCAATTAATCAACCTAGGGTTAGACGTTATTAGCCTCGAGAGAGGTATTAATATAAATTAGGGAATCGTACAGATCAGGTCAAGTGAATAAATCGTCTCGTTCAGAGTTAAATAACAAGTGAAGTCTAGGTGGATTCCTCCTTGGGTATTGTCTTAATTAATTGGTTTTTCCCACAAGTATTTCCCCAATTCATTCTCTTTGTCTTAGCGTCTTTAGCTTAGTAGTTAGTTAATTTTAGATTAAATAACAATTCCCTTAATTCTTAGGCTAAATAATAGAAAGAAAGTTAGTATTAGTACTTTTGGTTCCTTTAAGTTCGACATTCCGGTTTTGCCACTAAACTATACTACTGTTCGATAGGTGCGCTTGCCTCAATCGTTGTCACAGTTAGTTTCTAGGCTAGATCATTCATTATATAAATTTTTAAGACTCTGACACACGATCAAGTTTTTGGCGCCGTTACCGGGGAACTAAAATATTAAGAACACTTGATTTTTATTACTTTAGCCATTTTATTTATTTACAATTTATTTTTATTTTATTTTAACTTTGCTAATTTTTCTCTTTCTTTGCTTCTGGCAGGTATTTCTAGTTTATGACTAGAAGAAACCCGTCAGGACCCTTGATTTTTGACAGTGATAAAATATACCACTCGCAGAACCCGAAGAAATGTCACTGAATAATTATCAATGGCAAGACATGAGGACAATGCCTAATAAAGCAGCCGGTGTTTTCAACCTTGACGCGGTCACCATGTTATCTAACTGTAGAGCTTTTAAATAAAAAATTTGATGGTTGGTATGGTTCGACGCAGTACATCCCAGAATACAAAGAGGATACAAATGTAGGAGGGTGAACAACACGAATATCTATCCTACAACCCTAGCACGAGAGAATGAACAAGTCAACTATATGGGTAACTATTCTAGACCTCAAAATAATCCCTATAGTAACACTTATAATGCAAAGTTGGTGGAACTGTTTCGATTTCTCGTGGGATGGCCAAGGAAATCGGAGACAACAACCCTCCTGAGCTTTCAACAACCACCTTACCAAATAGAAAAGAAGCCGAACCTTGAGGAGATGCTAACAAAATTTATCGCGGTGTCAGAAACTCGTTTTCAAAACAATGAGACAATGCTCAAAAATTAGCAGGCATCAATTCAAGGGATCGAGAACCAAATAGGTCAGCTTGCTAAGTTGATCTCAGAAAGACCACAAGGTATCTTACCTAGCAACACCGAAACTAACCCAAGAGAGCAACCGCAAGCAATAACTGCTCACGATAGTGAAGGGTTATATGAACCAAAATTGAAGCAAGAGAATGTGGTAGAGGAAGGTAAGGTTGAGGTAAGCCATGATACACCAAACTCGGTAATTACAGAGTACCAACCTCGTGTGCCATACCCCAATGCGATAAAGAAAGACCACACAGAGGAACAATTCGGTAAATTTCTTAAACTTCCAAAAAAATTACATATTAACTTGCCGTTTCTTAAAGCTCTTCCGCATATGCCAGATTTAAGGAAATTTTCAAAAGAGTTTTTGACAAACAAACATAAGTTAGACGATACGTTGCATGTGGTGCTAAACGCAGTGTGCCCAGCAATTCTACGAAATAAACTACCACGTGAGCTTACATTTCGTGTAAGTGATGAAACGGTCACTCTTCAGGTTCTTGACACAGCTAGGACATCGAGTATTAAAGGTGGAACCAATCACTTCAAAATTGGGGACCAGGTACTGTCAGATACAACCGACCCTCGAATAGCCGCTTCAGAGCTTAATACAAATAGTGCAACTCCTTTTACGGTACTTAAGGTCTTTCTATACGGAACGGTCGAGGTAACTCATTCTAATTTCGGCACTTTTAAGGTAAATATTACCCGACGCAAACCATATGTTGATAAAATTGATAGTAAGAAAAAGGAGTTTTAACTCCGTGAACCACCATGGCCATATGAATAACAGGTAAGTCTAGCTCAAGACTTTAAACGAGCGCTTCTCGGGAGGCAACCCGAGCACTAGCCCCGTTAATTTTCATATTTTCGAATTTTAGCATCTAACTAAAAAACTAACCAAATTTTTAAGGCGCAGGTTTCCCTACCCACACGGCCTTGAACACGGGTGTGGCCGTGGCCGTGTGGAAATAGGGCAAAACTTTTCCCCAAAACACGGGCTGCGATAAAACACCACGGCTGTGCGATTCGGCCATGGTCGAAACTGAGAAATCTACATGGGCGTGCGACACGCCCATGGGACCTTTGAGTCCATTTATTCTTTTCCTTTTTCTATTATTTTAATTTTTTTAATTTCTTTTCTTTTATCTTTCTCGTCTTTGATTTATATTATTATATTTTGATTTCTTTAATTTAGGTTCAAGGGGCTGTTAAAGAACGACCACGCCACCACCGGAGTATCCTCCCCACCTTCACCTCTCTCCAACTTTACCGTTTCTTTTCATTGACTCCATCCAAAATTCAGGAAGTTTCACTTCTCTCCCTATCTTATGATTTTATTACTATATTTCTATTATCTATCTTTGTACATTGAGGGCAATGTACATATTAAGTGTGGGGGGTTAACTACAGTATTATTTGAAAATCCCTGAATTATGTCTTATTCTTAAGTAATTTTGTCATATCACTGTTAGAATGAAATTTCCTTGGATTTATGATTTTCATTGATATGTTTTGGATTAAGTCATAGTTAATTATGCAGTGATGATTTAAACTTTAGGAAACTAGAGAATTAAACATGATGAGTTTATTTAAAAAAAAAAATTCTTAGGTTGTTTACCTGAATCTAATGATTACCTTGAAGTTTGAAATTTACAAGGTTGATATCAAAAGCCCAAAATTTTTGTGAGATCTTGAGCCTTTTAGAGCATACATTTTTCGTGCTCACTTTATTGATTATGAGTGTGTCAACATTGATTTGTTATTCTAGAACTTGCTTCGATTATACATGTCGAGACCACACCTTTGATTTGATATACAGAGATGACAAAGGCACTTAGGTTTTAACCCACTTACTGCATAAAAAGCCTACATTCATAATTAACCCCTAGTGAACCCCTTTGATCCTAACAACCATTTTATTTACTCACCCATTAATATTAACCCATAACCACTTTGTATTTGTTATCACCACTTCTCTTGACTAACCCTTTTTGTCGAGATTTGATTTGAGAAGTTGCCTAACTATGTTTTCCATTTCAGTTGTTAAATTTGTTATTATTATTGTATGATTTGTTCTTAAAAAAAATTGAAGTATATTCATGATTAAGTGAGCTTATACGTTTAAATTCCACATCTTGAAGTAGAAGTTCGTAATTATTAGTAATGAAGTTTTAATTGATGTAATTATTCTGGATTAGTTCATTTTTCTAGTTAGGTAAATTGTCAATTAAATCTCAATTCTAACCCTCTAAATCAAGCCTTTATCCACACCTTTTACCCAAGCCCCGTTACAACCCATAAAAGACCTTTTGATTTGTGTATCATATCATTTTACAGTGGTGGAGATTTGATTTTCATGCAAGCCTATGGGATTAACTTTTCATGTTTGACTTTTGAGTGCTTAATTTTTGAACCGTAAACACTTCGAGTGATTTGAGTGAATCTTTAGTGAGGATGTCAATTTCTGTCGATTTTGAATCAGAGGTAATTATTTAGGTAAGGGGAAACACCTATTTTCCGTACTATAAAAAATATGACTCTGATTGTTTGAATCTTTGGGAACCTTCTGGTTAAATTATCAATGTATGAATTACCTATGAATTATGATGAAACATTGTTGATGAAGGTTATGAAGTGAGGAAATTCTATTTCTAATTGTGAGTTGAGAATTTTGCTTAAGGACAAGCAAAAGCTTAAGTGTGGGGGTATTTGATAAACCGTAATATATACATATTTTAATCCCACATTTAGCATACTTTTTGGATGATTAATCCCTTGATTTGTGGAATTTGATGCTCCTAATCCTTTAATTTCATGTTTTATACTTAGGAAAGCATAGGAAGATGAAAATAACGAAACGGGCCAAAACGTACCAAATGGGCCAAAGTAGGAAATCAACACGGCACGGGCCCAAGCCACACTGGCCGTGCCCTTTAGCGTGCTCGACCACGGCACTGGATTCGATTCACCACAGGCGTGTTGCAGGCGTGTCCTCCCTGCCGTGACAAAGACGAATTTCACTCAGAATAGGGTACTTAGAGGCAAAGAAAGACATTCCAAAAGCCTATATAAACACCCCAAAGGCCAACCTAAAGGGGGGTCGACAGAAGGCTTTTGTCAGGGGGTGTCCAGCTAGGCCAAGGAGCCAAGCCAGAAAGGTTAGAATTGTGGGATTTACTCGAGAGAGCCAGTTAATTCATCTCAAGAAGCCGAAATCATACTCAAGACGACTGATCTCTCCTTCAATTCCTTCAGGGGGTCTTAGGGTTTTCTTATGTTTTGTTTTATCTTTTCTTCTGAGATGTATTCTTTTATTATTATGAACTAAACTCCCCAAATACCTGAGGGGGATGAAACCTAAGACGGATCTTGTTATTGTTTTCTGAACTATATGATAAATACTTGATTTGTTCTTAATTGTGTGTTCTTAATTCTTGTTTTGATATTTCAGGATATTGATTCAAGTATTGATGTCGTTAGGCAGAGGAGGAATAGGCCCTGTCTAAGAGTAGATCCAGCATAATTAAGCGGAGTTGATCGCAACACTAGAGATAGGATGACGAAAATCTACCGGATTAGGGTCAAACCTAATATGGGAGTCCATAGATCGAGTTAATGCAATCCTAGGGGTTTTAATTAGAAAGAGATTTCAATTAATCAACCTAGGGTTAGACATTAGTAGCCTCGAGAGAGGTATTAATATAAATTAGGAATCCTACGGATCGTGTCAAGTGAATAAATAAATGCAGTTCAGTGAGTTAAATAACAAGTGAAGTCTAGGTGGATTCCTCCTTTGGTATTGTCTTAATCAATTGGTTTTTCCCACAAGTATTTCCCCAATTCATTCTCTTTGTCTTAGCGTCTTTAGCTTAGTAGTTAGTTAATTTTAGATTAAATAACAATTCCCTTAATTCTTAGGCTAAATAATAGAAAGAAAGTTAGTATTAGTACTTTTGGTTCCTTTGGGTTCGACATTCCGGTCTTGCAACTAAACTATACTACTGTTCGATAGGTGCGCTTGCCTCAATCGTTGTCACAGTTAGTTTCTAGGCTAAATCATTCATTATATAAATTTTTAAGACTTTGACACACGATCACATAGTAACTCGGTCCCATTTCCACTCAGGAACTAATATAGGCTGCAATGAACCTGAAGGTATCTGATGGTCGGCTTTTACCTGCTGACAGATCAAGCATCTAGAAATAAACTCTGAAATATCTCTTTTCATTCCTGCCCACCAATACATTTTCTTCAAATCATTATAAATCTTTGTATTACCTGGGTGAATAGACAAAGAACTGCTATGTGCTTCCTGTAAGACCTTCCGAATAAGCTCATCATTCTTTGGTACACATACCCTGTCTCTGAACATCAAACAACCATCGAACGATCTGAAAATCGGACTCTACACACGACTCAGATCGAACTCTTTTGGCTTGCAGCTCACTGTCATCCTTCTGAGCTTCACAAATTTCTTCAAGAAACATCGGTTTAGCTCTCAACTCAGCTAAGATAGAACCATCATTTGATAAGGCCAAACTAGTGTGCAAAGCTCTTAATGCAAATAAAGATTTTCTACTCAAAGCATCAACAACAACATTTGCCTTACCTGGGTGATAATCGATCACTAGCTCATAAACTTTAATCAACTCTAGCCATCTTCTTTGCCTCAAGTTCAGATCTTTCTGAGTCATCAAGTATTTCAAACTTTTATGATCAGTGAATATTCAGCATTTCTCACCATACAAGTGATGTCTCCAGATTTTCAATGCAAATACAATAGTAGCTAGCTCTAAATCATGTGTCGGATAATTTTTTCATGTGGCTTTAACTATCTAGAGGCATAAGCAATTACCCTTCCTTCCTGCATAAGTACACAGCCTAGTCCATTCAAGGATGCATCATCAGTAAATCACAAACTCTTTACCCGGTTGCTCGTTGTACTAAGACAGAGCTTGATCAACAATGCCTTTAACTTGTCGAAACTCTGCTGACACTTCTCAGTCCATTCAAACTTGACAGCTTTCTATAGTAATCTTGTCAATAGAGTAGCTATCATGGAAAACCCCTCTACAAATTGTCTATAATAATAGGCAAGACCAAGAAAACTTCTGACCTCTGATACATTCCTGGGAGGCTTCCAATCAACGATGGCTGAAATCTTGCTCGGATCAACTCTAATACCTTCACTTGAGACAATATGTCCAAGAAAATAGACTTCCCGTAACCAGAACTCACTTTTGCTGAACTTGGCATAAAGCTGATTATCTCTAAAAGTCTGTAAAACTATTCTCAAATGCTCTGCATGCTCAGTCTCATCATGAGAATAAATCAAGATGTCATTAATGAACACAACTACAAACTTGTCCAAGTAAGGTCTAAAAATTCGGTTCATTAAATCCATGAAAAAGGCGGGAGCATTAGTTAAGCCAAATGGCATCACAAGAAACTCATAGTGACCATACCAAGTTCGAAAAATAGTTTTCGAAACATCTGACTCTTTAACTTGCAACTGATAGTATCAGGATCTCAAATCTATCTTAGAGAACAAAGTGGATCCCTTCAATTGATCAAAAAAACCATCTATTCTAGGCAGTGGATATTTGTTCTTGATGGTTACCTTGTTAAGCTGCTGATAGTCTATGAACAATCTCATGGAACCGTCCTTCTTTTTCACAAAAAACACTGGTGCACCCCATGGTGAACAACTAGGTCTTGCAAAGCCTTTATCAGTTAATTCCTGTAGCTGAGCTTTCAATTCTTTCAATTCTATCGAAGTCATTCTATAAGGAGCAATAGAAATAGGTGTGGTACCTGGAATCAATTCAATACCAAACTCAACTTCTCTGATAGGAGGCAAACCTGGTAGTTCTTCCGGAAACACATCAGGAAACTCACTTACCACAGACACTGATTCAATTTTCAACTCTGAATCTTTAGTATTCAATACAAAAACAAGATAAGCTTCACACCCTTTCCTCAAACATTTCTGAGCAGACATAACAGAAATCATGGTAATTGAACTATCTGACTCATCTGAATTAACCCGAAGAATTTCACCATTTTCACATTTCAACTCAATGAATTTCTTTCCACAATACACTATCACATCATGTGCAGTTAACCAATCCATACCAAGAATCACATCAAACTCATCAAATGGAAATAGCATGAGATCGGCCGGAAAATAGTAACCTCTAATCATCAAGGGGCAATTTTTACATACTTTGTTTACTAACACATACTGACCTAATGGATTCGATACTTTAATCACAAATCTTGTAAACTCTATGGGCATGTTCATACTAGGCATGAATTTCATGCAAACATAGGAATGGGTTGAACCCGGATCAATCAAAGCAATAACATTAACATCATGAAGAAACAATGTACCCGTAATTACGTCGGGGGAAGATGCCTCTTCACGAGCACGGATAGCATAAGTCCTTGCGGGTGCTCTAACATCTGATCTCATTGCTGAATCTCTAAATGTACCTCTACCTACCCCTATTCCCAGATTTCTCTGAGGTCTGCCTCTAACGGGGGCATTGCCTGATCTTACACTCGGTATTACTTCTCTTTTAACCATATCAGGACACTCCCGAATGAAATGATCTGGTGCACCACAATGGAAATAACCAGTCTAAGTTGCTCGACATTGACCTGGATGACGTCGACCACATTGAGGACACTCGGGTCTATCAGGCTAAATACTGCCAACACTCGTAATCGAAGTGGTTTAAGCTTTCGGACCCATAAATCTTCTACCTCTATTTCGGCTAGAATACACGACTGAAAAATTAGATCTCGTAGAGAACTCTCTAGGCCTCTTGGATGTAGACTGAAACGACTTGCTCATTTGTCTTTTCTTCGTATCTTGCATCTCAATTTCAACTTTACCCTTTCCTTTCAAAAACTCCTCTGCCTTACAGGCTCGTTCAACTAAAACAAAAAACTCTTTAATCTCTAGAACACCAACTGAAAGTCAGATATCATCATTGAGCCCATCCTCAAATATTTTGCACATGATAGCCTCTGTAGACACACACTCTCGAGCATAATTGCTGAGTCTGACAAATTCACGTTCATACTCGATCACAGTCATCTTACCCTGTTTTAACTCAAGGAACTCTTTTCTTTTCTGGTCAATGAACCTCTGACTGATGCATTTCTTACGGAACTCCTCCTGAAAGAAATCCCAAGTAACTTTTTCTTTAGGTACTACTGACACAAGTGTCTTCCACCACCGGTAGGCTGAATCTCTAAGAAGTGACACCACACACTTAATACACTCTTCTGGTGTGCAGGATAACTTGTCAAAGACTCTGATACTATTCTCGAGCCAAAATTTAGCTTTCTCTGCATCATCATCTTTGGTAGCCCGAAACTCTTCAGCCCCTTGTTTTCTAATCTTGTCAACGGGTGGCTTCTCTCTTCTAACTGTATCTGTGACTGGGGAAGCTACATGGGTGGTCTGAGGATCATGAGGGGGTGGAGGTCTAACGGCTAGATTCGTACGAACGAACTCAGCAAACCATTCATTCATAACTTGGAAGAAGGCTTCTCGAGCCCCTCCTCCCTGACTAACTGTAACGGGCCTTTCACTACTATCTGGTGGCATCGTACCTTCTGCGGGAGTGGGCGCATTACTCTCTACATCATCTACACCAGCTCATTCGGGATCCATAATTATAAAAGAAAAACATTTTTAAAATCGTCAGGAGTCGTCACACCATCAAAAGATAAGTATGGCATGTATAGCTAGACTCTTACTCATACTGAATATTTCGAGAACCGACTAAACTCTCGCTCTGATACTAATAAATGTAACACCCCTTACCCGAGACCGTCGCCAGAGTTGAGCACAAGGCATTACCAGACTTAACTTACTAGTTCGGGGCATAAAAATTTGCTTTTAAAATTAATTTGTTCACATACATCCAATATGTTCCTAAAAAGGGCCCTCGAGGCCCTAAAACATGCAATTGAAACGGTTCGGGACCGAACTGGAAACATTATAAATTTTCTAACTTCTTAAACAAATCAAAACAATTTATTTCCCTATTAATAATTAAACTGTCCATTTGCATCATGGTCACTAAATTGACTATGACTCGAATTACGAAACTTGAAATTTAGATCTGTAAATTTTCCATGAAACTAGACTCATATATCTTCTTACTATAATTTTTACAAAATTTTTGGTGTGGTCAATTAGTACAGTTTATTAGTTAAAATCTCCCCTGTTACACTGTCCGACGGTTGTGACCCCTCTTCACTAAAAATCAATTATCTCATAATATATAATTCTTTTTCCTACACCGTTTCTTTCATATAAAAATAGACTCAATAATATTTAATTATATACCTCATTCACACCCTAATTACATTTCTACTATTATTAGTGATTTTTCAAATCACATCACTGTTGCTGTTCAAGAACTGATCCTTTGCAAATTTTACTCTTTCATAATTTCTTTGTAATAACTATCATTTAGGCGTACATAACACCCAAAACATGTTCTTATTTAGCCATTTTAATTGCTAATCATTATAAAGTATTTACAAGCCATTCTTTAGCCATATCATAAGGACATACACACAAAATGGCTAAGTCCCTATACATGCCATAACTTAAAACGTTTCGAGTCACAAAATACCGAGATAATCTTTTGATAGTGTGAAACGATCTCCGACGTCCTTGCGATCCCCGAGTTGGCTTGCAATACTATAAAAAGAGAGAAAGGAATGGGAGTAAGCATAAAGCTTAGTAAGTTTGCATTTAAATGAATAACAACATTCTTAATGAATTATCTTATTCTTTTCTTATCAAGACCATTTAAGCCTTTAACTCAATATGCTTAAGTTTTGAATTCTTACCTATACCTTTTTAGCATGAACTTGTCTTGCCTTTCCTTTGGTATACTCTTTGAATTTTTCGTTGAACCACTTGGAATACCAAGGATACACGGGTACCTTTCCTTTTGAAACTTACCATTGCCATATCTTGACATGGTCTTACGTGGTATCCTTGCCTTATGAACTCACCAATGCCATGCCTTGGCATGGTCTTACATGAGATCTTTTCCTTATAGTAACTTATCAATGCCATGTCTTGACATGGTCTTACATGATTTCCTTAAACCCTAATGTCATGACATTTGTATCCTACACATTCCTAAGGTTCAACCAGGACTTTCTGAGATTGCTTCTCCGTCAATTCATGCTTGATTCTTTAAATGATAAATTTACAGAATAAATATGTAAATGTTGGAATTTAATAGTATTAAATGTAAAATAATAGAATATTGCATTTATTTACCGCAAACTTACCTCGGAACAAAATACGATCAACTATATTGATTTAGTCCACTATCTTTTTCTTTCCCCGGTCTAACTCTGGATTTCGTTCATCTTGAGCTATAATAGCAAATTTAGCTTATTTAATACTCACATTTATTAAAACAATCATTGACTATAACTTTGGAAAAATTACAATTTTGCCCCCAAACTTTTACATATTTACACATTTTCCCCAAAGCTCAGAAATTAAACTTTGTCCCTTATTCTTATGTTTTATGACATGCTGATCATTTTTCCCTTCTATGACAACATCAAATTCTCACTCTAACATGTACTTATGAACATTAGGTATTTTTACTGATTAAGCCGTTTTACTCGTTTTCACTTAAAATTGCTTAGCAAAATTTGTTTAACATAATTTAAGACTTCACATTCTATCATAAAACATTAAAATAAACACATTTCACCTATGGGTATTTTTCCAAATATGAACCCTAGGTTAAATTATTGCTAGATTAAGCTAAATCAAGTTACCGGGACTCCAAAAACGTAAAGAACATTAAAAATGGGGCTTAGATGCACTTTCTATGAGCTTGAGAAGTTGAAGAAACCCTAGATATGGTGTCCCCTTTGAAATTTCGACCAAATGAAGAAGATGGACAACATTTTGCAATCTTTTTCCCTTTTTAATTCCTTTTTAATTCCAAACGACTAAAATGCCCTTCATTAAGACTTTAGTTATTTTTATCTATGTATGTCCATTTTTGTCCATGGAAAATATAATGGTCTAATTACCATTTAAGGACTCCTACTTAAAACCCCCATTTCAATCAAGTACTCTATGAATTAGAACCCCTATTTAGTAACTTTTGCAAACAAGTCCTAATAGGCAATTTAAGCATGCCATCAATAAAATTTCTTATCGATACTCTAACACATGTATTTAATCACTCGGTAAATCATAATAATTAATCGTAATAAACTTTTCTGTATCATATTCATGGTTTCACAACCACTATTTAGTTTTGGCCCTATTTCGGGATGTTACATGATCAACGTTCTACTAAAATAACTTAAGTTTTGAAAGAACAAGATACCCTAAATTTCTGTTAAGATACATAAACGAGGTTTAATAATAAGCATGTCTTTTCTAAAGAAACGATGTTTTCGAAAAACACTTCAATGTAATATCGCCAGATTCGGCCATAACGTCTAGGCCGGGTTTTGGGTGTTACATCAGAGCCAGGTTACAAAACTCGGCTTTGTTTTTTGGGTTTTTTCTAAAACTTGGAATTTTTAAAAAGAACTGTTCCAAACGATTTGGAAGTATTTTGAAATATTTTACTGAATGTGTGGTACACCGAGTCTTTGGCACTGATCCTGTAAGTCTTCTAAAACTGTTGTTTGTTTTAAACTGAAATGCTATAAATAGGAAATACTGAGACGACTGTAGGTAGAAGACAGTACTGAAAAACTATAGTTAGGGTGAACTGAAGACTGTAAAAAGACTGCGATCTACGAAAATGAACTCTGAATTACTGATAATTATTTGCATAAAACTTTGCTAATAAATAACAAAAACTGTAAACTGATCTGCATAAAACTATTAATTCAGATAATACGCAAATAGATAATGAGCACCAGAGGTACTCGTGGAAGGGGTACAAGAGGCCGTGGCGGAGGCTGTAGAGGTGCTCAGGCTGGGTCTTCGTCATCGGGCCACATGCCTAACGCTGAAGCTAGTGAGGCATCGATTTCACCTGTGATTGAGACTGGGTCTCACAATCGAGTGGCTGGGGACGACGCCTTGTCCCAAGCTATGTTGCAAATTCTGGAGAGGGTCGCTGGGCCCAATACTGGTACAGTGGGCCGTGGGTCGGTCACAGATTGACTCCGGTCTAATGGGTCTGAGAGTTTGAGGGGTATTGTTGGAGTTGCCCCTAACGTGGCTGAATATTGGATTGAGGCCAAAGAGAGGATCATGGATGACCTCGACTGCACCCCCGAACAGAAACTAAAAGGTGCAGTGTCATTGCTACGAGATGAAGCCTATCAGTGGTGGCTTACAGTTAAAGAGGGTACTCAGGCTGACCGATTTACATGGGAATTCTTCAAGATTGCTTTCCAAGGAAAGTATGTGCGTGCTAGTTACGTGGATGCCCGGAGGAGGGAATTTCTAGGGGGATAAATCAGTGGTTGAATATGAAGCTGAATTTTTTGCGATTAAGCCACTATGCACGTGGGATGGTGGCAACTGATTATGAGCGGTGTGTTCATTTCGAGGATGGCCTCAGGGATAGTCTGAGAGTTTTGATAGCTCCACAGAGGGAGTGATATTTTTCCATACTGGTGGATAAGGCGAAGATCACCGAGGTGGTGAAGCGTACTGAGCGTCAGAACAGAGAAAATGGTAGGAATAAGAGGGATACGGAGCCCTCAAGTTCCGTTCAGAGGCCGAAGAAAAAGGCCAGAGTGGATGGGCTGGTCAGAGTTGGGGCCCCTAATGCAGCTACTGGATCGCAACCATGTGTTGACTGTGGTAGACGCCATCAGGGCGAGTGCTGGAAAAGGATTGGGGCATGTTTGAGATGCGGATCATTAGAGCACCATATCAGAGATTGTCCACGGAGGCCCGAACAGATGCAAGTTACAGGTCGAGGTACTGTTTAGCCGCCGAGAGGTTAGCAGTAGCCACCGAGAGGTCAGGGTCAGGCCAGAGAGGGAAATGGTATTGGCTGTGGTCGTGGGGCACCGGGCGAAGGTGCTGGTCATGCTGAGAGGTGAGGCGACCGGCTACGGTTTATATCTTGCACGTTCTTTGAGAGGGACGAGAGACGCCCGGATGTTTTTCTTCGATGCACGTTATTTATCTATAATGTACCTTATACTGCACTGATTGATGTTGGGTCTACGCATTCGTATATAGCATGCTCAGTGTCTGAGACTTGAGGTTAAATGGTTAAAACCACTGTGAGTGAGGTTATTGTGTTGAGCCCTTTAGGGCAGTCAGTTCAGGTAACAAATTGTTCAGAGATGTACCTTTAGAGGTTCAAGGAACCATCTTTTTGGCGGATTTAATGGAACTTCCATTTGGAGAATTCGACTTAATACTGGGCATGGATTAGCTGGTTAAGCATTAAGTGAATTTGGATTGTGCTACTAAACGGGTGGTACTGAAAACTGTGGAGGGTGATGAGGTGGTAGTAATAGAGAAGTGTTAGAATTATTTGTCAAATGTAATTTCTACCTTGAAGGCCGAGAAGTTGGTTCGTAAGGGTTGTGAGGCGTATATAGCCTACATCGATTTTTTGATTCTGAGGTTTCGTCTGTTAAAAACATCAGGACAATCAAAGATTTTCCGGATGTTTTTCCGATGAACTACCTGGACTACCTCCAAACCGTGAAGTTGAATTTGGGATTAAGCTCTTACTGGGTATAGCTCCGGTGCCCATCGCTCCCTATAGAATGGCACCAAAGGAGCTAGTGGGGCTTAAGACTCAGATCTGTTTTGATCAGGTAAATTTCAAGGCCAAAATTTTCTCTTAGGGGGTAGAGTTGTAACATCCCAAAAATCTAAGTATTTATCTCTGCATGTTATTTTAGAACAACTACTTGTTTGCTTCAGTGGTTAAGTGATTTAGGTGTGTTTGGGAGTGTTTGAGAAGTCCTGAATTCAAGCCTGGGCTTGTGAATTTTTTTTAGGGAATAAAACCCTTACCTGTAGTTAGTAGGCTTTTAAATTATTGTGGGTAAAACAAGTCACAAAAAGCCTGCTGGTCTAAGGGGTAAGTGGCGTGCTACCTAGGCCAGAGGACTGGGGTTCGAATCTTGGTAGTGGCAAGGGAATATTTATTTTGTTGCTATGCTATGGGAGGTGATGGAGTTTGACTGAAACACTGAAGTGGTTGAGGAGAATTCGAATTGTGTGGTTGAGGGAAGGTGTGATCAGGTGGAGAGATTTGAGGAGGGATTTTAGGAGGAAATCAAGGGATGAGGGGAGAGGTAGAGGTGTGCCGAATTTGGACTCTGAGGCACTCAAGAATTCGGCTAGGGAGCGGTTCCTCATTTCGGTTCTGTGTTGTTTTTCCCTCTGCCAAATTTTCTCTCTGCAGAAAACTTCTTCTCCCCTTTTTGCTTTTTCTTTCTTTTCCCTCTGTCGAAACCCTTTCCTCCCCTAAACTGTTTCCTTATTCTCCTTTCCTGCCGCCACACTCTTCTAGTTCTCTGCCGATTAGGACTGCTCCTCCTAGCACCTTGCTTGTGTTGGCCGAACATCCCCTTCCTTTTCTCCTCATCTTCCCTTTTCTCTTTTTCCTGCTTTTGGCCGAATGCACTCCCTTCCTCTACCCTCACTGTTCTGACTTTTTCTTTGATCTCTGCCGATTTAGTGTTCATTGCTAGTCTACGGTTTGGTACTTTCGGTAAGTTGATACTCGTTTTGGGCTTAAATTGTGCTTATAGATACTTGTTAATAAGGGGTTTGATTGGATTGCAGGTAATAATTCCGAGTTCTAGTGATCATCATTTTTCCAGTGAGTAAAGTGTGTGGGGATTTGTTTGTTAATCAAGGTAAGCGACTGGCAATTAAGTGGTTATGTATATTGATTTGGGTTCATTTTAAATTCAATTGAGATGTGAGTAACCGAATGTTATGGGTGAACATAGGTTGAGGAGTGATCGAGGACTGTCTGCACATCTTTTCGGATCCAGGTGTGTAACAATACTCTCATAAACGATATTGGTAAAATGCCGAAAAGTGTAAACACTGCCCAAATCGTAAGCCGGCAAAAGCCGAAAAAGTATGAAATTGACGCTACACGAGCATGCGCTCGCTCGTGTGGTAAACTGAACGCATAAAACGTGAGCGTGAGATTACCGAGGCCACCGTGAGTGATTTCGTGGTCTTGGGTCGTTTTGGGCCATGTTGGGCCAAAATCGGCCATGTGGGCCCAACAGACTCGTGGGCCCCACACGGGTAAACCGCACAAATGTGTGGAGAATATTGGGCCAGGCTATGTAAATTACATGACCGCAACCATTTTTGGGCTAAGTGGGCCACATGAGCGTGTGGGCCCATATGGGCCCGCACTATGGGCCTTGGGCCCATTTGGACTGTTTGACTGTTAAGGTTGCACGGGTCGCCCGAGACAACTGTGGACCTACTGATGGGTCAGTAAGTACACCTAGACCCCAAACTGATAAAATGACTGTTATGCCCTTATGGTAAAATGACTGTTATGCCCCTATGTTATGTATGACCGTATATGAGCATTCCATGATATATATATGTATGTTGCATTCATGTGTGATATGTTGCATGGGGTGGGATTATTATGATTGGAGGAAGTATCAGATCTTCGCAAACTCTCATCGCAAATATCGCTTAGTGCCGCAAGGTGCTAATTTTTGGCGTGTTGGGATGGGTGTGTGATTTTATTCCCACATGGAGTGTTGGGCTGGACAGAGTGGAGTGTAAAGGCTGGATGGGTAGGATTTCTGATTGCATGCTTAAACTGTTACTAATACTGTTATGGGCTAAGGCCCACACTGATACTGTTATGGGCTAAGGCCCAACTAAACTGAGCTGTTATTGACTTTGGCTTAGGCCCAGACTGTACTTGTCTAAAGGCATGATTGGTTGTTTATGTGCATGAGGTTACACACTGAGTTTTCGTAAACTCACCTCTCTGTTTATCTGTACAGGTAATCCCCAGTCTTAGGCGGATCGGTGTTGCGAGGGATTTGGTGGTGGCCACACAACCGCACTTATTTATATATTTGAGTTTATTTGGTATAAATTTAATTCGGGTTTTTTTTTAATAAGGCCTCTTTAATTTTTAACTTTTAATTTGGGGATTTTACTTAGTTTAATTCGCACTTGATTAGTAGTAGAACGCGGCTTTCGTAAAGATAATTGGTTTTTCAGAAGACAACGTTTTCGTAATTCATAATAAAATCTTCCGCATCAAACTTGGTTTTAAAATATAGTGGCAACTTAATATGATCAACGTTCTGCTAAAATAACTTAAGTTTTGAAAGAACAAGATACCCTAAAATTCTGTTAAGATACATAAACGAGATTTAATAATAAGCATGGCTTTTCTAAAGAAACGATGCTTTCGAAAAACACTTCAATGTAATATCGCCAGATTCGGCCATAACGTCTGGGCCGGGTTTGGGGTGTTACATTTTTGGGCTGCGTAGGGTCGGTGTTGCAACACAGGTCTGCAGTGTTGCAACATAGGGGGTGTCGTGACATAGAAGGGAGAGTGTCACGACATCGAAGGCAGTATCGCTCCAGGACTTGTTTTTGGCTTCTGATTTTGGTGTTGTGACATCAATGACTTAGTGTCGCGACATAAGCATCGGTTTCTGCCCGAGTATGCATCTTTAGCTCCCGATTTGTCCTACAAGACCATGTAACCTTATTTAGATATATAAAATATAAAAAAAACTACTAAAAAGAATAAATTACTACTTTAAGCATAAAAACCTAAATATATACTAAGATACTTTGATTTAACTATTAAAAAAGCTAAAGTTATGTGTAAAAAGGATGTAAATAATATTGTAATTCATGGCAGATCACTCCCCCACACTTAACTTTTTTCTTGTGCTAAAGCAACCAAAACACATATATGGAAAAAGAAAAAAAATGAAAATGACTTAATTTCTTTCTTTAAACAAGCTAGAGTTAGTGAAGATGGATGTAAATAAGAACCTCACACCTAAACTCCCCACAGTTAACTGTTTGTTTGTCCTCAAGCAAACCAAGTCTAAACACAAAGCATGCAATAATAAGATGTCCCTTGGATTTTATTACTACTACAAACCTGATTGTCAAATATTAAAGGTATAAGAATTCTTATCACACATGTAACTTAATCTTGATAGTTTAATGCCCTGAAAACTATTTAAATTAAATCAGAATTAGTTTAAAAAGTTACATTACTAATAAATTAGAAATAATTCCCATGACCAAATATTTAACAATATCACCATTAACATAAATCAAACAAATATATAGCAGACACCATCATGTGAATAAAAATATTCATTAAGTATAATTGTTAGCAATTTTGGAAGATTATGCACAGAGAACACTGAAGTCACATTGGTCTTCTAGGCTTCTAATATTCTGAGGCTTAGGACGGTATGAGTGCAAAGAAAGATATGGCTCAAAACTGTTCGAACACTAGAAATAGTTAAGCACATGATATTGTTCCCTTTTTTCCTCCTAAATTTCCCATCCAAGCTCACCGCCTTTTGTCTCCCTCTCTCACCTACCTTATATCTCCATGTAGGAAGATATAATATAATACTAGCAACTATGGTCGGCTTAACGAGTTTTGGTGCACTAATGACCAAGTTTTTTCTCACTTTTGTGACTTTTTGTTTCTATTCTATATTTTTTTCCTCTCATTTTTACTTTTGACTTTTTTCGAGAAATTTTTTTCGCACATTTTTTGACCTATAATTACTGTATCACATTGTTTCTTCTTTTTTTTCGCTCTTTTTTTGAAACCACCGTGATGTATCTACCTAAACCCTCAATATCTATTGTCTGACGTCTATTTCGTAGTCTATTAAAGGACCAAGGAAAGAGAAGAGTTCAAGTTTTATGAGTGGTCTTTGGGTTTCAATTTGGTTGGTTCATAAAAAATGAGTTATCAGTGTAACACCTATAACTCGTATCCGTTGCCAGAATAGGGTTACAGAGCATTATCATAAAAACATAACTTAAAAAACATTCATTTCTGAACATTATAACAATCATAGCATAATCCATTCATACACATGCATATCGTCCCTTATTCGAGCCCTCGAGGCCTCAAAAACACTTTAGAAACGATTCAGAACTAAATCGGAAACATTTGAAACATTAAGGAAAAAGTTGGAAAAATTGGGCTGTAGGGGTCACACGGCTAAGACACACGCCCGTGTAACATTCAAAATAGGGACACATGGCTGTGTCCCAGCCCGTGTCTGTGCCTGTGTAACTCTCTAGCTTGGGTCACATGGCCAAGCTATACGCTCGTGTGCTAGGCCGTGTAACTTTCAAAATGGCCTCACACGCTCGTGTGCTAGGTCGTGTGCTAGACCGTGTAACTGCCTGACTTGTAACCTTTAAAACCTACAGTGGACACACAGCTGATACACACGCCCGTGCCGTAGGTCGTGTAAACAAGAAATTGGCCAAAATCAAGCCATTTCTTTCACCCATTCAAAGCATGAACTTAAAAACTATTTCTCATATGACCAAGTCCTCATAACCTACCCAAAACATGCATAAAAATGACCAATTCATTACACCATTTATCCATACAACCAATATGCCAATAAGGCACCTCAATCAAAACAATCAAACATACCTAAACATGTGTATATTTGGCCATTCATCAACCATTCACATCTAACCTATTTCCATACCAAACTTACCACAATTGACCACATTGAAACTACACCAACACATACCAATATGGTTATGCAAACACATGCATTAACCTAGCCATATTAACATCAACCATCAAGGCATCAAAATACCATAAGTACCACAAATTCAAAGCAACATTACATGCCATAAACATCAACTAAACATTGACATAAGTCCACCTATACATGCCATTATAACCTTGACCAAAACTTTAAAATCTACCGATATAACCTATGGATAGTGTGATTGGTCTTTGACGAGCTTCCGTACTGAATGAGCTTCTGATTATCTATAAAACATAGGAAAGAAAACTACGTAAGCATGTAATGCTTAGTAAGTTTGTAAAACATAAAACATAACTTACCACTTCATTAATAAACATTAAGAACAAGCATTATAAAATCCAACCACAAGCTTGGCACAAGCATAAGCACTGACAACAACACATGTTAGCATATTCAAACATGATTCACATGAAATTAATATAGGTAAGCTATTATACATGAACATAATTCATTTGATTTCATCATCTTCTTTAAATAACATACTTTCAATGTACTTACCATTTCAATTCTTTTCATAAATACATATCATGGTTCATATTGAACACTTACCGTTTCCTTCCCTTTTTATGCCCGTTGAACCGTTCAGAATATCATCGGATACGTGGGATAGCTAACACGAAGTGTGCTAAACATATAACCGTAACCTTACCTTTCCTTTACATCATTGCTCACACGAGCTGTGGGTCGGAATGTAAGCTACACGATGCTGCTCACACGAGCTGTGGAGTATCTGCAACAAATGCAAGACCTCAGCCATCGGTAGGTCATTCAAGACCAGCACCCGTAACATGGAATCCCTAATGACATGTCATTTGTATCCTACAAATTCCTAATGACATGCCTATTTAATTCGCACACTATTCAATTTAATCCAAAATTCATACTTTCGTAAATTTACATTTTTGCTCCTAACATTTTAACTTCTTTAAAATTTAGTCCTTAAGCTTGTAAATGGAAATTTATATAATTTCATCCCTAACCCATGCAAGCCAAATTATTATGAACACATATCAACTTATACAAAACATTATTTCACAATTTCACTATGTACTTTTACTATTTTTACCAATAAATCCTTAATTGACATTTTCATAAAAATCACTTTACAAAACTTGTTTATTTATCAGCAAGGACTGATAATCTTTCATCAAACTCTATAAATCATACAAACATGTTCATGGCAAAACCCTAATCCTTTAAAAATTTTGCAAATTAGTCCCTGGGCTAGCTAGATTAAGCTACAACGATCCCGAAAACATAAAAATCATTAAAAACATAATCAAAATACATACCATGCAATCAAAAGGAGGTGACTGAACCCTAGCTATGGTGTCTTCATAGTTTCGGTTGAAGAAGACAAAGTTTAGTAGATGATGGCTCATTTTTTTTCTTTTGTTTTTATTATATTAACCTTTATTTACCTAATTACATTTTTAACCTTTAAAGATATCCTTAATTTCAATAAAACCAAACCCATAAATTTCCACTACCACATAAATGGTCTAATTACCATATAAGTCCCCTTACATTAAAGGTTTATAACCATTTAACACCTTTAGCTACTAGAACTACACTTTTGCACCTTTTACGATTTAGTCATTTTCATGAAATTAAGCATGCAAACGGGAAAATTTCTTAACGAAATTTTTATACGACACTACTAACATACCATAGACATTAAAATAATAATAAAATAAATTTTTACTTGTCAAATTTGTGGTCTCAAAACCACTATTCCGATTTCACTAAAAACGGGCTGTTACAATGAGGTTCAAATAATGTGAATAGGGATTCATAGTATTAATGTATGGTAATTTGAGAACTGGCTATTCAAATAATTCCTTAGGCCCCCTAAGCATCCTACACAATTTCTTTCATGCTTCAAATTAAACGAAATGAATAATAATCAATTCAAGCATTCATGTTTCTACGACTATCTATAAGACTTATGTAACAGCCCGTTTTCAGTGATGTCAGAACAGTGGTTTCGGGACCACAATTTTGATGAGTGAGTTATTATTTTATTATTATTTTAATTTTTATCAGATTATATTAAGGTCGAATTGAAATTTCATTAAGAAACTTTGATGTTTGCATGATTAATTAAGTTAAAAGGACTAAATCGTAAAAAAAGGTAAAAGTTGAGTTCTATTAGTTAAAGGGGTCAAATGGCTATGGAAATGAAAGCTAAAGGACTTGAATGGTATATATACCATTTAATGAGTTAGTGGATAGTTATGGATAGGTTTTATTGAAATTTTAATGCTTTTAAAAGGTTAATTAAGTAAATTAATAATTAAGATATTAGTTAATTAAAAGATGAGAAAAACTATCATCTTTCTCATTTAACCTTTTCTAACCTGAAACACCATTAAAGAAAGCTTGGAGCATTCGGTTGGCTTTGTCCTAGTGGATGATCAAGATAAACCACGTTCAGACTTAGATCGAGGAAAAGGTAAATATTTAGATTAGCTCGATCTTACTTCTATGCCTTAGTTATTAAGGTAAGTTTGTATGAATTGTAATCGCTTAAATGTTGTTTAAATTGAATGTTTATTATGTTGTTTTGATGTAAATTAATCAATATACAAATGTATCAATGCTATGATGAATTGATAGATATCGAGTCCCGGTTGAACCTTAGGAATTCTTAGGATACAAATGACATGTCATTAGGAATTTCATGTTTCGGTGATGGTCTTGAATGTCCTACTGATGGCTAAGGTCCTGTATTTGTTGCGGATTCTCCATAGCTCGTGTGAGTAGCATCGTGTAGCTTAGATTTCAACCCACAGCTCGTGTGAGCAGGCCCATTTCACAGCTTGTGTGAGTATTAATGTAAAGGAAAGGTTATGGTTTTATGTAAAGGCACACTTCATTTGAGCTTTCCTGAGTATCCAATGTAACTCTGGATGGTTCAATTGGTAAGAAAATGAAAAGGAAATGGTAAGGATGCAAATCCAATGAATCATGACATTATGGTAACATTGATGATGTAAAGTGTTATGTTTGTACATGGTAAACTACATGTCTTATGGTTGATTGCATATATATCATGAACAAGTATACTAACTTGTGAGTGTGATGATATGGTATAGGCTTATACTAATCTTTTGGCATTGGTAATGGTTCATACTTGTTCTATGAATTGTATCATTGAAATGGTAAATTACGTTTTAAGTTTATACGAGCTTACTAAGCAGTTGTTGCTTACGTAGTCTCTTTCCTTGTTTTATAGATCATGGGAAGCTCAATTTGGTTGGAAGCATGTCAAAAACCTATCACACTATGCAAGAGAGAATTCAGTAATTTTTGAGATTTTTGGCCAAGTTTTATAATGGCATGTACAAGATGTTTTGTAATAGTGTTTTGATATGTTTATGTCTTGAAGATTATGTTTGGTTGGTGCACTTTAATTTTACCAAACTTTTTCATTTTTTATCATTTGCTAATGCTTGTAAATAAGGTTCTTTATGGTATGATAATGGTCAATTTGTGGTATGGTTTGGTAAGTAATTGAACTAGGTTATAATGCTTGAGATAAGGTAATGGCGACTTGTTTTGGCATGTTGTGTTTTGGTATATTTGTGGTGCCTTTGAATGACATATTGGTTAGGTAACTTAGGTAGTTTGAAATGGTATGTTTATGCAAGTCTGAATGGTGTTTGAACCCCTTGAGAATGTGCTTAATTGGATTGTATAATTATGCGTAGTTTGATTATGAAATGGCTTGATTTTAGGTATGTTTTAGGTTCACACGACCTGAAACATGGGTTGTCACACGACCGTGTGAGACACACGGTCTAGAGACATGACCATGTGTCATTTGTGAATTTCTTAGCACGTAAGTCAGTGAGTTACACGGCCTAACGCACGGACTGGCACACGGGCGTGTGGGGGAACTGAGAGAGTTGCATGGCTTGACACACAGGCATGTGACACGGCCATGTGACCCTACTCAGTGACTTACACGAGTGAGGAAAAGGGCTGGGACACGGCCGTGTGTCCTTTGTTTGAAAGTTACACGACCTGGGGCTATGTCACACGGCTTGGTCCCACGACCGTGTGACCCTTATTTATTTTCAAAATTTGTAACTTATTCTTAAACTTTTCGCTTTGTTTCAAATTAGTCCCGAATTGCTTCCAAGCTATTTCTAGGGCCTCGAAGGCTTGATTGAGGGACAAAATGTATGAGAATGAATAGTTTATGATATTTTTAAGTTATTGAATGATGTGATGTTTAAATATTTCTGATTGTACGTGTAACATCCCAAAATAGGGGTTATTTGTGATTGAATTATTTTTCTTGTATTTGAATTTCTGTGATATTATTCGTGATGATATAAGGCTTAATTAGGGGTCTTGAGTAAGCTCGGTTTAGTAGAATAATTCTTAGTATGGCTTATTTAAAGAAGAGGATTAAATGAGCTTAGCACTTAAGTTAATTTAAGTAGCAATAAGTGTCACAAGATGAGTGCATGGCAAGTTGGTAATGGCGCATGGAGTTTAGCTTGAGGGGAGAGGTTCGAATCCCTTAAATAGCATTGGGACAACTTTTATTTTTGCTTTGGTATAGTAAGTGTCGGCCAAGGATGATTAAGATAAGGGTTGACCATGTTATTTTTTTGGTTAGTAGACTATAGGTTTAAGGCAAGTGTTAACATATGGAAGGGAATCAAGTAATTAAGGAAAATATGGAGACATGGGGCTAGTATCAAGGATTATGTTTTGGAAACAAAATCATGGCCTTTATGCCATGAACTTGGACGGCAATGTGGCTAAGAGGGGGTTTTGGCCGAATATGCTAGTCTTGGTAAGGCTTAGGAATTCTTTTTGGTCATTTCTTTCATTTGGTGCAAAAGTTGCAAAACAATTTTCTCTCAAACTCTTTTCTTGTTAGCCGAATTTCACCTTTTGATAAGCTTAATACTTTTTGACCATTTGGTCATTTTTGGCTCATTTTCTATTTCTCCTTTTCATTCTCTCAAAACCGAAACTTGAGTATTTTCTTCAACCATTGCCGAGACACTTATCTCTTTTGTCCATTTTCTTCTTTCTTTCTTAGCCGAATCTCCTATACCATAATATTCTATCTATTTCTTTCTTTTCTTTTCTCAAAAGCACTTAGCCGAAACTATTAGTTCACTTTCTTACTTCATCTTTTTCCATACAAGTTGAACCTTGGTTGATTGTGTTGAACAAATCATAGCCGAATCTACTCTCTTGGGTATACCGAATTTTCTTCTCCTATCTTGGTCAACTTTGGCCGAATATTGAAGGTAAGATAGTTATCATCGGGACTTCTCTAGAAATTGGTTTTGGTAAGGTGGTAAGGTTTATTTCAAAGGATTGCTCTTTTAAGTTTTCGTTTAAGCCGAAGGCTAATAAACCTTATTGATGATGGTTGATTGTAGGGAAGTGAGGCCGATTCTTTTAGGAGTGTGTTGGATAAGTGTTCGAAGGCTTTGGGTAAGATTTTAGGTTCACAAGGAACCTTTCTCAATTATTTTGGTTTGGCCGAATAGGCCATGGTTCTAATATTCATTTTTGGCCGAATATAGGGGCAAGAATACTTGTGTGGCCGATTTGTCTATTCGGGATTTAGAACTCTTTTTGGTGCCAGGTGTGTATACATACACATCTTATAACTTTTAATATGCTATGTTATTTTATGCCTAAACGTTTTGTGTAGACATGGATGAAATACCTTCATGGTATTAACAAGGATTTGGGTAAGTTCTTATTACTATGTGATTATTATTTGATGCTTTTGGGAAGCATGACACATTTGGTATGTGTATTATTTGATATATGGTTTATGATAAATCGATTGGATGTTGTTAAATAAATCTATCAACATGATTTGTGGTACATGCATATAAATGATTGTTATGGGTTGATGAGAGGAGGGGCAGTGATATTCGTGTCGACGGACACCGGTGTTTTGGTAACACATCGTGACTACGGTCACCGAGGTTTGGTACCTCCAGAGGTTTGGCACCTCATAGCGACTTGTCCCCGTGGTTAATTCCACCGTGGGTTGGCCCCACTTTGAGATATGGGATTGTCTCGCCAAAGTGATTTGGTATCACACGATGGGTTGGCCCCATCATCTATTTGTGACTTCGGTCACCAAGTGTTTTGGTAACACAATTGTGTCTTCGGACACCGTAGAGATTTGGTATCTCCAAAGTGATTTGGTATCACATTTGTGACTATACGTCACGGTGGTTTGGCACCACCAGTGGTTTGGTACCACAAGGTAGAAAAAGGCGTATGGATGGTTAGGTTGGGTGCATTTAAACTTATGCATGTTAATTGGTTATAATTTGTGTATGTTATTGCATTAAATCGGGAAGGGTTACACATTGAGTCTTGGTAACTCACCTTCTCCTTTAATTTTTCAGGTGACTCGTAGATCGCGGGTGAGGAGCCGGATGGACTCGAGGTGGCCATGCAGTGGAGACTTTTAATAAATAAATTTTGGATTTTAATTATCTTTCTTTTAGGTTTATGTTGCTATTTGTAATAAGGCCTCCTAGTATGATTTCATTATTGTTGCGTGTTTGAATGTTTGGTTTAAACTACTTGATGATGTTAAAACGGTTGCACTTGTTTTTCTCAAATTAAATAAAAATGTTTTTTTAAAGTACCATCGGGTACATTCGAAATTTGTAAACAACTCGACTCAGCAAATATTTTAAGTTTGGTTTTTAACAAAGAAAATTTAAATTGAAAGGCATTTCGACTAATTTCAAAATCGGTTTTAAAAATGATTTTTTTTAAATCTTTTCTCTTTAGCAAACCAAATTCGGTCGTAATGTTTGGGCCGGGTTTGGGGTGTTACAAAATTGGTATCAGAGCCCAGTTCAAAGCTCGGCTGTGGGGGCCCAAGGCCCAAAAATGTTTTGGTAGGTCTATTTGAAATATTATGGTTTTGAAAAAGCATGGCACTGAGTCTCCGGCACCGATCCGCCCAAGTAAGTATCTCTGATTTTTTGTATGAATTATATTTCGTAGAAGGGTAGGAAGCATGGGACGTAGATAGTGATAGTATTTTAAACTTTAGGACTAGTTTACTCCAAACAAAGACATAAGACTTTAATGGCCTAATTAAACCAACCTACGACCAAGTCGCCGAGTTAGGGTGTGGTAACCTTGGTGCGAATGTCTAGGATTGGATCCGGAAGAGCTTGGTACTTAAGCAGTCCTCGTGACTCACCTCCTCGTGACTCACCTCCTCTTCGCGGGATTCCTACCTGGTGCGTAGCTTCGGTTCACCCTAACCAAGAGGACTCGGTCATAGGCAAAATCCTAAATAAAACCCGAAAGGGATTAGCCATGTTTTAAGGAAAACTTCGGTTTTAAAATCATTAATTTATTTTTAGATGGTAGGACAAATTTATCTTCGAAAATTTTCAAAATATTCTTGATTGACAAAATTACCAAAATACCCTTTAGGAAAAATGAAAAAAATACCCACGGGTTAGAAAGCGGATAGTAATGCAGAGAAGAGTGCATAGGTATGAAAGGTATAGGGAATGGATGTATTATTCTGTGTAAACCAGGATAGAAGACTTAAAACCTTGTTTGATCGAAAGAATCTCTATTAAACTCTTTTCATAAAAATTTCTTCGCGGATAATCAAGTGAAACATGTACTAATTCATAAAAATTTCCTAATCGATTAAAGCGCGATAGTTAGAATGAGCTTTAGAGGACGTGGCCGTCGTGGACGCGGAAGGGTAGGATGGCCGATCGTAAACCCGCCGGGTCGGGTCAAGGATCTCGAGAATGAGATACCGCCACCACCACCCCCAACCTTTGGAGTCAAGAGCAGATCGACGGGTGACGAGCGCTGTGTCACAAGCGATGCTACGGGTTTCGGAAAGGGTAGCTGGAATTGGTGGAGGTGGAGGAGCTCGGAAGTCGGTTCGAGAGACTTCGAGCTAACTGAGCTGAATTTTTCCGAGGTGTGTCGGTGTAGCGCCCAATACGGGTGAGTATTGTTTGGAATCGACCGAAAGAATCATGGATGAGATAGATTTGACAAATGAGGAGAAACCGAAAGGAGCGGTGTCGCTTCTCAAGGATGAGTCATATCGATGGTGGCTCACGGTCCGAGATGGTACTACGGCAGATGATCTCACTTGGGAGTACTTCAAAGCTGCATACCAGAAGAAGTATGTTGGCTCAAGCTACATTGACGCTCAAAGGAAAGCTTTTTCGGGGTTAGTGCAAGGGAATAAGTCCGTCTCGGAGTATGAAGCGGAATTCCTAAGGCCGAGTCGTTATGCTCGTGGAATAGTGGCATCGGAACATGATCGTTGTGTTCGTTTTGAAGACGGACTTAGAGACGAGTTAAGGTCATTGATTGCTCCACAAAGAAGAACGTGAGTTTCTTTGTCTTGGTGGAGAAGGCCAAGGTAGCCGAAGGAATCAAGGAGTCCGCGAGGCAAAGTTATGATAGGAGCAAGTCAAGAGAGGCTTTGGATCGTCTGGGTCGTGGTAATGTTCGTAAAAGATTTAGGCAGAGTGGGTCAAATCAGCAGCAGAGGTCCACACCGCTAATCGAGACCGCCCAGGTGTAACCGTTGTGGAAAGTCTCATTGGGGTGATTGTTGGACCGGAGGGAAAGGATGTTTCGAGTGTGGTTCGTTGGATCATCGTGGTGAGAGATCGCCCGCGTAAGCAAGCTAGGAATCACCAAGGTCAAGGTCGTGCCTAGTTCGGAAAGGAGGGACCAAAGCACCGCAGAGAGGTCGTGGTTATGGTAGAGGTGGTTATGGCTCTAGTGGAGGTCGCGGAGCACCGGCAGAGGTATCGGCAACGCGGAGGCTAGCGCACTGGTTTGGTGTATCTTTGAGGCGTCGTGAGGAAGGAGACGACCGGACGTCATAACCCGCACGTTTTTAATTTTTGGTGTTCCATATATACGCCTTGATAGATGTGGGTTCGACGCACTCTTACGTTGCTAGTAGTATAGTTGAGGCCATGAGTTTAGTTCTAGATCGCTTCTAAGAGGATGACCGCATTTTAGTCCTTTAGGTCACTCTCGTAGAAGTAGATAAGTCAGATAGAGATATACCCCTAGAACTCCAAGGGGTAGTGTTTGTAGCCGATCCGATGGAACCGCTGCTCGAGGAGTTCGATCCGATTCTTGGGATGGGATGGTTGGTCAAGTACCAAGCAAGTTTGGATTGTGCCGCTAAACGCATGGTTTTGAAGACGGTTGAAGGTGAAGAAGTGGTCATGATAGGTAATAGGAGAGATTATCTATCCAGCGTGGTATCTCGCGTTGAAAGCGAGAAAGATGGTCGGGAAGGGCCGTGTGAGGCGCTCGTAGTTCATGTGTGTGCTTTGGAAGCTAAGGAGTCTTCGTGAGGAATGTTCAAAGCGTAAAGGAATTTCTTGACGTATTTCAAGAACTTCCCGGTTGCCTCCGGATCGTGAAGTCGAATTTGGTATAGATCTGTTACCGAAGCGGCGCCGGTGTCTATAGCTCCATATAGGATGGCACCGAAGGAATTGTTGGAATTGAAGGCTCGAGATACAAGAGTTGTTGGATCGAGGTTTCATTCGACCAAGTGTTTCACCTTGGGGAGCGCCGGTATTTTTGTCAAGAAGAAGGATGGTACGATGCGGATGTGTATAGACTACCGCCGATTGAATAAGTCGACAATTAAAAACAAGTATCCTTTGCCGAGGATAGATGACTTGTTTGATCAATTTGAAAGGGGCTGCGGTTTTCTAAGATTGATTTAAGGTCCGGATATCATCAATCAAGGTGAAAGAGGTCGATATCCATAAGACGGCATTTCGTGACTTCGGTATGGACACTACGAGTTCCCGGTGATGCCGTTTGGTTTGACTAATGCACCAAGCAAATTTTCATGGACATGATGAATAGGGTATTTCAACGCTTTTTGGATCGGTTTGTTGTGGTCTTTATAGATGATATTTTGGTGTATTCAAGTCGTAAGAGGAGCATGATGCGCATTTGCAGTGGTGTTGCGATTCAGAGGGAAAATTTGTTTGATGCGAAATTTAGTAAGTGCGACTCGGCTTAAGGAAGTGACTTTCTTGGGTCACGTTGTTTCACCGAGGGGATTAGAGTGGATCCTCGAAAGATTGAGGCGATGTTAGATTGGAAGCCGCCTAAATCTGTGGCTGAAATTCGAGTTTTCTAGGTCCAGCGGGGTATTACCGAAGATTTGTGGAAGGATTTTCTTTGATTGCCGCACCGATGACCAAGTTGTTGAGGAAAGGAGTTCCATTTGTATGGACCGAGGAGCGACAAGAAAGTTTCGACAAATTGAAGAAGATTCTCGATCAAGCTCGGTTTTGATTCAACCGAGGCGTGCAAGGAATTCACGGTTTATTGCGATGCATCACATATTGGTTTGGGATGCGTCTTTGATGCAAGAAGGGAAGGTAGTGGCTTATGCATCTCGGCAGATTGAGACCACATGAGGCTAATTATCCGACTCATGACTTGGAGTTAGCAGCTGTAGTCTTCGCTTTGAAGATATGGAGGCACTATTTGTACGGAGAGAAGTCGATAGTTTATACGGATCACAAGAGTCTTAAGTATCTCTTGACTCGAAGGATTTGAATTTGAGGCGGCGTAGATGGATTGAGTCGTTGAAGGACTACGACTGTTCGATCGAGTATCATCCTGGTAAGGCTAACGTGGTGGCAGATGCGTTGAGTCGTAAGGTTGTATCGGATTTAAGATCGATGTTTGCTCGACTTAGTCTGTTCGATGATGGGAGTCTTTTGGCAAAATTGCAAGTCAAGCCGACTTGGTTAGACCAGATTAAGGAGAAGCAGTTAGAGGATGATGGTTTGAATGATCGGAGGTTGCAAGTCCAGAATGGTGGAATAAAGGATTTTAGTCTGTCCAGTGATGGAGTTTTGTGCTTTAAAGGAAGAGCTTGTATGCCGAAGGATGTGGAGTTGAGACAAAGGATTCTTCGGGACGCATATAGTAGCCCATATGCTATGCATCCTGGAGGTAGCAAGATGTATCGGGATTTGAGAGAGCAATTTTGGTGGCCAGGTCTGAAACGGGAAGTAACTGAGTTCGTGGGTAAGTGTCGACGTGTCAACAAGTCAAGGTGAACATCGGTTGCCATCCGGTTTACTTCAATAGGTGAAGATTCCTCGTGGAAGTGGGAGAGGATCACCATGGACTTTGTCAGTGGATTACCTCTTACGCCTAGCAAGAAGAATTTAGTTTGGGTGATTGTGGATCGTCTGACTAAATCAGCGCATTTCATACCTGTAAGGGTAGATTATTCGCTTCAGAGGTTAGCTAAGTTATATGTAGCCGAGATAGTGAGATTGCATGGTGTGCCAAGATGTCGATTATCTCGGATAGGGATCCGAGGTTTACATCGAGGTTTTGGAGAGCATTGCATCAAGCTTTGGGTACGAGATTGGACTTCAAAGACGACTTTTCATCCGCAATCCGACGGACAATCGGAGAGAGTGATTCAGATCTTAGAAGATATGCTCAGAGGTTGTGTTCGGACTTGATGGCGTTGGGAGGAGTATCTACATCACATGGAATTCGCTTATAACAATAGTTATCAAGCGAGTATCCAAATGGCTCCATATGAAGCATTTGTATGGACGAAAATGCCGTACTCTACGTGTTGGACGGAACTAGGTGAACGACATGTCTTGGGTCCGTAATTGGTGACGAAGGCGAGGACAAAGTTAAGGTAATTCGGGCTCGTCTCAAGGAAGCGCCGGATAGGCGTAAGTCTTACGCCGATCTCAAGCGCAAGGAAATGGAATTCGAGGTAGGAGATAAAGTCTTTTCGAAGGTGTCGCCTTGGAAAAAGGTGTTGCGCTTTGGGCAAAAAGGAAATTAAGTCCAAGGTTCATCGGCCCGTATCTCGTGTTGAAGCGAGTAGGACCGGTAGCTTATCACCGAATCGCCAGCAGAGAGTTGAGTCGATTCACGATGTCTTCCATGTGTCGATGCTTAGACGGTATAGGTCAGATCCATCGCACATCGTGCCAGTAGCAGAGATTGAGGTTAACTCCGACTTATCATTCGAGGAGGAACCGGTTCGATTTTAGATCGTGATGTCAAGGTGTTGCGTGAGAAAGTCGGCACCTTAGTGAAAGTGCTATGGCGAAACCATGGTACGGAGGAAGCGACGTGGGAACCCGAGGAGGTGATGCGCAGCAATACCCCACACCTTTACTCGATCGGGTAATTTCGGGGTCGAAATTATTTTAAGGGGTAGAAGCGTAACATCCCAAAATAGGGGTTATTTGTGATTGAATTATTTTTCTTGTATTTGAATTTCTGTGATATTATTCGTGATGATATAAGGCTTAATTAGGGGTCTTGAGTAAGCTCGGTTTAGTAGAATAATTCTTAGTATGGCTTATTTAAAGAAGAGGATTAAATGAGCTTAGCACTTAAGTTAATTTAAGTAGCAATAAGTGTCACAAGATGAGTGCATGGCAAGTTGGTAATGGCGCATGGAGTTTAGCTTGAGGGGAGAGGTTCGAATCCCTTAAATAGCATTGGGACAACTTTTATTTTTGCTTTGGTATAGTAAGTGTCGGCCAAGGATGATTAAGATAAGGGTTGACCATGTTATTTTTTGGTTAGTAGACTATAGGTTTAAGGCAAGTGTTAACATATGGAAGGGAATCAAGTAATTAAGGAAAATATGGAGACATGGGGCTAGTATCAAGGATTATGTTTTGAAACAAAATCATGGCCTTTATGCCATGAACTTGGACGGCAATGTGGCTAAGAGGGGTTTTGGCCGAATATGCTAGTCTTGGTAAGGCTTAGGAATTCTTTTTGGTCATTTCTTTCATTTGGTGCAAAAGTGCAAAACAATTTTCTCTCAAACTCTTTTCTTGTTAGCCGAATTTCACCTTTTGATAAGCTTAATACTTTTTGACCATTTGGTCATTTTTGGCTCATTTTCTATTTCTCCTTTTCATTCTCTCAAAACCGAAACTTGAGTATTTTCTTCAACCATTGCTTGAGACACTTATCTCTTTTGTCCATTTTCTTCTTTCTTTCTTAGCCGAATCTCCTATACCATAATATTCTATCTATTTCTTTCTTTTCTTTTCTCAAAAGCACTTAGCCGAAACTATTAGTTCACTTTCTTACTTCATCTTTTCCATACAAGTTGAACCTTGGTTGATTGTGTTGAACAAATCATAGCCGAATCTACTCTCTTGGGTATACCGAATTTTCTTCTCCTATCTTGGTCAACTTTGGCCGAATATTGAAGGTAAGATAGTTATCATCGGGACTTCTCTAGAAATTGGTTTTGGTAAGGTGGTAAGGTTTATTTCAAAGGATTGCTCTTTTAAGTTTTCGTTTTCGAAGGCTAATAAACCTTATTGATGATGGTTGATTGTAGGGAAGTGAGGCCGATTCTTTTAGGAATGTGTTGGATAAGTGTTCAAGGCTTTGGGTAAGATTTTAGGTTCACAAGGAACCTTTCTCAATTATTTTGGTTTGGCCGAATAGGCCATGGTTCTAATATTCATTTTTGGCCGAATATAGGGGCAAGAATACTTGTGTGGCCGAGTTGTCTATTCGGGATTTAGAACTCTTTTTGGTGCAGTGTGTATACATACACATCTTATAACTTTTTAATATGCTAAGTGTTATTTTATGCCTAAACGTTTTGTGTAGACATGGATGAAATACCTTCATGGTATTAACAAGGATTTGGGTAAGTTCTTATTACTATGTGATTATTATTTGATGCTTTTGGGAAGCATGACACATTTGGTATGTGTATTATTTGATATATGGTTTATGATAAATCGATTGGATGTTGTTAAATAAATCTATCAACATGATTTGTGGTACATGCATATAAATGATTGTTATGGGTTGATGAGAGGAGGGGGCAGTGATATTCGTGTCGACGGACACCAGTGTTTTGGTAACACATCGTGACTACGGTCACCAGAGGTTTGGTACCTCCAGAGGTTTGGCACCTCATAGCGACTTGTCCCTGTGGTTAATTCCACCGTGGGTTGGCCCCACTTTGAGATATGGGATTGTGCGCGGTGATTTGGTATCACACGATGGGTTGGCCCCATCATCTATTTGTGACTTTGGTCACCGGTGTTTTGGTAACACAATTGTGTCTTGGACACCGAGAGATTTGGTATCTCCAAAGTGATTTGGTATCACATTTGTGACTATACGTCACGGTGGTTTGGCATCACCGGTGGTTTGGTACCACAAGGGGTAGAAAAAGGCGTATGGATGGTTAGGTTGGGTGCATTTAAACTTATGCATGTTAATTGGTTATAATTTGTGTATGTTATTGCATTAAATCGGGGAAGGGTTACACATTGAGTCTTGGTGACTCACCTTCTCCTTTAATTTTTCAGGTGACTCGTAGATCGCGGGTGAGGAGCCGGATGGACTCGAGGTGGCCATCCAGTGGAGACTTTTAATAAATAAATTTTGGATTTTAATTATCTTTCTTTTAGGTTTATGTTGCTATTTGTAATAAGGCCTCCTAGTATGATTTCATTATTGTTGCGTGTTTGAATGTTTGGTTTAAACTACTTGATGATGTTAAAACGGTTGCACTTGTTTTTCTCAAATTAAACGCAAAAATGTTTTTTTTAAAGTACCATCGGGTACATTCGAAATTTGTAAACAACTCGACTCAGCAAATATTTTAAGTTTGGTTTTTAACAAAGAAAATTTAAATTGAAAGGCATTTCGACTAATTTCAAAATCGGTTTTAAAAATGATTTTTTTTAAATCTTTTCTCTTTAGCAAACCAAATTCGGTCGTAATGTTTGGGCCGGGTTTGGGGTGTTACAGTACGGTAATGCTTTGTAACCCTAATCCGGTGATGAAGACGGGTTAGGGGTGTTACATTTAGTTGTATTAGAGCTACGATTTAGTCGATTCTTGAACTGAACGTAGCATGTATGGAGTCTAGAAATACATGCCATTATATAACCTGTGATAGTGTGATAACTTCTGACTCAAATTGAACTATGTTTTCATATAGATAAGATGTCATCCAACTGAGCCGATTTCGATGAGGTTGAAAGTAATGCGCAAGCCTCCGTACATGGAGCAGCTAGTAGCGGTAGTGGGCCCGTAGCTGAGGGCTGATGAGTTAAGGCTAAAGAAGCCTTCTTCTATATGATGTCTGAGTGGTTCATAGAGTTCGTAAGAATGAACCCGTTGGCTTAACGACCTCCACCCCCCCGTACCCCAACCTGTCCCCATTGTTCCTCAAGGTTTTGAAATAATACGTGCAAGCAAGCCTGCAGTTGATAAAATCCAAAAATATGGGGCTGAAGAGTTTTGTGGTATATCCAAAGGCGATCCAGAGAAAGCCGAGTTTTGGTTGGAAAACACAGTGAGAGTTTTTGATGAATTGTCTTGTACGCCGGTTGAATGCTTAAAATGTGTTGTTTCTCTGTTGAAAGACTTATCGTATCAGTGGTGGAACACTTTGATTGCGGTAGTACCTAAAGACCGTGTGAATTGGTAATTCTTTTAGATAGAGTTTAGATAGAAATATGTTAGCTAGCGATTTCTCGACAAGAAACACATAATATTTGGAATTGAAACAAGGTCGTATGTCAGTAGCCGAGTACGAGAGTGAATTCGTGCGACTCAGTAAATATGCTCGAGAGTGTATACCATCAGAGGCTGTTATGTGTACCTGGTTTGAAGACAGTTTAAATGAAGATATTAAGTTGTTAGTCAGGATTCTAGAGTTGAAAGAATTCATGGTTTTGGTTGATAGAGCACATAAAGCCGAGGAACTCAACAAAGCAAAAAGAAAGGCAAATTCGTAAGCTCGTGACACTAGTAAACGACCTATGGGAAAGTCATTTTCTTCACCATCGAAGAAGTCAAAAGAATTTCATAGTCATACATTAGCTTCAGTGGGATTCTTGGGAAGAGATAAAGGGAAGCAGCATTCGAGTTCAAGAACTCAGGCTACATCTGTAGCGAGTGTGGCTAGCATCAGAAATAACAAACCTGAATGTCAACAATGCAATAGAAGACACTTCGGAGAATTCAGATTGAAAGACGGATCATGCTTCAAATGCAACTCTTATGATCATTTTCTTAGAGACTGCCCTAAAAGGTCTGATAAAGAAAAGGCTCAAAACACTCGTTCTAGTAACACGGCTGTGAAAGGGAGACCACCTCAAAATAGTGGAAATGCGGGTGACAGTCAGAGTGGAAGGAAAGATTCTGCTATTACATCTGAGGCACAGGCGCCAGCTAGGGCTTATGCAATTTGTTTTCGAGAGGAAGCTTCAGCACCTAATGTAATCACTAGTACATTTTCTATCTTTGATACTAATGTTAATGCTTTGATTGACCCGGGGTCAACACATTCATATGTATGGAAAACTTTAGTGTCGGATAAGAAATTACCTTTTGAGTCTACTGAATTTGTGGTTAAAGTAACGAATCTTTTAGGTTAGTATGTGTTAGTTGATAAAGTCTGTAAAAACTGTCCTTTGATGATTCGGGATTGCAACTTTCTGGCTGATTTGATGTTGTTGCCATTTGATGAGTTTGATGTGATTCTGGGTATGGACTGGTTAACTCTACATGATGCTGTTGTGAACTGTAGACGAAAGCATATTGTGTTGAAATGTTAGAACGATGAAAGGATTCGAATTGAATTAGATAGATTGGATGGTACATCTAATGTTATCTCAGCTATGATGGCACAGAAATGTGTTAGAAAGGGCTGTGCAGTGTATCTAGCTTACATATTTGATTCCAGGGTTTCAAAATTGAAATTAGAGTCGGTTCTGACTATTTGTGAATTCACAGATGTGTTTCTAGAAGAGTTACCAGGGTTACCGCCAGTCAGAGAGGTTGAGTTTGCTATTGAGTTAGTGCCGGCAACATCTCCGATATCGATAGCTCCATATAGAATGGCACCTATAGAATTGAAAGAATTAAAGTCACACTTGCAAGAGTTGATAGATAGAGGCTTTGTTCGGCCCAGTTTTTGTAACACCCCAAACCCGGCCCCAAGCGTAACGACCGAATCTGAAGCGCCACATGAAAGATCATGCTCTTTTGTAAATACTAAGAAGCTTTCTTTCTTTTTAAGACCTCAAGTTCAGTTGATCATTTGAAAACTTAGTGATTTCATATTTAATTTAAGATCTGCCTTTTTATGAAGTTAGAAAATGCTTGCTGTTACTTTAAGTTAACTTGAGGTGTTATTCAATGTCGTTGTAAATAGTAGGTTAGGTTTTTGGAAAACCGCAGTTATAGATTTTCTAGGAAAACATCATACCAATTAATTTGTATAGTAAAGCGTTTAAAATCAACCCAAAATATTAGTTACTTGTTATTATTTGAAAAAAAACTCACTTGTTACGTTTTAGAAATCATTCATTTATAAATGTTGACATGTCATCTAAACCTTGAATTTAAGCGTTCAAGAAAAGACACCGAAATTAAAAATAGTAGTGGCCTTATTACAACATCAAATTCCCAATTTTAAAGCAATTAAGTCTAAAGTGGAGAAAAGTGAAATTTTACTAAACATTAAGTGCATGGCCACCTCAAAGTCGAACCCAGCCCATGTCCGCTGAACTAAGAATTACCTGCAACATTTAAGGAGAGGGGGTGAGTCAAGAAGACTCAGTGTGCAACTACTCATCATTCACCATAGTCGGGCCTCGGCCCTTGCAAATCACTTTGGGCAAAGCCCATACAGAATCAGATTGTGCCTTGGCCCATTTTGCAGAGAATAGCAAATAATCAGGAAGTAATGCATTATGATGCAAATCCCAACCCAACCTAGTTTTCCATCCACTACACACCACCCTTACCTGCCAATCACACCAACGGGGATTTCTACAATCAACCCTCACCGCTACACACCATCGATGGCAGTCATGCTGCAGTTAGCTGCTCATCGTCTAATTGTGACAAAGTCACCAGACTGAAATGGCATGGCCACTAGAACAGAGTGTGGCAGAGCCACCAGAATAGATTGTGGCATAAGCCACCAGATTAATGTGACATAGTCACCAGATACACTTCACCTTCATTTCATAGCATATACCCATCTTTTATGCGAACATGAACTCATGGTGTATGAATGCAACAGATGTCGACATGTATATCAGATGATCAGAGTGTATATATTATCATGTCAGCATAATTGCATACATAACATAAACAAAAATCACTAACCTGATGTCCTGATTTTACCCTCCATGGGCAAGAGCAGCATATACCGAAGTTTCGGCATTCAATAAAGCATATATATATTTATATATTCAAGTAAAACGACAGGAAAAAGGTGTGAGAATTACACACCTGTAAACACAGAGAACTAGGCTATCAATCTCGCTAACAACCTCACTCGCAGGGATCACAGCGATCTGCCTGTCCCTCTCCGAAGCCGGCCCACAACCCGGTGGAAAGTCACGTACTGTCGATACCGTACGCTTTTTGAACTTAAGGGTAGGGACTACGAGTCCAACCCCCTCCTTTGCTTCGCTGGTATTCGATTCCATGAAAAATATCTTAATCAGAAGACCGGGTTAAGGCACTGAAGCAGATGAAATAAGAAGACATGCTCAAACGAAGAGGTTTCTTACCTAGATCGACAGAAACCGAGAGGTTCAGGCTTGGATTAAGAAATCGGCTGAGTCCCACTATTCCCTCCGCAACAAGAAAATTGGTTGAGAGGGTTACGAGAAAAGAGTGACGGCAATCCACTGAAACAAGAATCGAATAAGGGGAATGAACAAGGGAGATTCGTCTAAAATGAAAAGTAAAAGAAATCTCAAGGGGAAGAAATGAGAGATGGGTTTCGGTCATGAAGAACAAATAGAGAGAATATGGAGTAAGAAAAGAGAGAATAGAAGTAAATAAATGTTTTGGCTTTGGAGGATTAGAACTTGTGACAAATGGCGACAAGAATATGAAGCACTAGGTTTCGGTAATGGAGAAAGAAACAAAAGGGGTGCTACGGCTTTGAGTAGATTAGAAAAGAAACGAAAAAGAGAATGGGAGCTTTAAGAGAATTCGGCCAAAGAAATTTCGGATGTTACATTTCTACCCCCTTAAAGAAATTTCGGCCTCGAAATTACCTGATCAGAAGAGATGAGGGTATTGTTGAAGCATAACATCCTCTGGTTCCCACGTCGCCTCTTCTACACAGTGATTTCACCACAAGACTTTGACCAACGGGACTGATTTCCTTCTCAACACCTTAACGTCTCGATCCATGATCTGCACTGGTTCCTCTTCAAAGGACAGGTCTGGTCTTACTTCAATCTCCTCCACTGGCATAATATGAGTCAGATCCGAACAATAGCGCCTCAACATCGAAACATGGAACACATCATGTATCTGTTTCAATTCTAAAGGTAACTCAAGCTGATACGCAACTGGTCCCACACGTTTCAATACCCGATAAGGCCCGATGAACCTGTGACTTAGCTTACCCTTTCGTCCAAACCTCATAACCTTCTTCCAAGGTGAGACTTTCAGGAATACTTGATCACCCACTGCAAATTCTACATCCTTACGCTTCAGATCAGCGTAGGATTTCTGTCTGTCAGAAGCCTCTTTCAATCGAGTTCGAATTAACTTAACTTTCTCCTCTGTCTCCGAAACCAATTCTGGACCCAACAACTGACGCTCACCCAACTCTGTCCAGCAAGTAGGAGTACGACACTTCCGCCCATACAACGCTTCATAGGGCGCCATCTGAATACTAGACTGGTAGCTGTTGTTGTATGTGAATTCTGCCAACGTAGAAACTCTTCCCAACTACCCCTGAAATCAATGACACAACCTCTCAACATATCTTCCAAGATCTGAATTACCCTTTCAGACTGACCATCAGACTGTGGATGAAAAGCTGTGCTAAAGTCTAGTCTTGTACCCAATGCCTGATGCAGCGCCTTCCAAAACCGCGATGTAAACCTAGGGTCTCTGTCCGATATGATGGACACTGGTACCCCATGCAACCTTACAATCTTTGCCACATACAGTGTAGCCAGCTTCTGCAAAGAATAGTCGACACGGACAGGTATGAAATGGGCGGACTTCGTCAACCGATCAACAATCACCCATATTGAATCTTTCTTAGTAGGCGTAAGAGGAAGCCCACTAATAAAATCCATCGTGATTCTCTCCCATTTCCACTGTGGAATCTTCACCGGCTGTAATAACCCTGAAGGCAACTGATGTTCCACTTTCACTTGCTGACACATTAAGCATTTACCCACAATTCGGTAATCTCCCGCTTCAAACCAGGCCACCAAAACTGCTCTCGCAGATCCTGATACATTTTATTCCCACCAGGATGCATAGCGTAGGGACTACTAAGCGCCTCCTGAAGAATCATCTGTCTTAACCCAGCATCCTTCGGCATGCAAACCCTCTCACGGAAACACAGGACCCCATCACTGTTCAAACCAAAATCCTCCACCCCACCATTCTGTACCTGCAGACGTCGAGCACTCAAGACATCATCCAATAATTGCTACTCTTTGATCTGACCAACCCACGTCGGCTTTACTTGAAGTTCAGCTAGCACACTCCCATCATCATACAAGCTGAGATGGGCAAACATCGCCCTCAAATCCGATATCACTTTCCGACTTAACGCATCCGCCACCACGTTAGCTTTACCCGGATGGTATTCGATCGAGCAGTCGTAATCCTTTAATAGTTCAATCCACCTCCGCTGTCTTAAATTCAACTCCTTCTGAGTAAGGAGGTATTTTAAGCTCTTGTGGTCGGTGTAGATAATGGACTTCTCCCCGTACAGGTAATGTCTCTAGATCTTCAAAGCGAACACTACCGCAGCCAACTCCAGATCATGTGTGGGATAGTTCATCTCATGCGGTCTTAATTGCCGAGATGCATACGCAACTACCTTCCCGTCTTACATTAACACACACCCTTATCCCGTGTGTGAAGCATCACAATACACCACGAACTCTTTCCCAGCTTCAGGCTGAATTAAAACCGGAGCCTTTATTAAGATCCTCTTCAGCTTCTTAAAGCTTTCATGTTGCTTGTCAGTCCAAACGAATGCTACCCCATTCCGCAACAACTTAGTTAAGGGTGCCGCAATCAAGGAGAACCCCTCAACAAACCTTCTATAGTACCCAGCTAACCCAAGAAAACTTCGAATTTCTGCCACAGACTTAGGCGGTTTCCAGTCCAACACAGCTTCAATTTTCCGGGGATCAACTCTAGTTCCCTCTGTAGACACAACATGACCCAAAAAGGTAACTTCTTCCAGCCAAAATTCGCACTTACTGAATTTGGCGTACAGCTGCTTCTCTCTCAAAATCTGTAGAACCACCCGAAGATGCGAATCATGCTCCTCTTCCATCTTGGAGTATACCAGAATGTCGTCTATGAACACCACAACAAACCGGTCCAGATAGGGTTGTAACACTCGGTTCATCATGTCCATAAACGTCGCTGGTGCATTCGTCAGCCCGAATGGCATCACCAAGAACTCGTAGTGACCATAACGAGTTCTAAATGCTGTCTTATGAATATTCGCTTCTTTGACCTTAAGTTGATGATAACCTGACCTCAAGTCTATCTTCGAGAAAATTGAAGCCCCCTTAAGTTGATCGAACAAATCGTCAATCCTCGGCAACGGGTATTTGTTCTTGATGGTCAACTTATTTAATTGACGGTAGTCAATGCACATACGCATCGACCCGTCCTTCTTCTTCACGAACAACACCGACGCTCCCCACAGAGATACACTTGGTCGGATAAAACCCCGATCCAATAATTCCTGAATTTGTGCCTTCAATTCCACCAACTCCTTCGGCGCCATTCTATATGGGGCAATAGACACTGGCGCTGTTCCCGGAAGAAGTTCAATACCGAATTCCACCTCGCGATCTGGAGGTAACCCCGGAAGCTCCTCTGGGAAAACATCGGAAAACTCCTTCACTGTTCTGACGTCCATCACCGTTAACTCCTTGGCCTCCAGAGCAGGAACAAAAGTTAAGAAAGCCTCGCATCCTTTTCTCACCATTGTTTTCGCCTTTAAAGCAGACACTATATTGCACAAGTAGTTTCTCCTCTCGCCTATCACTACAACTTCATTATCCTCAGGGGTCCTTAACACCATGCGCTTAGAAGCACAATCCAAGTTTGCTCGATATTTAACCAACCAATCCATACCTAGGATTAAATCAAACTCCCCAAACAGTAGTTCCATCAGATCAGTCGGGAAAACCAACCCTTGTACTTCTAGAGGCACATTCTTAAAGAGTTTGTTTACCACTACAGATTGTCCTAAAGGGCTAAGTACAGTCATCTCCCTAGAAGCAATCTCAGAGTTCATGTTTAAAGTTCCAGACACCATATTAGCAACATAGGAATGCGTCGACCCAATATCAATCAATGCAGTAAAGGGCAAACCAAAAATGAGAAACGTACCAGTTATGAGGTCTGGTGTATCACCCTCCTCTCGGCGTCTAGCCGCATAGACTAACCCAGGCCGTCTCGCATCTGTATTCCCAGCACCTCTGCCCGGTGCTCCACATCCCCGACCAAAACCATTCTGTCTTCCAATCGGACCATGACCTCTCTGTGGCTGCTGGCCACCTCTCCTGAACTGATCAAAACCCTGCCCAATTGGCCGCACTTGATCTACTTGTGGACAATATTTAATCATATGGTCCATAGATCCGCACTTGAAACATCCATCGGTTCTCCTCCTACACTCGCCAGAATGCATTTTCCCACACAGAGCACATGATCGACCCTGGCCCATTGCCGCAGGCCTCACAACTCGAGCTGACCCCTCAAACCTTGGCCTCTTTTAAAAACCTCCCGACGACCCCGACAACCCAAAACTCTTCTTATTTTTACCCTTATCCTTCTCCCTGTTTTGAGTCTCAGTTCGCTTAACCTCTTCAGCTATTTTAGCTTTGTCAACCAAAGTGGCAAAATCTCTTTCCCACTGTGGAGCTATCAACACCCGCAGTTTGTCTCGTAACCCATCCTCAAACCGTACGCAACATTCATAGTCAGTCATAACTATTCCTCGAGCATAACGGCTTAATCACAGAAATTCTGCCTCATACGCAGCCACAGATTTGCCCCATTGTACCAAATTCAGGAATGCTTTCCTTTGAGCATCAACATAACTTGCCCCAACATATTTCCCTTGAAATGTAGTTTTAAAGAAATCCCAGTCAATGTGATCCGCTGAAGTACCCTCTCTTACGGTAAGCCACCACTGATATGCCTCATCCCAGAGAAGAGACACCGCTGCTTTCAGTTTTTCCTCTGCCGTGCAATCTAGATCATCCATAATTCACTCGATTGCCTCTAGACAGTACTCAGCTACATTTGGGGCCACACCAGAGATACCCCTGAATACCTCTGCCCCATTTGCTCGAAGTCGCTCAGGAATAGACTTTCGAGATACTGCCCCAGAGCTCACCCCAACAACTCGCTCCAACACACGTAGCATTGCTTGGGACAGAGCATCATCCTCACCAGTTCTATCTTGTGATCCCGCTTCTGCCACAGGTGATGCTGGCGCTTCACCTTCAGGCTCATGCCTCGTTTCCGAAAACTCAGCCTCAACACCCCGGCCTCTACCACAGCCGCGTGCAGCACGTCCACGCCCTTTGGCACTCATGTCTACCGTTTTGTCTTACTCTGCTTTTTTTAAAAATTTTATGCATTAGCTTTTCTTTTCACTGTAGGTTAATGAGTAGTTTTATATGAATAAAGTTTTAAGTAGTTTTCCGCAAAACACACATACACCTATAGGTTTCCATCTCTAAAGTAGGGTTTCCTAATTCTAACATTCATAGCGATATATTCACATAATACATTCACCTCATGCAAACCACATAATAATTAGAAGACTTACATTGCAGACTTGGACCGGAGACTTGGGTGCCACACTTCTAGAAGACATGTACATATGTATTTTCTTTCTAAACCATCTTTTTGGAAAACGTTTTGAACCCAAAACCCATGGCCGAGCTTTTAAAACCTAAGCTCTGATACCACAATTGTAACACCCCAAATCCGACCCCAAGCGTAACGACTGAATCCAGAGCGCCACATGAAAGATCATGCTCTTTTGTAAATACTAAGAAGCTTTCTTTCTTTTTAAGACCTCAAGTTCAGTTGATCATTTGAAAACTTAGTGATTTCATATTTAATTTAAGATCTGCCTTTTTATGAAGTTAGAAAACACTTGCTGCTACTTTAAGTTAACTTGAGGTGTTATTCAATGTCGTTGTAAATCGTAGGTTAGGTTTTTGGAAAACCGCAGTTTTAGATTTTCTAGGAAAACATCATACCAATTAATTCGTATAGTAAAGCGTTTAAAATCAACCCAAAATATTAATTACTTGATATTATTTGAAAAAAAACTCATTTGTTACATTTTAGAAATCATTCATTTATAAATGTTGACATGTCATCTAAACCTTGAATTTAAGCGTTTAAGAAAAGACACCCAAATTTAAAATAGTAGTGGCCTTATTACAACATCAAAATCCCAATTTTAAAGCAATTAAGTCTAAAGTTGACAAAAGTGAAATTTTACTAAACATTAAGTGCATGGCCACCTCAAAGTCGAACCCAACCCATGTCCGCTGAACTAAGAATTACCTGCAACATTTAAGGAGAGGGGGTGAGTCAAGAAGACTCAGTGTGCAACTACTTATCATTCAGCATAGTTGGGCCTCGGCCATTGCAAATCACTTTGGGCAAAGCCCATACAGAATCAGATTGTGCCTTGGCTCACTTTGCAGAGAATAACAAATAATCAGGAAGTAATGCATTATGATGCAAATCCCAACCCAACCTAGTATTCCATCCACTACACACCACCCTTACCTACCAATCACACCAATAGGGATTTCTACAATCAACCCTCACCGCTACACACCATCGATGGCAGTCATGCTGCAGTTAGTTGCTCATCGTCAAATTGTGACAAAGTCACCAGACTGAAATGGCATGGCCACCAGAACAGAGTGTGGCAGAGCCTGTAACGCCCCTTACCCGGGTTCTACGCCAGGAACCGGGCCCGAGGCGATACTGAACTCAAACCACTTGATCGTCACTTAAGCTCAACATAATTACTCTCTATAACCTTATTCTCGACTTACGAGGCCTCAGTCATACACACGAGGGCTCTCGAGACTAATCCGGAACTTTTTCAAATCTTAAATTTTTTCCTTTCAAAACAGGTCTTACACGCCCGTGCAAGATTAGACACGCCCGTGCATAGACACGCATGCCCATGTCCCCTGACCATGCCTAAAAACCCAAGCATTCTACCAAATGCCCACGAGTAAGGCACACGCCCATGCGGTTTGGGAACGCGCCCGTGTACCCTATTACACGTCCGTGCCTTCCACCCATGGTCGACACTGACTAATCACATACAGTTTTGACACGCCCGTGGGCCTAAACCGTGTGCCATACCTTAATATACTGACTTGTTCAACACGGCCTAAGCACGCCCGTGTGCTTTAACCGTGCGACCATTCAAATTCTAATTTCAAGGTGCAGACTTCACACGGCCTGGGCACACGCCCATGGCTTGATCGTGTGTCTCACACGGCCTAGACACATGCCTTTTGTGCCTACCCATGTGTACAAGAACAAGGCTATTTGCCAAGCTCTTAGCACCCCTATAGCTTACATTACATGAATCTATTCAACATGCTAATAAACATCTCATAATTTTCATCATGAACTCCCATAGATAACCTCGTAATTTCATAGATGGTAAAATGAGCCATCATGCATGGAAAGTTACAAAATTAAATGTCTTAACAAGAGCCAATACACCTTTGGCCAAAATAACAAAATAATCTAACTAGTCTAGCCCCTATACATGCCATTTACAAAATCATTAAGTCTAGGTATACCGAGAGGAGCTGATAGTGTGGGCGATCTTCCGGTTAGCTGCGTATCCCAACTCGGCTCTTAAACTCTATAAAATAAGGGAAAAAGAGAAGGGGGAGTAAGCTTTAAGCTTAGTAAGTTTACATATAAACAACACAACATTATAACATGTATTGAACAAATACATAGCATTACGTACTAAGCAAGAAGCAATTTACATTCATGACATGCTTACTCATTTTCTCCATTCCCACATTTCAACCATCTCACATCTTAATGCACACACTCATTAAGAGTTTCCCTGCACTTAGTATCACAAGGTCACATAATACAACATTTACTATTTCTAATTCCATTTCACACAATCAAGTCACTCGGTGGTTTCACACTTAGCCCACCAAAAAGATTAGTTATGGTGGTATCGCACATAGCCCACCAAAAGATGAATAGACGATGGTATCGCACATAGCCCATCGTAAATTAACAACAAGGTGGTATCGTACTTAGCCCACCAAAAGATTTTAGACGATGGTTTTGCACATAGCCCATCGTAAATTAAGCAACAAGGTGGTATCGCACTTAGCCCACCAAAAAGTGTCGACATTACATATTTATATGACTATTTCATCATTCATACAATAATTATTCAACAATTTCCACATTCAATCCATTTGAAGCACACATGTTCTCGATCTTGCCATACACTAGTTAACCACACAATATTTACACAATCATGCATTGTTTACATATAAACTTACCTCGGTGCAAAACGGTATAACCAACTATCTAATCCGTCACCTTGCCTTTTCCTCGGTGAAGGTTGATTCTGTGCTCTTCTTGATCTATAACAATGAAATTTATTCGTTTAGATCATTCTATGATCATAATACTTCAAATTCTACACTTGGGTAAAAATGACCATTTTGCCCTTGTACATTGGCAAAATTATGATTTTGCCCCTAGGCTCGTAATTTATTTTTCAACACATTTCCTCAATGAACAAGCACAGATGAACATTTATTTCTCTTACAACTACTCACCATTACAACTCTTTCATGCATTTATGACACAATTTAAATCTTTGCATTTAAGTCCTATTTAGGTGTTTTCATGCTAACACCTTTCACAAAAGTTATTTCTCATCTCACTAACATTCATTTTCCTCCATAAAAACTCAGTTAATAACATAAAATATCTTATGACAAGTCCCTAAACTTTCATCCATTTGACAAATTAGTCCCCCATTAGCTAGCTTAAGCTTTGGGGACTAAAAAAAACAAAAATCATCAAGAAAGATCTCTAAAATCACTTACTTGTGAAGAAGATGAGTTGCTGAAATTTTAAAGCATTCAAAACCCCTCTAAGCTTGAAATTTTCAGTGGAGAGGAAGAGTGAATAGTGAAAGATGATAGCTTTTCTCTTTACCATATTTTATTCATCTTTTCTCACCTAATTCACCCAAATTTTAACCAAGCATTAAATGCCCTTGTCTCCCCTATGCACATGGCCGGCCATCACTAGATAAATGGCCTAATTGCACTTTAAAATCCTCCCAATTACTTTGTTTGGCTATTAGACACCTCTACCATGAAAAATAGAACTTTCGCATTTTATGCGATTTAGTCCTTTTTCGCAATTAAGCATGCTATCACTCAAATTAAAACACCAAAATTTTCATGCATCCTTATAATCATGCTACAACACATAATTTAACGTAAAAATAATTTTCCTCGACCTCGGATTAGTGGTCTCAAAACCACTATTCCGACTAGCCCCAAAACCAGACTGTTACAGAGCCACCAGAATAGATTGTGGCATAAGCCACCAGATTAATGTGACATAGTCACCAGATACACTTCCCCTTCATTTCATAGCATATACCCATCCCTTATGCGAACATGAACTCATGGTGTATGAATGCAACAGATGTCGACATGTATATCAGATGATCAGAGTGTACATATTATCAAGTCAGCATAATTGCATACATAACATAAACAGAAATCACTAACCTGATGTCCTGATTTTACCCTCCATGGGCACGAGCAACATATACCAAAGTTTCGGCATTCAATAAAGCATATATATATTTATATATTCAAGTAAAACGACAGGAAAAAGGTGTGAGAATTACACACCTGTAAACACAGAGAACTAGGCTATCAATCTCGCTAACAACCTCACTCGCAGGGATCACAGCGATCTGCCTGTCCCTTTCCGAAACCGGCCCACAACCCGGTGGAAAGTCACGTACTTCCGATACCGCACGCTTTTTGAACTTAAGGGTAGGGACTACGAGTCCAACCCCCTTCTTTGCTTGGCTGGTATACGATTCCATGAAAAAGATCTTGATCAGAAGACCGGGTTAAGGCACTGAAGTAGATGAAATAAGAAGATATGCTCAAACGAAGAGGTTTCTTATCGAGATCGACAGAAACGGAGAGGTTCAGGCTTGGATTAAGAAATCAGCTGAGTCCCACTATTCCCTCCGCAATAAGAAAACTGGTTGACAGGGTTACGAGAAAAGAGTGACGGTAATCCACTGAGACAAGAATCAAATAAGGGGAATGAACAAGGGAGATTCGTCTAAAAAGAAAAGTAAAAGAAATCTCAAGGGGAAAAAATGACAGATGGGTTTTGGCTATTAAGAACAAATAGAGGGAATATGAAGTAAGAAAAGAGAGAAGAGAAGCAAATAAATGTTTTGGCTTTGAAGGATTAGAACTTGTGACAAATGGTGACAAGAATATGAAGCACTAGGTTTCGGTAATGGAGAAAGAAACAAAAGGGGTGCTACGGCTTTGAGTAGATTAGAAAAGAAACGAAAAAGAGAATGGGAGCTTTAAGAGAATTCGGCCAAAGGATGGGAGCTTGAGAAGTGAAGCAAATGAGAGAAGAAAGAAGAGAATTGAAGGGAAAGGAGTGCCCAAAAAGGTTTTGGTTTTACTAATGAGAAGATGAACAATAATAGCCTTAGGAGTTTCGGCAAACATAGAAAGAAAATGGTGGAGGAACTTTCAACACCAAAATTTGCTAAACACACCCCAAACTTCCGGCACCTAACCCCTCCACCAAAACCGAACGCCTACCCCTCCAAAAGACCCCCCAAAAACTGAATTTCCCCCCTAACACTATCCAAAAATTTGGCCAACTCCCTTCTTACCTCAATCCCCATGCTTCTTCCTTGATTCTCTCCTTAATCCCCTCTCCTCCACTCATTCAATTTGGTTTGAATTATTCAAACTCTCCAAATGGCTCTCCACCACTTATTTGAATTACTTGAGCAGGTCTTGCCTCTCTGTCCTCCGAGTTTGATTACCATCCGGCGCGCCTTGCTTGCCGAGCCAAAAATATAATATCCTCTTGTCTTTGCTTGAGAGATTCGAACCCTCTCCCTCACAGCTTCTCTTGTGACGCCACTTCCCTGCCTGCTAGGTGGCGTCTCCTTGCCACTTTACCACCGCACTTCTTGTGTCATCAAACACAAACAATATTCCTTACAGCCTGCCCCAACCAGCTCTCCCTTAAAGTGCCCAAAACTGAAATTTTCGCCAAAGCCTCAGCTTAACCCCGAGCCTTCCCGAGCCCCCCAAACACACTCAAACAACAGGCAAAACATAACAAACACACAGAAAAATAATAAATGCAAAGCCCCTAATTCCCGGATGTTACAGTTTTTCTCTTTGGGGTGCTCCTGCTTTGTTTGTTAAGAAAAAGGACGGGTCAATGCAGTTGTGTATCGACTATAGATAGCTTAATAAAGTCAAAATGAAGAACAAATATCTGTTGCCACGTATTGATGATTTGTTTGATCAGATGAAAGGTGTGACAAATTTTCAAAGATTGATCTCCGTTCTGGATATTACCAGTTACGGATTAAAGATTCAGATGTACCGAAAACTGCTTTCTGAACCAGGTAAGGACGCTATGAATTTCTTGTTATGCCATTTGGTTTGACCAATGCACTTGATGTGTTTATGGATCTGATGAACAGAATATTCAGGCCCTATTTAGAAAGATTTGTTGTTGTGTTCATTGATGACATTCTAATCTATTCTCGAGATTAAACAGAGCATGCTCAGCATTTGAGAATAGTTTTGCAGACTTTGCGTGAAAAAAAGTTGTTTGCTAAGTTTAGCAAATGTGAATTCTGGCTTCAAGAAGTTGGATTTTTGGAACACGTGGTATCGGCAGATGGTATTAGAGTTGGCTCGAGTAAAATATTGGCTATAGTGGACTGGAAACCTCTGAGAAATGTTTTAGAAGTTAGAAGTTTTCTGGGTTTAGTCGGATATTATCAGAGATTTGTTAAAGGATTTTCGATGATTGCTACGCCGTTGACGAAACTACTACAGAAAGGTCTCAAGTTTGAATGGTTTGAAAAGTGTCAGCAAAGCTTTGATCAGTTGAAAGCGTTGTTGACCGAAGGCCCTGTATTGGTTCAACAAGAGTTCGATAAGGAATTTGTGATTTATAGTGATGCTTCATTGAATGTTTAGGTTGTGTTTTGATGCAAGAAGACAAAGTGGTAGCTTATGCGTCTCGATAGTTGAAACTGCATGAAAAGAATTACCCGACTCATGATTTAGAGCTTGTAGCTATTGTGTTTGCTTTAAAGATTTGGCGACATCAGTTGTACGGAGAAAAATGTCATATCTTCATGGATCAAAAAAGCCTTAAGTTTTTGATGTCACAGAAAGACCTGAACTTGAGACAACGAAGATGGTTAGAGCTGTTAAAAGGTTATGATTTAGTCAGTGACTATCACCAGAGAAAAGGTAATGTTTTTTCTGATTCTTTAAGTAGAAAGTTTTTTTTTGTTTTGCGAGCTTTGAACACTCAGTTGACGCTGATTAATGGTGGTTCTATATTAGCTGAATTAAAAGCTAGACCGACATTTTTACAAAAGATTTGTGAGGCTCAGAAAAGTGACGCTGAATTGATCGCAAAACAGAAACAGATTGAGTCGAGACTTGACTCATACTTTCATGTTAGTTCAGATGGTAGTTTGTACTTCAGAAAAAGGATTTGTGTTCCGAATAATTCTGATGTTATTTAGAAGATTTTATAGGAAGCTCACAGTAATATCATATCGATACATCCTGGTAGAAATAAAATATACAGTGATTTAAAATAGATGTACTGGTGGCCAGGTATGAAACGAGAGATTTCAGAATTTGTATCGAAATGTTTGATTTGTCAACAAGTTAAAGCCAAGAATTAGGTACCTTCTGGGTTGTTACAACCTGTTATGATTCCAGAATGGAAATGGGAACATGTTATGATGGATTTTGTATTGAGATTTCCTCTATCACCGAGGAAGAAAGATGTTATATGGGTTATTGTGGATCATTTGACGAAACCCACGCATTTCATTCCAGTTCATACAGATTATTCACTTAAGAGATTGGCAGAATTGTACGTTTCTGAGATTGTTAGATTGCACGGTGTGCCGGTGTCTATTATCTCTAATAGGGATCCACGGTTTACTTCTCGGTTTTGTAGTAAGTTACACGAAGCTTTGGGTACTCGATTGCATTTCAGTATAGTGTTTCATCCACAGACTGACGGTCAATGTAACACCCCTAACCCATATCCGTCATCCAAATAGGGTTACGGAACATTATCGGAGTTTACAAAATAATTATAGATAATTCACGTCATTTACTATTCATATCCGAAACTAATCATATCATTCCTAGAATGGACCCTCGAGGCCCAATTTAAGCATTCGAAACAAGGCGGGACTAAATCGGGATCTCAGATAATTTTTCACAAAATTTCAAAAATTTTCTTAGGTGGAGGGGACACACCTCCGTGTAGCCAGGCCGTGTGTGCTGTGTCCCAAGCCATGTGGGCATTAGATGTGAGGCACACAGCCGTGTTCCAGCCTGTGGCCTTACCCGTGTAACTCTTTAACTTGGGTCACATGTCCAGCCACACGCCCATGTGCTAGACCGTGTGGACAATTTAATTTTCAAAAATTAGGTGCAGGGGTTACACGGCCAGGACACATGCCCATATGCTGGGCCGTGTGTCTCACACGGCTGAGACACACGCCTATGTCTCTGCCCGTGTGCTCAATTTTGAGCATTCTGTTTCTCGATTTTTATGATGCAGGAGACACACCGCCAAACCACACGCCCGTACGCATGGCCATGTGTCACACACGGTTGAGACACACGCCCGTGTGGACAAAATAAAGCCATTTTTCATGCCTTATTTCTCACCCTTTTTACCTTGCACCTACATGAACACTACAACATATTTTCAAACCATTTTGGTACACATAAACCAAGCCAAAAACAAGTATTATGTATGTTATATTAACACATATGATCAAATGTTTAAATTTACACAATTACATTTATGTTTATTTGCAAGTTATTCAATTATACTAATTCAAATTCATTTATCATTTGTTTTATATATATATATCTTCTACCATTTAACCATTCCAACACTGTAACACCCCTCACCCATATTCAACGACGAAATAGGGTTACAGAGCATTACCGGACTTACAACACATTTAAACAAACTTTTCTCATACATTTAATCAATACATTAAATTATAAATCAATCTCAATCAATTTGTCCCTAATACGAGCCTACGATGCCTTAAACATGCATTGGGAGTGGTTCGGGACTAAACTGATAACTCGGGAAATTTTTCAACACTTATAAAATTTTTCTCTAAAACAGGGGACACACGCCCATGTGACCAGGCCGTGTGTCTCACACGGCCACCATACACGCCCGTGTCACAGGCCGTGTGGATATTCGAAATGGGAGCACATGGCTGTGTCCCATCCCGTGTCCTTCCCCGTGTCCAAACAAGTGAGGTTACTGACTTGGGTCACACGACCAACTACACACCCGTGTGTCTAGCCCGTGTACCCTTCGAAGTGGCCACACACGCCCGTGTGCCAGGCTATGTACTAGGCCGTGTCAAACCTGTAAGGTATACTGACTTATGCAACACAGCCAAGTCACACGCCTGTGTGCTAGGCCGTGTGACAATTAGAGGGGTATACTGACTTGTGCCACACGGCCGATCACATGCCCGTGTGTGAGACCGTATGGAGTATACTGACTTCATTTCAATTTCAACACCAGGGGACACATGGCCGTGTAATTTGACCGTGTGTCACACACGGCTAAGACACACGCCCGTGTCTCTGCCCGTGTGGACAAAAATAGGCTATTTGCAAAGCCAGTTTGCCACCCTATTTTTACATACCTACACAAGCATAATTTACAACATTTTATAACTCAATAGGTAGCTAATCCATAACATTTCATATATATATTTGAGTACTTATACGCAACCAAAGCATTATACCAAGTTAAGCCAAATCAAATGGCTTTATCTTATACTACAACATGTACCAAAATCACTAGCTCAAGTAACCATAACTATCATCTTTATAACTAGCCTATACATGCCATATTTACATATATCCATGAGTTCAAAAGTACCAATCGGCAACTGGATAGTGTGATGCGTATCTTCGACTTTATCCAAATCGAGCGAGCTATCGAACCTCTGTAAAACAGGGAAAAGAAACAGAGTAAGCTTTATAGCTTAGTAAGCCCGTATAATTCAGAATTAAACTTACCAAATGCCAAATGCCTAAACAAAAGCATTCATCAACAAGTTAGTCACATAAATGCATATAATCATCCATTATCTCAATTTAATACTCAATACATTGTGTCATATCAAATTCATATATCATGTACATCATTTGTAACATTTCACTCTCAATCATATAAACAATAATTCATTCGATAACAGTAACTCATCCGTACAAACAATACTTCATCCATATAAACAGTAATTAATCCGTATAAACACATAGCTTTTTCACATAACCAATAATAGAATTTATGACCGTTGAACCTATTAGAATATCGCGGGATACTTGGGTGATATACATTACGTATATAAATCAGTAATCCATCGATTCATTATCTTATCCGCTCTTTTGAGCTATGATCAGTAAGCTCCTCCTGAGCTGATGGACAGTAAGCTCTATTGAGCTGAAACGGTAAGCTCTGACGAGCTAAAAATAGTAAGCTCTTACGAGCTGATATATCGGTAAGCTCATACGAGCTGTGGTGAGTCCGCAACATATGCAGGATCTCGACCAAAACGATAATGTAACATCCCGATTCAGGGCCTAGTCAAAATAGTGGTGCGAGACCACAAATCTGAGTTAGTAAATTGAGTTCTTAAGGTTAATGACATGTTTTCATGATAGTATTAAAGTTCCAGTAGAAATTTTGTGAAATTGACATCGAATGATCAAATAGGACCAAATTGCAAAAGTTGCAAAATATGAGTTTCTAGAAGCTTTTTGTATGAAATAGCTTTAGAATATAAATTAGAAGTCCTTAAATAGCAATTTGCCCAAATTATAAATTTTGGACAAAAATGGACATGAGTTAGTAACTTGTAAATTTTTAAAGAGAAGTGCATTTTAGTCATTTACCAATTAAATGATTAAAATGGGAAAAAGATGATAAAAATTTCATTCATCTTCTTCCTTGTGCCGAAATTTTGGGAGACTCCATAGCTAGAGTTCTTCAAATTTTTGAAGCTTGCAAGTAAGTCATCCTAGCCCCGTTTTTAATATTCTTCGTATTTTTAGAGTCCTCGTATTATGAATTAGCTATTTTTAGCAATAAGATGAGCTAAGAAGCATGTTCAAAAATCTACCCATGTGTATCATGCATGTAAAATGATATTTTATGGAAGTTTATGAGAGTTTGATGTTAGATAAACATCTTTTCCTTAGTGAATCTCATGAAAAATGATAGTATGGACTAATTTGTAATAGTTATGAAATTGGTCATACCTATTAAAAATAGTGAGAATTGATGATTGTTATAGCAGAGAAAATGAATCAGCTAAGCATGATGTTTAAGAAAATTAAGTGAGAATCATTTTACGAGCCTAGGGGCAAAAGTGCAAATAAGAGAAAGTTTAGGGGCAAAATAGTAATTTTGCCAAAGTATGAGTTAAGAGTCAATTTAGTCAATGTGAGTATTAAATGATCTAATTATTATTATAGATCAAGAAAAATGAAGGCCGGATCGAAACTGAGGCAAGAATAAAGTCGAGGACTAAATTGCATATCTACATACATTTTGTATATTGAGGTAAGTTTGTATGATTTCTAAGCTTTATGATTATTATCATTGAATTGCTTAGTATAATGTACATTATTTACCATAGAAATGCTTATTGCTATGTTAAATAAAGAAATCAATGAGATTTAGCATGAGAAAGTCCCGATTGAAGTTGAATTACTTAGGATACTCGATCTACCACACGAGATAAGAAAGTCCGTATAAGACAAAGCCAAGGCATGGCATCGGCAATCAAGCAAGTTATCATGTAAGTCCAAGACAAGTCTTGGCATTGAAGAGTTATTATGAGATGAAGACCCATGTAAGCCCACGCCAAGGCATGGCATTGGTGAGTCTCCAAGCAAAAATGTCATGTAAGTCCAAGATAAGTCTTGGCATTGAAAAGCTATCATGAGGTCAAGATTCCATGTAAGTCAAAGCCATGGCATGGCATTTGTGAGTAACAAGAAAGATTTCATGTAAGTCCAAGCCAAGGCTCGGCATTGACCAGTTCATGAGTAAAGATACCAAGTAAGACCATGTCAAGACATGGCAATGGTAAGTTCCCAAGGGAACACACAAGGAAGACTTTGAGTAAGTCCATGTCAAGACATGGCATCAATACCAAGATGAGAGATCCCATGTAAGACCATATCAATGATATGGCTTTGGCGTCGAATTATGTGGGATGAGATTGAGATCTCTGTTATTCGCAGAAATTCATCGGGCAAATGAGTAAAGTTAAAATGATAACAAGAAAGACAAGTAAGAAAAGCTATTATCAAGTTAGAAATGAGTATTACTCATATTATGAATGATGAACTAGAGATTATAATTATTATTATAGAGTATGCTGATCTATGTGATCAAGTGATACAGGTACCTTGTTTACCTCACGAGTATGAGACTAGTAAGTATCATGAGATATGTAACAATCAGTATGAGTAAGTAAGCTTAAATAGCTGAAATTTATGATACCATTGTTTATGTTAAATGGTTATATTGAGCAAGTATGTTGCTACATGCGTTATATGCAAACTTACTAAGCTAAATGCTTACGTCCTTTATTCTTTCTTTCCATGTAGTCCCGCCAAGCTAATCTCGTGGATCATCGTCACCGGAGCTCGGAGCACACTATCAATCGCTATTTTGGTATAGCCAAGTTGTTTATATTAAGTATGGCATGTATAGGAAACATTTCATTTTGAGTTATGTTTTAAAACTAGCCAAATTGTTGGCTATCAAGCTTAGTATTCTTTTTGTATATGGCCAAAGAGATGAGTCATGAATGATTAAGTATGTATATTTTAATCTATCAATGAAGTATGCATCCTTGTTCATGTTAGATGTAATACTTGAGTTCTTTGAATTGAGCATGAGTTTGGTCTTAATTTCGTGGTGGCAATTGGCTTGGTAAATAGCCTCTAAGTGATCACACGGTTGGACACACGAAGCGTGTGTTCAGGCCGTGTGCACCACCGCACCTTTGTATCTTAAGTCAATATAGACCACGGACCAGCCACACGGGCGTGTGTTTAGACTCTAGGCCGTGTTAAGATAGTCAGTGTGCACCACGGGTGGTAAGTACGGGCGTGTGCCTTGCCCGTGGGGCATTGGCTGAATACTAGGGTTTTAGGCACGGTTTGGGGCTACGGGCGTGTCCAGGCCGTGTGTAAATTGCCAGTATCCACCACGGGTGAAAGACATGGGCATGTTTTAGGGGTGCACGGGCGTGTCCCAAGTCACACGGACGTGTGACCCCTGTTTGGAGAGAAAGTTTCCAGATGAGTTCCGAAAGTTTCGGGACGCATGTCTGAGGCCTCGTAGGCCCATGAAATGTCTGATTTGACTAAGAAAGAGAAGTTTTTAATTCGAAACAAAATTTTATAGTCTGTAAGCACAAGATTAAATGAGTTCAAGCATGGTAAAGTCTTGTATCCAGTCTTAGTCTCAGACTCGGGTATGGGGTGTTACATTTAGTGGTATCAGAGCTATGGTTTAGTCAGTTCTAGAACTAACGTAGCACGAGCACGAGTCTAGCTATACATGCCATACGTAAGAATGTTTTTATATGATAGTGTGACGACTCCTGATGACTTAAATTATGTTTGTACATTTAGTAAATGGATCCCGATAGAGCTGTGGCGGATAGCGTAGAAAGTAACGCACCGGCTCCCGCTGAAGGACAGTGCCGAACGAGAATGAGAATAGACCCACTATGGTGAGTCAAGAAGGAGGAGAAGAGGCTAGAGAAGCCTTCCTCCATATGATGAATACATGGTATACGGAGTTCGCTCAGATGCGAACCCGAATGCGCAACCCCTCCACCCCCACCTATTCCTCAACCTATCCCAAAGAGCCCCTCAAGTAGTAGAGGTGGTAATAGGAGAGAAGCCTCCAGTCGATAAAATCAGGAAACATGGGGCAGAAGAATTCTGGGCTAGAAAAGATGATGATCCGAAAAAGCTGACTCGGCTAGAAAATACCATGGTATTTAATGAGTTGTCATGCACACTGAGGAATGCATGAAGTGTGTAGTCTCTCTTTAAGAGATTGCGCACACCAATGGTGGAACACCCTTGTGTCGGTGGTACCGAGGAAAAGATCACATGGGAATTTTTCCAAGAAGAGTTCAAGAAAAAGTATATCAGTCAAAAGTTCGTGGACCAGAAAAGAAAGGAATTTCTAGAGTTAAAGCAAGGCAAGAAGTCTGTGACTGATTATGAGCGTGAGTTTGTACGGCTCAGCAAATGCGCTCGAGAATGTGTGTCCACCGAGGCCATAATGAGTAAGAGATTTGAAGATGGGCTAAATGAGGACATCAAATTGTTTGTTGCTGTCCTAGAACTAAAGGAATTCGTTGTGCTAGTATAGAGGGCTTGTAAAGACGAAGAACTAGTAATGGAGAAGAGAAAATCTGAAGTAGAGTCTCGTGACTCTAAAAAGAGACAGTGGAATAAGTCATTCCAATCCTCATCTAAGAAGTCAAGAGATTTCTCCCCCCGATCGGCTACTTCCACTGGGTTTTCAAGGAAGGACAAGGGTAAGCAGTATTCGGGGAGTAAGGCACAAACGACCTCAATTGCTAGTGTGGGGAACATCTGATCGGATAGACCCGAATGCCCACAGTGTGGCAGACATCATCTTGGAGAATGTCGAGCACACGAAAATGCATGTTTCAGATGTGGTTCCCAGGACCACTATATAAAAGATTGTCCAGAGACAATGAAAGAAGGTAGAGCTCAGAACCTGAGATCCGGGAGTGTGGTCAGAGGAAGACCACAGAGGAACCCAGGAAGTGGGGCAAGTGGAAGAGGTAACCCTAGAGAGCAGGCTGCGAGACCGGAGGGTAGGGCGTCCGCAAGGACTTATGCCATTCACGATCACGAAGGGGCATCTTCTCCTGATGTTATTATGGGTACCTTTTCTCTTTATGATATCAAAGTTATTACTTTAATAGATCCCGGATCCACACACTCTTACATTTGTATGAAACTAGTATCCAGTATGAATATGCCTATAGATTCTACAAAATTTACGATTAAGGTGTCTAATCCTTTAGGAAAGAGTGTGTTAGTTTATGAGGTATGTAAGGATTGTCCATTAATGATTAGAGGTCATTACTTTAAAGAAAATCTTATGTTGCTACCATTTGATGAGTTTGACATCATTCTTGGTATGGACTGGTTGACCACTCATGATGTAATAGTTAATTGTGGGAAGAAATATATTGAGATGAGATGTGAGAATGGGGATACTCTCCATATAGAATCAGATGAGCAAAGTAAATCTCCGACAATGATTTTTCACATGACGGCACAGAGATACGTAAGAAAGGGGTATGAGGCATATTTGGCCTTTGTGATGAATGATAAAGAAACAGAGTTAAAGATTGAGTCAGTACCAATAGTATGTGAGTACGTGGATTTTTTTCCTAAAGAATTACCAGGACTACCACCAGTTAGAGAAGTTGAGTTTAGCATTGAGCTAGCTCCCGATACGGTACCAATATCTATTACTCCTTAGAGAATGGCTCCAACGGAGTTGAGAGAGTTGAAGTCACAGTTGCAAGAGTTGACAGATAAAGGTTTTACGAGATTAAGTTGTTCTCCATGGGGTGCTCCGGTTTTATTTTTGAAAAAGAAAGATGGCACCATGAGATTGTGGATAGATTACCGTCAACTTAATAAAGTGACAGTAAAGAACAAGTACCCATTGCCAAGGATAGATGATTTGTTCGATCAATTGAAGGGAGCCACTGTGTTCTCTAAGATAGACTTGAGATCGGGGTACTACCAGCTGAGAGTAAAGGAATCAGATGTGTCCAAGACAGCTTTTCGAACAAGGTATGGGCATTATGAATTTTTAGTCATGCCCTTTGGTTTGACCAATGCTCCTGCGGTATTCATGGACTTAATGAACTACATTTTTAGACCATACCTCGACAAGTTTGTAGTCATTTTCATTGACGACATACGGATTTATTCCCGAGACGAGGATGAGCATGCTGAGCACCTACGGACAGTTTTACAGACTCTTCGAGAAAATCAATTATATGCCAAGTTCAGTAAAAGTGAATTTTGGCTCAAGGAAGTAGGATTTCTTGGACATATTGTCTCGGGAGATGGAGTCCGAGTAGATCCAAGTAAGATTTCGGCCATAATGGACTGAAATCCACCAAGAAATGTCTCTGAGGTTAGAAATTTCCTAGGCCTAGCTGGCTATTATAGACGATTCGTCAAGGGGTTTTCTATGATTGCAACCCCGATGACTAAATTGTTACAGAAAAATGTAAAGTTTGAGTGGACAGAAAGATGCCAACAAAGTTTCGAGAAACTGAAAGCGATGTTGACAGAAGCTCCAGTTTTAGTACAACCTGAGACAGGGAAAGAATTTGTAATTTACAGCGATCCATCCTTAAATGGATTAGGCTGTGTACTTATGCAAGAAGGCAAAGTGATTGCTTATGCCTCAAGACAGTTGAAGCCACATGAGAAGAATTATCCGACCCACGATCTAGAGTTGGCTGCCATAGTCTTCGTGATTGAAGATATGGAGACACCACCTATATGGTGAGAGATGTCAGATCTTCACCGATCACAAAAGTTTGAAGTATTTGATGACATAGAAAGAGTTGAACCTAAGGCAGTGGAGATGGTTAGAGTTGATAAAAGACTATGAATTGGTCATTGACTACCATCCCGGGAAGGCGAATGTAGTCGCCGACGCTTTGAGCAGAAAGTCCCTATTTGCATTAAGGGCAATGAATTCACGGATGACTTTATCTGACGATGGTTCTATTCTAGCTGAGTTGAAAGCTAGACCAGTATTCCTCCAAGAGATTTTTGAGGCTCAGAAAGAAGATAGTGAATTGCAAGTCAAGAGAGCTCAGTGCGAGACAGATGTTGAGAAGAAGATAGTGAATTGCAAGTCAAGAGAGCTCAGTGCGAGACAGATGTTGAGTCTGATTTCCAGATTAGTCCCAATGGAAGTCTGATGTTCAAAGATAGAATTTGTGTACCAAGAAAGGACGAGCTTATTCAGAGAATTTTGCATGAAGCACATAACGAATGTTTATCTGTACATCCGGGTAGTACCAAAATGTTTAATGACTTAAAGAAACAGTATTGGTGGCCGAGAATGAAGAAAGATATTTCAGAGTTTGTTTCCAAATGCTTGATTTGTCAGCAAGTAAAGGCTAAACACCAAGTACCTTCGGGTTTGCTTCAACCCATTTTGGTTCTGGAGTGGAAATGGGACCGTATTACTATGGATTTTGTAACGGGTCTACCATTATCTCCGAGCAAGAAAGATGTTGTATGGTTTATAGTTGATAGGCTCACGAAGTTAGCTCATTTTATACTTGTACGAGTTGATTACTCACTAGACAAGTTGGCAAACTTGTACGTTTCAGAAATAGTAAGGCTTCACGGTGTTCCGTTATCAATCATCTCGAATAGAGATCCAAGGTTTACATCCAGATTTTGGAAGAAGTTACAAGTGGCTTTGGGTACAAAGTTGAAATTTAGTACCGCTTTTCATCCTCAAACTGACGGTCAGTCGGAGATGTTAATTTAAGTACTCGAGGATATGCTCAGATGTTGTATTCTCAAATTCCGAGGCAGTTGGGAAAAGTTTCTCCCATTGGTAGAATTTGCCTACAATAATAGTTTTCAGTCGAGTTTAAAGATGGCACCTTATGAGGCTCTATATGGGCGTAAGTGCAGAACGCCTTTATTTTGGACTGAACTAAAAGAAAACCAAATTCACGGGGTTGATTTGGTTAGAGAAGCTGAAGAGAATGTGAAAGTGATACGAGAATGTTTAAAAGCTGCATCAGATAGACAGAAGTCCTATTCGGACTTAAAGAGAAAAGAGATAGAGTATCAAGTTAGAGATAAAGTTTTCTTGAAAGTGTCACCATGGAGAAAAGTTCTTAGATTTGGCTGGAAAGGCAAGTTGAGTCCACGTTTTATTGGACCGTATGAGATTACCGAGAAAGTTGGGCCGGTAGCTTATCGATTGTCTTTGCCATCAGAGTTAGAAAGGATTCACGATGTATTTCACGTGTCCATGTTGCGACGCTACCGATCAGATCCTTCACATGTAGTTACCCCGTCAGAGATAGAGATTCATCCCGACATGACTTATGGTGAAGAACCAATTAAGGTTTTAGTTCGGGAAGTCAAGCAGCTAAGGAATAAAAGTATTGCCCTAGTAAAAGTATTGTGGCAAAGACATGGAATAGAAGAAGCTACGTGGGAACGAGAAGAGAGCATGAGAAACCAGTACCCAAACCTATTTGCTGGTAAGATTTTCGAGGACGAAAATTCCTAAGAGGGGGAGAATTGTAACATCCCGATTCAGGGCCTAGTCCGAATAGTGGTGCGAGACCACAAATCTGAGTTAGTAAATTGAGTTCTTAAGGTTTAAGACATGTTTGCATGATAGTATAAAATTTCCATGTAGAAATTTTGTGAAATTGACATGGAATGATCAAATAGGACTAAATTGCAAAAGTTGCAAAATATGAGTTTCTAGAAGCTTTTTGTATGAAATAGCTTTAGATTATAAATTAGAAGTCCTTAAATATCAATTTGCCCAAATTATAAATTTTGGACAAAAATGGACATGAGTTAGTAATTTGTAAATTTTTAAAGAGAATGACATTTTAGTCATTTACCAATTAAATGATTAAAATGGGAAAAAGATCATAAAAATTTCATTCATCTTCTTCCTTGTGCCGAAAATTTGGGAGACTCCATAGCTAGGGTTCTTCAAATTTTTGAAGCTTGCAAGTAAGTCATTCTAGCCCCGTTTTTAATATTCTTCGTATTTTTGGAGTCCTCGTATTATGAATTAGCTATTTTTAGCTATAAGATGAGCTAAGAAGCATGTTCAAAAATCTACCCATGTGTATCATGCATGTAAAATGATATTTTATGGAAGTTTATGAGAGTTTGATGTTAGATAAACATCTTTTCTTTAGTGAATTTCATGAAAAATGATAGTATGGACTAATTTGTAATAGTTATGAAATTGGTCATACCTATTAGAAATAGTGAGAATTGATGATTGTTATAGTAGAGAAAATGAATCAGCTAAGCATGATGTTTAAGAAAGTTAAGTGAGAATCATTTTACGAGCCTAGGGGCAAAAGTGCAAATAAGAGAAAGTTTAGGGGCAAAATAGTAATTTTTCCAAAGTATGAGTTAAGAGTCAATTTAGTCAATGTGAGTATTAAATTATCTAATTATTATTATAAATCAATAAAAACGAAGCCCGGATCGAAACTGAGGCAAGAACAAAGTCGAGGACTAAATTGCATATCTACATACATTTTGTATATTGAGGCAAGTTTGTATGGATTCTAAGCTTTATGATTATTATCATTGAATTGCTTAGTATAATGTACATTATTACCATAGAAATGCTTATTACTATGTTAAATAAAGAAATCAATGAGATTTAGCATGAGAAAGTCCCGATTGAACTTGAATTACTTAGGATACTCGATCTACCACACGAGATAAGAAAGTTCGTATAAGACCAAGCCAAGGCATGGCATCGGCAATCAAGCAAGTTATCATGTAAGTCCAAGACAAGTCTTGGCATTGAAGAGTTATTATGAGATGAAGACCCATGTAAGCCCAAGCCAAGGCATGGCATTGGTGAGTGTCCAAGCAAAGATGTCATGTAAGTCCAAGATAAGTCTTGGCATTGAAAAGCTATCATGAGGTAGAGATTCCATGTAAGTCCAAGCCAAGGCATGGCATTGGTGAGTAACAAGAAAGATTTCATGTAAGTCCAAGCCAAGGCTCGGCATTGACTAGTTCATGAGTAAAGATACCAAGTAAGACCATGTCAAGACATGGCAATGGTAAGTTCCCAAGGGAACACACAAGGAAGACTTTGAGTAAGTCCATGTCAAGACATGGCATCAATACCAAGATGAGAGATCCCATGTAAGACCATATCGAGGATATGGCATTGGCATCGAATTATGTGGGATGAGATTCAGTATCCACGGTTATTCGCAGAAATTCATCGGGCAAATGAGTAAAGTTAAAATGATAACAAGAAAGACCAGTAAGAAAAGCTATTATCAAGTTAGAAATGAGTATTACTCATATTATGAATGATGAACTAGAGATTATAATTATTATTGTAGAGTATGCTGATCTATGTGATCAAGTGATACAGGTACCTTGTTTACCTCACGAGTGTGAGACTAGTAAGTATCATGAGATATGTAAGAATCAGTATGAGTAAGTAAGCTTAAATAGCTGAAATTTATGATACCATTGTTTATGTTAAATGGTTATATTGAGCAAGTATGTTGCTACGTGCGTTATATGCAAACTTACTAAGCTAAATGCTTACGTCCTTTATTCGTTCTTTCTATGTAGTCCTGCCAAGCTAATCTCGTGGATCATCGTCACTGGAGCTCGGAGCACACTATCAATCGCTATTTTGGTATAGCCAAGTTGTTTATATTAAGTATGGCATGTATAGGAAACATTTCATTTTGAGTTATGTTTTAAAACTAGCCAAATTGTTGGCTATCAAGCTTAGTATTCTTTTTGTATATGGCCAAAGAGATGAGTCATGAATGATTAAGTATGTTTATTTTAATCTACCAATGAAGTATGCATCCTTGTTCATGTTAGATGTAATACTTGAGTTGTTGAATTGAGCATGAGTTTGGTCTTAATTTCAGGGTGGCAATTGGCTTGGTAAATAGCCTCTAAGTGCTCACACGGTTGGACACACGAGTGTGTGTATAGGCCGTGTGCACCCTGCACCTTTGTATCTTAAGTCAAAATAGACCACGGACCAGTCACACGGGCGTGTGTTTAGACTCTAGGCCGTGTTAAGGTAGTCAGTGTGCACCACGGGTGGTAAGCACGGGCGTGTGCCTTGGCCGTGGGGCATTGGCAGAATGCTAGGGTTTTAGGCACGGTTTGGGGCCACGGGCGTGTCCAGGCCGTGTGTAAATTGCCAGTATCCACCACGGGTGAAAGACACGGGCATGTTTTAGGGGTGCACGGGCGTGTCCCAAGTCACACGGACGTGTGACCCCGCTTGAGAGAAAGTTTCGAGATGAGTTCCAAAAAGTTTGGGACGCAAGTCCGAGGCCTCGAGGCCCATGAAATGTCCGATTTAACTAAGAAAGAGAATTTTTTAATTCGGAACAAAATTTTATAGTCCGTAAGCACAAGATTAAGTGAGTTCAAGCATGGTAATGTCTCGTATCCAGTCTTAGTCTCGGACTCGGGTATAGGGTGTTACAGGTAATCCTAGTGACATGTCACTCGTATCCTACGACTTTTTACGATTCAAACAGGAGTCGGTATTCAATAATTCTCATCAATTAGGCATTCGGACTCAATAATTCCATTTACTCAATTATTGTTTTGTTTCAAATAATTTACAAGTATTTAAAAATTTGATTCTAATTATACGAACTTACCTCGAGTTGCTCGAATGGAAATTATCGACTATTCGTCCACTTTTCCTTTTCCCCGATCTAATCCTGATCTCGGCTTATCTTGATCTATATATTATCAAATTTAGCACATTCAGCATTGGGTCTATTCAATTTAGCCTATAATTTACAATTTGGCAAATTTACACATTTCCCTCTAATGTTTCACATTTTCACAGTTTAGTCCTTATCCCATAAAATTGCAAATTCATGCAATTTAGTACAAACCCATGCTTAGCCAAATTTAATACAAGTTACTAGCAGCCCATATTTTCAATTTATTAACACTTTTAACCACCACATTTCATATTTTCTCAATTTAATCCCTTTTTGACATTTTTGTCAAAAATCACTTTATAAAAGCTATTAATCTAACATTAAACCTTCCAAATCTATCATAAATCATCAAATTACTCAAGCATTCAACAATGGCAACATGATAAATCTTTAACAATTTTGAAATCTAGGGTACGGGCTAGCTAGAATACGAAGCAACGATCACAAAAACATAGAAATCATTAAAAATGGGACAAAAACGGACTTACAATTGCACAAATGTGCTTGGCCAAATATTCAAACCATTTTCATGGCTTTCTTTGCCCTAACATTCAGCTATGAAGATGATGAATGGAAGAAAATAGATTTTTGTTTTATTTTACTATACTTTAATTACTAAATACCAATTTTAACCTTAAAAATAGTTAATAACTACACCCAATACCACTCCACTATCATCCATTAACTCTCAAATGGGTTAATTACCACTTAAGGACCTTTACTTTAAGGTTCTATAGCTATTGAAGAACTTTAGCTAATAGAACAACACTTTTGCATTTTACGCGATTTAGTCCTTGTTCTCAAATTAAGCAATTAAACAATAATATTTCTTAACAAAATTTTCACACAATCACATTATCTTGCTGTAGAAAATAAAATAATAATAAAATATTCATTTCAACTTCATATTTTTGGTCCCGATACCATTGTTACGATTTGACCAAAAATGGGCTGTTACAACTCTCCCCTTCTTAGGGATTTTTGTCCTCGAAAATCTTACCAGTGAAAAGGTTAAGGTATTGTTTTTGTATACCTTCCTTGGCTTCCCAAGTAGCTTCTTCGATCCCGTGTTTATGGCAAAGAACCTTCACTAGAGCTATGCATTTATTTCTCAATTCTTTGATTTCACGAGCTAAAATCCTGATCGGTTCTTTGCTATACGTCAAATCAGTCTGAATCTCAACATCTACCGGAGAAATCACATGTGACAGATCGGATCTGTATCAACGTAGCATAGAAACGTGAAAGACATTATGAATATTTTCAAGTTCTGACGGTAAAGCTAGTCGATACGCTAAAGGCCCTATTCTTTCGGCGATCTCATACGGTCCGATAAATCGCGGACTCAGCTTTCCTTTACGGCAGAATCGAAGAACCTTTTTCCAAGGTGACACCTTTAGAAACACTCGGTCCCCGACTTGAAACTCAATTTCTTTACGTTTCAAATCTACGTATAATTTCCATCGATCTGAAGCTACTTTTAAACTATCGCGAATTGTTTTCACTTTCTCTTCAGTTTCTCTGATCAATTGAACCCCGTTAATCTTTTTCTCACTTAGTTCAGTCTAGTATAGCGGAGTTTGACATTTCGACCATATAAAACTTCGTACGGTGCCATCTTTATACTCGTCTGAAAACTGTTGTTATACGCGAACTTAATCAACGGTAAGTATTTTTCCCAACTGCCCTCAAACTCTAAAATACAACATCTCAACATGTATTCGAGAATCTGAAAAACTCTCTCGGTTTGACTGTTAGTCTGAGGATGAAAAGCAGTACTAAAATTCAACTGTGTTCCAAGAGCCTCTTGTAGTTTCTTTCAGAATCGCGACGTAAATATCGGATCTCTATCAGAAATAATAGATAGTGGCACCCCGTGCAATCAAAAAATCTCATAAATGTACAATTCAGCTAGTCTATCAAGTGAGTAATCTGTACGTACAGGTATGAAATGAGCAGATTTCGTTAGTCGATCAACGAAAACCCATATAGCATCTTTCTTTTTCAGAGTTAGGGGCAATCCCGACACAAAATCCCATTGTAACTCTATCCCATTTCCACTCGGGAATCATCACAAGCTGCAGTAAACCCAATGGTACTTGATGTTCAGCTTTGACTTGCTGACAAATCAAACATTTAGAAACAAACTCTGATAGAGCTCGTTTCATGCCTTGCCACCAATAAAACTGTTTCAAATCATTGTACATTTTGGTACTCCCCGGATGAATAGATAAACAGCTATTGTGCGCTTTGTGCAAAATCTTCTGAATGAGTTCTGAATTTCTCGGTATGAAAATTCTACTCCGCAACCTTAAACAATCATCATCTCTAATCTAAAACTCTAAATTAGGGATAGTTTCACATTGAATTCGTTTAACTTGGAATTCACGGTCATCTTTTTGAGCTTCACAGATTTGTTGAAGAAATATCGGTTTATATTTTAATTCAGCTAAAATAGACCCATCATCACAAATCATCAACTGGGTATTCATTGCTCATAATGCAAACAAAGATTTTTGGCTTAGGGCATCAGCAACAACATTAGCTTTTCCCAAGTGATAATTAATCACAAATTCATAATCTTTCAATAACTCGAGCCATCTTCGTTTTTGCAGATTCAAATCTTTCTGTGTCATCAGATATTTTAAGCTTTTGTGATCCGTATAAATGTGGCATTTTTCACCGTATAAATAGTGTCACCAAATTTTCAATGCGAACACAATTGCAGCCAACTCTAAGTTGTGTGTCGGATAGTTCTTCTCATGCGGTTTCAATTGTCGAGAAGCATACGCTATAACTTTTCCTTCTTGCATTAGAACACGTCCCAGACCGTTTAATGACGCGCCACTATAAATCACAAACTCTTTTCTCGATATAGGTTGAACCAGAACTGGTGCTTCAGTTAACAGTACTTTCAACTATTCGAAACTCTGCTGACATTTTTCTGACCATTCGAATTTCACATCTTTCTGAAGCAGTCGTGTCATCAGTGTCACAATCAACAAAAATCCTTTCATGAATCTTCAGTAATAGCCCGCTAAGCCCAGAAAACTATGGACTTCAGACACATTTCTCGGAGGTTTCAAGTCAACAATAGCATAAATCTTACTCGGGTCAACTCTAATACCTTCAGCTGAAACAATATGCCCCAGAAATCCAATCTCTCGAAGCCAAAACTCACACTTGCTGAACTTTGCAAATAATTGATTATCACGTAGAGTTTGTAACACAAATCTAAAGTGCTCGGTACGTTCAGATTCATCTCGCAAATAGATCAGAATGTCGTCAATGAATACAACAATGAATCTGTCTAAATACGGTCTGAATATTCAGTTCATCAAGTCCGTAAAAATAGTAGGAGCATTAGTTAATCCGAAAGGCATAATAAGGAATTCATAATGTCTGTACCTCGTTTCGAATGCAGTTTTTGGCATATCCTACTCTTTAACTCGCAACTGATAATAACCTGATCTCAAATCAATCATTGAAAATACTGTAGCCCCTTTCAACTGATCAAATAAATCATCAATCTGCGGTAGAGGGTATTTGTTCTTTATAGTCACTTTATTCAGCTGTCTGTAATCGATACACATTCTCATCGTGCCATCTTTCTTCTTTACAAACAATACCGGTGCACCCCAGGGCGAATAACTCGGTCGTGTAAAACTTGTCTATCAATTCTTGCAACTGAGCTTTCAACTCTTTTAATTATGTTGGAGCCATTCTGTACGGAGCTATCGATATCACTGTTGTTCCCGGTACTAATTCAATACCAAATTCAACCTCTCTGATCGGTGGCAAACCCGATAATTCTTCTGGAAAAACATCCGAAAACTCACAAATAACAGGTATAGATTCAATCTTTGATTAAGACACCTTTGTATCCAGTACACATGCAAGATATGCATCATAGCCCTTTTTCATACATTTCTGAGCTAACATAGACGATATCACAGTAGGTAATTCACTCGAATCATCAGACTCAATCCGAAGAATTTCACCGTTCTAACATTTCAATTTGATAATCTTTCGTCTGCAATTCACAACTGCATCATGCATAGTCAGCTAGTCCATACCTAGAATAACATCAAACTCATCGAACGGTAGAAGCATCATGTTAGCAGGAAAATAGTAACCCCGAGTCATCAAAGGAAAATTCTTACAAATTTTATCAACTAAAACAGACTTGCCTAAGAGGTTCGATACTTTAATTACAAACTCTGTAGACGCGACATGTAAACTCTTTTTAAACACTAAATTCATACAAATATATGAACGGGTTGATCTAGGATCTTTCAATGCAATTATATCAGTATCGAAAAGAAAAAAAGTACCGGTAATAACATCTGGCGATGATGCCTCCTCCCGTGCACGGATAGCATAAGCTCGGGCAGGTGCTCGTGCCTCAGATCTCAAAGTAGAATCTCTCGTAGCACCTCGGTTACCACTCGTATTCCCAGTGTTTCGGGGTGGTCTCCCTCTAGTAGCCATATTACTTGCTTTCACCGGTTGATCTCTTTCAGCTATAGACTTTTCTAGACAGTCTCGAAGATAATGATCAAGAGATCCACATCTAAAATAAGCTCTGCTTATTATTCTACATTCACCGTAATGTCGCTTATTGCAGTGCTTACATTCAAGTCCAACATTTCTAACACTACCCACACTGGTAACATATGTCGTTTGAGGTTTAGAGTTGAAATGTCTCGCATCTCTATCTTTGATCAAAATTCCCGCAGAAGCAGTAGAACGAGGATGATAATCTCTAGATTTCTTTGATACTGACTGATGTGATTTGCCTGCATATCTCTTTCTAAAGTCTCTAGCCTCAGAATCGGCTTTTCTTTTCTCTTTGCTAAGCGCTTCGGCTTTGCAAGCTCTGTCAACTAGAACGACAAACTCTTTCAGCTCAAGAATCCCAACTAACAGTCTGATTTCTTCATTTAATCCATTTTTGAATATTTTACTCATTATAGCCTTGTAAGAAACACATTCACGAGCATATTTGCTGAGTCGTACAAACTCTCTTTCGTATTCTGTTACCGACATACGGCCTTATTTTAGTTCAAGAAATTCCTTTCGTTTCTGATCAATGAACCGTTGGCTGATGTATTTCTTTCTAAATTCAACTTGAAAGAATTCCCAAGTAACTCTTTCTCGCGGAGCTACGGATATCAAAGTATTCCACCACTAATACGTAGTGTCTCTCAACAGTGATACAACACATTTTAAACATTCATCAGGTGTGCAAGAAAGTTCATCAAATACCCGAATCGTGTTGTCAAGCCAAAACTCGGCTCTCTCAGGGTCATCGCTAACAGTGGCTCTGAATTCCTCAGTCCCGTATTTCCGTATCTTGCCAACAGGTGGTTTATTCAATCGTAAAGGATCCATACCTTGAGAAACTATAGGGATCGGTAGGGGAATAGGTGAGGGTGGAGGTTGTTGCGTAGCCGGATTAGCTCAGACATACTCAGTGAACCATTCACTCATCATTTGGAAAAAGGCTTCTTTAGCCTCTCTCCACTGACTGTCCGTTACGGGTCTAGAATCAGATGGCACTGTCCCTTGCGCGAGAGCAGACACATTACTTTCATCCTCATCAGCTATAGCTCGATTGGGATCCATTTGCTATATGAAAACACATTTTAAAATGTTAGGAGTTATCACACTGTCATAGTTTTTATATGGCATGTATAGCTAGACTCACACACATGCTACGTTAGTCCTAGAATCGACTAAACCGTAGCTCTGATACCAATAAATGTAACACCCCTCACCTATATTCAACGCTGGAACAGGGTTACAGAGCATTACCGGACTTACAACACATTTAAACAAAATTTTCTCATACATTTAATCAATACATTCAATTATCAATCAATCTCAATCAATTTGTCCCTAATACGAGCCTACAAGGCCTTACACATGCATTGGGAGTGGTTCGGGACTAAACCGATAACTCGGGAAATTTTTCAACACTTATAATTTTTCTCTAAAACAGGGGACACAAGCCTGTGTGACCAGGCCGTGTGTCTCACACGGCCACCAGACACGCCCGTGTCACAGGCCGTGTGGACATTCAAAATGGGAGCACATGGTCGTGTCCCAGCCCATGTCATTCCCCGTGTCCAAACAAGTGAGGTTATTGACTTGGGTCACACGGCCAACCACACGCCCGTGTGTCTAGCCCGTGTGCCCTTCAATGTGGCCACACACGCCCGTGTGCCTGGCCGTGTACTAGGCAGTGTCAAACCTGTAGGGTATACTGACTTATGCAACACGGCCAAGTCACACGCCCGTGTGCTAGGCCGTATGCCAATTAGGGGGGTATACTGACTTGTGCCACACGGCCGATCACACGCCCGTGTGTGAGATTGTGTGGAGTATACTGACTTCATTTCAATTTCAACACCAGGGGACACACGGTCATGTAATTTGACCGTGTGTCACACACGACTGAGACACATTCCCGTGTGGACAAAAATAGGCTATTTGCAAAACCATTTTGCCACCCTCTCTTTACATACCTGCACAAGCATAATTTACAACATTTTATAACTCAATAGGCAGCTAATCCATAACATTACATTCACATATTTGACTACTTATACGCAACCAAAGCATTATACCAAGTTAAGCCAAATCAAATGGCTTTATCTTATACCACAACATGTACCAAAATCACTAGCTCAAGTAACCATAACTATCATCTTTATAACTAGCCTATACATGCCATATTTACATATATCCATAAGTTCAAAGGTACCAATCGACAACTGGATAGTGTGATGCGTATCTCCGACTTTATTCGAATCGAGCGAGCTATCAAACCTGTATAAAACACGGAAAAGAAACAGAGTAAGCTTTATAGCTTAGTAAGCCTGTATAATTCAGAATTAAACTTACCATTTATACATAATCAAGACAATAAATAAGGTGTACTCAATTCAATTACAAAATGCCTAAAAACAAGCATTCATCAACAAGTTAGTAACATAAGTGCATATAATCATCCATTATCTCAATTTAATACTCAATACATTGTATCATATCAAATTCATATATCCTGTACATCATTTGTAACATTTCACTCTCAATCGTATAAACAATAATTCATTCGATAACAGTAACTCATCCGTACAAACAGTACTTCATCCATATAAACAGTAATTCATCCATATAAACAGTAATTCATCCGTATAAACACATAGTTTTTTCACATAACCAATAATAGAATTTATGCCCGTTGAACCTATTAGAAAATCGAGGGATACTCAGGTGATATACATTATGTATATAAATCAGTAATCCGTCAATTCATTATCATTTCCGCTCTTTCGACCTATGATCAGTAAGCTCCTCCTGAGCTGATGGACAGTAAGCTCTATTGAGCTGAAATGGTAAGCTCTGACGAGCTGAAAACAGTAAGCTCTTACGAGCTGATATATCGGTAAGCTCATACGAGCTGTGGTGAGTCCGCAACATATGCAGGATCTCGACCAAAACGGTAACCCTAGTGACATGTCACTCGTATCCTACGACTTTCTACGGTTCAAACGGGTCTCGGTATTCAATAATTCTTAGCAATTAGGCATTCGAACTCAGTAATACCATTTACTCAATTATCGTTTCGTTTCAAATAATTTACAAGTATTTAAAAATTTGATTCTAATTATACGAACTTACCTCGAGTTGCTCGGATGGAAATTATGGACTATTCATCCACTTTTCCTTTTCCCTAATCTAATCCCGATCTCGACTTATCTTGATCTATATATTATCAAATTTAGCACATTCAGCATTGGGTCTATTCAATTTAACCTATAATTTATAATTTGGCAAATTTACACATTTGCCCCTAATGTTTCACATTTTAACAATTTAGTCCTTATCACATAAAAATGCAAATTCATGCAATTTAGTTCAAACCCATGCTTAGCCGAATTTAATACAAGTTACTAGCAGCCCATATTTTCAATTTATTCACACTTTTAACCACCACATTTCACATTTTCTCAATTTAATCCCTTTTTGACATTTTTATCAAAAATCACTTTATAATAGCTATTAATATAACATTAAACCTTCCAAATCTATCATAAATCATCAAATTACTCAAGCATTCAACAATAGAAACATGATAATTCTTTAACAGTTTCGAAATCTAGGGTACGGGCTAGCTAGAATACGAAGCAACGATCACAAAAACATAGAAATCATTAAAAACGGGACAAAAACGAACTTACAATTGCACAAATGAGCTTGGCTGAATCTTCAAACCATTTTCATGGCTTTCTTTGCCCTAACATTCGCCTATTAAGATGATAAATGGAAGAAAATAGATTTTTTTATTTATTTTACTATACTTTAATTACTAAATACCAATTTTAACCTTAAAAAGATTTAATAACTAAACCAAATACCACACCACTATCATCCATTAACTCTCAAATGGGTTAATTACCACTTAAAGACCTTTACTTTAAGGTTCTATAGCTATTTAATACCTTTAGCTAATAGAACAACACTTTTGCATTCTACGCGATTTAGTCATTTTTCTCAAATTAACCAACTAAACAATAAAATTTCTTAACGAAATTTTCACACAGTCACATTATAATGCTGTAGACAATAAAATAATAATAAAATATTCATTTCAACTTCAGATTTGTGGTCCCGAAACCACTATTCTGATTTGACCAAAAACGGGCTGTTACAAACACACATCAAACATGATATGGCCTTATATAATTACATCAAAATATATTTTCCACTAGCCATTCCAATGGCTAGTTACAACCAAACTTTACATGATTTTATCTAGCTTAGCCTATACATGCCATTATACCAAAATAAGTTTGCTATATATACCAAAACGGGCTGAAGGATAGTGTGATGATGCTCCGACTGATTTCCAACCCTAACGAGCTTTCGAGCACTATAAAACAGAGAAAAGAAAACCGAGTAAGCATTTCAAATGCTTAGTAAGTTCGTATAATAGGGATTTAACTTACCAAATATTTTCATTTAAGATAAGCACACAAATATGCATCCAAACAATTTGGCTAATAGTCTAAAACACAACTTCATCAATCAAGTTAGTCAAGTAATTCACATAATACCAAGAACATGGATGAGCTTATCATTTAATGATTTTCATATACAAATGCTTTTCATATCATTATTATTATTCCATATTACATGTACATTTCCATGACAAATCATTTAAAATTCATTTTAACCATGTAAGAACTTTACCCATTGAATTTATTTGAAATATCGATGGATACGCTCATGTAGTACACTTAAAGTGTACAAAACTGAAATCCGTCAATTCATATCCAGGGGTACCCAATTAGGGCACATAATCAAGAAGCGCACTCTCGAGCCATATGTCAGGATGCTCAGATGAGCCATGTAACAGGATGCTTATCCGGGCTAAACAGGAAACTCCTAAGAGTTTAGAATAGGAAGCTCATTGAGCTTAACAGGTAACTCCGAAGAATTATTAACAGGGAGCTCCGGATAGCATAAAAGGGAGTTCAAGTGAGCCATGTCAGGAAGCTCATAAGAGCCTATATCAGGACGCTCACAGATAGCTGCATTTGTGTCTGCAATAAATGTTGGATCACAACCGATCAGATCGTGTAACAGGACGCTCTTAAAGAGCTGCGGTAGTGCGCAACACATGCAGGATCACTACCGATCAAGATGCTCGCAAGAACTATATAACAAGACACTCAAGAAGGCTTTTAATGGGATGCTTGTCCGAGCTATAATGTCCGCAACATATGAAGGACTATAATCAATACGGGAAAAATGTTGTATCCATCGCATTTCATTATTCAAACGGGACTTATCAATTATTTAACAATACCAAGTATGTGATTAATTTCATACATTAAACATTTATGTAATTCAGACAAATACAACATTCACTTCAAACATATTAATATACATAATTAAGTTACACGAACTTAGCATGACACTTGTTCGTATTTAAAAGTCTACTAATTCAGCTCCTTTTCTTTTCCTCGATCTAACTCTTTATTTGATCTTTCTCAATCTATATAAATGTATTTAACGTCAATTTAATCCATTCCGTACTCAGTTTAATTCAATTCATGTCTTAGGAAAAATTACCATTTTGCCCCTATACTTTCCATAAATGACGATTTCATCCCTAGGCTCGGAAAATAGAATTTGTACAATTTTAATCCTTATTCGAAGCCGAACAGATTTTTACATACAACATTTATAGCACATATATTTCATAAAAATATGAAATTTTCCATGAATTTTTCATCTTTACAATTTAGTCCTTAAATCACAATTTCATGAAAATTCACTTTACAAAAGTTGTTTATCTATCAACAACCTTTCATTTTCTACCATAAATTTAAAAATTTCAACATATTCATCCATGGCAAAACTTTGATAATTTTACAAATTAATCCCCAAAATAGATAGATTAAACTATTTCGATCACAAAAATATAAAAATTTCTAAAAACGAGACAAGAATTCATACCTAATTAAGCTTGATTAGTTTCCTTTCTCTCTCCTAGGGTTTCCACGTAAATTTTGGGGAATAAGATGATATAAAATGATGTTATTTGATATTTATTTTATTTATCATCTTTAATTTTTCAACTTTCCAATTTCATCCTTTTCTTTTTCTAATTTTCCATGGATGAATCACCAAAAATATCTACTAACTTTTATTTAATGGTCTAATTTTCATATAAGGACCTCTCATTTTGAATTCCATAGCTATTTGATCCTTTTAGCTACTAGAACTCAACTTTTGCATTTTATGCAATTTGGTCCTTTCCCTAATTAAACACGAAATCGGTAAAATTTTCTTAATGAATTTTTCATACGTTATTTCTATCATAATGCAATTTATGTAATAATATTAAAATAAATTTTCTTTCTGACTCGGATATGTGGTCTCGAAACCACTGTTCCGATTTCACTGAAAATGGGTTGTTACAACTCTCCCCCTTAATGAATTTTCGTCATCGAAAATCTTACCAGTAAAAAAGTTTGGGTACTGTTTTCTCATTGTTTCCTCCTGTTCCCAGGTAGACTCTTCTATAGCATGTCGTTGCCAAAGAACTTTTACTAGAGCCACATTTTTATTTCTTAACTCTTTTGTTTCACGTGCCAGGATTTTGATCGGTTCCTCACTGTAGGTCATGTCAGGCTGAATCTTAACTTTTTTCGGAGAAATAACATGTGAAGGATCAGAACCTTCGCAACATAGACACATGAAAAAAATTATGAATTTTATCAAGCTCTAGTGGTAATGTTAATCGGTATGCAACAGATCCGATTCCTTCTGTGATTTCATATGGATCGATGAACCGTGGACTCAGTTTTCCTTTACGGCCAAACTGGAGAACTTTCTTCCAAGGTGATACTTTCAAGAATACCTTGTCACCGACCTGAAATTCTATTTCTTTTCGTTTAAGATTGGCATAAGACTTTTGACGATCTGAGCCTGCTTTCAAACTATCCCGAATCACCTTTATATTTTCTTCAGTTTCACGGACTAAGTCAACTTCATGTATCTTTTTCTCATTGAGCTCTGTCCAATACAATGGAGTTCTGCATTTACGACCATACAGAGCCTCATACGGGACCATTTTAATACTGGACTGGTAACTGTTATTGTAAGCAAATTCAACTAAAGATAGATACTTTTCCCCGTTACTTTCGAATTCCAAAATACAACAGCGAAACATATCTTCCAAAACCTGTAAAAGATGTTTGGATTGTCCATCAGTCTGAGGATGGAGTGCAGTGCTAAAATGTAACTGTGTACCCAGAGCGTCTTGCAATTTATTCTAGAATCGGGACGTAAATCGAGGATCTCTGTTTGAAATAATAGAGGCTGGCACTCTATGCAATCTGACAATCTTAGAAATATATAATTCAGCCAATCTATCTAAAGAAAAATCCATACGTATTGGAATAAAGTGTGCAGACTTTGTCAATCGGTCGACGATTACCCAAATGGCATCTTTCTTCTTCGGAGACAGGGGTAACCCTGATACAAAGTCCATGGTAATTCTTTCCCATTTCCATTCTGGTATCGTAACTGGCTGTAATAATCTCAAATGCACCTAATGTTCAGCTTTTACTTGCTGACATATCAAACATTTAGATACCAATTCAGAAATATCTCGTTTCATTCCCGGCCACCAGTACATCTTTTTCAAATCATTGTACATTTTGTTACTACTAGGATGAATATACATTGTACCATTATGAGCTTCAGATAAAATCTTCTATACAAGTTCTGAATTCTTCAGTACATATATTCTGCCTCTAAATTACAGACAACCATCAGACCCAATCTAAAATTCTAAATCAGAAGTCGATTCACACTATTTCTGTTTTGCTTGTAACTCACTATCATCTTTCTTAGCTTCACAGATTTGTTGCAATAATATTGATCTAGATTTTAACTCAGCTATGATTGAACCATCTTCAGATAATGATAACCGAGTATTCATTGCTCGTAAAGCAAATAGAGATTTTCTGCTCAAAACATCTGCAACCACATTGGCTTTTCCTGGATGATAATCAATAACCAGATCATAATCTTTCAATATTTTAAGTCGCCTGCGCTATCTCAAGTTTAAGTCTTTTTGCAACATCAAATACTTCAAACTTTTATGGTCGGTGAAAATATGACACTTTTCACCAAACAGGTAATGCCGCAAGATTTTCAATTCAAACACAATGGCTGCCAATTCAAGGTCATGTATCGGGTAATTTCTTTCATGTAGTTTTAGCTGTTTAGAAGCATAGGCTATTAATTTACCTTCTTGCATCAATACACAGCCTAAGCCATTCAATGATGCATCACTGTAAATTACAAATTCTTTACCCGACTCTGGATGAACTAGCACAGGTGCTTCAGTCAACAAGGCTTTTAATCTATCAAAACTCTGTTGACATTTATCAGACCACTCAAATTTTACATCTTTTTGCAAAAATCGAGTCATCGAAGAAGCTATCATTGAAAAACCTTTAACAAACCTCCGATAATAACCAGATAATCCAAAAAAAAATTCTACCTTCAGACACATTCTTCGGTAGTTTTCAATTAACAATAGCTAAAAATTTATTCGGATCCATCCTGATACCTTCTGCAGACACTATATGCCCAAGGAAATCGACTTCCCGAAGCTAAAATTCACACTTACTAAATTTGGCATAACGTTGTTTCCCACGAAAAGTTTGCAACACAATTCTCAGATGATCAGCATGTTCATTTTCATCTCAAGAGTATACCAGAATATCATCAATAAACACCACCACAAATCTGTCTAAATACAGTCTGAAAATTCTGTTCATCAAATCCATAAATACCGCTGGTGCATTTGTCAAACGAAACGACATCACAAGGAACTCATAATGTCTATACCTGGTTCTGAAAGTTGTCTTCGGTACATTCGAGTCTTTCACTCGCAACTGATAATATCCAGAACGGAAATCTATTTTAGAGAACATAGTGGCACCTTTTAGCTGATCAAACAGGTCATCAATTTGAGGCAATGGATACTTGTTCTTGATTGTAACCTTGTTGAGCTGTCTGTAATCAATACACAACCTTAACGATCTATCTTTCTTCTTTATAAATAGAACTGGTGCACCCCAAGGTGAATGACTAGGTTGAGCAAATCCTCTTTCAGTCAATTCTTGCAATCGTGCTTTCAACTCTTTCAACTCAGTAGGAGCCACTCTGTAGGGTGCTATAAATATCGGTGTTGTCCCCAGAACAAGATCTACTGAGAACTCCACCTCTCTAACCGGTGGTAATCAGGGTAATTTCTCTGGAAACACATCAGAAAATTCACAAACAACCAGCACTGATTTAATCTTTGATTCTGATACTTTAGTGTCTAACACATAAGCGAAGTAAGCATCATACCCTTTTCAGATATACTTCTGTGCTGATATCGCTGAAATCACATTAGGTAACCCATCCAGTTTATCAGATTCAACATAGAGTAATTCACCAATCTGACGTTTTAACACAATGTATTTATATTTACAATTCACCACTGCATCATGTTCAGCTAGCCAATCCATTCCCAAAATTACATTAAATTCATCAAAGGGCAATAGCATTAAATCAGCCGAGAAACAATAACCTTTTACCATCAACGGATAGTTTTTACAAACTTTATCGACCATAACATACTAGCCCAAGGGGTTCGAAACTTTAACCACAAATTCAGTGAACTCAACAGGTAAATTTTTAACATACACTAAATGCGTGCATATGTATGAATGTGTTGAACCAAGATCAATCAAAGTAGTTATATCAGTATCAAGAAGAGAAAATTTACCAGTAATGACGTCTAGTGCAGAGGCATCTTCTCTTAATGGATAGCATATGTCCTTGCGTGTGCTCGTGCTCCAGACTTAACTGTTGAATCTTTTGTAGCGCCTCTACTACCACTGACATTACCGGAGTGACGAGGTGGTCTACCTCTCGAGGCGAGGTTACTCGGCTTCAGAATCTGATCAATATCTTTTTTCAATCCTTTCTTGACAATCTTTAAGATAGTGGTCAAGAGAACCACATCTATAGCAGGCTCTTCTTCTCATACGACACTCCCCAAAATGAAATTTATTACAATGTTTACACCTCAGTTTGGGGTTACCAACACTTCCTACACTTGTTATAGATGGAGACGAAGATCTCGGGTTAGAGCGTTGAGAGCCTCGTTCTTTTCCAAAATACCCCGCAGATGCTGTAAAATGATCATGGTACTTCTTTGATATCTTTGAACCATATGATTGTGACTTACCCATAAATCTTTTACCAGAAATTCAGGCTTCTCTCTCTGCTTGTTTCTTTTCTTTACTTAATTCCTCAGCTTTGTACGCTCGACCGGCCAGTACCACAAATTCCCTTAGTTCAAGAATTCCAATTAGTAGCTTGATGTCTTCGTTTAATTCTTCTTCAAAACGTTTGCACATATCAGCCTCAGTCGGAACCCATTCTCTGGCATACTTACTCAATCTAACAAATTTTCATTCGTACTCAGATACTGTCATGTTTCCCTATTTGAGCTCTAAAAATTTTTTCTTTCTCTGATCCAGAAATCTCTGACTAATGTATTTCTTTCTAAATTCTATCTGGAAGAATTCCCATGTAACATTTTCCCTCGGTACAATAGAAGTTATAGTATTCCACTATTGATAGGCTGTGTCTTTCAGTAAAGATAATGCGCATTTCAAACATTCGGCTGGTGTACATGATAATTCATCTAAAACCCAGATAGTATTTTCCAGCCAAAATTTAGCCTTCTCTGGATCATCTTCGGCAGTAGCCTTAAATTCTTCGGCTCCATATTTACGGATTTTATCTACCGGAGGCTTACCAGTTCTAACAGGTTCAACACCTTGTGGTATGTCAGGAACCGGTTGAGGAGTAGGAAGGGGATGTTGTTGTACAGCAGGATATTTTCTCAAGTATTCAGTGAACCACTCATTCATCATTTGAAAGAAGGCTTCTTTTTCGTTCTCATCTTGGCCCTCAGATACGGGCCTTCTACTACTACTAGATGCAGCTCTTTGTATAGAAGCTTGAGTAGTGCTCTCAGCTTCCTCAGATTCAGTTCTAGCTTGGTTGGATGACATTACTATATGAAAAGCACATTTAAAATGGTCAGGAGATATCACACTATCACAATGAATATAATGGCATGTATAGCTAAATTCATACTTGCTACGTTAGCCCGAGAATAAGCTAAACCTAGCTCTGATACCAATAAATGTAACACCCCTAACTCGTATCTGTTGTCAAAACAGGGTTACGGAACATTATCAGAGTTTACAGAATAATTATATATAATTCTTGTCATTTACTATTCATATCTGAAACTAATCATATCGTCCCCTTGAGGCCCAATTTAAGCATTAGAAACAAGTCAGGACTAAATTGGGATCTTAGAGAATTTTTCACGAAATTTCAAAATTTTTCTTAAGTGTAGGGGACACACCCCCGTGTGGCCAAGCCGTGTGAGCCGCCCGTGTCCAAAGCCGTGTGGGCATTCGATGTGAGGCACACGGCTATGTTCCAGCCTATTTCCTTACCCGTGTAACTCTCTAACTTGGGTCACACGGCCAGCCACACGCCCGGGTGCTAGACCGTGTGGACAACTTAATTTTCAAAAATTAGGTGCAGGGGTTACACGGCCAGGACACACGCCCATGTGCTGGGCCGTGTATCTCACACGGCTGAGACACACGGCCATGTGCTGGGCCGTGTATCTCACACGGCTGAGACACACGCCCGTGTCTCTGTCAGTATGCTCAATTCTTAGCATTCTGTTTCTTGATTTTTAAGATGCAGGAGATACACGGCCAAACCACACGCCCGTGCGCATGGCCATGTGTCACACACAGTTGAGACATACGCCCGTGTGTCTACCTGTGTGGACAAAATACGGCCATTTTCCATGCCTTATTTCTCACCCTTTTTACCTTGCACCTACATGAACACTACAACATATTTTCAAACCAATTTGGTACATATAAACCGAGCCAAAAACAAGTATTATGTATGTTATATTAACACATATGATCAAATGTTTAAATTTACACAATTACATTTATGTTTATTTACAAGTTATTCAATTATACTAATTCAAAATCATTTATCATTTGTTTTATATATATATCTTCTACCATTTAACCATTCCAACACACATCAAACATGATATGGCCTTATATAATTACATCAAAATATATTTTCCACTAGCCATTCCAATGGCTAGTTATAACCAAACATTTCATCATTTTATCTAGCTTAGCCTATACATGCCATTATACCAAAATAATTTTGCTATATATACCAAAACGGGCTGAAGGATAGTGTGATGATGCTCTGACCGATTTCCAACCCTAACGAGCTTTCGAGCACAATAAAATAGAGAAAAGAAAATCGAGTAAGCATTTCAAATGCTTAGTAAGTTTGTATAACAGGGATTGAACTTACCATATATTTTCATTTAAGATAAGCACACAAATATGCATCCAAGTAATTTGGCTAATAGTCTAAAACACAACTTCATCAATCAAGTTAGTCAAGTAATTCACATAATACCAAGAACATGGATGAGCTTATCATTTAATGATTTTCATATACAAATGCTTTTCATATCATTAACCCATATTACATGTGCATTTCCATGATAAATCATTTCGAATTCATTTTAACCATGTCAGAACTTTACCCATTGAATTTATTTGAAATATTGATGGATATGCTCATGTAGTACACTTAAAGTGTACAAAACTGAAATCCGTCAATTCATATCCAAGGGTACCCAATTAGGGCACATAATCAGGAAGCGCACTCTCAAGCCATATGTCAGGATACTCAGATGAGCCATGTAATAGGATGCTTATCCGAGCTAAACAGGAAACACCTAAGAGTTTAGAATAGGATGCTCATTGAGCTTAACAGGTAACTCCAAAGAATTATTAACAGGTAGTTCCGGATAGCATAACAGGGAGTTCAAGCGAGCCATGTCAGGAAGCTCATAAGAGCCTATATCAGGATGCTCACGAAGAGCTGCGTTTGTGTCCGCAATAAATATTTGATCATAACCGATCGGATCGTGTAACAGGACGCTCACAAAGAGCTACGGTAGTGCGCAACACATGTAGGATCACTACCGATTAGAATGCTCGCAGTAACTATATAACAGGACGCTCGAGAAGGCTTTTAATAGGATGCTTGTCTGAGCTACAATGTCCACAACATATGCAGGACTATAATCAATACGGGAAAATGTTGTATCCATCGCATTTCATTATTCAAACGGGACTTATCAATTATTTAACAATATCAGGTATGTGATTAATTTCATACATTAAACATTTATGTAATTCAGACAAATACAACATTCCCTTCAAACATATTAATATACATAATTAACTTACATGAACTTAGCTTAACACTTGTTCGTATTTAAAAGTCTACTAATTCGGCACCTTTTCTTTTCCTCGATCTAAATCTTTATTTGATCTTTCCAGATCTATATAAAAGTATTTAACGTCAATTTAATCCATTCTGTACTCAATTTAATTCAATTCACGTCCTAGGCAAAATTACCATTTTGCCCCTATACTTTCCATAAATGACGATTTCGTCCCTAGGCTCGAAAAATGAAATTCGTACAATTTAATCCTTATTCCAAGCCTAACTGAATTTAGTCCTTAAATCACTATTTCATGAAAAATCACTTTACAAAAGTTGCTTATCTATCAACAACCTTTCATTTTCTACCATAAATTTCAAAATTTCAGCTTATTCATCCATGGAAAAACTTTGATACTTTGATAACTTTACAAATTAATCCCCAAAATAGATAGATTAAACTATTCTGATCACAAAAATATAAATATTTCTAAAAACGGGGCAAGAATTCATACCTAATTAAGCTTGATAGTTTCCTTTCTCTCTCCTAGGGTTTCCATGTAAATTTTGGGTAAGAAGATGATATAAGATGTTATTTGATATTTATTTTATTTATCATCTATAATTTTTTAAGTTTCCAATTTCATCCTTTTCTTTTTCTAACTTTCCATGGATGAATCACCAAAAATTTCTACTAACTTTTATTTAATTGTCTAACTACCATATAAGGACCTCTCATTTTGAATTCCATAGCTATTTGATCCTTTTAGCTACTAGAACTCAACTTTTGCATTTTATGCAATTTGGTCCTTTCCCTAATTAAACACGAAATCCCTAAAATTTTCTTAATGAAATTTTCATACGTCATTTCTATTATAATGCAATTCATGTAATAATATTAAAATAAATTTTCTTTCTGACTCGGATTTGTGGTCCCGCAACCACTATTCTGATTTCACTGAAAATGGGTTGTTACAGTCAATCTGAGTGAGTAATTCAGGTACTCGAGGATATACTCTGATGTTGTATTTTAGAGTTTGATGGTAACTAGGATAAATTTCGCCCTTTACTTGAATTTTCATAGAATAACAGTTATCAGACAAGCATTATAATTACATTGAACGAAGCTTTATATGGTCAAAAATGTCTAATTCCATTATACTAGACTGAGATGAGTGAGAAAAAGTTATTCGGTGTTGATTTGATCAGAGAAACCGAATAAAAAGTCAAAGTAATACAAGACAGTTTGAAAGCTACTTCTGATCATCAGAAATTTTACACGGATTTGAAAAGAAAAGATATATAATTCCAAGTCGGTGACAAAGTATTTCTAAAAGTATCACCTTGGAGAAAAGTTATTTATTTTGGCCGAAAAGGAAAGCTTAGTTCGCGAGTCATTGGGTTGTATGAGATCATCGAGAGGATTGGACCAGTGGCTTATCGATTGGCTTTATCGTCAGAATTAGAGAAAATTCATAACGTGTTTCATGTGTCGATGCTACGACGGTACTGATCAGACCCTTCACATGTGATTTACCTGTAGATGTTGAGATTCAGCCAGGTATGTCATACTATGAAAAACCAATAAGAATCTTAGCTCGAGAAGTTAAGTAGTTAAGAAACAAAAGAATATGTAACACCCCAAACCTGGCCCATGCAGTATGACAAGATCTGGCATGTCACATGAAGAAAACGAGTAATGAACTTGTGATTCTTACTAAAGATGTTGTTATTAGGTTAAAATTTAAGAAAACAAATTTGATGAGAAATATTTGATAAAAATACTACTAATTTTGAAAGGCTGGTTGAAAAAATCAATAATCGAACTAGTGAACTTTTAAAAGCGTGACTTTTGAAAATATTATTGATAACTTGCAGGAAAAATCCAAGTTAAATTATTTGTACATATTTATTATGAAATCTGTTAGTTGATAAATTTTAAGAAAAATCGTTGTTTATGATTTTAGAAAATCCCCGTTTAAATCAATTCATGGAAGATAATAAATTCACCAAACATAAAACAAAATAAAAATCCCAGAGGCCTTATTACAACTTTAAACCCAAAATGATAAGAGTAACGAAATAAAGCGGAAAAGTAATTTACTAAAGTTCGAAATTATTATTCCAAAAGTATGGCCTCCATCGAGTCATCCATAGCCCCAAGTCCTCGTCACTAAGCATTACCTGCAAGGATTAAAAAAAGGGGTGAGTTACAAGAACTCAGTGCATAATCCCCTTACCGTCATCCACTGGGCCTGAACCCGTATAGCAACATCTTGGGCCTAAGCCTATTTACATAACAATATTTAAATGAAGTAAATGTATGCAACCCAACCCATCCATCCATCACACCCCCGACCAGCCAATCACACCTGTGGGGATCAAGTCAACCCACCCCGCCGCTCACACCAATTTGCAATGAGTTTGCTATTTATATAATATTTTTGTGGTCAAGCCACCGAAATCATAATTAAGCACAATAATAAACAAATTGTGGCAATGCCATGTAACACCCCAAACCAGGTCTATGCGTTAAGACGAGATTTGGTTTGTTACATCGATCTATCATTCATTTAATACTCTAATGTTTTAGGTAAACAGTTCTATAAAACCTTTCAAAAATGATGTTTAGTTGAAAATTTAGAAAAATGATTTAAAATTTGATGAATTAAGAAATACTAGTTTGAAATCTTATCATTTAGTACTTTAATTGTTTAAATCTTTAAAGTAGTTTTTAAAGAGTTCAAAAGGATTTAAAAAACACGAATAGTTAAAGCATCTTCAACGTTTTAAAGGAAATTTAAATCCATCCACACACATAAAAATCTATAAAAGTATTAATAGAGGCCTTATTACATCATACCCAAAATAGTAACTAAAAGAAATTACTTAATAAAAGTTCATAGTTTATAAAACCCATATTCGTAGTATGGCCTCCATGAAGTCATCCTCGGCCCAAGCCTTCGTCAATTTCCATTACCGAAATGGTTAAAAGATAGAGTGAGTTACTCGAAGACTCGGTGTGTAACTCACTTACCACGTTCATTGAGCCGGATAATCAAGGCATTGTTTTGGGCTTTAGCCCATTTACGAATATAATATAATAAATTAAATGCATGCAAAATGAAATTTCCCAACCAAACCTAATTTCCATCCGCTACACACCCCGTACCAACCAACACACACTGTGGGGATCAAGTCAACCCACCCCAACAACACACCAATCGTAGGCAATAAGCCGTTTTAAATATATTGTGGTGCACCACGAACTAGATTGTGACAAAGTCACCAGAACTAGAGGCATTAAGCCATTAAAATTTTGTGGCAAAGCCACCGAACTAGATTTTTGGCAATGTGCCTTTCCTCTCTTCATCGATTATCCCAACCCATGCAATCGTGTATGCATAACAATTTATATCCATGTAATAATTTAACAAAAGGCCTACCATACATGTGAGTCTATATTACAAATTTTCATTTGAGCCCATAAGATAAAATAGCATTTAGCCCATTTAGCAATCTAGCTAACTTGGGCCCATATATCGATCTAGCAGATTTTTGGCCCATTAACGATCTAGCAGTTTTCGGCCCATTTAACGATCTAGCAGTTTTCAGCCCATTTAACGATCTAGCAAATTTTCGACCCATTTAACGATCTAGCAGTTTTTGGCCCATTTAACGATCTAGCAGTTTTCGGCCCATGAATTTAACGGTTTTCATACATTTACACAAAAGTGTTAATTACTATGTATTTTCCGATTTTGCCATCTTTACGATTTTATCCCACTGTTTACGATTTAGTATCTAACCCGAGAGATAAGTGTGAAGTTACACACCTGGTTACTGTGAGAACTAGACTTTCCTGCTCGTCGATACCTAAATGTATCACGATAAATTAGAACACTATAATTTATTCACATATCCAATCTTAGAAATAACGATCTAGACTTTACCCTCAAAATTTCGAACCACTTCTATTTGTGGTTTCTCCTCGATTGATGGTTCGTTACCCGATAAAAATCCACAAACAAACAAAGGTTCGGGAGTACGAACGATTTCAAACAACTGATTCTCCTCGGATGAGCGTCCACAACCCGGTGGAAAATCTCGGATTGCTGAAACAGTCCTTTGCTTAAACTTAGGCGGAATAGCGGAACCACCCCTCTTCTGAACACTATTCACCACCCTTTTCGTCCCTATTTTGATTATTTCTAATGACAAAAGATCATGAGTCCGACTAAATATATCGAAATTATGACTAACGGTTACAAGGGTGAGATTGCCTTACCACGAAATATCCTTGTTCCGCAATATGTAAATTGAGCGATATGTCCCCTAAATTGAAATCAAGTTATAATCCATCTATATCAAAATGACGAGTAATATGAGAATCTTTGAATAAACTCCTTACCTTAACTCTTTAGATCGATTCCAACGATTCACTATACTCACGAACACTTGAGTTTCGGTCCACCAAAATCACACTATTGTCCACGATTGAAAAAGAAACGTTTGAGAAGAATACCTATGTATAGTAGGAGATTCGGCTATGAATAACAAAGGAAGGGAAAAATGGTTCGGCAATGGAGCAATCTAGCATTCGGCCATGAGAGAAAATAATGAAGAAAATTTAGTTGGGAAGAAAGTAGAAGGATGAAGGAAGGAGATGATGTTGATTCGGTTTTCAAGAGAGAAAAGAGAAAAGAAAATAGATGAGTTTAGGAGTAAGGTACATTCGGCAATGGGGAAAAGGAGAAGGAAACGAAAATGATCTTAGCTTTGGTATTTCGACCAAAAGAGAAAATGTCTTGAGATGCTAAGCAAAAATGTGTCCAAATGGTAACATGAAATGGTCAAAAACAAAGCTTACCAAAAGCTCAAATTCGGCTAAAAGAAAGGTTGAGAAGAGAATTGGAAATTTTGCACAAAAATGCTAGAAATGACCAAAAGCTAACTCCTAATCCTAGCCAAGCTACTAACACATTCGGCCAACCCCCTTAGTCCACAATGCCGTCCATATTCATGGTCAAAATGGCCATGAAGAAGTTACCAAAACATCAACCTTGATTCAAGCCTTGCAATCCTCCATTTTCCTAAAGTTTGAGAATCTTATCCCCAAAATCAAGCCATTCCATCCCTTAAATCATGCTTGCCATAAACCTTAATATCCTTACCTTAAAAATTTAGTCCATCTTATCCATGTTTGATGCTTGGCCGACACATGCTAGGAAAAACCAAAAATAAAAGCTCCTAAATTGCATGCTAGGAGATTCGAACCTCTCCCTTCAAGTCCAACTTATGGCGCCATCACCACTTTGCCAATTACTCATCTTATGCTAATTTTAGACACTTAAATTAACTTAAGTATCAGTGTCACTTGATCCACTTCAATAAATTCTCAATACTAAAAATTATTCTATACCAGAATACTTCTATGCCCTTTTCAAGGCTATAGTAAACACGAAAAAGAAGAAAGGAAAATTTTCATTCATAAGCTAAACACAAAAACATGCAATATATCGATACTCGGATTTTTAGGATGTTACATGCCACAAGGCTACACTGCTCTCCATACAATTTTTCCCATCCCATGCAATATGTAAAACTGCCACATACATAATACAATATAATATCCACACATATATATATATAACAACCATTAATCTAGTGAATTAATCCGGTGAATCGGCCCATTATAGCACTTTGGTAATTCGGCCCACTGAGGCATTCTAGTAAATCGGCCCGTTAGAGCATTTTAGCAATTCGGCCCACAGGGGCGTTTTGGTAAATCGGCCCATAGGGGCATTTTGGTAAATCGGCCTATAGGGGCATATTGGTAAACCAACCCATAGGGGCATTTTGGTAAATCGGCCCATAGGGCCATTTTGGTAAATCAGCCCATAGGGGCATTTTGGTAATTTAGCAATTTAATACTGATTTTAACAGATCTTTCGAAATAATATTGATTAAGCAATTTACTCAATTCATGCCATATTACAGTTATTAGAATTTTAAGCAACAACGATCTATTTTCCAACATGATAGTGAATCACAAATCTACGGGATTTCGGTGTGGGATTACACACCTGATTATGGTAAGGACTAAACCTTCTTGATCATCGACACCTATGTCACCATAATACTCGATTAACAACCAAAAAGAGGGTATCTTAATCCAAATATCTAAATCTAATGATCTAATGGAATGCTTACCCTTAGTATTGTGAACAACCACGATTTGTCTATTCTCACCGGATGATGGTCCACAACCCAGTGGAAAATCCCGAACCGCCAATACCGCCCTACGTTTGAACTTAGGAGTAGGAATTGAAAATCCGCCCTCTTTTTGTCCTCTAATCGCTTTTCCTTTCAAATCGTTACCACTTGCCTCCATTGGAAAAGTCTCGATTAGAAAATACTATGATGAGTGCAAGGAGTTGTTTAGGGATAGGATTCGACTTACCACTACTTCCGAAGGATCAACGAGTAGAGAAGAATGAGCAATTTAGTCCCTTGACAAGAATAGGTCCAACTTCCACTGATTGGCTTAAGGCTAGAGATATATCGGCAAGAATGAGATATTCGACCAACCTTCAAGAATACTACAAAAAGAAGATAATCAAGATATGAGGGAGTAGAAGAGAGTGATATTTCGGTTTAGAAACAAAGTAGAACAACCGAATAGTGATGGACACACATTCGGCTAGGAAGAAAAGAAGATGAAAGGAATAAAATGAAGCCCCTTACCCGATTCAACCAATGAGAAATGTCCAACACGCAAAAATGGAGGAGAGATAGTGGCTAAGAGGATTCGGCTACTTTGAGAGAAAGAAACGAGGAAGATTCGTCCTCCAAATATGGTCGACCAAAGGAAGAAGAGAGAAAGATAGGAGGAAAGATGAGAAAACAAGAAAAGAAGAGCAAAGTGGCTTGAGTGTTTCGGCAAAACAAAGGAAAAAGGTGCACAATTTTGGCTTTAGAGTTTCGGCAAGTGAGGGAAGAAATTGGAAAAGAGAAAACTCAAAATGTTCCAAAAAGAGTAAAATACCTCTCATGCATAAAACTTGTAGAAAGCTATAGGAAATTTGGCTCCCTCATTCCCCCTACCTAAACCGTGTACTACCTTTACCAAAATATGAGAGTTGACCAAAATTTCTTTCCCTAGGCAACTGCTAAAATTCAGCCAACATGTCCCCTTCCATTATCCCTTTCCTTTATATCTTTCCTTTTTTTTCCCTTGTTTTCCTCCTTACCATATTCCTTAGTCTTCTTTGCATCATTAAAAAGTCTTCATTTCCTTATTTATAGCCATGACCGACACTTTGGAAAGAAGCACAAAAATAAATCCAAAAATTTGCAATAGGTGGGATTCGAACACTCTCCCCCCTCCATGCTCCCTTGTGACGCCACCCACTAGGCCACCTTGCTTCTTCTGATAACAAAATACAACCAATTACGCTTAAGTCTTGCCTCCACTAGCTCACCTAACTAAAGTGCCCAAAATTAAAATTTTGCCTATGGCTTGATCTTGACCCCGAGACTTCATAGAAGCCCCGTAACCTTCCTAATTGACTTACCCATTAAGTCCTACTCACAATTATGCCATTCTCATATTCTCAAAAATTCTAAAATGCTTCTACGCTCGGGGCCCAATAGGCCCAATTCTACTAGGCCCAATTTCGGGATGTTACAGAATAACTTTAGTTAAAGTTCACTGGCAACATCATGGAATCGAAAAATCTATGAAAGTGCAATACTCGAACCTATTTTCTGGTAAGATTTTTGGGGACAAAAATTCCTTTAGGGGTAGAGTTGTAATAGATGGTTTTCAGTGATGTCAGAACAGTGGTTTTGAGACCACAATTTTGATGAACGAGTTATTATTTTATTATTATTTTAATTTTTATCAGATTATATTAAGGTCGTAGTGAAATTTCATTAAGAAATTTTGATGTTTGCATGATTATTTAAGTTAAAATGACTAAATCGTAAAAAGTGTAAAAGTTGAGTTCTATTAGTTAAAGGGGTCAAATGGCTATGGAAATGAAAGCTAAAGGAATTGAATGGTAAATATACCATTTAATGAGTTAGTGAATAGTTATGGATAGGTTTTCTTGAAATTTTAATGGTTTGAAAAGGTTAATTAAATAAATTAATAATCAAGTAAGATATTAGTTAATTAAAAGATGAGAAAAACTATCATCTTTCTCATTTTATCTTTTCTAACCTAAAACACCATTAAAGAAAGCTTGGAGCATATGGTTGGGTTTCTCCTAGTGCATGATCAAGATAAACCACGTTCACACTTAGTTCGAGGAAAAGCTAAAGCTTTGGATTAGCTCGATCTTACTTCTATGCCCTAGTTATCGAGGTAAGTTCGTATGAACTGTAATATATTAATGTTGTTTAAATTGAATGTTTATTATGTTGCTTTGATGTAAATGAATCAATATACCAATGTATCAAGGCTATGATTGTAACAACCCGATTTTGGGTCTAGTCAGAACAGTAGTTTCAAGAACACAAATCGACGAGGAAAAATACATTTTTATTATATTTTTATGGTCTACATTTTTATGGAATGATTTTGTGAAAATTTCGTTCGAAAATTTTAACGTTTGGGCACTCAATTTAGTTAAAAGGACTAAATTGCAAAAAGTGCAAAACTTGAATTCTATATGTTAAAGGTGTCCAATTGCTATGAAATTTTAAATTAGAGGTTCTTAAATGGTAATTATACCATTGGTTAAGTTGGTGAACAAAAATGGACATGGTTTGGTATGTTTCTAAAGTTTTTCATTAAGGGCATATTAGTAATTTAGTAATTAAAATGAATTAAAAAGCCAAAATAAAGCCAACATTCGTCCATCTTCTTCCCCATGGCTGAATTTTACAAGGAGAAACCATGGCTAGGGTTTTTCAAGCTTCCAAGCTCGATTATCAAGAAAAATGAAGTTCGGGTCTAGATCGGGGGAAAACCAAAGTGTTTGACAATTAGGTCCATTTCTGCTATTTTTGTATCAAGGTAAGTTTGTATGTAAATAATGCAACATTATAATTATATTTATAATGTTTTGTTATTGCATGAATTGTATGATTGACTCTATGGATGAAATTGACGAAGTTTCGACAAGCGAGTAAATCCCGGTTGAACCTTAGGAATAGATAGGATACAAATGTCATGACATTAGGGTTACTGAGATTACATGTAAGACCATATCTGGGATATGGCATCAATATGAGACTTCGTATAAGACCGTAGCTGGGCTATTGGCATCGATACGAGATTACATGTAAGACCATATATGGGATATGGCATTGATACGGTACTGTGTGTACTAGATTCTTGAGTATCCTTTAGTATTCCAAATGGTTCAACGGGAAATGTTGACGAAATGTTCAATGGGTATGTTGAAGATGAGAAAGTACGTGATTATGTTATGAGTAGGTACAGGTATGTACGAAAAACTCAAAGAAAATGGATTCGGTATATGATGAACAATTGGTAAGAATGTGATTGAGTAAGTTGTGCTTATGAAGCTTAAATGACATTTATGTTGATATGTGCTATGTTATTCATATGATGAGCTATTGGTATATGATAATTATGTTGATATGTGTTATGTTGATATTAAATGACATTTATGTTCATGTGACTTTTATGAAGTTTTAATGACATTTATGTTAATATATGTTAAGTTATTTATATGTCAAATGTATGAATAATGTTTTGTATTATTTGCATATGAACTTACTAAGCTATATAGCTTACCCCCCTTCCTTTCCCATGTTTTATAGTGTCATTGAGCTAACTCGGATTGGAAATCGCCGGAGATCCTATCACACTATCAAGCTATCACTTTGGGTATTGATGAATTCAAGTATTTTGAGTTTATGGCGTGTATAGGGACTTAGTCAATTTGTTAAATGTGTCATTGTGATTGTAGCCAATGTGTTGGCTTGTGATTGTCAAAGGCTTGTTTTGATATTTGGCCATGTAGATTGGTTTATTTGGGCTATCATGGTTGTAAGCCTAAGTATATATATATGTGCTAATATCTTTGGTGATATGGTCATGATATGCTTGGTGAATGATGGAAATGAGATTTATGATATGAATGTGAAATGTTTGGCAATGTGGTCTATTGATGACATGATAAAGTGGTGTACAATTAGGTATCTTGAAAGTAGTCAATTGTGGCCTAATAATTGTTATGAGTATGATAGATGTTGATATTGTTTTGGTCATAATTGTGGATGTTTTGATTGCCTAAGTATTTTATGTTTGTGCCTTGAATTGGTGTAAGTGTATGTGTGAACAAGGGTGGCAAATGGCTTGGTAAATAGCCTTTATTTTGCCCACACGGGTAGACACACGGGTGTGTGTCTAGGCCGTGTGTGACACACGGTCTGCCCCACGGGCATGTGTTCTGGCCGTGTGTCCCCTGCACCTTAATTTTAAGAAACAGAATGTCCAGAATTGAGCACACGGGCAGAGACACGGGCATGTGTGCTACACGGCCTAGCATACAGGCGTGTGGCATGGCCGTTTGGCACAAGTCAGAGAGCACCCTAATTTGAACACAGTATAAAGCACGGGCGTGTCTCCGGGGTCACACGGGCGTGTCTATTGGACCACACAGGTGTGTGAGCCCTGCTTCTAGCAAAAATTTTCTAAGTTTTGTAAAAGTTTCCTAAGTTCTCGGTTTAGTCCTGAACCACTTCAAATACATGTTTTAGGCCTCGTAGGCTCGTAATAGGGACTTCATGATCAAATGTGAATTGTTTTAATTTGGACGCAAATTTTATGACTCGAAATTGTATGATTGCTTGTGATGTGAGTCTGATAATGCCTTGTACCCTGTTCCGGCGTCGAATACGGGTAAGGGGTGTTACAATGATGAATTAACAGATATTGAGTCCCGGTTGAACCTTAGGAATTCTTAGGATACAAATGACATATCATTAGGGATTTCATGTTTCAGGTGCTGGTCTTAAATGTCCTAACAATGGCTAAGGTCCTGCATTTGTTGGGGATTCTCCACAGCTCGTGTGAGCAGCATCATGTAGCTTACATTCTAACCCACAACTCGTGTGAGCATTGATGTAAAGGAAAGGTTATGGTTGTATGTAAAGGCACACTTCGTGTGAGATTTCCCGAGTATTTGATGTAATTCTAGATGGTTCAACGGTAAGAAAATGAAAAGGAAATGGTAAGGATGCAAATGCAATGAATCATGGCATTATGGTAAAAATGGTGATGTAAAATGTTAGGTTTGTACATGGTAAACTACATGTCTTATGGTTGATTTCATATATATCCTGAACAAGTATACTAACTTGTGAGTTTGATGATGTGTTATAGGCTCATACTAAGCTTTTGGCATTGGTAATGATTTATACTTGTTTTATGAATTGTATTATTGAAATGGTAAGTTACGTTTTAAGTTTATACGAGCTTACTAAGTACTAGTTGCTTACGTAGTTTCTTTCTTTGGTTTATAGATCATTGGAAGCTCGATTTGATTGGAAGCTTGTCGGAGACCTATCACACTATCCAGCAGACATTTCAGTAGTTTTTGAGTATTTTGGCCAAGGTATTTTGGCCAAGGTTTATAATGGCATGTATAGGATGTTTCGTAATGGTGCTTTGATATATTTATGTTTTGAAGATTATGTTTGGCTGGTGCACTTTAATTTTACCAAACTTTGTCATTTTTTATCATTTGCAAATGCATGTAAATAAGGTTCTTTATTGTATGTTTGGAATGGTTTGATAATGGTCAATTTGTGGTATGTTTTGGTAAGTAATTGAACTAGGTTATAATGCTTGGGATAAGGTAATGCTGACTTGTTTTGGCATGTTATGTTTTGGTATATTTGTGGTGCCTTTGAATGGCATATTGGTTAGGTAACTTAGGATGTTTGAAATGGTATGTTTATGCAAGTTTGAATGGTGTTTGAACCCCTTGAGAGTGTGCTTAATTGAATTGTATAATTATGCATAGTTTGATTATGAAATGGCTTGATTTTAGGTACATTTTAGGTTCCCACGGCCTGAGGCATGGGCTGTCACACGGTCGTGTAAGACTCATGGTCTGGAGACACGGCCGTGTGTCATTTGTGAATTTCTTAGTATGCAAGTCAGTGAGTTACACGGCCTAACAAATGGCTTGACACACGAGTGTGTGGGGCAACTCTTAGAGTTATATGGTTGGCACACGGGTGTGTGACACGGCCGTGTGACCCTACTCAGTGAGTTACACGAGTGAGGACACGGGTTGGGACACGGCCGTGTGTCCCTTGTTCAAAAGTTACACGGCCTAGGGCTATGTCACACGGCTTGGCCACACGACCCTCTGACCCATGTTTCTTTAAATTTTTGCAACTTATTCTTAAACTTTTTGCTTTGTTTCAAATTAGTCCCGAATTCCTTCCAAGCTATTTCTAGGGCCTCAGGGCTCGATTTAGGGACGAAATGTATGAGAATGAATGGTTTATGATATTTTTATGTTATTGAATGATATGATGTTTAAATATTTTTGATTGTGCGGTAATGCTCCGTAACCCTAATCCGGTGACGGAGACGAGTTAGGGTGTTACAACTTATATCACATATGGCATCATCAAACATTCTTACCTAGGTACTTCAAATCTATTATGCAATTTAACCAAGTAACCTAATCAATTTCCCTTAAAATAATAAAATTATCTCATATCAATAAAAAAATTCATGCTTGACAAGAATCATTACTTGCTTTATTATTTTCAACCGCTATTCATAGTATTAATATAATCCAAGCGCCATGCAAAAAAAAAATAGTTATAATAATTATTATTATTATTACTAAAACAAAAACACACAAACTAATCCTATGTACTTCCCCCACACTTGGGAACATACATTGCCCTTAATGGAAAATAATTAAAGTGCAACAAGAAAATTTCCCTGAGTAGGTCGAGTACTTGTTATTACGATAATCTCAAGATTTGTGTGCTCCAAGGGGATGGAAGAGTACCTAAAAAAATTCTACGAAAAGAAATATGAAATATAATGTAAAGAAAATAAAAAGAAGAAGAAGAAGAAACAAAAGAAGTGTTGATAATGGTTGACAGAACGTCTAAAAATATTTGGATGAACTTAGGCATTCAATGTTGCAAGGTGCATTCTATTTAGGATGTCGTGACATTAGGGTTCAATGTCGTTACATCGAGCCCTGTAACATCCTAAAATAGGGGCTATTTGTGATTGAATTATTTTGCTTGTGTTTGAATTGCGGTGACATTATTCATGGTGGAATAAAGACTTAATTAGGGGTCTTGGGTAGGCTCGGATTAGGAGAAAATTTATTTGTGAAGCTTTAGAGGAAGGAAGCCTTAGTAAGTAGGAGTTACAAGGTTAAATGAGGAATTATTATCATTAAAAATGACTTGGAAAAGTGGCAAAAGGAGGCCACTTAGGTGCTAGAGTTGACGCCACAAGGAGCAAGGAGAACCTATGTTCGAGTCACGAATTTTCCTTTTTGATCTTTATTTGGGACGGCATTAAGGGAGGGAAATTCTCAATTTTAAACTTTGGGATAATAAGGAAAGTATGAGAATATTATTTAGCTTTAAATGGATTTTATTTGATTAATCTTGAAAAGTTGGCTAGAAAGAGAAAGAGATGACCAATTTTTAATGTAAGGATGATAAGGTTATAAACAAGGATTTTATCAAGGATTTTAATTGGATTATTATTAGGATTGATTTATAATAATTGTTAGAGGAAAATTAGGCATGTGATTAATTCAAATAATTTTGAATTAAATCAAGGGTTGGTCAAGAGCAATTCAAGGAAGTTGTCGAATTTGGAACTCTTCATGGGAAGAAGAGTGGATGAAGCTTAAGAAGGGGGTTTTGTTTAATCCCTTTAAAAGCACCTACCTAGCATCTTGTTTTTTTCTTTTTCCCCATTTTTGCAAGTAGCCGAATTTCTTCTCTATTCCCTCCTCTCCAATTATTTTTTCTCTCCTTTCTCATTCTCTCAAAACCAAAACTCTCTCTACTCCTTGCCGAAACCCCATCTTCTTTTCGATCATTATTTCCTTTCCTTTAGTCGAATCCACTCCTTGGTGTGCCGAAAATTTCCTCTCCTATTCTATTTCACTTTGGCCGAATATTAGGAAGGAAAAGATCTCTTCGGGATTTCTTGTGGCAATCGTTGGTGAAGGTAAGTGATAGCCGAATCTTTCTTTTCCCTACCCTTTCTCTCTGTCGATTTATAGGTTGGAGAAAGCCGAAATTTCGGTATTTGCAAACAAGAAGGCTAACCCCTCTTTGAATCGATATCATCTAGGAACTACGGGATTTTCAAGCAAAAGATTTGACTCTCCATCTCTCTGTCGATCGGTTATAGGTAAGGTGGTAAGAATCTATTTTAATAGATCACTCTTTTAAGTATTCAAAAGCCGAAGGCTATTAACTTGTGATTGCCGATTTAGGGAAGCAAAAACGCTTGGAGTGTGGTGGCTAGTATTCAAAGGCATTTGGGTAAGGTTTCGGGTTCACAAGGAACCCTTTTCAATTAATTTTTGGTTTGGCCGAATGGCCATGGCACTAATCTTGTGTTTGGCCGAATATAGGGCAAGGATTTTATGGGTAGCCGATTTGGTTCTTCTTGATTTAAGGCTTTCATTAATTTCTGGTGTGTACATACACACTTATAATTAATTAACGTGCAAAGTATTATGTGTATGCTAATAGGATTTGTGTAGATTTGAGTTTAATACCATAAAGGTTTAGCAAGGCTTGGGTAAGTTCTTGACAATATGATTTGTTATTTGATGCTTTTGGGAAGCATGACACATTTGATATATGTGGCTTATAAATGATTATTGATACATCCTATGTATGTTTATAAATGAGCATGTTGGCATGATTGTTGTTAAATATCATTGATTGAATGTGGGTTTTATGAGTGGAGGGGCGGTGATATTCGTGTCGAGCGGACACCGGTGTTTTGGTAACACATTGTGACTACGGTCACTAGAGGTTTGGTACCTCCGGAGGTTTGGCACCTCATAGCGTCTCGTCCACGTGGCTTAGCACCACCGTGGGTTGGCCCCACTTTGAGATACGGGATTGGCGCCCGGTGATTTGGTATCACACGATGGGTTGGCCCCATCATTTGATTTGTGACTTGGGTCACCAAAGTGGTTTGGCACCACAATATGACGGATTTTGTGACTATATGTCACGGTGGTTTGGCACCACCGGTGGTTTGGTACCACACGGGTAGAGAAAGGTGTTTGGATGGTTAGGTTGGGTGCATATTAAACTTGTGCATATTAAATTAATTATGATTTGTGTATGACGTTGCATTAAACCGGGAAAAAGGGTTACACATTGGGTCTTGATGACTCACCTTTTTCCTTTAACATTTTTCAGTGTGATTCGTATGCGGATAAGGAGCCTAGGATGGACTCAAGGTGGCCATGAAATGAAAATATGGACTAGGTGGATTTTGAACTATTTTATTTTATTATGGGTTTATTTTATTTAAGTTGTAATAAGGCCTCCTAATATTGCACTTGGAATATTTTACATGTTTTGATAATTTGCTTAAACTACTTCATGATATTAAAATGGGTACACATGTTTTATAAAAATTAATACGTAAAATGTTTTATTGTGCCATCGGGTACACTTGAATCTGTAACAACCTGATTTAATATATTTCTAAACAACACTAAGTGATGTTTTCTTTATACACCTCAACCGTTTTAAAAAAACAAGGCAATATCTTTTATCAAAAATTTTAATCGGCTTAAAGGGATTTTCAAAAACTTTTCTCCGTGGCATACCAAATTCGGTCGTAATGTTTGGACCGATATTGGGGTGTTACAAATTGGTATCAGAGCCCAGTTCAAAGCTCGGCTGTGGGGGCCCAAGGCCCAAAAATGTTTTTGGTAGGCCTATTTGAAATATTTTGGTTTTGAATAAGCATGGCACCGAGTCTCCGGCACCAATCCGCCCCGGGTAAGTACCTCTAACTTTTTGTATGGATTATTAATGTAGAAGGGTAGGTAGGGAACGTAGTTAGTGTGATAGGTGATGAACCCTAGGACTAGTTACCCCAACAAAACTCATAAGATTTTAATGGCCTAATTAAAACCAACCCGTGACCAAGTCGCCGAGTTAGGGTGTGGTAACCTTGGTGCGCATGTCTAGGATTGGATCCGGAAGAGCTTGGTACTTGCAGGTCCTCGTGACTCACCTCCTCTTCGCGGGATTCCTACACAGTGCGTAGCTTCGGTTCACCCTAACCAAGAGGACTCGGTCATAGGCTAAACACGTTAAATAAAACCCAAAAGGGATTAACCCTGTTTTGTGAAAGCTCTAAGTTTTAAAAATCGTTATGATACTCATTTCAATAGCAACAAAAATTTACTTTCGGAAAATTTTCAAAATATTCTTCAAGTTACCATAATTACTGAAATTTCCCTAGTGGCAAAATTACGAAAAATACCCACAGGATAGAAACGGACAATAATGCCAGAAGAGTGCATAGGTATGAAAGGTATAGGGAATGGATGTACTTTTCCGTGTAAACTAGGATAGAAGACTTAAAACTTTGATTGATCGAAAGAATCTCTATTAAATTCTTTTCATAAAATTTCTTCGCGAATAACCAAGTGAAACATGTACTAATTCATAAAATTTCCTAATCAGATTAAAGCGCGATAGTTAGAATGAGCTTCAGAGGACGTGGCCATCGTGGACGCGGAAGGGGTAGGATGACCGTGTCGAAACCTGTCAGATCGGGTCAGGGATCTGAGAACGAGATACCACCGCCACCACCACCCCCAACCTTTAGAGCTGAGGAGCAGGATCGGGCGGGTGGTGACGAGTGTCACAAGCGATCTTTGCGGGTTCTAGAGAGAGAAAGCTGGAATGGGTGGAGGTGGAGGAGCTCGGAAGTCGGTACCTGAGAGACTTCGAGCTAACGGAGCTGAATTTTTTCGAGGTGTGTCCGGTGTAGCGCCCAATACGGTTGAGTATTGGCTGGAATCGACCGAAAGAATCATGGATGAGATAGATCGACGAATGAGGGCGAAAGGAGCGGTGTCGCTTCTCAAGGATGAGTCATATCGATGATGGCTCACAGTTCGAGATGGTGCTACGGCAGATGATCTGACTTGGGAATACTTCAAAGCTGCTTATCAGAAGAAGTATGTGGGCACAAGCTACATTGATGCACAGAGGAAAGCTTTTCTGGGGTTGGTACAAGGAAATAAGTCTGTGTCGGAGTATGAAACAGAATTCTTGAGGTTGAGCCGCTATGCTCGAGTGGTATAGTGTCAGCGGAGCATGATCGTTGTGTCCGCTTTGAAGACGGACTTAGGGATGAGTTAAGGTTCTTTGATTGCTCCGCAGCGGGAGCGTGAGTTTCTTTGTCTTGGTGGAAAAGGCTAAGGTAGCCGAAGGGGTCAAGGAGTCCGTGAGACAGAACTATGATAGGAACAAGCAGAAAAGAGGATTTGGGTCGTCTGGATCGGGTGGTAATGTTCGAGAAAAGGCGAGGCGAGTGGGCCGAATCAGCAGAAGGCCCATGGTCGCTAACTGCAGACCAGCTCATTGTAATTGCCGTGGCAAATCGCATTGGGGAGGTTGTTGGACCGGTGAGAAGGGTTGCTTTGAATGTGGGTCTTTTTGGACCACCGTAAGGGATTGTCCTCGGAAGTTAGCCAAGAATCAGTCAGAGGGTCAGAACCGTGCTCAGGCTAGGAATGTAGGACCACCACAGAGGGGTCGTGGTAATGGTAGAGGAGGAAATAGATCTAATCGAGGTCGCAGAATTTCGGGCAGAGGTACAGGCAGCACAGAAGCAAGGCAGCCTGGTCTAGTCTATGCGGCGAGGCGTCGAGAGGAAGGTGACGCACCGGATGTTATAACCGGTACGTTCTTAATCTTTGGTGTTCCATATCTCGCTTTTATTGATGTGGGTTCGACGCATTCATACATTGCTAGTAGTGTGGTAGAGACTATGAACTTAGACTTGAGATCGCTTCTAGGAGATGACCGTAATTAGTCCTTTAGGTCACTCTGTAGTTGTTAATAAGCTATATAGAGATGTACCTCTAGAACTCCAAGGGGTCGTGTTTGTGGTCGATCTCGATGGAACCGCCGTTTGGGGAGTTCGATTTGATCCTTGGTATGGGACCGGTTGGTTAAGTATCGAGCAAGGTTGGGATCATTTGCTAAGCGCATGGTTCTTAAGATGGTGAGGGTGATGAAGTGGTCATGATAGGTAATAGAAGAGATTACCTATCTAATGTAGTGTCTGCGCGTTGAAGGTGAAAAGATGGTCGGAAAGGTTGCGAGGCATTTTTGGTTCGAATTTGTGCTTTGGAAGCTAAGGAGTCGCGGTTGAGAAGGTCCGAATAGTAAGGGAATTCGGCTGATGTGTTCCCGTAAGAACTTCCGGTCCGCCTCCGGATCGGGAAGTTAAATTTGGTATAGACTTGCTACGGAACGGCTTTGTGTCAATAGCACCTTCATCGAATGGCACCAAAGGAATTGGTGGAGTGAAGGCTCAAATTCGTGGAGCTTTTGGACCAAGGATTTATCCGACCAAGTATATCTCGGGAGCACTTTGTGTTGTTTGTTAGGAAGAAGGATGGTTCAATGCGGATGTGTATCGACTCACCGCCAATTGAACAAGTTAACGATCAAGAACGGTATCCGTTGCCTCGGATTGATGACTTGTTTGACCAAGCTGAAGGGTGCATCGATATTTTTGAAGATAGATCTTAGGTCGGGATATCATCAACTCAAGGTGAAAGAGGTTGATGTGCACAAGACGGCATTAGAACAAGGTATGGGCATTACGAGTTTTTGGTGATGCCTTTTGGGTTGACTAATGCACCAAAGAAAGCATTCATGGACTTAATGAATAGAGTGTTTCAAAGAAGATTTGGATCAATTTGTCGTGGTGTTTATAGGCGACATATTGGTTTACTCAAAGACGGAGAAGGAGCATGACATGCATTTGCGTATAGTTCTACAAATCTTGAGAGAGAAGCGATTATATGCCAAATTCAGTAAGTGTGAATTTTGGCTTAGAGAGGTGGCTTTCTTAGGTCATGTGGTGTCGTGGAAGGGATTAGAGTAGATCCTCGCAAGGTGGAGCGGTGTTGAATTGGAAATCCCCTAGGTCGGTGGCGAAATTCGAAGCTTCTTGGGTCCGGCGGGATATTATCGGAGGTTTGTGGAAGGATTCTCTTTAATCGCAGCACCATTGACTAAGTTGTTAAGAAAGGGAGTTCCATTTGTATGGTCGGAGAAGCAACAAGAAAGTTTTGACAAGCTAAGGAAGATTTTAACGGAAGCTCGGTTTTGGTACGACTGAGGGCGGGAAAGTTGTTTACGGTTTCGCATCGTGACGCGTCCCATCCGGGTTTGGGATGCGTATTGATGCAAGAAGGGAAGGTAGTGGCCTATGCGTCCCGTCAGCTAAGACCGCATGAGGTTAACTATCCAACGCACGACTTGGAGTTAGCGGCAGTAGTTTTCGCTTTAAAAATATGGCGGCATTACTTGTATGGGGAAAAGTCAATAGTCTACACGGATCATAAAAGTTTGAGGTATCTTTTGACTCAGAAGGATTTGAATTTGAGGCAGCGTCGGTGGATTGAACTGTTAAAAGACTACGACTGCTCGATTGAATACCATCCGGGTAAGGCTAACGTAGTGGCTGACGCCTTGAGCCGAAAAGTCGTGACAGACATAAGAGCGATGTTTGCTCACCTCAGTCTATACGGCGATGGAAGTCTTTTGGCAGAACTGCAAGTTAAGCCGACTTGGATCGAGGAGATTAAGGAAAAGCAGTTGGAGGATGACAATTTGAATGCGAGGAGGTTGCAAGTTCAAGACGGTGGTTTGGAAGGGTACAGTTTGTCTGGCGAGGGAGTGTTATGTTTTCAAGGGCGAGCTTGTATGCTGAAAGATGTGGAGTTGAGGCAAAGAATTCTCCGAGATGCACATAGTAGCCCATACGCTATGCATCCGGGAGGTAGCAAGATGTATGGAGATTTGCGGGAATAGTTTTGGTGGCCTGGGTTGAAGCGTGAGGTAACTGAATTCGTGGGAAGGTGTCTGACGTGTCAGCAAGTGAAAGCTGAACATCAGTTGCCATCAGGGTTACTCCAACCGGTGAAGATCCCTTAGTGGAAATGGGAGAGGATCACTATGGACTTTGTCAGTGGATTACCCCTCACGCCTAGCAAGAAGAACTCGGTTTGGGTAATTGTGGATCGACTAACTAAGTAAGCGCATTTCATATCGGTAAGAATGGATTATTCCCTTCAGAGGCTAGCAAAGTTGTATGTGGCGGAGATAGTAAGATTGCATGGTGTGCCAGTATCGATTATCTCGGATAGGGATCCGAGGTTTATGCCAAGGTTTTGGAGAGCCTTGCATCAAGCTTTGGGGACAATATTGGACTTCAGCACAGCTTTTCACCCGCAAACTGACGGACAATCGGAGAGAGTGATTCAGATTTTAGAAGATATGTTGAGAGGTTGCGTTCGGATTTGGTGGTAGTTGGGAAGAGTATCTACCGTTGGCGAGTTTCGCTTATAACAATAGTTATCAGCGAGCATTCGGATGGCACCATTCGAGGTAATTGTATGGACGGAAGTGCCGTACTCCTACGTGTTGGACGGAACTAAAAGAACGACTTGTCTTGGGTCGCAATTGGTAGCGTAAACCGAAGATAAAGTGAAGATAATTCGGACTCGTCTCAAGGAGGCATCAGATAGGCAAAAGTCTTATGCCGATCTCAAGCGCAAGGAAATGGAATTCGAGGTAGGAGAGAAAGTCTTTCTAAAGGTGTCGCCTTGGAAGAAGGTGTTGTGATTTGGAAGAAAAGGAAAGCTAAGCCCTAGGTTTATTGGGCCATATTCAGTGTTGAAGCGAGTGGGGCCGGTAGCTTATCAGCTCGAGTTGCCGGCAGAGTTAAGACAAATTCACGACGTCTTCCATGTGTCAATGCTTAGGCGGTATCGGTCCGATCCATCGCATCGCGTTGTGCTGTGGCGTAGATTGAGGTTAATTCGGACTTATCTTTCGAGGAGGAGCGGTTCGGATCTTAGATCGTGATGTCAAGGTTTTGCGTAGGAAGTCGGTACCCTTGGTGAAAGTGCTATGGCGAAACCATGGTAGTGCGGAGGAAGCGGCGTGGGAACCCGAGGATGTGATGCGGCAAAGCAATACCCCCACCTCTTTCGATCGACGGTAATTTTGAGGCCGAAATTATTTTTAAGGGGTAGAAGCGTAACATCCTAAAATAGGGGCTATTTGTGATTGAATTATTTTGCTTGTGTTTGAATTGCGGTGACATTATTCATGGTGGAATAAAGACTTAATTAGGGGTCTTGGGTAGGCTCGGATTAGGAGAAAATTTATTTGTGAAGCTTTAGAGGAAGGAAGCCTTAGTAAGTAGGAGTTACAAGGTTAAATGAGGGAATTATTATCATTAAAAATGACTTGGAAAAGTGGCAAAAGGGAGGCCACTTAGGTGCTAGAGTTGACGCCACAAGGAGCAAGGGAGAACCTATGTTCGAGTCACGAATTTTCCCTTTTGATCTTTATTTGGACGGCATTAAGGGGAGGGAAATTCTCAATTTTAAACTTTGGGATAATAAGGAAAGTATGAGAATATTATTTAGCTTTAAATGGATTTTATTTAATTAATCTTGAAAAGTTGGCTAGAAAGAGAAAGAGATGACCAATTTTTAATGTAAGGATGATAAGGTTATAATCAAGGATTTTATCAAGGATTTTAATTGGATTATTATTAGGATTAATTTATAATAATTGTTAGAGGAAAATTAGGCATGTGATCAATTCAAATAATTTTGAATTAAATCAAGGGTTGGTCAAGAGCAATTCAAGGAAGTTGCCGAATTTGGAACTCTTCATGGGAAGAGTGGACGGCAAGCTTAAGAAGGGGGGTTTTTGCCGAATCCCTTTAAAAGCACCTACCTAGAATCTTGTTTTTTTCTTTTTCCCCATTTTTGCAAGTAGCTGAATTTCTTCTCTATTCCCTCCTCTCCAATTATTTTTTTCTCTCCTTTCTCATTCTCTCAAAACCAAAACTCTCTCTACTCCTTGCCGAAACCCCATCTTCTTTTCTCATCATTATTTCCTTTCCTTTAGCCGAATCCACTCCCTTGGTGTGCCGAAAATTTCCTCTCCTATTCTATTTCACTTTGGCGAATATTAGGAAGGGAAAAGATCTCTTCGGGATTTCTTGTGGCAATCGTTGGTGAAGGTAAGTGATAGCCGAATCTTTCTTTTCCCTACCCTTTCTCTCTGTCGATTTATAGGTTGGAGAAAGCCGAAATTTTGGTATTTGCAAACAAGAAGGCTAACCCTCTTTGAATCGATATCATCTAGGAACTACGGGATTTTCAAGCAAAAGATTTGACTCTCCATTCTCTGTCGATCGGTTATAGGTAAGGTGGTAAGAATCTATTTTAATAGATCACTCTTTTAAGTATTCAAAAGCCGAAGGCTATTAACTTGTGATTGCTGATTTAGGAAGCAAAAATGCTTGGAGTGTGGTGGCTAGTATTCAAAGGCATTTGGGTAAGGTTTGGGTTCACAAGGAACCCTTTTCAATTAATTTTTGGTTTGGCCGAATGGCCATGGCACTAATCTTGTGTTTGGCGAATATAGGGCAAGGATTTTGTGGGTAGCCGATTTGGTTCTTGGGATTTAAGGCTTTCATTAATTTGGTGTGTACATACACACTTATAATTAATTAACGTGCAAAGTATTATGTGTATGCTAATCGGATTTGTGTAGATTTGAGTTTAATACCATAAAGGTTTAGCAAGGCTTGGGTAAGTTCTTGACAATATGATTTGTTATTTGATGCTTTTGGGAAGCATGACACATTTGATATATGTGGCTTATAAATGATTATTGATACATCCTATGTATGTTTATAAATGAGCATGTTGGCATGATTGTTGTTAAATATCATTGATTGAATGTGGGTTTTATGAGTGGAGGGCGGTGATATTCGTGTGTCGACGGACACGGTGATTTGGTAACACATTGTGACTACGGTCACAGAGGTTTGGTACCTCCGGAGGTTTGGCACCTCATAGCGTCTCGTCCTCGTGGTTTAGCACCACCGTGGGTTGGTCCCACTTTGAGATACGGGATTGACGCGGTGATTTGGTATCACACGATGGGTTGGCCCCATCATTTGATTTGTGACTTCGGGTCACCCGGTGGTTTGGCACCACAATATGACGGATTTTGTGACTATATGTCACCGGTGGTTTAGCACCACCGGTGGTTTGGTACCACACGGGGTAGAGAAAGGTGTTTGGATGGTTAGGTTGGGTGCATATTAAACTTGTGCATATTAAATTAATTATGATTTGTGTATGACGTTGCATTAAACCGGGAAAAAGGGTTACACATTGGGTCTTGATGACTCACCTTTTTCCTTTAACATTTTTCAGTGATTCGTAGTCATGGATAAGGAGCCGGATGGACTCAAGGTGGCCATGAAATGAAAATATGGACTAGGTGGATTTTGAACTATTTTATTTTATTATGGGTTTATTTTATTTAAGTTGTAATAAGGCCTCCTAATATTGCACTTGGAATATTTTACATGTTTTGATAATTTGCTTAAACTACTTCATGATATTAAAATGGGTACACATGTTTTATAAAAAATAATACGTAAAATATTTTATTGTGCCATCGGGTACACTTGAATCTGTAACAACCTGATTTAATATATTTCTAAACAACACTAAGTGATGTTTTCTTTATACACCTCAACCGTTTTAAAAAAACAAGGCAATATCTTTTATCAAAAATTTTAATCGGCTTAAAGGGATTTTCAAAAACTTTTCTCCGTGGCATACCAAATTCGGTCGTAATGTTTGGACCGGGTTTGGGGTGTTACAAGCCCAGTTTCTGGATTCTTCGATTTTTTTCAGTTCTGTCACCCTATAGTATCTACAACTTCTGTTGGAGGAAAAAAAACCTAAATACAACTAAGATTAATAAAAATAAAATAAACTAAAAAAACAAAGAAAAATTTAAAACGGGAAATAGAAGTTCTTTAAAAACTAGGATGATCCGTGTCACTACCATAAAAGAACTTTCGGCTGGTTCTCGACACTTTGATCTGTCGTTTGTTCCATTTTTGATATATATGAACCAACCCTTTTGGTCGATTCCAATGATATTGTCTTATTTTTGGCCGACGTGAAATCCACATTACAAGCCAGTTGGTACCAAATCTGAGCCAACCACAAATCATTTTTCGAGGTATTATTGCCTCGAGGTTCCTCCCCTCCATGTCTCATGAAGTTTTGGTCAATCTAGCTTTGTTACCTTTGTTGGATGAGAATGAATCGAAATCATCGATGTTTTCGGCTGGTCCCTTCTCTGCTATGGCCAGAAAGTGTATTGGCTCTTCTACACTTTCATTCGGAATCGATTTTAGCTCCGTGTTGGTGGTTACTTTTACATCAGTGACTATATTTATTGTTATGTTTGTTTCTACATTAACTGGATTGGAGATCGCTTCGGTCATATTCGATTCATCTACATGATCTTCGGTCCCAAAATCTTGTTGACTGCTATTGTCTAATTTAGGGTGGTCAATTATAATACAAGGGTCCTCCGGATCAAGGTTGGTAACACCATACATGACCTCTTCCCTTGGAGATAGCACCTCAAATATCTCTTGGAACATTTTCCTCATCTGTTCCATCATGTCTGACATGCTTAATAATCTTTTAGAGTTGGACGACTCAATACTTTCACATGAAGGAATCTTATGCAAATCACAAAGAGGTTCATCTGAGTGTTTGGGTATATTATTGTCTTTGTCATATGACTCATAAATAGGTTCGTATGAGTACTCATTGCCCTCACACCCGTTATAATCTCTACATTGGTTCGTCGTGGCTCTGTTTGACCAACCTATTATATAGTTCCATTTGTCATCCCAAGATGTCCTTTCATCAGTAAACCACCTGTAATCAAAATTTTCCATAATTAAATCTTTTATTCAACGAGGTAAATAAAAAAATTGAGAAAAAAATAACACAATTAATGAATATATATAAATTAGTACACTATCTAGCTCGTTTGTCTTTCGACTAATATCATTTGTAAGTAATTGATTCAATAACAATTAACAACCATCACAATCCCAAAATATATAGAATTGAAATGGTGTTCGCAAGTATATGGGTCAGGTTGTAATATAGTTTGTTTAAAACGAAACACTTGGTAAGTATTCTAAGGATCATACCCAAGGGATTGTAGTTTGGGGAAAAACTACTATTAAGCCAATTACCAAAAATAATTAGTAATATAATCGAGTCACAAATTAATAGTGTTAATCAGGAAGCAAGATGATAATAATAAACTAAAGAAATTCAACTAAACCTAAATCTACGCCTAGGTTCATGTATTAGTTTTTCCTATTCCTTGTTTTTACTACGCAAGTTCCTTTAGCCTAGATCCAATTGTTTTACCTAATTAATTATTAATGTAGGGCTCTATTCAATCATCTAGTCATCAACCTAGTTGTGCCTCTCGCCGTCCAACTAGCCTAATGAGTCGGTAAGAATTACTTATCTCTCGACCACACAGTTCAAACCGGTTCGGGGCTAAGGTGTTCATGATAGGCTATACCAATTTTGGGTTAATTCCCACCTAAATAACTTCCTAGGGTCGTCGAGCCGATGGTTTAAGTTCTTCCTCTCCCAAACAGTTGATCTGCTAAGAAACTCTATTCTTCAATCAATTAATAAGATTAGAACAGTTGAAACATGTGAGATATGTATAAAGCATAAATTGATTCTAATATTTACACAAACATTCAATTAAACAATGTTAAAGAAAAAGATATAAAGAATAGAATAAAGGAAAAGAGATTCTCATGGATTTATCGATGAAAGTGTAGCTCCAGAACAATCTCCCCTCACGAAGGTCTCACTTCAGAATAGGATCTTTCGATTACAAGAACATAAAATAAAATAAGTAAAAACTAATAACAAAATAAAAGCCTAATAATGATTTATGTCTCCCTAAAATTGTGTATTTAAACTAATTACAATGGCCTTTATATAGACTAAATTTGGAATATTAAAGTGCCTAAACTATTATTGATGTCCTTAGATTTTGAATAGGACAAATACACTTAATTTCCCTCTGAAATGTAATTATCTCGAGCAGGGATTTTTGGGTTGTACAGGGTCGGTGTTGCAACACAGGCCTGTAGTGTTACAACACAAGGGTTTCACAACACAGAAGGGAGTGTGTCACGACATCGAAGGCACTTTTGCTCCAGGACTTGTTTTTGGCTTCTGTCTGCGGTGTTGCAAGATCAATGACTTAATGTTTTTGCCCGAATATGTATCTTTAGCTCCTGATTTTCCCTATAAGACCATGTAACCTTATTTAAATATATAAAATGTAATAACAACTACTAAAAAGCATTAATTTCTACTTTAAGCATAAAAACCTAAATATATACTATAATGCTTTGATTTAACTATTAAACAAGCTACTAAAGTTATGTGTAAAAAGGATGTAAATAATAGTGTAATTCATGGTAGACCAACCACTAATTTGGCGAATTCAGAATTTGGCGACTACTCACATAAATTCAAACGTTACATAACTTACCTTTTTTATAGATGTTAAATTTGTATTAGAGAACCTGAAAAGTTTTCATGAAATAAACTTCTTGCACATGTTTGTTTCTCTAAAACAAATATCCAATCGCCCCTTTAAACACTTTTGCTAAATCAATCAAAACTTTAACTTTTTTTTGCTTAATCTTTCTACCTTATTCATCCTCAGTCTCAGCTTTTTCAATGGTAACATTTTTCTTTCTTTATTTCCTTTCTTTTATCTTTTTCATTGTAATATCCTAAAAAAATTGAGTATCATCTTGTTACTTGTGTTAGCTCGAGTATGATTATTATTATGTGCTTAGTATAGTTTTATGAAGGCTTGGAATTATTAGCTAAGCTAGAATGATTTTTAGTATTGAAAATATAGTGAAGTGGATTAGATTAACTTGACACTTAAGTTAATTTAAGTGTTAAATTCTAACACAAGAGGAGTTAGTGGCATAGTGGATAAGGCGCATGAAAGGTTGCTTGAGGGAAGTGGTTCGAGTAGCATGGAAGGCATATTAAGGATTTTAATTTTTTTATGCATCCTAGCATTAAGTGTCGGTCAACTATTCATATGGATAAGATGGACAATTTTCTTTTTATGGCAAGAAGACTTAAGGTTATGGTAAGCATGAAATAAGGGATAGAATTGCTAGATTTTGGGGATAAAATTTCTTCAACTTTGGGAATGTAGAGGATTTCAAGGCTTGGCTTTAGGGTGTTTTTTTGGAAACTATCCTATGGCCATTAGTGCATGAATGTGGACGGCATGTGTGGCTAGGGGTGGCCGAATGTTGATAGGAAGTTTGGGGGAATAGTTGGCCAACTTTAGCATTTTGTGCATCATTTGGCATTTTCTCTTCCTCTCAAAAACTCCCTCTTGGCCGAATGTATCTTAGGCATTTTGGTGAAATTTTGCTTTTGATTTAGCTCTCATTTGTGTTTGAACCAAAATCTAATTTCTTCCTCTCATTTCCCTTTTGAAACCGAAACCACAATTTGCATTTTTGTGCACTTTTCTTTCGGCAAACTAGGTGTTTGGCGAACCTCTTTCTCCCATCTCTCTCTTTTCTTTCTTTTGATACTTGCTCAAAACCACATTTCCTTTTCACTTCCTCTTGCAGAATCTTCCTCCTTCCCAAATCCCATCTCTTTCATTTTTTTTCAAAGTTAAAAACATCCATTACCATTCTATTTTCATTTTCTATTTTCTTCTTTCTTCCATTTTCGAATCATCCTTCTCCTATTTCACTTTCACTTTTATTTTTCCTTTCCTTTTACTCCACCATAGCCGAATCTTCTTTCTCTCTTTTGGTGTTATATTGGCCGAATATCATCAAGGGTAGATAATCTTTGGGTTTTCTTCAATCGGTTTTGGAAGATAGGTAAGTGTTCATGGCCGTATTTCCGTTATTTCCTTCTCGTTTCTAAGTCGTTTTCTTGTGGACAAAGGCCGAATCCTTGGGCATTTGTTTGCAAGGTTTTAACCATTATTTAGGAACCGATTTTTCCTTTAGGCTCTTTGGGACGTTGGAAGCAATCGATCTAAGCCATTCCATTAGCAATCGAAGTTGGTAAGTCAAGTGGTAAGATTCATGTCGATTCATTATTCTTTTTGAGGATAAAGACTAAGGCTATTGGGATTAAGATGTGATGTTGGCCGAATGGATTTTTGCTTATAGTTTTGTGGTATGGCCGAATATAGGACAAGGTGATCTAGTGCGGTAGATCGGATCTTTGGAAGTTAGTATTTGCGTTAGTGAAAGGTGTGTACCTTACACACTTTATAACTCGGTATATATATATATATGTGTGTTAATAACTATTCATGTTGTTAAAGCCGAAAACTATGAGATCTTGAAATGATACCTTGATGGGTATGAGCAAGGATACGGGTAAGTCCATTTCGATATGATGTTGATATATGTTGTTAATATCACGATCTACGATATATATATTGGTTATATGTTTATATCAAATTATAATGACATGATTTGTTATCTATTGCACTGGTATGGGCGATATGAGAGGAGGGGGAAGATTGATATCTGTGTCTTTGGGACACCAGAGGTTTGGCACCTCCAGTGGTTTGGTACCACATATTTCGTGTCTTTGGGACACCAGAGGTTTGGCACCTCATAGCGACTCGTCCCAGTGGTTTCACACCACCGTGGGTTGGCCCCACATTTGATGTATTGGGATCGTCGCCAGTGATTTGGTATCACACGTGGGTTGGCCCCACAACTTGATTATTCGTGACTTTGGGTCACCAGTGATTTGGAATCACATTATTGGATATCGTGACTTTGGGTCACCAGTGGTTTGGCACCACCAGTGGTTTGGTACCACACGGGGTAGAAAAGGAGTTTTGGATGGCTAGGTTGGGTGCATTATATATATATATATTGCTTGGTTATAGTTTGTGTAAGTATGTGGCATTTACCCGGGAGAGGGATTATGCACTGACTCTTGGTGGCTCACCTTCTCCCTTACTTTTTTCAGGTGATTCGTAAAATGGCGGATGAGGAGCCGGATGAACTCGAGGAGGCCATGCAATAAAATTTGGTTTTACATGAACTTCCATTTGGGTACTTTAATTTAATTCGTTTTCATCTTTTTATGGATTTGTAATAAGGCCTCTTTAATTATATTTTTGGATTATTTATATGCTTTGGATTTGTTTTAAATATGGCTTATAAATTACATGGTTGATATAATAATTTGAGCACCGAGTTTTCTAAACTACTAAACGCGATGGTTTTTAAAACGTTACCATCGGGTAACATAAATCAATTGATAGTATTTAACAACTTAAGTATTTTTGATAACTCATACTATTTTCCAAAACTCCAATTTCTAAATTTCTATTAGATACAGTTTTCAACCTAATCGCTTTAGTTTCTTTTCAATTTATAAAAGGTTTACAAATCTAAGCTGCAACTAAGTTTTAAAGATTTATTTTTGGGATTTCAAAGTAAATTATCGGTTTTTAATTTATAATACACGATTTCTACGAACTTAGAACAACAAAGAGTTTTTCACTAAAATTTAATCAGAACTCGCGTTTTCTCAAAACGTTTTCCCTCGTGACATACCAAATTCGGTCGTGGCGTATTGACCGGGTTTGGGGTGTTACAAATTGATATCGAGCCAAGTTCAAAAGCTGGTGTGGGCCCAAGGCCCAAAATGATTTAAAGTATGATCTTAAAATGTTTTTGTTTAAAATTATATGATCTGAAAGGCATGGCACCGAGTCTCCAAGCACCGATCCGCTTGGGTAAGTACTTTAAGCTGTTGATCTTGATGATATGATGATGTTAGTATGGTGATTAGTAGTAGAAACTACTCTAGAGACCCAAACTATAGGTTGAATGTACTCATGAAATAACTTCTTATTAAAATTATTCATAAGATTGTGTTTTAAAGAAAGTGGAATAATGACTAATGCATAACACTTTTAATTCGAGATAAGTCAAGACTTTAGACATGAGTACTCGAGGTGAGGGTCGTATTACTCGTGGACGCGGTCGGGGTAGGATGGCGTGTGCGAGCCGGTGAGGTGCAGTCAGGATCAGAAAATGAGGTACCACTACCCCCACCACCGGCCGGTTGGAGTTAAGCATCGAGGATAAGCGGGGATGACGCAGTTGTCTCGAGCGATCTTTGCGAGTCCTTGAGAGGGTAGTGGAATAGGTGGAGGCGCGGAAGCTCGGAAATCTGTACCGGCGACTCGAGCCAATGGAGTTGAGGTATTTTGAGGTGTTTTGGTATGGCTCCCGATGGCAGAGTATTGGTTAGAGGCGACGGAAGCGAATCATGGATGACTTGGATCCGAATCTTTGAGGAAAAGCCGAAAGGGATAGTGTCGCTTCTTCGAGGATGAGTCATATCGGTGGTGGCTCACGATGCGGAATAGTCTTTCTTGTGGAGGATCTCACTTGGGATTATTTTAAGGCGCGATCGGAAGAAATATGTTGGGTCTAGTTACATTGATGCACAGCGTAAGGCATTTCGAGTTTGGTCCAGGAAGTAAGTCCGTATTAGAATATGAGGCGAATTTTTAAGATTGAGCGGTATCTTTGGAGGTATCATGGCTTTGAACACGAGCGATGTGTCCGGTTCGAGGATGGATTGAGGACGAACGAGATTCTTGATTGCTCCACATCGGGAGGCGAGAGTTTGTTGCGCTAGTTGAAAAGACTAAGATAGCGAAGGGATAAAGGAATCGGTAAAGCGGAGGCACGACAAGAATAAACATAAGAGAAGTTTGGATCATCCGGTCGTGGTAATTCTCGAGAAGAGGTTAGGCGAGTGGGCGAATCAAACGGGAGGCACATTCGCTAATCGGGACCAAAGACAGTGTAACCGATGTGAAAAATTTCATTTGCGGCGAATGTTGGACCGGAGGGAAAGGATGTTTTGAGTGTGGTTCATCTGGATCATCGTGTGAGAGGCGTCCCACGTAAGCTAGCCGAGAATCGATCGAGGGTCAAGGTCGTGCTCGGTTGAAATGAGGGACCGTCACCGTAGAGAAGTCGTGGTAATGGTAGAGGAGGTAATGGTTACGAGTCGAGGCCGCGGAGTATCTGGCGGTGCGAGCAGCAACAACGAGGCAAGACGACTGGTTTGGTGTATGCGGTGAGGCGTCGAGAGGAGGCGGCGCACGGGCGTCATAAGCGATGCGTTCTTAATCTTTGGTGAACCATATCTTGCTTTGATAGATGTGGGTTCGACACATTCGTATGTTGCTAGTAACATAGTAGAGACTATGAATCTAGACTGCGAGACTACTTCTAGGAAGATGACAAAGATTACTTAGCCCTCTAGGTCACTCTGTAGAAGTAAATAAAGCGTATAGAGATGTACCCCTAGAACTCCAAGGGGTAATGTTTGTAGTCGATCCGATGGAACTACCGTTTGAGGAGTTCGATTTGATTCTTAGGATGGATTGGTTGGTTGGTCAAGTATCAAGCAAGTTTGGATTGCATTTGCTAAGCGCATGGTTTTGAAGACAGTGAGGGCAAAGAGGTGGTTATGATAGGTAATAGAAGAGATTATCTATCCAGCGTGGTATCTGCGTTGAAGTCGCGTGAAGTTGGTCGGGAAGGGTCGTGTGAGGCATTTGTGGTTCATGTGTGTGCGTTGGAGGCTAAGGAGTCTACTATGGGGAATGTCCGAGCGGTAAAGGAATATGTTGACGTATTTCCAAAAGAACTTAGGGATTGCCTCCGGATCGTGAAGTTGAATTTGGTATAGATCATTACCGGAAGCTGCGCGATGTCTATTGCTCCGTATAGGATGGCACCAGAAGGAATTAGGGAATTGAAGGCTCAAATTCAAGAGTTGTCGGATCGAGGTTTTATCCGACCAAGTGTTTCGCCTTAGGGAGCACCGGTACTTTTTGTCAAGAAGAAGGATGGATCAATGCGGATGTGTATAGACTATCGCCGATTGAATAAGGCGACGATCAAAAACAAGTATCCTTTGCGAGGATAGATGACTTGTTTGATCGGCTTAAAGAAGCGCGATTTTCTCCAAGATTGATTTAAGGTCCGGATATCATCATTTGAAGGTGAAAGAGGTGATATCCATAAGACGACATTTCGCACTCGGTATGGGCACTACGAGTTTCTGGTAATGTCGTTTGGGTTTACTAACGCGCCGGCAACATTCATGGACATGATGAATCGGGTATTCCAGCAGTTTTTGGACCAGTTTGTTGTGGTATTTATAGACGATATTTTTGTATACTCCAAGTCAGAGGTGGAGCATGATGCGTATTTGCGAGTAGTGTTGCAGATTTTGAGGGAAAAGCAGCTTTATGCAAAATTTAGTAAATGCAAGTTTTGGCTTAGGGAGGTGACTTTCTTGGGTCACGTAGTATCAGCTGAGGGGATTAGAGTGGATCCTCGAAAGATTGAGGCGATGTTGGATTGGAAGCCGCCTAAGTCAGTGTTTGAGATTCGGAGTTTCTTAGGTGCAGCGGGGTATTACAGAAGATTTGTGGAAGGATTTTCTTTGATAGCAGCACCTATGACTAAGTTATTGAGAAAGGAATTCCATTTGTGTGGACCGAGGAGCAAAGAAGGAAGTTTTGACAAGTTGAAGAAGATTCTCATTGAAGCTCGAGTTTGATTCAACTTTGAGCGAGCAAGGAATTCACGGTTTCTTGTGATGCATCACATCTTGGTTTGGGATGTGTCTTTGGTGCGAGGAAGGAAGGTAGTGGCTTATGCATCTCGTGATTAAGACCACATGAAGTTAACTATCCAACGCATGACTTGGAATTAGCTACGGTGGTTTTTGCTTTGAAGATATGGAGACACTATTTGTATGGAGAGAAGTCGATAGTCTACACGGATCACAAGAGTCTTAAGTATCTTTTGACTCGAAGGATTTGAACTTGAGGCGGCGTAGATGGATAGAGTTGTTGAAGGACTACGATTTGTTCGATTGAGTATCATCGGGCAAGGCTAACGTGGTGGTGGCGCGCGTTGAGCGAAAGGTTATATCGGACTTAAGATCGATGTTTGCTCATCTTAGCTTATATGACGATGGGAGTCTTTTGTTTGAATTGCAAGTCAAGCCGACTTGGTTAGAGCGAGATCAAGGAGAAGCAGATTAGAGGATGATGGTTTGAATGATCGGAGGTTACTGAGGTTGAATGGTGGTTTAGAGGATTATAGTTTGTCCAAGGATGGAGTATTGTGTTTTAAAGGAAGAGCTTGTATGCCAAAGGATGTTGAGTTGAGGCAAAGGATTCTTGGGGCGCACATAGCATCCCATACGCTATGCATCCTGGAGGTAGCAAGATGTATCGGGATTTAAGAGAAGCGATTTTGGTGGCAGTGCAGGCGTGAGGTAAGTGGCGAGTTTGTTGGTAAATGTCGACGTGTCGGCCAGTCAAAAGCGAGCATCGATTTGCCGTCTGGGTTACTTGCCGGTGGTGAAGATTCCACGATGGAAGTGGGAAAGGATCACTATGGACTTTGTCGATGGGTTACCCGCTACGCCAAGTAAGAAGGACTCGATTTGGGTGATTACGGATCGTCGACTAAGTCGACTCATTTTATTCCGGTAAGGGTGGATTACTCGCTTGAAGTTAGCTAAGTTGTATGTGGCGGAGATAGTAAGGTTGCACGGTGTACCGGTGTCGATCATCTCGCACAGAGATCCTACATTTACGTCGAGGTTTTGGAGAGCGTTACATCGGGCTTTGGGTGTGCGGTTGGATTTTAGTACCGCATTTCATCCACGATCGGCAGGCGATAAAAGAGTTATCTGATTTTAGAGGATATGTTGAGAGGTTGTGTATTAGACTTTGAGGCGGTGGGAAGAGTTTTACCATTAGCGAGTTCGCATACAACAATAGTTATCGAGGCAAGCATTAAGATGGCACCATATGAGGCGTTGTATGGTAGGAGGTGTCGCACACCTACATCTTTGGACCGAGTTGAGTGAGCGTCAAATGTTAGGACGAGTTGGTTGTAGAAACCAAAGATAAGGTGAAGTTGATTCAAGCTCGATTGAAGGAAGCCGGATAGGCGAAGTCATATGCCGATCTCAAGTCGAGGATATAGAATTTTCCGTGGGTGACAAAGTTTTTCCGAAAGTCTCGCCATGGAAGAAAGTGTTAAGATTTGGGAGAAAAGGCAAGTTAAGTCCAAGGTTTATTGGGCGTATAAGGTGTTGAGGCGAGTGGGACCAGTAGCCTATTAGCTCGAGTTGCCATCGAAGTGAGTCGATTCACGATGTGTTCCATGTCTCCATGCTTAGACGCTATCGTTACGATCCATCGCATGTTGTGGCGATAGAGGAAATAGAGGTGAGTCGGATCGGCGGCGGAAGAAGAACTGTGCGATTCTAGGACCGAGATGTGAAAGTTTTGCGTAGGAAGTCGGTTCCTTTAGTGAAGGTTTTATGGCGGAACCATGGCGTAGAAGAAGCTACGTGGAAACCGGAGGATGTGATGAGCGCAGTTTCCTCAACTCTTTTGAGCGAGGTAATTTCGAGGGCGAAATTTTCTTAAGGGGGTAGAATTGTAATATCCTAAAAAAATGAGTATCATCTTGTTACTTGTGTTAGCTCGAGTATGATTATTATTATGTGCTTAGTATAGTTTTATGAAGGCTTGGAATTATTAGCTAAGCTAGAATGATTTTTAGTATTGAAAATATAGTGAAGTGGATTAGATGAACTTGACACTTAAGTTAATTTAAGTGTTAAATTCTAACACAAGAGGAGTTAGTGGCATAGTGGATAAGGCGCATGAAAGGTTGCTTGAGGGAAGTGGTTCGAGTAGCATGGAAGGCATATTAAGGATTTTATTTTTTTATGCATCCTAGCATTAAGTGTCGAGTCAACTATTCATATGGATAAGATGGACAATTTTCTTTTTATGGCAAGAAGACTTAAGGTTATGGTAAGCATGAAATAAGGGATAGAATTGCTAGATTTTGGGGATAAAATTTCTTCAACTTTGGGAATGTAGAGGATTTCAAGGCTTGGCTTAAGGGTGTTGTTTTGGAAACTCTCCTATGGCCATTAGTGCATGAATGTGGACGGCATGTGTGGCTGGGGTGGGCGAATGTTGATAGGAAGTTTGAGGGGAATAGTTGGCCAACTTTAGCATTTTGTGCATCATTTGGCATTTTCTCTTCCTCTCCAAAAACTCCTCTTTGGCCAAATGTATCTTAGGCATTTTGGTGCAATTTTGCTTTTGATTTAGCTCTCATTTGTGTTTGAACCAAAATCTAATTTCTTCCTCTCATTTCCCTTTTGAAACCGAAACCACAATTTGCATTTTGTGCACTTTTCTTTTCGGCAAACTAGGTGTTTGGCCGAACCTCTTTCTCCCATCTCTCTCTTTTCTTTCTTTTGATACTTGCTCAAAAACCACATTTCCTTTTTCACTTCCTCTTGGCGAATCTTCCTCCTTCCCAAATCCCATCTCTTTCATTTTTTTCAAAGTTAAAAACATCCATTACCATTCTATTTTCATTTTCTATTTTCTTCTTTCTTCCATTTTGAATCATCCTTCTCCTATTTCACTTTCACTTTTATTTTTCCTTTCTTTTTACTCCACCATAGCCGAATCTTCTTTCTCTCTTTTGGTGTTATATTGGCCGAATATCATCAAGGGTAGATAATCTTTGGGTTTTCTTCAATCGGTTTTGGAAGATAGGTAAGTGTTCATGGCCGTATTTTCGTTATTTCCTTCTCCTTTCTAAGTCGTTTTCTTGTAGAAAAAGGCCGAATCCTTGGGCATTTGTTTGCAAGGTTCTAACCATTATTTAGGAACCGATTTTTCCTTTAGGCTCTTTGGGACGTTGGAAGCAATCGATCTAAGCCATTCCATTAGCAATCGAAGTTGGTAAGTCAAGTGGTAAGATTCATGTTGATTCATTATTCTTTTTGAGGATAAAGACTAAGGCTATTGGGATTAAGATGTGATGTTGGTCGAATGGATTTTTGCTTATAGTTTTGTGGTATGGCCGAATGTAGGACAAGGTGATCTAGTGCGGTAGATCGAATCTTCGAAAGTTAGTATTTGTGTTAGTGAAAGGTGTGTACCTTACACACTTTTTAACTCGGTATATATATATGTGTGTGTTAATAACTATTCATGTTGTTAAAGCCGAAAACTATGAGATCTTGAAATGATACCTTGATGGGTATGAGCAAGGATACGGGTAAGTCCGTTTCGATATGATGTTGATATATGTTGTTAATATCACGATCTACGATATATATATTGGTTATATGTTTATATCAAAGTATAATGACATGATTTGTTATCTATTGCATTGGTATGGGCAATATGAGAGGAGGGGGAAGATTGATATCTGTGTCTTTGGGACACGGAGGTTTAGCACCTCCGGTGGTTTGGTACCACATATTTCGTGTCTTTGGGACACGGAGGTTTGGCACCTCATAGCGACTCGTCCCGGTGGTTTCACACCACCGTGGGTTGGCCCCACATTTGATGTATTGGGATCGTCGCGGTGATTTGGTATCACACGTGGGTTGGCCCCACAACTTGATTATTCGTGACTTTGGGTCACCGGTGATTTGGAATCACATTATTGGATATCGTGACTTTGGGTCACGGTGGTTTGGCACCACGGTGGTTTGGTACCACACGGGGTAGAAAAGGAGTTTTGGATGGCTAGGTTGGGTGCATTATATATATATATATATTACTTGGTTATAATTTGTGTAAGTATGTGGCATTTACCCGGGAGAGGGATTATGCACTGAGTCTTGGTGACTCACCTTCTCCCTTACTCTTTTCAGGTGATTCGTAAAATCGCGGATGAGGAGCCGGATGAACTCGAGGAGGCCATGCAATAAAATTTGGTTTTACATGAACTTCCATTTGGGTACTTTAATTTAATTCGTTTTCATCTTTTTATGGATTTGTAATAAGGCCTCTTTAATTATATTTTTGGATTATTTATATGCTTTGGATTTGTTTTAAATATGGCTTATAAATTACATGGTTGATATAATAATTTGAGCACCGAGTTTTCTAAACTACTAAACACGATGGTTTTTAAAACGTTACCATCGGGTAACATAAATCAATTGATAGTATTTAACAACTTAAGTATTTTTGATAACTCATACTATTTTCCAAAACTCCAGTTTCCAAATTTCTATTAGATACGGTTTTCAACCTAATCGCTTTAGTTTCTTTTCAATTTATAAAAGGTTTACAAATCTAAGCTGCAACTAAGTTTTAAAGATTTATTTTCGGGATTTCAAAGTAAATTATCAGTTTTAATTTATTATACACCTGATTTCTACGAACTTAGAACAACAAAGAGTTTTTTCACTAAAATTTAATCGGTAACTCATTTTTCCTCAAAACGTTTTCCCCTGTGACATACCAAATTCGGTCGTGGCGTATTGACCGGGTTTGGGGTGTTACATTCATAAAAACAATGGTTATGACAAACAATGACACCTTATATCCGACCCAGGTAGAGGATCCGAATATAAAATGCCACATTCAATTGCCAAAGTAATCTGCTTTACTATCTCACATTATTGAAACGGTAGCATAATGGTAAATTTTTAAAAAAATTAGCAGCATTTCTCCTTAAACCCCCTGCAAAATTTAGATTTCACAAATATATCCATATTCAAATCATCTCCCAAATCAATTCCCAGCACTTCGATATTTCGAAACATACTGCAAACTAAGCATATTACATTCAAAACATTTAAATGATTAATAATATTATAATTATAGCAACCAAAATTTAAAATTTCCATGTCAGACATACATAACTATAGCTAAATGATTTTACTAAAAACCAAGTACATGCCTACTTGAAACAAAACAAAATATACGAAATTTGTTGAGTCCAAGATTTTTCGGTTAGATGTTGATGACTTTGAGTACAAGATCTCAAAATACACCTAACCTGCATATGAAAACAAGATCATTCAGTGAGTATTAATTCCAATGGTATTACTACAATTTACTCAATATAGCATGAGATTTAAATGATTGGACTCAATTGATTTATTTCTACCTTAGACCAATTCAAGTATGTTTAATATAAAAGTTGATCAAATATATTAATATACACATGTAACCCAACTAAACCAAATGCGATATTTTAACAAACTTATTAACACTTTATGCTAACAATGTATGCAACCTTATTCGATTTTGTCTCATTTTGTCATATCACATTACATTAACAATTTGAATTAAACCATTCTTCCTAATCATCATTTATGTTCACTAATACATAGCTCGGATTCGAACTAATATACGAATCCTACTAATACTATAATTCGGCACCCAGTGACTCATATATTTGTCTCGAACTAAAAAAATTGCTCCCAACGCTCATAAGTTATTTCGAAGAAATAACCGTTCTGAGCACTCGTTGGTACGTCCTGTGGATAATGCGCCCAGCGCTCATCGACCTATAATCAAAGTAATTGCATATTGATACAACCAACGTAAACAATTCATGCCCGACGCTCATTCCCTCAGCCGAAGTAGTAATTCTAAAAGCCACGGTTGTTACATTCAAAGGAAAATGTGCCTAGTGCTCATCAACTTATAGTCGAAGAAATATTTTTTACTCAATTTTATAACTCATTAATTATTCTCAACTTTGCCCAATAATTACTACAACCCATAGTCTAATTTCATTCTCAGTTCAATTTCCATTCTATTGATCTCAACAACAACAACTCTTCTATTAAATGTCATTTCATATAAAACATGGCATGATTCGTCTCATGTTCAAGCCAAATGCACAACTTTACTAAATTATACCATTTCAAATTTTTTATACAATTTAACTCTCTATACAATAATCAATCTCAATATCGTATTTCTATTCAATCACTCATGTGTAACTTCCTTCATTTTGCCAACTTACCTAACAATGAAAATAAAAGGGAAAATAAATAATAATTTGAGTTATGGTGATACTTATAGGGAATTTCGAATTATTCGTCAATGACTTTAGCTTTTTCCTTTGCTCTTGAGGAAACCGGGTTGCCGGTAGCTACGAATTAACATAAACAAATAACACCATCAATAATTCACCTAATTCACAATCAATTATTATCTCAAACAAACTCTACATTTCATTCAATTTATTTCTTAAAACTGAAACAAGCATAACACTCCATTCTAAGCGTTGATTAATAATCTGACTTCATTTCCTTCTATTTTAGACCCTCTATTATCGATTTCTAAGAAAATCTCATAACAACTCTACCTGATATCCACTTTAATTTCTCAAGTGAAAAATCTAACATCTAACTTCAAAATCTAGTCTTTTTTCATGTATACACTAAAAATCTATCAATTTAACATAAAAATATAGAGAAATTATTAATGGTAACTTTATAAAACATTAACATTTTTACTAATTAATACACAAGTTAGCTAAACTAAGATTCCCATATATAAAAAATATTTAGATTGACCAATTTGTGGACTAAAGCTTGAAAACCCTAAGCAAACATTTTTGTTCTATTTCTTTTCTTTGTTTTGTGCGTGGAAGGATGGAGAAGGCAATCTTCTCTTTCCTTCCACTTAAATCATTTAAAACTTTCCTTATTTTTTTCTTTTTTTCATAATAAATAATACTAGTAATATAAGAGCCACATTTCTTAGCAACATATTTAGCATGTTTTATTGCTGATAAACCGTAATAATAACATATTTTAAACCCACATTTAGCATACTTTTGGATGATTTATTCCTTGAATTATGTAATTTGGTGCTCTTAATCCTTTAATTTCATGTTTTATACTCAGGAGAGCACCGGAGGATGAAAAGAACGAGAAACGGGCCTAAAACAGAGTAAATGGGCCATATCACGAAATCGACACGGCCTGGGCCCAAGACCACACGACCGTGCTCCTTCAGCAGGTTCGAACACGGCCTGGCCACGATTCACACGGGCGTGTGCCATGGGCGTGTCCCTGACGTGACAAAGAAGAATTCTATTCGGATTAGGGTACTTAGAGGCAAAGAAAGCCATTCCAAAAGCCTATATAAACACCCTAGAGGCCAACCTTCAGGGGGCGTCCAGCTAGGCCAAGGAGCCGAGCCAGAGATGTCAGAATTGTGGGATTCACTCGAAGAAAGCCAATTGATTCATCTCAAGAAGCCGGAGTCATACTCAAAACGGAGGATCTTCTCTTTAATTCCTTCAGGGGGTTTTAAGGTTTTTCTTATGTTTTGTTTTCACTTTTCTTCTGAGATGTATTCTTTTATAATTATGAACTAAACCCTCAGATACCTGAGTGGGATGAAACCTAAGATGAATCTTGTTATTGTTTGCTGAACTATATGATAAATACTTGATTTGTTCTTAATTATGTGTTCTTAATTCTTGCTTTGATATTCCAGGATATTGATTCAAGTACTGATGTGCTTAGGTGGTGGAGCAAAAGTCCCTGCCTAAGAGTAGATTTAGCATAGTTAAGCGGAGTTGCTCGCGCGCCTAGACATAGGGTGACGAAATTTTGCCGGATTAGGGTGAAACCTAATATGGGAGTCCATAGATCGAGTTAATGCAATTCTAGGGGTTTTAATTAGAAAGAGATTTCAATTAATCAACCTAGGGTTAGACGTTAGTCGCCTCGAGAGAGGGATTAATATACATTAGGGAATCCTACGTATCAAGTCAAGTGAATAAATTGTCTGGTTCAGAGTTAGATAACTAGTGAAGTCTAGGTGGATTCTTCCTCGGGTATTGTCTTAGTCAATTGGTTTTTCTCACGAGTATTTTCCCAAATTTGTTCTCTTTGTCTTAGCATCTTTAGTTTAGTAGTTAGTTAATTTTTGATTAAACAACAAATTCCCTTGTTTCTTAAGCTAAATAATAAAAAGAAAGTTAGTATTAGTACTTCTGGTTCCTTTGGGTTCGACAATCCGATCTTGCCACTAAGCTATACTACTGTTCAATAGGTTCACTTGCCTCAATCGTCGTCACAGTTAGTGTCCAGGCTCGATCATTCTTTATATAAAATTTTAAGACTCTGAAGTACACGATCAAGTTTTTGGCGCCGTTGTCGGGGAACCAAAATATTAAGAACGCTCAATTTTTATTACTTTAGCCATTTTTTTATTTACTTTTGACTTTGCTAATTTTTTTTCTTTTATTACTTGCAGGTACCTCTAGTTTATGACTAGGAGGAACCCGACGGGACCCTTAATTTACGACAGTGATATTGAAGGTACCATTCGTAGAAATCGTAGAGAGATAAGGTGAAGCTTATCTTACATAGAGGAAGAGCAAGAAGACGAAACCAATACCACCGAAGAGATGGCTTAGAATAATCCGCTACCTTCAGAAATGGTCGAAAATCATGCTCCTCGAACTATGTATGATTATGCTAAACCTAATTTAACTGGAACTGAATCGAGTATTGTTAGACCTACTATTGCTACAAATAATTTTGAACTGAAACCTAACACTATACAGATGATACAACAGTTTGTTCAGTTTGATGGTTTGCAGGATGAGGATCCTAACACACACTTAGCAAATTTTCTAGAATTCTGTGATACCTTCAAAATAAATAGCGTTTCTAATGATGCCATATGTCTTCGGTTATTTCCCTTCTCATTGAGGAATAAAGCCAAACAGTGGTTGCATTCTCTCCCCTGAGGATCAATCACTACATGGGATCAAATGACCGAAAATTTTTTATTAAAATATTTTTCGCCGACTGAAACGACCAAGTTAAGGAATGATATCTCTTCTTTTGTGCAGATGGATCTAGAAACTCTTTACGACGCGTGGGAGAGATACAAAGACCTATTGAGAAGGTGCCCACACCATGGATTACCCTTGTGGCTCTGAGTTCAAACCTTTTATAACGGTGTAAACCCTTCATCCAGCGATTGATTGATTCACAGCCGCGTGAACCCTAAATAATAAAACACACAAGCGACTTACAAATTTATAGAGGAGATGTCATCGAATAACTATCGTTGGCAAGTCACGAGACAAAGCCCACGAAAGCTACGAGTGTTTTCAACCACGACGCAGTAACCATGCTATCAAACCAGGTAGAGATGTTAAATAAGAAGGTTGATGGTCTATGTGGTTCTTTGCAGGTACAACTCGTTATACAGTGCAAAGCAAGTGGAGGTATGGCGAATCCTAAGTACCCACCCTACGGACATGGCATAGAAGGCGAACAAATGAACTATGTAAGTAATAATTTTAGATCTCAAAAGAATCCTTATAGCAATACTTACAACCCAGGTTGGAAGGATCACCCCAATTTCTCATGGGGTGGTCAAGGAAATCAAAGGCAACAACCCCCTCCAAACTTCCAACAACAGCCCTTCCCACAGGAAAAGAAGCCAAACCTTGAGGAGATGCTGACAAAATTCATAGCAGTGACATAAACAAATTTCCAAAACACCGAAACATCACTCAAAAAGCAAGAAGCATCGATTCAAGAGATCCAGAATCAGGTAGGTCAACTTACCAAGAAAATGTCAGAACGACCACAAGGTAGATTGCCAAGCAACACTAAAACTAACCCAAAGGAGCAACTTCAAGCCATAACAGCTCAGGAAAGTGTAGGGTTAGATGAGCCTAAGGTAAGCCAAGAGAATGTGGTAGAGGAATGTAAGAACGAGGTAAGTCATGATAAGCCAAAATCGATAATTAAAGAGTACCAACCTCGTATACCATACCCCGATGCGTTGAAGAAAGACGACACAGAAGAAGAGTTCGGTAAGTTTCTTAAACTTTTAAAGAAACTACATATTAACTTACCGTTTCTTGAAGCTCTCTCGCAGATGCCTGATTCTAGGAGATTTTTAAAGGAGCTATTGAAAAAAAAAACGAAGGTTAGACGAGGCATCGCACGTTGAACTAAACGCAATGTGCTCGGTAATTCTACAAAATAAACTACCACGAAAATTAAAAGATCCAGGGAGTTTTACAATTCCATGTGTAGTTGGTAGTTTATCTATTGATAACGCGTTAGCTGATTTAGGGGCAAGCATAAATGTTATGCCTTATAAATTGTTTAAACAACTAGGTCTAGGGAAACCCAAACAAACTAGGATGAGCATTCAATTAGCTGATAAAACTATTCGAATTCCTAGGGGTATAATTGAAGATGTGCTAGTAAAGATTGATAAATTCGTATTCCCAGTAGACTTTGTAGTTTTAGACATGGGTGAGGACAATAGTATCCCCTTAATTTTAGGGAGACCCTTTTTAGAAACTTCCAGAACTAAAATTGATGTGGGTACAGGTGAACTCATACTCCGTGTAGGTGACGGATCAATCAGTCTTCAGGCTCTCGACTCAGCTAGGACATCGAGCAATCAAGGTGAGAAAATAAATTCTATTAATGACCATTCGGTTAAACCTTCTTTTTAGGAAGCACCACAGAAATACACACTCGAGCCAGATCCTACATCTCATAACAATAAGGCAATAACTCTTGAGGATCGAAAGGTTCAAGTTGATGACCTAGACGAGTGGAAGACACATTTCAAGGAGAAACTAGGAATACACGAAGTAAAACTGAGGGAACCACCAGATGAGCTAATAGGAACGACAAATCACTTCAAAATAGGAGATCAGGTATTATTAGATAAAGCAGACCCTCGAATATCTCCTCCTGACCCTAATAAAAAAAAAGAAATCCCTTTTAGGGTAATCAAGGTTTTCCCATACGAAACAGTCGAGGTAAATAATCCTATATTTGGCACTTTCAAAATAAACGCTACTCGACTTGAACTATATACTAATAATAGGACAGATAGCATGAGGAAAGATGTTCAACTCCTCAAACCACCCTGATTATGCGAATGAGAGGTAAGTCTAGCTTAAGACTATAAACAAGCGCTTCTCGGGAGGCAACCCGAGCACCAACTCTATTAATTTTTACATTCTTTTATTTTTATTTTTATTTTTTTATTTTATTTTATTTTTATTTTTATTTTTACTTCAGCATCTAATTATAAACTAACCAAAGTGCATATTTCCATACCACACGGCCTTGCACACGGCCGTGGCCATGGCCGTGTGGATACTACGGACTCCCGTACTGACATAGCAAGGGTAGTACGAGCCAATGACGAAAGATTCCCAGACCACGGACGACTATAAATTTCCACGGCCGTGCGATATGGCTGTGGCCGACACTGAGGGAAGTCACACGGGCTCCGACTGAACACCACGGCCGTGCGATACAGCCGTGGTCAACACTGTTTCATCAAACATGAGGCGTGGTGACCACGAAACGGGCGTGGGAGAAAAAAACGAAGCACAACACGGCCGTGCGATATGGCCGTGCGACTCAACATGCCCATGCTACATGGGTGTGGGAGTGTACCAGACCTGAAAATTCTATTTAAACCCCCTCCTTCTTCTCACCTACTCCCCACCTCCTTTCTCCCATCCTATTCTTCAGACCCCTACCCTTCCATACTTTTCTTCTTTAGGCCTTCCCCAAACCCTTGACCTCCACCACATCTATGTCGAAGAAGCGGAAGGATCCAAGCACAATCTCCCTGTGGGAGATCGATCTACATAAGTTCATGCCGGCCGCTTCAATTATTCGACAAGCCAAGGGTCTTTGAGGCCATTTAACTCTTATTTTTCTTTTCTTTTCTCTTTTATTTTCCTTATCATAACTTCTCTTCCACTAAATTTAGTGTATCTTATTTTAGTTTCTTGTTTTTAGGTTCTTCAGGCTGCTTGGGAATCACACACCACGGCCTTAGAAATCACACCCACCTCGCGAACCATCTAACAATAAGGACTTTTCAGTCCATTATCTATTCTTTTAATTTTATTTTACTTTCTATTTTTTTTATCTTTCTTGTCTTTAAATACATAATTAGTTTATTTTAAATATGTCTTACTATTTCCTGGCTATTTCTTCACGGGCTACCCAATTTCTTCATCTAGCGCAATAATAGTGGGCGGCCACCACACCACGACCACTCCCAACTCAAGAAAGCCATCCAGAATTCAGGAAGTTTCACTTCTATGCCTATCTTTTGATTGTTTACTATAATATTTTTATCTATCTTTGTACATTGAGGGCAATGTACATCTTAAGTGTGGGGGGTGAATATTAAAAGTGCCTAACTTTTTTCATTATTCTCAAATCCTGAATTAGATCTTGTTTCTTAAGTAAAATTTTTCATGTTACTATTAGAATAGAATTTCCCCTGATTTATGATTCTTATTGATATGATTTGGATTAAGTCATAGTTAATTGTGCATTGATGATTTAAACTTTAGGATAATAGAGAATCAAGCATGATAAGTCTTAAGTCTATTTTTCAGAAATTAAAAATTTTTAGGTTGTCTACCTGAATCTAGTTATTACCTTGAAGCTTGAAATTTACAAGGTTGATGTCAACAAACCCATAATTTTTGTGAGATTTTGAGCCTTTTAGAGCATATATTTTTTTTCTTGCTCACTTTATTAATTATGAGTGTGTCAACATTGATTTGTTATTCTAGAACTTGCTTCGATTATACATGTCGAGACTACACCTTTGATTTGATATACAAAGATGATAAAGACACCTAGGATTTAACCCACTTACTCCATAAAAAGCCTACCTTCATAATTAACCCCTAGTGAACCCCTTTAATCCTAAACAACCCATTTTATTGACTCACCCACTAATATTAACCCAAAACCCTTTGTCTTCGTTATCACCATTCTTCTTGACTACCCCTATATCGAGATTTGATTTGATCAATTACTTAACTATTTTCTTTATCAGTTGTTAAATTCTATCTTACTATTATTACTTGATTTGTTCTTTAAAAAAAACGAAGTATATTCATTATTAGTTCTATGTTATTTGAGCTTAAACTGTTAATTTCATTATCTTTAGAAGAAGCTCATGTTATTAGTATTAAAGTTTCTGTGATGTAATTATTCAGTATTAGTACAACTTTCTAGTTAGGCAATTTGTCAATTCAGTCTCGATACTAACTCTCTAATTCAGCCTTTATCCACACCTTTAACCCAAGCGCCATTACAACCATGTTAAAGACCTTTTGATTTGTGTATCATCTCATATTACAGTGGTGGAGATTTGATTTTCATGCAAGCCTATGGGATTAACTTTTCATGTTTGACTTATGAGTGCTTTTTCCTGAACCTTAAACACCTCGAGTGATTTGAGTGAATCTTTTGTGAGGATGTCAATCCTTGTCGATTTTTAATCAGAGGTAATTATTTAGATGAGGGGAAACACCTATGTTTTCATGCTACAAAATGTATGACTTAGATTGTTTGAATCTTTAGGACTCTTTGAGTTGAATTATCCATGTATAAATTATCTATGAATTATGACAAAACATTATTGATGAATATTATGAATCGAGGAAGTTTGTTTTAATTGTGAGTTGAGAATTTTGCTTGAGGACAAGCAAAAGCTTAAGTGTGGGGGTATTTCATAAACCGTAAAAATAACATATTTTAAACCCACATTTAGCATACTTTTGGATGATTTATCCCTTGAATTATGTAATTTGGTACTCTTAATCCTTTAATTTCATGTTTTATACTCAGGAGAGCACCGGAGGATGAAAAGAACGAGAAACGGGCCTAAAATAGAGTAAATGGGCCATATCACGAAATCGACACGGCTGGGCCCAAGACCCTGCAGCGTGCTCAAAGCAGTTCGAACACGGCCTGGCCATGATTCACACTGGCGTGTGCCATGGGCGTGTCCCTGACGTGACAAAGAAGAATTCTATTCGGATTAGGGTACTTAGAAGCAAAGAAAGCCATTCCAAAAGCCTATATAAACACCCTAGAGGCCAACCTTCAGGGGGCGTCCAACTAGGCCAAGGAGCCGAGCCAGAGAGGTCAGAATTGTGGGATTCACTCGAAGAAAGCCAGTTGATTCATCTCAAGAAGCCGGAGTCATACTCAAGACGGTGGATCTTCTTTTTAATTACTTCAGGGGGTTTTAGGGTTTTTCTTATGTTTTGTTTTATCTTTTCTTCTGAGATGTATTGTTTTATAATTATGAACTATACCCTCAGATATCTGAGGGGGATGAAAACTAAGATGAATCTTATTATCGTTTGCTGAACTATATGATAAATACTTGATTTGTTCTTAATTATGTGTTCTTAATTCTTGCTTTGATATTCCAGGATATTGATTCAGGTACTGATGTGCTTAGGTGGTGGAGCAAAAGTCCCTGCCTAAGAGTAGATCTAGCATAGTTAAGCGGAGTTGCTCGCGCGCCTAGACATAGGGTGACAAAATTTTGCCGGATTAGGGTGAAACCTAACATGGGAGTCCATAGATCGAGTTAATGCAATTCTAGGGGTTTTAATCAGAAAGAGATTTCAATTAATCAACCTAGGGTTAGATGTTAGTCGCCTCGAGAGAGGGATTAATATACATTAGGGAATCCTACGTATCAAGTCAAGTGAATAAATCGTCTGGTTCAGAGTTAGATAACAAGCGAAGTCTAGGTGGATTCTTCCTCGGGTATTGTCTTAGTCAATTGGTTTTTCTCACGAGTATTTTCCCAAATTTGTTCTCTTTGTCTTAGCATCTTTAGTTTAGAAGTTAGTTTATTTTAGATTAAACAACAAATTCCCTTGTTTCTTATGCTAAATAATAAAAAGAAAGTTAGTATTAGTACTACTGGTTCCTTTGGGTTCGACAATCCGGTCTTGCCACTAAGCTATACTACTGTTTGATAGGTGCACTTGCCTCAATCATCGTCACAGTTAGTTTCCAGGCTCGATCATTCTTTATATAAATTTTTAAGACTCTGACGCACACAATCAATTGCCATTGCAGATTTTTTGGCTATTAGCAATTTTAGTCCCCTTAACTATTTTCAAATTAAATTTAATGCGATCTAAATTTATAATTTAATCATTGCACTAGACTAAATACTCAAATCAACTAAATTACTTATCCTTGATTCAATTAATTTATAACATAATTTTGTAAATATTTTTATTAATTATTTACAGACTTGATTCACTAAAACAAAACCCGAAACCGTACTTTTCGACTCCATTGTACTTGGTTGTTACAATTCTCCTCCTTTAAAGAAATTTCGTCCTCTGGTTCCTAGGTCGCTTCTTCTACATTATGATTGAGCCATAGAACTTTCAACACTGGTACGCGTTTATTTCATAGCTCTTTCACTTCTCGAGCCAAGATTTCCACCTGTTCTTCCTCATAAGTCAAATCATGTTGAACTTCAATTTCTTCTACTGGAATCACATGAGATGGGTCAGAACGTTATTGACTGAGCATGGACACATGAAATACATCATGAATATTTTTCAATTCCAATGGTAGGGCAAGACTATAAGAAACTGGTCCCACTCTCTCAATAATTCCATACAGTCCTATAAATCTAGGATTCAACTTTCCCTTACGACCAAATCGTAGGACTTTCTTCCACGGGGAGACTTTCAAAAATACTCTATGTCCTACTGAATACTCAATATCCCTCCATTTCATGTCCACATATGACTTTTGTCCATCGAATGTGATAACTCTAAATTATATAGATTTTTAGAGCACCGTTTTGCTTAAAATTTATGCAAATCCCAAGTACTTTGATAACCAATTATGTGCTTTTAGTACATATCAAGAATGTTGACACAATTAAATCAAGATTATAATTTTTGAGTAATTCAGTGCTAAATTCACATAATTCTGCTCTATGTTGCTGCATTTTGGAAATTTCATAATTTGTGCTATAATTGCTGCAGCTTGGTACACTGGTTTATTCGATGTTCGAAGCCAGTATGAGTGGCACATGCACATGAGTTGAACAAAAATCAGAATGGGATGACAAAATAAGGCATTGGACTCAATAAAATTATTTTAACCTAGCTTAGAAGTAGGTTGCTGAAAAGAACAAGTCTGCCTTCTACATTGGAGCCCAAACCGTCCATTAAGGAGGGAAAAGCCCAAATTCGGCAATGACTTGATAGAGAAGCCCAATCAACTTTGGAATAATTATTTAAGGGTCCTTACATGTGTAAAAGAAATAAAAATCAGCCCGAGTTAAACCCCAAAGTTGTTGGCCATGAAAAAAATTACAAATCAAGCAAGAATCAAGCTTGAATCATGAAAAAAATCAACTCTTTTTTCCACAAAATGTGGCCGGCCATGCATGTGAGGAATTCAAGGGATGATCATACTATTTTTAGAAAAATCCTAAGCTCTTCCTCATGTATAAATACCACACTTATTCATCCTAATTCATACCTTATCACTCAACAAACACTCACCTTTCTCTTCTCTCTTCCACATCTAAGCCTTCCACTCTCTTTATTTTTCCATCCTCTTTTTGAGAGTTCCCTTAGCAAGCAGTTCTTGAGGGAAAACTTCTCTTGGCCGGCCACCTTGAGGAGTACTTTGCATCGGAGTAACACCAGAGGAAGCCACTACAGATAATTCTTGGGAAACCACTGAATTCATCTCAGAGTTTCTTCTTTCTTTCCCTTTTAATTGTCCTTAGTTTAAAAAATAGGATTGCAAATTATTTGATTGCTTTTTCATTAATAATAATGACTTAAATTTCTTTAGCTAGAATGATTTCAATGCATTGATTCGATTCATTCAATTCATTTTTGTAATTGTTTTGTGCTTTAGTTATTTATGCTTCCAATTAAAATCATTAATGTTGTTCATGCATTAAGATATGTTTGACTACATTTGAATTAATCACTTAATTCGAACCAGATGGTGGTTTATGGACATAATAATTGGAAGTTGCATGCTTAATTCATATCCGAACAAGAATGAATTAAAGGTTAGTAATAATTCCAAAAGAACACTATTACCTTGAATAACTTTAGATTATTTAATTAAATTGCTTCAAACCTAACCTGTTCCTATTGCTTTGCATAAATTCTGAGGAATACTTAGTTAAACGGTGACATGAAAATATGCACATTTTTCTAAGTGACAAATCAAAGATCATGAAAGAGCTTATCATTTAGATTCCAAGTTCATAAATTGTAACACCCCTAACTCGTATCCATTGCCGGATTAGGTTACAAAGCATTACCAAATAAACGAAAAAATTAAACATACATTTTATACATTATCATAAACACATTATAAAACAATCATTCACATACATATCGTCCCTAAATCAAGCCCTCGGGGCCCTAAAAATACCTTAGAAACGATTCGAGACTAAATCGAAAACATTTGGAAAGTTTAAGAAAAATTCACAAAATTTTAGAAGCAGTGGTCAGACGGCCGTGTGCCTTACACTGCTGAGACACACGCCCATGTCTCAAGCCGTGTAACCTTCGAACTAGGGACGCACGACCGTGTCCTCACCCGTGTAACTCTCTGAGTAGGGTCACACGGTCGTGTCACACGCCTGTGTGCCAGGCTGTGTGTTAAGCCATGTAACTGACTGACTTGCATACAAAAGAAACTACAGGAGACACATGGCAATGTCGCTAGGTCGTGTGTCACACACGGCTGAGTCACACACCCGTGTCTCAGGTCGTATGGACATAAATTTGCCCAAAATCAAGCCATTCCTGTAACATCCTAAAATCTAGGGGTCTGAAAAATTTGTGTTATTGCATGTTGTGTTGTTTTTGTGTGTGGTTTAAAGGCGTTTAGGGGCCCTAGGGAGGTCTGGGGTCGAGTTTGAACCCGGGAAAAATTTTGAGTTTTTGGCCTTTACTGGAGGGGGCAGTTGAAAGCAGGACTTAAGTATAATTAGATGTGTTTTGTGACATAAAGTGAGTAAGTGGCTCAGTGGGGTGGCGTCACAAGAAAATCATGGAGGAGGAGAGTTCGAGTCCCACAATTAGCATCTGGTGGCTTTTATTTTTATGCTAAGGGGGAAGAGGAGGTGGAGTTGGAATGTGATTCTGTTGGGTGAAGGTTTGAAGTGGTCAAACCGTTTGAATGGATGATGGGGAGTGGATTTTGGAGGAAAATAAGGAGAGGGTCGTGGGATTCAAGTTGATGGAGGTGTTGCCCGAATGTGGGGGTCTATGAGGGGAGAATTTCGGTCAAGAAAGGGTCTGTTGTGAGAGTATATTTGGTCATGTGGGATGTGTGGGGTGCCAAATTTGCTAAGTTCCTTTTTGGGTTTTTGTGAGTAGTGTGACGTTTCTTAGTGTGCCATTTCGGGTTTCCTTATTCATTTTTGCTTGTGCCGAACCTCTCAACCCTTCTTCTCTGTCTTTTCTTTTCATTTGTGTGATAGTCGAACCTATAGAAATTGACCACTCGTGTCTTCTTCTCCATCTATTCTCTTCAAACTTTCGTCTTCTTTTCCTCTTTTGTTCTCATTATAGCCGAAACATTTCCTCTCCTCCACTATTCTTCTACTACTCTTCTCCTTAAGCCGCATATTTCCTTTTGTTCCATTGGAATCCTTTTTCTCAATTAGACGAATTTGGTTTCTCTGAGGTTTACGGTGCTTGTGAGTGCTGAATCTTCTTGCGTTCCATTCGGCTTCTCTCTGTTCAAGGTAATGTTTTCTTCTTTTTATTCTTTTCCATCTCTTTTACTTCTCCTAATGAACTGAAACAATCATCTTCTAACCCTTTTGCTCTGACCGAATCTATATTTCCCTAGCACTCCTCCATCTTGTGCTCTTTTCTTTATCAAATCGGTGCTAATCTCTCCTTTAAATAGGTGGTGGGCATCCTTGAAGGCTGAATCTGTTGTTGTTCGATTCTTCACTAATCAAGGTAAGGATTTCTCTCCTTTGTTTCATTACGTCTTTTCTCTTTTCGTTTCGCTCTGCCATAACCAAACCTTCTTGTTAGACAATCACCATTCTTTCACTGTGATACTTTACTGATCAAGATTTTCTTCATGGAGGCGAGTGCTAGCCAATCTAAGGAGGTTACGTTAAGGGAGCCTGAGGGGAGTGGACTCATAGTCTCTGCTCCCAAGTTCAAACGACGCAAGGTGTCAGCGGTTCAAGATTTTCCACCGGGTTGTGGTAGAGAGCCGACATCTGTTTGGGATAGGCAAATCGTTGTTGTTCCCGCTAGTGAGAGTGACGGCGATCAAGAGTGTATAGTTCTTCACGTAATCAGGTGTGTAATCGCACACCTTTATTTCGTTTTGGTTTGTGTTATATTATGTGTCGGCTAAAAGCCGAAATACCCGTAACGGGAATACAGTGGAAATATCCTAGTGGGTATTGTTGGAGATATACCAGGTAAGTAAACTTATGACTATACCATTTTGGGCAAATTAGCATGATTGGATGTGTGTTCGTATTATCTGACATACCCTGATATATGTGTGCATCCATCACATTATGACGTTATGACATGTTGCATGGGAAAGGGGTATTGATTGATCGGGGAAGTGTATTTCGGTGGCTCTGCCACATATTTCAGTGACTCCGTCACATTATTTTGGTGGCTCTGCCACAATTTCGGTGATGAGCAGCGTGACTGCCATCTATGGTGTGTAGCGGATGAGGGTTGATTGTAGAAATCCCCACCGGTGTGTTTTGGCTGGAATGGGTGGTGTGTAGCGGATGTATATTTAGGTTGGGTTGGGTTGCATTGCATTCATTATCTGCTTTACCATGCTAAATAGGGCTCAGGCCCAGTTCGTTTCTGTATGGACTTCGCCCAATTTGATTTCGTAAGGGCTAAGGCCAGTTGGAATCTGAATGGGCTCGAGCCCAGTTAATGTTCGTGTAGGGGATTACACACTGTGTTCTCGTAACTCACCCTTCTGCTTAATTTTGCAGGTAATTCCTAGCTTTGAGGATTTGGAGCCGAGGTGGACTCTATGGTGGCCATGCATTGATTCTTTAGTAAACTCCGTTTTACATTACTTTAAATTTATATTAATTTGGGATTATGTTCTGTAATAAGGCCACTGGGATTTTAATTTTGTTTTTATTTTTAACGCATTTACGATTTATTATGATTTGATCAAATAGGGTTTTCCTAAGAACGTAAATAACCGTTTTCCAAAATATTAATGAACGGTCCATAAACAATTGATAATTAAACACTGGATTTTCTTAAAACTACAACCACTGTTTTCAAAACGTCATATTTCTGAAACCCACTGAATCTGATTCTTGTTATAAAACAAGTTTTTGGTGTTAGTAATAATAATAACGTTTTGCAAAAATACCTTAAAAATGAATCTGATTTTCAAAATGAAAACAAAACTCGAAATTTTCAACAATCGCGTAGTTTCTTTAACAACCTTTCCATGTGGCATACCAAATCCGGTTGTAACGTCTAGGCTGGGTTTGGGTGTTACAATTCCGAACACAAAATCATGCATAAACCTATAGACCTTTTGTGGACATAATCAAGCATCAAAACCCTACCAAAATATACATGTAATGACCAATTCAAGAGTCCTAAAATCAAATAACTAATATGCCATTCAAGGCACCTCAAAGGTAGACATCAAAACTTACCTAAACATGCATATTTGGTCAGTTTTCCATCATCAATTATAATTCAACTTCAATAAAAATCATGCCAAAAACATGACCATTAGCACATCAATACAAACATACTATTTGAGCCATTCCACTCATGCATTACAAGTACCCAGAATGACACACCCCAACAAGGTATCAAATGGTACCAACCAAGACAATTTGCACAAGTTATACACACCAAAACATCCATTAAACATTCAAATAAACACTATTACAAGTCCACCTATACATGCCATTATAACCTTGGCCAAAACATTCAAAAACTACCAATATTTATGTTGGATAGTGTGATAGATCTCCGACAAACTTCCAAATCCATCGAGCTTCCGATAATCTATAAAACATAGGAAGGAAACTACATAAGCACATAATGCTTAGTAAGTTTGTAGAAAATGAAACACAACTTACCATTTCATCACATAATAATAAGTACAAACATAATGTAACCCAAACCACAAGCTTGGAACAAGCCTAAACATCATCGTCAATGCACAAGTTAGTGCATTTATACATAACTCATTTAGATTAACCACATGATAAGTCATTTCCATATGAAAATACATCATTTGAATCATTCATCCTTTCCGTGAACATATGCATAATACCATTTGGAAACTTACCATTTCAATCCCTTTTCTTGCTCGTTGAACCAACTAGAATATCATCGGATACTCGGGAAAGCTCACACGAAGTGTGCTTAAACATATAATCGTAACCTTTCCTTTACATCGTTGCTCACACGAGCTGTGAAATGGGCCTGCTCACACGAGTTGTGGGTCAGAATGTAAGCTACACAATGATGCTCACACGAGCTGTGGAGTATCCACAACAAATGCAGGACCTCAGCCACCAATAGGACATTCAAGACTAGCACCCGAAACATGAAATCCCTAATGACATGTCATTTGTATCTTATGAATTCCTAAGGTTCAACCGGGACTCAATAATCATCATGGCATTGATTTGGATATACATCATTCAATAGCATTATAAGTACATAATAGCATACAATTGAATAACATGAATATAGTATTTCGTACATACGAACCTACCTCGACGACTAGGGCGTAGAAACGAAATCGAGCTAATCTGAGGCCTTAGCTTTTCCCCGATCTAAATACATACGTGGTCTATCTTGATCTAAATAGACAAACTCAATCCATTTAATATCCCTATTATTCAATTTAGTCCACATTTCATATTTATGCAAAATTACTATTTTCCCCTAACATTTTAACTTTTCACAATTTAGTCCTTAAGCTCACAAATTGAAATCTAAGCATTTTAATCCTCCTTTCAAGCTAACTGATTTATCTTGGGACATAAACCAATCCATACAAATCATCATTTCATAAATTTAACATGATCTTTTACTATTTTTACAAACAAGTCCCTAAATGCAATTTTCATCAAAAATCACTTTACAAAACTTGTTTATTTATCAAAAAGAAACCGTAATCTACCATTTAACATCAAGAATCATATAAGAACATTCATGGAATAACCATCAATCTTTAACAGTTTTACAAATTAATCCTCAGGCTAGCTAGATTAAGATAAAACAACCTAAAAAACATAGAAATAATTAAAAACGGGGTTCAAAATCACTTTCAAGCAAGACTTGAGCATAGTCAAACCTTCAAAGTGCATAAATGGAGTTTTCCTTCTCTAAATTTGGTGGAGAAATGCATTCAAGAAGATGATACTATATTTTTACCATATTTTATTTTAACCTAATTATTAAATTACCTTTTTAAACATACTTATTAACCTTAAAAATAATTTAAATTGTGTCCATAATTGTCCAATAGCTTTATAAATGGTATAATTACAATTTAAATCTACCTACTTCAAAGTTTCATAGCTATTTGACTCCTTTAACTAATAGAACTCTACTTTTGCACTTTTTACGATTTAGTCCTTTTCACTTAATTAATCATGCAAACATAAAAATTTCTTAACAAAATTTTAATACGACCTTACTAACATCTCATAGACATTAAAATAATAATAAAATAATAATTTACTCATCTGATTTGTGGTCCTGAAACCACTGTTCCAATTTCACTGAAAACGGGTTGTTACATAAATGATCGAGTTGCCATGGAATTTTTCTGGAACATTGTTAAACACGATAAAGAATGAATTGAATTAAAAGTTGTGATTGTTCTAGCTTATTCATGTTATTGTTGTAACGCCCCGAATTTGGGCCTAGTAGAATTGGGCCTATTGGGACTTGGGAATTGGAGCGTTTAAAATTTTTGGGAATAAGAGAACGGCACTAGTGCAAGTGGGACATATTAGGTGAGTGATTTTGGAAGGTTAGGGGGCTTCCATGAAGTCTCGGGTTCAAACCTGGGCTTTAGGAAAAATTTTGGTTTTAGGTGAATAAAGCCCTGGGGGTAAGTAAGTAGGCTTTAAGAATAATTTTTGGGAAAATAAGACACAAAAGGAGTTATGGTCTAGTGGCAAATGGTGCCACATGGGAGAGAAGGAAGTGACGCCATAGAGGAAGCAAGGGGTCCAAGGTTCAAGTCTTGGCGCTTGTAATTCATTTTGTTTTTCTTTTAAATGAACTTAGACTTTGGCCAATAGGCTTATATTTAGTTGCGCATGTTCTAAGTCACAAAAGGAGCTTGTGTTGTGGTGGCATGTAGCATCTGGAGCATAGGAGAGGGCAAGGGTTCGAATCTCATGTCAAGCAAGGGAGTGTTTATTTTGCGGATTGGACGGCCGGAGTTGTGTAGGATTTAAACTCTGTTGAAGGGGGGATCCCACATCGGGAAGCTAGCATGAGAGTAGGCGAGAAGCTGGCTTTAAATAGAGCAAACCATGGGGAGAGTAAGCATACCTTCCTTGGCTTAACCCTTTCGCTTTGTGGCGTGCTTGTTTGGGTTAGGCGTTGGATCATTCGTTGATCTGTATGCCGTTGGGTCGCGGTGGTGGTGACCGAAGTTGATCGACACACCCCTTTGGGGTCAAGGGTACGATCATTGTTGGCTTCTGCGCAGAACAGTGTTCAAAGCGCGGATTAACTTTAGATTCCTATCAGGTGTGTATTTTGCACTACTCTAACTGTAGAGCGGTAAATACCGAAATACCGGTCACACGGCGATGGTAGCCACACGAGCGTGCGAGTGCATGTGTGGGAGCTTCGACGCGATAGTTGAGGCCATCATGAGTGTTCTTGTGGGTTTAGGTTGTTTGGGCCGAAAGGGGCCATGTGGGCCCAATGGGCTCGTGGACCCATATGAATAAATTGTATGATTGTGTAGTAGATATTAGACTGGACTATGTGAATATCATATCTATGGCTAGATTTGGGCTAAATGGGCCACACGAGCGTGTGGGCCCATTTGGGTCGAGAATGGGCCCTAGGCCCATTCGCATCGTTATCTCTATTTAGAATATGTTGGTTTACAAAATTACTGAAATACCCTCGACTTGTAAAATTACCGAAGTACCCTCAGTTTGTACAATTACTGAAATACCCTTAGTTTGCAAAATTACCAAAGTACCCCTAATTTGCAAAATTATCGAAATACCCTCGATTTGTAAAATTACTGAAATACCCCTGATTTGCAAAATTATCGAAATACCCCTAATTTTCAAAATCACCAAAATACCCTCAGTTTGTGAAATTACAAAAGTACCCCTGATTTGCAAAATTACTGAAACACCCCCGATTTGTAAAATTACCAAAATACCCCTGATTTGTGAAATACCCCTATAGGATAGAATTACCGAAATACCCATGTAGGGTAGAATTACTGAAATACCCCTGTAGGGTAGAATTACTGTAATACCCCTGTAGGGTAGAATTACTGAAATACCTCTGTAGGGTAGGATTATCGAAATACCCTTATAGGGTAAAAGGACTATTTTTCCCTTGCGGGTAACTGACTAATTTGGACTATGATTGATCTAACTGTGAATGTATGACTGTGTTTTAACTGATTTGACTGGGATTATATGGCTGATATGTTTTCAATATGTGTGTAAATGACTGTTTCTGAGCATGGCCATTTTGCATACACGTGTAATGATTGAGCATGACATACACAACATATTGCATGGGGTTGGGACTTTGATACGGAGGAAATTATGATAGGGTCGCACTGGTCGCATGACGACTGTGGAACCAATATTGATATGTTAAGGTCGCACGGGTCGCATGACGACTGTGGACGGACGGATGGCTTAAAGCCGCGTAATCTAATTATGGCTCTGTGCCAACCTAAATATGGTTCTGTGCCATCTTGATTATGGCTTGGTGCCAATCGTATTTACCCGTGGCTATGTGCCTAACATATATACCGGTGACTTTGTGTCGATCATATTTACCCGTGGCTGTGTGCCAATTATATTACCGTAGCTGATGGCTATGTACCGATCTTATTACATTTACTGATGGCTATGTGCCAATTATGAGACCGTTATTGAAGGCTTAAAGCCGTATAAATACTAGCAGCTAGGTTGCATTATTGGAGAGATTGGCTGGGTGGGTCGACGTGGTCCCCACATGGAGAGATGGTTGGTACGGGTGGAGAGTTGGCTGGACAGGGTTGGGGTACATGCATGTTTTGCATTGATATGATTTAGGGCTTAGGCCCAGATTGTTACCGAATAAGGCTTAGGCCCAGATTGTTACCAAATAGGGCTTGGGCCCAGACCATGACTGTAATAGGGGATTACACACTGAGTTCTCGTAACTCACCCTTTCTCTTTAACTGTGCAGGTAATCGCCATCTTTAGGAGGATCGGTGCTGTGAGGGACTCGGAGATGGCCACACGTCTACAGTTTCTTTATACTTTGGACTATATTTTTGAGAATCTAGTTTGGGTTTTAATTTTTGTAATAAGGCCTTGTAAGTGAAGTTGTGGCTTTTTGTTATGGTTTTATAATTGCTAGAAGTAGAACATGGTTTTCCAAATTAACTCATGTTTTTCAAAATATCATGCTTCCAAGAATTGTTTTAAATTAAGTTTCCGCAACAAGCAAGGTTTTAAAGATAATAATGTTTTACAAGAGAATGACTTTTAATAAACCACGTTTTGAAACTAAGCAAACGTAAATCGAGGTTTTAAAGGCGAAAGTTTTAAATTGTAAGAGGGTTTTCAATGAACGCGTAGTTTTCAAAAAAGACTCTTCAATGTGACACGTCAGATTTGGGCCTAACTTCTAGGCCGAGTTTGGGGTGTTACATTTAATGGTATCAGAGCCATGTTGCAAAACTCAGCTGTGGGTTGGGTTTTTAAAATTGAATTTATGAAAGAACTGTTTCTAAAGATTTGAAGTATGTGAAATGTTTTACTGAATATTTTTCTAAAGGTGTGGTTCAGGAGTCTCCTGTAGAATCAGTAAGTTTTTTGAAAACCGTTGTCTCTTTGTTATGTAATAGGAAACACTGTGATTACCCTAGATATTAGGCTGTACTGTGATGCTTAAATTTAAATTTTGTATTTATTCTGTGTGATGTTGTGCATATGGAAATTGTATTTGAATGATATCTATCTACTCTAGTGAATTGATATTTCGGGTGTGCGTAAGAGGTAAGGTTTTGGAAATAGAGTGCGCAGCGGAAGAGCGGTTGTGTAGTTGGGTTGTGCGACTGTTCTAAGGGTTGGAAATTTCAAGGACGAAATTTCTTTAAGGGGGTAGAATTGTAACGCCCCGAATTTGGGCCTAGTAGAATTGGGCCCATTGGGCCTTGAGAATGGGAGCGTTTAAAATTTTTGGGAATAAGAGAACGGCACTAGTGCAAGTTGGACCTATTAGGTGAGTGATTTTGGAAGGTTAGGGGGCTGCCATGAAGCCCCGGGTTCAAACCTGGGCTTTAGGAAAAATTTTGGTTTTAGGTGAATAAAGCCCTGGGGGTAAGTAAGTAGGCTTTAAGAATAAATTGTGGCAAAATAAGACACAAAAAAAGTTATGGT